>CM054114.1:26672868-27377868 GCA_028673005.1 Tanypteryx hageni
CTACGGCCTGCGAAAAGGCTTGATCCGTCCCACATAAATTTTATTAAACATCATAAATTCAGTGTTTCCCCAAATATCAATCATGTAATTTCAGCAACAAATTGTTCGCATTAGAATTTTTTTACATTTATTCTCATTTACTTATAGTTATATATGATTCATGTATGCTTAGGTAATTATAGACTAAAATATTTTAAATTTTGAAACTTTTCTTTTTCGATCCGGTCCGCCTAGCACTTTCAATGTTCCTATGTGGCCCTCCTCTCAAAAAGTTTGGGGACCTCTGCTCCAAAGCATTATTACAAGGTTAATGAATCTTTAAATTCAGGAGTTATATATCCTTTGAATGCATCTAGTAAAAGCATCCTCCTTTTCTTAATAATGCTCCCAGTCTTCTATTCCAATGTGTAACCAACCTCTCATAAGTTCTTTTGACACCCATCTATTTTCATGACATCTATTATTCCAATAGACATTTGTTCCTTGGATACTTATTCGTTTTAGTATAACATATTGTAGCAATTTTGTTCCCTCTGCTAAAATTTCCAACATTAATGTAACTCGCATTCTTTCATTACCTGTCATTATCATCACAGATTTTGCACCTTTTTCATTGGCAGTGCAATTAGATGGCATGTCGAAGAAAACTGGAGTTTCATCAGCATTGCCTATTTGACTCAAAAGGTAATTGTTGGTTTTTCCTGTTTCAAAATTATTCCCAAATTTACAGCTTATGCCCATCTGAATAGGATCTCTAGATCACACCATTCCATCAATGTTTATGTTGTAACTTATTGTTCATAAATTCCTTTGTTATCTTATTTATAACCTGCAGATCCTTGAATAAAATATATAATTTGTGTATTAATTGTAAAATTTTCAGCATTATTTTTCTTTTCTTTTTTTAAATCCTGTGCATTCTGTATGAAAATTAAATCAAATACATTATAAGATTCCTAAGTGTGGGGAATTTTTTTCCCAACCAAGAGAATGATGGAAAATAAAACAATGAGTGTGAAAGAAGAATAAATTACCAATTAAGCAACATACCTTATCAGAATGACATATAGGACCTGAATAAAGAGTCGGGGTGGATGGGTGCCAAGGACGCTCCCACGCAGTCAGAGTGCACTGAAGTGGAGCATGCGATTCGAATGAGCTCGTGGGCGGACAGTTCCTCACAGCTGGACTCTCTCTCTCCCCACCTCCATTTTTCAAGCAGAGGCTTGGTGCCACTTGAAATTGTATCGTGGTCATGGAGCCTTGAGAACCAGGAGTGACCTGGACGAAGGAAAAGATTAACAATCACACAAGAGAGGTAAGTGCTAAAACAAAGTTTATGTTAAAAGACATTCCTTGATATATAGAGGATCGCGAACCTTTATGACAAAGTGGGCAGCGTAGAGGTAGCAAGTGCTTTGGTGGGCAAGAGAAGTGGTTACATTAATATTATGCAAAGATTCTGTAGCATTATTATTACAATACTACAGAATTACAATAACGCTAGGGAATTATAATAATACTACAGCAGTAGTATTATAATAATGAAAACCAAGTCTAAACAATTTCTTAGTGCTAAAACTTCACAGAAAATTTTTTTTACCATAATTTCAATAGAAAAATATGAATTGTAAAATTAAAACTTCAAGGTTTCAGGCTGTATAAAATGCTCAAAATTGAAGGAAGAGCAATCAACAGCCAACGGGTTGCATCTACATGGGATGCATGAGGGCCAGAGATCATAAGTTGTTGACATCATGCCAACAGGAAAGGAAATTACTATATTGGCCCAATTTCATGGGGAATCAAAATAACAAGACAACCCCTAATGTATGAATCCATGTGACAAAAAATCATAGGATTAAAACTTCTCATTTTAAACTATTTAAAAATATTACAATTGATTTATAATGCAAAAGCAAAAAGCAAGACAATTTGGATCACCAATGTTCCGGCGATTATTTGCTCATCCCTGAATTATATTTAGAAGAAAGGAACGACTATGTAACTTCTATACAAATGTGTGTGGAAGTTACATGGTTGTTCCTTTCTTCTAAATATAATTATCACTCATCACAAAGTTGAACCCAATTCCTAGAATTACTTCATCAAAAAACAGTTTCTGCTTTAATAGCAACTAGTTTGAACTTGATGGGATAAAATATCTTCAGATGAGATTGTCAGGATATTATTATTTATTTAAATTAAAAATAAATAATCACTTATAACTGGACTGATGTGGCAATTAAAACTTACAGTATGATAGAACTATTCTATTCAATAAGGGGTACACAGGGTTACAAGTGTTTCTAAGGCATACATGAAAGTACTATTTAAAATATTGCATTTTCATCACATCCTCATCACAGTTATTGTTGGTACGAACACTATTATGCTTCATTAAAATGCAGGAAAATGATATATTACATAACCAAGTTATTTCCTAAAGTTTAGCCATAGGCGTCATATGTCCCAAGTACATCACTGCAGTAACATATCACAGCATTTAACAATTTAGTTTAATTAACGTGAAGTGTAATATAAATAAGGCTCATTTCATAATTCTATATCAATGCAAATTTAAGATATATAGGGTGTATGAAATTATTTTTAAAATTCTCAAGGGTGTACATGAGGGAAAAAGGCTAAAGACCACTGTGACAGACAACTGAAACATTAGAGGCAGCTTTCTCTTCCTCTAATATAAAAAAAGACTTACTAAATATGCATAAGGAATAGTAATAGATAGTCAATTTTACATTTTTAATTGTTAAAATTTCGACTTCCACTTGAGGGGTATTACATGATTGCATTATGTATAAAATTAAAAACCCTACCTTATAGCCAAAGATTATTCAAAATTCTTAAACTAATTCAGACAGAAAGGCATTAACATTAACAAAGTCCATTTTGAAAGGCTCCACTTTGTGGAAAGATTCCATATAAATGAAAAGGAAACTGGTAAACTTCCACTAACAATTTTAATACACGACCGGTTTCGCCTGTTACAGCATCATCACCTGATGGCTCTTGATGGCTAATTTTGAATAATGTACTTGAAATTTATATTTTTAATTGCAAATATGAGTATACTACATAATATTCTGTCACAAGTGAATACTCACTGATCTATCAGCTGTAACCACCTTCACAAGAACGTGTTGAAATGGCGAGGAGGATAGCTTATTAATTTCACTGACAGCCTTCTTTGCCTCTTCGTTCATATCTTCCTCGCTCATTGAGTAGTCCGTCTGACCTTCAGAAATAGGAAAACATGATGTGCTATTTTCAACTGTCAATGGATCGTTCATTGACACTTCAATTTCACATGTTTCAAATTCTGTCATGTCAACGGCATCGTCAATGGGTTTGGCAACTTTTAACGTCAAGAACAACTTCTTTCCGTCAGCGTTGTCCTGCAAAGTAGAACAAAATGAAACACATTTTTAAAGGTGTGTATAAGGCATTTATCGAATGTATGCTGTTCATTTTCATTGTTACAATAAGCTGCATACCTGTGTCTTAACTGACATAATTTCAAATATTGTTCTCTTTGTATCGCCTTCATTTTCCAGTTGGTCGACTGCAAGCTCAGCCACTCTTTGCACTTCATCGCTAATGCTTTCTTCAACGAATCCTCCCTTGTTTACCACCGACACCAATGGTGGTAATTTCTTCACACAAACGGAATCATCTTCTGAAATTTCTCTCTTTTCGCTACTCAAGTCCTCCTTCACAATGACTTCACATATAAGATTTTTCGTATTGCATTGACTGTCTTTTTTACAAGACACATCAATATCTAATAACATAAAATAACTCCTCTCTGGACCGTCCTAAAAAATACAAATATTTAGTATTCATGCAAAATTGTAAGTTCAGTTACTATGCTTCTACTCCAAAATATCACCAATACATACATTGCTTCAAATTTACTTACCCGTTTTTGAGCGTCCAAAATATGAGCATGATTGTAATCATACACAGATTCTTTATTGTCGTTGAATGTATCTAAAACAAATTGCTTTAGATAACCAATATCATTATCAGGATTTTCAATCCTTTCATATTCTTCAGATAAACAGTAAGCGTAATTAAACGCAAAAAGACACAGAACAAACAGTTGCACTGTCGCCATCTTACAACCCACCCACTAAAACAATCAGACTGGGCGACTGACTGCTGACTGCACAAACCAGGCCGTGATTTTCCGCATACGTCTTTGATATAGAGGTGACGTGATACGTACTCTATTGCGCAAATAAACGCCCGGTTACGTTTGATTAGGGAAAATAGTCTTTATGAAACTTTTATTTAGTTCAGTAGAGACGTAGAGATAAAGAAAGTTAAACAAACTTACTTTCTTTTACTATAATTGACTAAATGAGTAAAAAAAAAAGATGCGTACTGCGGAAAATCGACTAATTTGCAGAGCAGGATACAATACATCCGTATTTCAAAGAATAATTTAGAAAAAACAAAATCTGTTTGAAATATAATAGAAAATTTTTGTATACATTTAGTTTTGCCAATGGAAAATTAATTTTTAAGAGGTCAATCGAGTATCTGCGAAATTAAAAAATATTGACTTGAAATTATTTTTCACTTCATAATTTATGGAAGAGATTTATATTGCTGCAGTTGATTTAAAAACAAATAAATAGTATTCTTAGAAGAAAGTATCTTCAAATTCGTATGACCAGACGACGATTTCTCAGAAAGCTTTCACTACCGTAAAAATCTTGAAAACCTCTTTAAGGACTTTGACTTGGAGGTCATTCGAAGTCTTATGGTCTTACGTCATTCAAAAAACATTTGCAGCGCGTAATTGGAATCAGGAACCAATCCCTCAGCAATGTCGGATGATTTCATGTCTCAATTTGGAATTTGAAGTATTGCCTGCGAAGCGTGAAATACGTGCGTATCAGTTATATATGTTGCATAATAATTGGCTATAAAAATTTAATTATCGTTTATATGACGCTGTCATTCTTTTATTTGCAGCATTTGGTTTTATATACATCTGTAATAATCCGAATTTCCTGGAATCCAGTACTTCCACGTCAGAATTCTGATTTCATTTAACTAAAACTATGGCTGTTGTACCGATTTATAACCCTGTAAGTATGTAATGAGAAATTCCTGCGACTATCACATCGGTGGTACATTTTATTACAATTTATGTGAATTTTTTTTAGCCCGTGCCCTATTTGGGTTATATTGACGGGGGCTTTGGACCTGGTAGAATGGTGCGAATTCAGGGAGGTATATCTTCCTCGGCTCAAAGGTGTGAATGTTCAATATTCCTTAAACTTATATTCGCCCATTGCCATTAAAATCTGGAAAAAATATAATATATATTTTTTTAGATTTGCTGTGAATCTCCAATGTGGTCCAAATACCAATCCAAGAGATGACATTGCTATGCATCTATCTCCACGCTTTAACGAAAATTTTATTACACGGTCATCTTTACAAAATCAATCCTGGAGCGGTGAGGAGAATCATGGTACGATGCCTTTGGCCAGGGGACAAGCCTTTGAGATATTAATTCTTTGCGATCATGCCAATTACAAGGTATGTTTATGCGTTTTCTGTATTTTAAAATCGGCGGTGTGAATTATCTAACGGGAACGACGAAACTTTGGTTTACTTAATTTCCTTTTCTTCTACTGTTAGCCAATTGGTGGTTACAGTGTTTCATTGTTTACAAATATATGAGTTTCTCCTGCCTGATGTCTGAAACTAATTTAACTTATAAAAATGAAAGAAGTCTTTAGTATTTTATCCAAGCTGAATATTTTACTAACCAACACAACAGTATTTCTAAGTGTAATAATGTGTATTTAAAATATCTCCTGCCATCTAAAATATATTATACAGAAACTTTCTTCTTAAGTTTTTGCTGTGACTATCTTTCCTCAGGAAGTAATAACAAATATATAATTCCCAAGTCTTCATTTTTGTGATATGTATCTCACATTCAGGCTCTTAGTATTTCATGTCCTGCCTTGGCTGATCATTCTCATCTATGTTGTTATACTTAAATTATATATTGAGTCAAGATTAGGTGCAAGATGAAAATAGTCCTTGTACTAATGTGTGTTTGATTTTTTCTCATTTTATGATTTTGAATACAGCCATAGAATTTAATCCATTAAGTGCAGAGGACATAATAATAATAATTTATTGGTTCAAAGATCAAAG
Source organism: Tanypteryx hageni (assembly GCA_028673005.1). NCBI lineage: Eukaryota > Metazoa > Arthropoda > Insecta > Odonata > Petaluridae > Tanypteryx > Tanypteryx hageni. The sequence continues at coordinate 26,679,076 of CM054114.1, forward strand.
TACATTGATTTAGGACTAGTCAGGACAGTACATAGTAAAATTACAATTGGTGTATTATTGCACAGGTGGGTCCATCATATAGTCACTGAGGCTATTATAATAAAGTTTATTTTGCAGGAAAATCCTTAAATTATGCTTGAAAGCTAAAATTTCTCTCGTGATTTTCAGTTCATGAGGGAGATGATTGTATAAATGCAATCCCATCACTTTAGGGCCAAGAGCAGTTGCTCGAGTACGAACATAGGGAACATGTAAATCACTATGCTGCCTAGTGTTATAGCTGTGAATAATCGAATTTTCCTCATTCATTTAAATTCATTCTAGTATGTATCAGAACTATCATAATGTATATGCATGGTACTGGTAAAATATTTAATTTTTTTAAAATAGGTCGGCATGTAGCATCATAAGATGCACAGGCAATCAGCCTAGAAACTCTTTTTTGAATCCTAAATATGGAGATAGCATGCGGGGAAGAGCCCCCGAAAAGTATACTATATACTATATGTGAGTAAAACTCGCCATAATATAGAGTTAAAAGAACATCATCAGACACAGTGGATCTAATAGACCTTATAAGGAAACAGATAGAACTAAGCTTACTAGCTAGATTACGAATATGGGCTTCCCATGAAATATGAGAATCAATACAGACTCCCAAGAAATTTGTTCTTTCCACCTGAGGAATAGCTTTCTCATTAATATCAACAGAAAGAATTTTATGAGGTTTATTTGCATACGAGAAATATATTAGCTGTGATTTGTCGACATTGAGGGTTAGAAAATTGTTTTGACACCAATTATTTAAAAGCTGAGCAACCAACTTACTATTATTTAACAAACCATCAAAACAAGATGAGGAAAGAATAAAATTTGTATCATCAACATAAAGTATGGGGTTAATACCGTTAGCAAGAGGGATACAGTTTGGAAGGTCATTAACACATAACAAAAAAAATATAGGGCCTAACACAGAACCCTGAGGAACACCATTCCTGGAGAGGTATATTTTTTACCATTATTTGAGATTACCACATGCTGACATCTATTGCATAAGTAGGACTCAATCCACTTATTGGATAAACCTCGTATGCCAAACCTATGCAGCTTTTTCAATAGGAGCTGATGATCCACTCTATCAAATGCTTTCGAGAAGTCGAAAAGCATTCCCATAACTTCCATCTTGTTATCAAGTGCAGTCAGTATATAATCGATTATTTGGTAGATAGCAGTAGAAGTAGATCTGTTTTGCCTAAAACCATGGTGAAATGTAGACAGAATTCTAGATGATTCTAAGTAGGAGAGTAACCTTCTGTAAAAAACCTTTTCAAATATTTTTCCTAATTGATTGATAATGGATATAGGCCAATAGGAATTGAAATCATGCATACTACCTTTTTCCTTAAATAGAGAAATAACCTTAGATGCCTTAAGCGGTTCTGGAAAGATACCGTGTTGCAAAGATTCATTAATGAGAAACAACAGAGGAAACTTAACAAAGTTAAAGGAAAGACGAATAATAAAGTAGGTATTTCATCAATACCAGAACTAAACTTGGAGCCTAGATTCTGAACAATGTTTTTGAGTTCCGTTTCATAACAGGGAGAGAGAAAGAAAGATTTTGAAGAGTTGGGAAAATTTAGATAATCAGCAGAATCTATGGGAGTAGTAGGTACTGGTAAATGGGTAAAATGATCATTAAAACTGGATGATAAAAGTGATAAATCAGTAATAAATTCACCCGAGTGATCCATTAGTTTCAGTGGTGAATTGGAGTATCTATGATTTTTCGAGCTATTTATAATTTTCCAGGTTTCCTTCTTTTTGGTACGACTTGGAATTACTCTTCTATTAGTAAGGGGGAAAGAAACATTAAAGTAGAATAAAAATTTTTCATAAAAAAGACTGAAACTATCATTAAAGTCGTTTATATTATAAACATCACATCAATTCTCAGCTTCAAGTAAATTTAAGAAACATACAATATTAAGTTCAGAGAAGGAGCGACTGTGGCGAAAAACAGCTGATGGAGATTTCATAATGGAAAAATTAGAAATGACAGGGAAGTGATCAGAAAAATCAGACTTTATCACACGAAAATTCACAAAAGTAGAGTCATAGTTAGAAATTATATTATCCAATAGAGTCGCAAAATGATTAGTGATACGTGTGGAATCATAATTAAAAGTCGTTAAATTAAAAGAACCTAGAAGCTGAAGAAAATCGCTTCTGTCATTACTATCCATTAACAAATCAATATTAAAATCACCTGTAATAATTATAAATTGGTTATTACCACAATTAAATATTAGATCTAAGAGAATACCCAGTTTCTGCAATCATGTCTGAAAACTACCGAGGGGTGACCGATACAATGAAAGTATAAAAAAAGAATACCTATCTATAACCAAGTTAATAAATACACATTCAAATACACGCTCTTCAATCAGATGCTTGTAAGATAAATTTATGGCATCAGCAACAAGATGCTCTTTTGCAAGTATCAAGACACCACCATTTTTAAAATTAGCTCTACAGAATGCATCAACAACATTATAACCAGAGACATTGAAACAATTTAACTCCTCATTGGTGATCCAATGCTCACACATACAGATCACATCAGGTTTCTCAGAGTCAATTAATATATCAAATTCAAGAAGCTTATTTCTAATGCACTGAGCATTAACATGTAACACAGTAAAAGCCTGTTGGTGCAAGTTATTACTGCATATAGCAGGATCGTCAAGTTCAATTTGTTGCCCATTCAGTGTCCCTTGGGCTTTGCTAGTCCGTTTTTTGACCTAGTAATAATTTTGTTATCTGCACTGCACTCGCTTGTAGCAGCCCCAAGACTTGTAGACTTCAAGTTGGCGAGGCCCTGAGGATGTCGAAGCGACACACGTAAAATAACACTAAAAACAACACAGAAACATAACGTAGAAGCTTTCGGAACGATTCCTGATGGCAGTGGCACTGGGTGGAGGCATGGGGGTGGAAGAATAGTGTGGAAAGGTCGAGGATTGGAGGATGCGGAGGGGATTGGAGATTGGAAGGGGGTTGGGAGAAGACAGAAGGGGAGTGAAAAGTTATCGAAGGTTGAGGCCGGGGGAGTGAAGGAGTTTAAAAGATGAATATGCGAAAGCTCCCACTGATGGAGTTGGGGAGCCGAAGCATTGTCGGGGAGAGTGCGAATGACTCTCACAGTGAAGCAGTCATTAAATTTTAAATTATGTTGGTTCGCATGAAGGGCTACCAGCAGCGGACGCTTGAGAATGACGCTGTTGCAGTGGCCGTTCATGCGGATGTTGAGGGGATTGCTGGTGAGGCCAACATAAAAGGCGGGACATTGGGTGCATTTCAGTAGGTAAATAATATTGCGGGTGGTGCAGTTGGTGGTAGAAGTTATGGGGTAGGTGATGTTGGTTGTGGGACTGGAGAAGAAGTTGCAGGGGGGGTTTATTGGGCATGTAAGACATCGGGGTCTGCCCCAGGGGTAAGATCCGGCAGGGTGTAGAGGTGTGGGTGCTGGGGGTTCTTTTTTCCATAGAATATTTGCCAGATTAGGGGGACGGCGGAAGGAGAACATTGGTGGCCTGGGAAATGGAGTCTGATGAGGTGTGGATAGGGTGGGCGGCTTTTAAGATATTTTTTTAAATGGCGTGGATGCCGGGGAAATAAAGGGTGGTTAGGGTGAGCTGGGGGACAGAGTCGGTAGTGGTGCGGATATTGGGGTGGGAGTTATGGGTGGCGGGTGCAACTGCCTGCCGGATTTGGTCTTGGATGAGATCCGGAGGGTATCTGTGCTGTAGAAAGGCATGTTCGAGGGTGGAGCAGTACTCGGACAGCGAATCTCTATCCGAGCAGATTCTCCGCCCTCGTCGGGCTAGGGCGTAGGGAATAGAGGTTTTGGTGTGGAGGGGATGGCAGCTGTCGAACTGGAGATATTGAAGGCAGTTGGAAGGCTTGAGGTGCACACTGGTGTGGATTTTGTTTTCCTGGATTGAGAGATCAACATCCAGAAAGGTGATGTTGGAGGCAGAGGGGTGGTAGGTGAAGGAAAGCACGGGGTGGGATGAGAGGCATTGTAAAAAGGATTGTAGGGAGTTGGGTCTGTGCGTCCTAAGAAGAAAAATGTCGTCAATATACCTCAGCCATAGGAGTGGTCTGGGGAAAACGTCAAGAAAGCGTTCCTTCCATTCACCTAAGAAGACATTGGCATAGGAGGGCACCATGCATGTGCCCATCGCGGTACCTTTTATTTGTAGGTAGTGGCGCCCTCTGAATGAGTTGTTTTTTTGGAGCACCATTTCAGCCAGCTCCGTTAGGAAGTGGCCTATTATATGAAAGTGTTATGGTATGATATGGACTTTTATCAGATAGTGATAGATTATGTCTAATGTGGTGAATGTTCTGATATTGGCGGGTGGAGTGAGGATGTTCTTGTTTGTTGAATGAGAATAGATGAGGGTATGTTTTGGCAAATATCACAGCTTCTAATATAAGAATACATAGAAGTGTCAATATATTATATTTTATATAATAAAGCTTGCAGGATGTTCGATTATTGACACCTGCAATGGCACGTATGTCCCTCTTTTTAAATTTAAAGATGCGGTTCATGTGGGGTGAGCTTCCCCAAAAGATAATGCCATATTTAATTTGGGAGTAGATGTAACGTAACCTGCCATCTTTTGTATATTTTCACCTAACATTAGCAATATTTGGTTGAACATTTCTTCCATGTAATCTATTTCATTTTCTGGATTATTTCTTCTTGTTTGAAGCAAAATATCTTCTGTCATACTTTTTTGTGTGTTCCATAGCTCTGTTGGATTAAATAAATTACAATAAGCTATTAAAATGGTGAACAGCATCCTGATTTTTGGTGATGACTGTGACATTTCAGCATCCTTCATTGTCTCGTCCCAATGATTGTCATCTACTAAAAGTCCACATTTCTGACATGCTTCGCGATATGTTTCACAAGTTACACCATCAACAGTTTTCAAATCATTAAAAGATTTTGGCCTTCTAATTTCCTGTAACAACATTCTCATATAATAGCATTCAAAGTTGTTAGGATGAGCAGTGTACACTCTTCCTAAGGCATCAGATCCTTTTATTCCTGGGAACCCTGGAACTGGTGTACCATGTTTTGCAGTTAAATTTTTTATTACTTGCATCCCATGTGTAGTACTTGGGGATTTCACAGTACAGAAGCATTTTCGCAAAGTTATCTCATTGGCATAGGTCGAAAAAAGCTGTTAATGTAGTTTTAGGCGGCTCTGCTATTCTCTGGAGTAAGTTTTGTTCTATAAAGTAGACTCTGACCATTTTCTAAATGAATGCTTAAATGCATTACTGTTGAAAATTGTTCATGAATTGGAAAATCCAAAATTCGCCAAATTGCTTTATTAGTGTTTGTGTATCTTCCATCTCTATATACTTCTATTTCATCTCTTATATTTTGATTATTATTATTTAGAAGCTCAAAAATTGCTTGATATATACTTAATGGATTTTACTGATCCACAGTATTCTACGTTAATGTGCACCTGCAACATTCTCATCAATATAGGAGAATATGGAACAATCCATTCATTACAAATTTCAATATCATTTCCACACACTTTCATTAATGTTGTAAACCCTCCGTTTTGAGGGCTTCTGCATCTATAAGATAGATATGAGCCATTCCCTGCTTGAGTCTCATCGAGGATAGGTTTCAGAAATTTCTTTGAACATTTTCCATCTATCATGCAAGGTTAATTAAAATTTAAAGCACCACAGGGACCATTGACCATGTTTTCTTAACATAGTCACATAATTTTTTATCTTTGTTAGGATTTGGTAATTCTGCGCTGATAATTTTGTTGATATCGTCTGGTTGCATCGTTTCCACAAACCAAATAAGTAAGCGAACGTGCGGCAGGCCCCTTTTTTGCCACTCAACAGAATATAGCCAGCATTTAACTTTTCCAAAGAGATCACCTTTCATAATAACATTCAAAAACATTTTTAATTTTTGTCTAAAGACTCACAATAATGTCGTGCCTATCATATGCTGCTGGATATGCTGGATATAAATTGTCTGTTACTTCTTTACATTTTGCATTGAACAAAGAAGGTCTGCCATGATGTCTAACGTAGGTTATTGCATCTTGCCTATATTTATGCATGTATCTCGGTCTGCCAGTAAATGAAGATGGTAGTATAATCAATTGCCTATGGTTGTTCAGATTAACATCGCTCAATACAGCATCTCTTAGATGAATATATTCTGCTGCTCTTAATTTTGATTGGTTATTGTGAATATATATATCAACCATTCAGTTTCGATTTTGGCATACATATCTGCTGTGAATTGGTGAAACAACTGCCGGTATTTTAATATGTTGTTTTCTGTATCTCTTGTCATTATATGTGTAAAAACCATCGCAGATACTATCTTGTTTGTTCGTAATTTCGTCCAAGGATTAACTTGTTTGAGATTGATACAGTAGCCATCTTCTCTGGATAAAATTATAGGATACTGTAAAGTGTCATATGATACATGTGTTTTCATTATTTTCATAGGACTATTATTTCGTTTTTGTAGTGCAATATCATGACTCAAAATCATTGCCATCAATTAGAGCTGCAATTTCATTTATTAACGGAGCGTTGAATCTTCTAGGATGTTCTCCATGTGGCACTCGATCTGATTTTATAACCAATTTCATCTCGTTATGCATTCGTTCCAATGCTGTTTTTGAATGTTTGTACGTAAAAATTGCAAGAATGAACAAGATGATCCAAACAACTTATGATGCCTACTTTCCATTTAATCATTTATTTAATACTTATATTGGCTTTAATAGCTTTAAAGTCATCGCGGATATGTAGCTCTTTGTGTTCCCAAATTTCATAATTTAGCGTTATATAATACTACAAATACTTTCAAATGGAATATTAAATTGATCATGCGTATTTGTGCGGCAAAAATAACGCATGTACATATTAGAATATACCGATTCTGAGTCCAACAATAATTGTTGCTATAGCAACACACTCGTAATGAATGATAAAAACAGCAAAATCGCCAGTATTTATGCAAAATTCTAAAAAATACAATCAATAAGCAAAATTCTACGATAAAAATTAGAATTTTCATTCCTTTCCTCAGAGAATAGTACAAAACCCGTCCCTATATTACAATTATAAGATATTTTAATGTGCAAGAGAAAATTTCCCTGCATGATGGATTTCAGATTTCCCATGTGAATCAAATGGGAAGATCTTACTATTGATGCATTTGTTCCAGGATTGTCTACATCTTTCATCACTACTAGCTTGGCTAGTTCCGTCCCAACCAAGGAAACATCCGTGTTCAGAAACGAGAAAAAGTGTTCTGCTACGATAGTTCAGAGGTAGAATATCCGCCCGGCAAGTGGAAGACCCGGGTTCGATTCCCGGTCATAGCAGACTTTTTTCTCGTTTAAAAATTATTCCCATCTTTCATCAACTTGAGAATTTTCATCGCCAATAAAGTAGATTTGACAAAACTTATGATTCTGATCATTGACTGGTAACAACGACCTTATACTATCATAGATTTGTCCTTGCACTTGAAAAGTTGATTGAAAACCATAATTCGGAACCGGATGAGTAGACCCAAAAGAAGTCGTTTGAAAACACATAATATTTTCGTATATATTTTGTAGAAAATCTTTTGATTGTGTAGAAACATTTTGCATCAAACTAAATAATGGCTCAGGCACATCTTCAAGATCAGTTAAAACTATTTTTCCATTGGAACAACACATGCCCTTTGCTTCTGCATTAAATTTTTTGGCTTTACAAAACCTGCATATTTTCGTAAGACCTCCAATATTAATCAATTCAAGACCTTTGTAATCAATTGCAGGATCATAAATATAGGCATTATTTCTCAATGAAATCCAGTTGGTTAATCTATTTAGTGCAGTGTGTATTTGTTGTTGTTAAAGGCGATTAAGAGAGTTTTCATTGGTTTCATTCAATCGAGAATTCCTATGTCTCTCTATCTTAAGGGAATCACTATTCCCTTCATTCAGTTGTCTCATTTAATCTTTTACTTTCACGGTTGTATCGCAGACAACGTTCTCTTGATTCTTGATTGATCCTTTCACACAAATTCATCCTATTTTTTATGGCAACTGTCAGTAAAAAGCAGACATCATTATAGTTTAATTGAAAACTTTTCAGTAAATAAGATGCACAAGAAAAAGGAATAACTATATACACAAACAAAATTATGAATAAAACAACAAAAACAGAAAATGTATAGAGTATATAGAGCTTTTGAGTTTTCTTTCAGAAATCTTGCTTGCACACCTTTATTAAAACCCTTCATATTAGAACCGTTGTCATAGCCCTGCCCACAACAATTTTCTGGTGATATTCCTAATTCATTCATTAATGTTTTCAGTTTGTCAAATAATCCTTTTCCTGTGGTATCATCTACCGTCAAAAAAGTAATAAAATGTTCCCTAACTTCAACTACTGTTCCTTCAGCATAAACAAATCTAAATACAACAGACAGCTGTTCTTGATGACTGACATCAGGGGTACAGTCCAATTACACGGAATAATATTTAGCCCTGATTAATTCTTTCACTATAGACTGTTTAACTTTTGTACCTATAAGATCAATTAACTCATCCTGGATTCTGTGAGATAAATAGCTGTTTTTTTGTTCTTTTTATCAGAACAATCATTTAAATGATATTTTAAAACAGGATCAAATTTAGCTATTAATTCTATGAGACCAAGAAAATTTCCATTATTAGGTGTACAAAGTTTATCACTTGAGCCTCTTAAGGCTAAATAAAAGATTGCTGCAACTATTCGGACAAATATTTCACGTAATTTTTCAGATTTTGCTTTAATTAACTCTTCCCTTTTAGTGTCAAGAGCAGTCCCTTTTATTATATTTGATTCTCTTTCAGTTAGGGAATACATGCAGTTGCGATGCACTAATGATCGTTCATGTTCAGAAATTTTTGTACTTAAATGTGACCAATCTCTAAAACCTCAACTACACAAAAAATATTCAGAATTTGAGATAATTTTACATGCAAAGCACCAAATACTATCTGTACTTGTTGAATATATTAGCCATCTTCTTTGTTGCTTTTTACCATTTGCTAACCTTTTAGTGTAATGAAAATTCGAAAAGCTCCTTCTTTGATCATCTTTAGGAAAATTATCTGATTTAATTTGATCAGGGCCTTTTACAACTATTAAAGTTCTGAAATCATCACTCAACATTTTTGGCCATGTTCCTGGATCTTCATCATTAAACTCTGTATTAAAATCAGTTAGAGGATGAACTATTTCTGGTAAAAGCAAATTTTCACCCTCTTCTCCGACACTGAATATCCCCGAGGGAGTATGGTCTGAAACGGTTACATTATGAATCTCAGGCACATCAGCTACATCTGTACCTATTTCAGGTGTCTCTTGTAGTGTAGGATTATTAGTATTATTGTTCTCGTTGATTTCCTTATTTCGTAGACGATCCAAGGGTTTTGCCTCAGGTGATGTTAAAAATTTTATTAAAGAATTTTTTAGTTTTCCAGCTTCTAGTTTTAGTTTTCTTGCATTTGTTTGCTTATCATTGTCACTTAGATATTTTTGACCTTGGTCACGTTCTCTACTTGTCATGATGTTGAATTATATTTTTTAAATAAAAAACAAAAAATTAAATACATTATTAAAAAGTTCAATAAGGATAATAATATTTTCTTGCTAACTCCGTCAGGAGTATGCGTTGAGCATATGGGATCTGTACGAGAAAGGATTAATTACCGAGTTAGAGAAAGTGCAGTGAAAAACTGCTATATTCGTCAAAAATTGTTATGATAGAAATAAAAGCTTTACAGGCTTGATACAGGACTTAGGATAGGAATCACTAGCTGAGCGCCGATTACATGCTAGGTTAAAACTTCTTGAAAGATTTAGAACGTGTACTTTCTCCAGCGACGTCGAAGAAATAATAAGAACTCCCACCTATATCGATAAAATGGACCATCCTCGTAAAATAAGAGAGATAGCCTGTAGGACAGAGAGATACAAAGGTTCATTTTTCCCTAGAACGATAGCTGAGCAGAATAAAACTTGCGATCAAAAGTAACCTCGCATAGGGGCATAAACCCAGACCTAATTTTGGAGTTTTCCCCTTGGTGTTAATGCACCCCCTGCCACACACCCTTGCGGTGGCTTGCAGGGTAAACTGTAGATGATCATTAATTAGTACTTATTATTTCATTTTGGTTTCTAAATTATAATTTATATTAAAGAAAATTTGTCAATGTACTTACAGTGATGATTATTAAAAGATGGGATGAGGTAAATAAGAGAGACGTACACAAGATCCTATATATCACTGTATATTTCTGAAAATTGGAAAATCTGATTTGTCAAGGTTTCCAGTATTTATGGCTTTTTTATCAGAAATCCTTACCATTGTTACTCACTTTTGACAAAACCCTATACATACTACCGGAAATAACAAAACAAATATTAACCCGGCAGTGGTCGCACTGGGTCTTAAGGGCCACATACACTCTTGGGGTTTAGCACAGTTTTACCCGTATGGTTTTGAACCGTGCGGGTAAACATGAGAGTGTGTGGACGAAAACCGGCCAAAAAGACTGGAATGAATAAAATCAACTTTAGCACATCACATTTATTCCTGTTGTGAACGGCATTGCGTGATGATTTCGGAACAGCCACTTGGCACCAACACATAAACATATGATTGTAAGATGAACAAAAGCACACTGCGCAAGTAGGAAAAACACTGTTGCCAAACCGAGCATCTTACAGACCTTGGCTAAACCGCAATCTCGTCAGACCCCGTAAAACCTCGTTTAAGCAATTCAACTTGGGCCGCGACTCAAACCACGGTCTCAAAACATGGTTTTTCAAACCCCGATTCGTCTAAGCAATCTTCCCTTACAGTTCAGCTTAGGTCCGACAGATTTAGAGCATAATAATCTTGTGCTAAAGGCATTTCCTTTCAATAATGAAACACATTAAATATAATAAGTCTGAAAATTTACAATTGAACTTTAATCAAACACATCTAGAACAGACGAAAATAGCGTGCTAAAGGCATAAATACTTCTCACATTTTGTGCACATATATTTTGTTTACCTTTGGAATTTAAGAGATTATAAACTTTCTTAATGATTACCTATGTAAAAATTTATGATAATAAATGCAGAAAGGAATGCCAAGAACTTCATGAGAGAAAAATAGCGAAAGAAATTCTTACCATAGTTCCACTCAAATAGTTACTTCAGTGAAGAAAGATTTGAAGCTTTCCCGGCGAATCATCATGGTGAATTTTTCTCGGGTTTCCAACCGGGTTGTCTCGGAGATTTCTTCCGACGTTTCGGCGACTAGCTCTGTCGCCATCTTCAGGGATCCCTGAAGATGGCGACAGAGCTAGTCGCCGAAACGTCGGAAGAAATCTCCGAGACAACCCGGTTGGAAACCCGAGAAAAAGTTACTTCAGTGTTCGTCCTGGGTCTGTGAGACAGATGTTTATTGCACAATAACTCATGAAAGACTGGATCATGTGGAGAAAACGTTGATATATTGTAGGGAAACTTAGTTCCTTGAAAGGTACAAGAGTATTAAATTTCTCCAAAAGCCAGTCAAGAAGTAACAAAGTAAATATTTTCTCACTGGGTCTACAAGATTGTTCCAGTAATAGCTTTTCTGCATAGAAAACATCCTTCCGAGCGAGGACAAATGTTCCTACCTCTCCCATTACTTTATTTTCCCTCAGCTATTCTTGAGTAGGAAAATGCTCCACTGTAGTCAGCTTTCTACTTATTAAACGCACGACCTTTAAATCTGGAATTCATACATACAATGTAATTATTTATGTATTCATTGTTTCTTTAACAAGTGAAGAGCAGCGACAAATATGTTTCCTCTTTATTTTATTTCCCTTTCACATTTATAAATAAAGGCAATTTTTAAAAATTTCTGTCATTTTTTCAATTTATTGAAACCCATGGGGAGGGGAGTATCAAGTGGTTTTCAGCATGGGACCCTGTTCCACCGAACAGTTAGAACATGCTTATGGCTGGCGCTGCCTCTCTCTCTCTCTCTCCTGGACTCCATCGTTTGTGGCTTCTCTAGTGGTCGCCGGTCATGCTTTCACTTGTGACCATGTCTGCTCTCACTCTCCACCATTGCCGCTCGTAGTTTGTGCCTCTGGCATTGCCAGATTCAAACTCTCGAGGTTCATAATTCTCTTGAGATGAGGGGGTATCTCTCAGGGAAGTTTATTAGCTAATTACAGCAATCACAGCGTTACCTTCTGGGCTAATGTCTGTCAGCTATATAATGAGTTCACAGAAATCAATGCAAGAAGCTCCATTTATGTGAACGCTGGAGTTTGAGCAATGCTATAGTTCGTACACATCAACTGATGGGAACATGGGAAACTGAGGGTGAGACGGGAAACTGAAGGGGGACAAAATGCCACAGTGGATATGATGAGGGTGTGTTTCCTTTGGGTCATTAATCTTTCCAATTGAATAACTATTCAGAGATCAGAAAGACAATTATTTCTTCAAATTCACTCAGAAATCTTAAGGTTTACTTACCGTTTTGCTGATAAGATAATATTCACATTATTTGCCTCCATCTTCTGGACTATTGCATGTGTTGGTTTTTGTTACTTAATTCACCTTGTCACACACGATAAGGTTCCAAAAACTGGAATCACTCAAAATTTAAACACATAGTCCTTTCAAACAACAAATTCATAACAGTCATGTTTGTAGTATGCTTGGTTACACATCAAATGATACTAGGTTGCAGTGCAATGATTTTGTTTGCTTTCTGTATTCTTTCTTCAGATTGCCATAAATGGTCAACACTTCACAGAGTACACTCATCGCATCCCATTCAGCCGTGTGACGCATTTAACGGTCGATGGGGATGTCTCTCTAAATCTCATCTCTTTTGAGGGAGGTTACACACCACCTGTAGCAGGTAACGGTGTCCCTGGCTATGGAGTGGTTCCCCCTATTCCACCAACAATGCCTGGAATGACCCCGACTCCACCCATGCATGGAGCTGCTCCATATCCACCTGGTGGAGATTTGGGTTACCCAAAACAGTCGGGAATGCCCTACGGTCAACCGGGACCCATGCCAGGATACGGCGGTCAGCCAATGTATGGAGGCGGTCCTTACCAGCCTCCGGGACCTCAGCAGTATGGAGGATACGGAGGATATGGAGGTTACGGCCAACAACCACCTCCTCCCCCTGGGTATCAGGTTGGTTTCAATGCGCCATCTGCTCCTTTCTAAATACCGGAAGTCCTCGATTCACGCATGGTGTAGAACCACACAACACAAATCGAAATCTATTTTTCTATATACATAATGCTATACATTGAGGATACGTTCCTGGGAAATATTTTTTGGTCGTAATTTGCATTTAAAGAATATAAAATGTTAAAGCTATGGAATTTCATTCCCCTGCCAGTCTATCAAACTTTTTGGCATTTTAAGTCAATTTTTTTCAGATTCTGTTGTGTTGCCAATGAGATGCGGGACAGTTTTGTGGCAATCATTTTTTTAAGTGCTTCTTATCGGACAGAAAATATAGTATTCATGCAAAAAATCAAGACTTACCTGAAAGTGATTGGCTTTGGTTCCATTCGCTGCTCATACCCTACCCTTACACCACAAGGCTGCACTATTCATTTGTAAGTTATTTTTCTTCATACAGTGATAACTGTAGCAATTCAGACAATTTGAGTTACAGTAAAACCTCAATTCTATGGACCCTGATCTTATGGACTTCGGATTTTACAGACAGCCTCTGTCAAACCAGTTTTTTGTCCACTGGACCACATGAGGCTTGCTCACTCAATCTTCTCTATGAGAAAATTTTCATTTGAATTGGTTATTTTCTGTGCTTTTGAGACCATTTTAATGGGCAATTTTTTCTAAGGTTCTTAAATAAATTTTTCACTCTCCGTGCAACATTAATTGGAAAGGTAATGGTGATGAAAATGAATTATCGACCTCACCTTACAGTTGTGAGATAATTGACAGTCAAGATAACACTTCAGAATCAACAAATAGTGAATTGTCTCCGAAGACGACTGCTTTGTAGCATCTAGTTTACCTGACCATTTTATCACTAAAGTGATTATGTCAATCATTGAATTTAATTCCATTTTTGTGTGACATGCGACTTGTTTGAAAAATCAATTGAAATAAATGCAATGCATCAAATATATAACGATTTTCACTTCCATCATTATGGGACTTGAATTATTTAGTTTATGTGGAGAAGGCATCGCCCAAAAGATCCGTGGTCCACTGTTTGCGGATATGACAAGGGTGGGTTTCCATTGGGTCATTAATCTTTCCAGTTGAACGACTCTTCAGAGTTTGAAAAGATGATTATTTCTTTGAATTCGCTCAGAAATCTTAAGGCCATAATGGGACCTAAATTGCTGATATGGAGAAGGCCTCATCCAAAAGATCATTTTGTTAATTAGATAATATTCCCATTTTTTTTGCCTCAATCTTCGTAGAATTCATAGAATCAAAGGTCTACTGTAATTATGTTTGAAAATGACATTGTATCTAAATGATGTAACTTGTGTAGATATATGTTACCTAATATGCTAACAAAGTTATGTCAAAACAGCGTCAATTAAGGACTTCCCGTATATGTGATAATGATGAAAACATAAGAGGTGGGCCGAAAGTAAAATAATTTGCAAATTTGTGCTTTAAGAACTGTTGTTGTCAAACTTGTTCAGTTTAAAAATCTAAATAATGCCAAAAATTGTAAAACGTTGAGCAATGACCAATTGTTGACTTCTCTTACAAGGAGTATGAGAAGAGATATTGACTGTCATGATTTAAGAAATTTTGGTTTTCAGAGATTAATCTAAATTGTTTTAGTCACTTGTAAACATACAGGAATGACTAAATTGCAATTTTTGTTGCAGAGAGATGAGATATTTCTTTTAATAGAAAAGCAGAGGTGACATCTGATAGAATTCTTTAAAATTCCTTTGATATTTGTGTAGGCATTACTAATATATGTGAACTTAATATTTTGTGGGGTGGGACTTGTTTGAAGAGTTAACAAAGTTTATGATGATTATATTAGTGTATTTTACCTGTTCAGTAAACTTAATTGAAAGCATTGCTCAATCTTTCTAACATAATTAAATACATTGCATAATATTCTTTGAAAAATATTGTGCTTTCAAAGTCATTGTGCAGATTGTTTGTCATCTTTATTTATGTTTTCAAGTATATCAATCAATGACAGCATAGAGCAAAAGTTATATTACCAAAGTACAATATACTAACTATACCATGTATTTTGTATTTTTCAATTTGTAAATTTTGTGAAAAAAGTTTGGCAATAATATACTGTTTATTTATTGATCCAAATTAATCCACCAGGAACACATCTATTAACACCAACATAAGGGATTCTCACATAAGACTTTTTCTATTTTAAGAAGTTTGATTTTTGAAGTCCTACCACAATGCCCATGCTAAGTTTTCCAGCTTAAAAAGTTTTCCGACCTATGAAGTTCGAAATTATATGAATCTGAAGTTAGGTGATTCATTTAATAAATTTTCAGACAAATGCAAAAAGAAAGAAAAATTTTCGGTACTTTGGAGTTAACACAGCACCCATCTAGGGGCAAGAAATGGAACTAAAAGGCGCTGAATGTGGCGAGATTTGGAATTACATGGAGCAGTACTCCATTGGAACTCTGCTGGGCCAAGGAAGGGAAATTTGAACATGAATGAAAATTTTACTTGTCCCCACCGGGTTGGGTAAGTTGGTGGAAGTGTTTTTCGTTCCTCCTCATGTTCACTGTGTTCAGAGGCATCTTCATTCAAAGAAAAAATAAGGGATACATTATAAAAATTTCATTTATAACGGTATCCTTTTTTTTTAATGGAGACGCCTCTGAAAAAAGAAGGGATACCATTATAAAAATTTCATTTATAACGGTATCCCTTCTTTTTTTTAATGGAGATGCTTCTGATTACAGTGAACATGAGGAGGAACGAAAAACACTTCCACCAACTTACCAAACCCGGCGGGGACAAGTAAAATTTTCATTCATGTTCAAATTTCCCTTCCTTGGCCCAGCAGAGTTCCATGTAATTCCAAATCTCGCCACATTCAGCGCCTTGCAGTTCCATATCTCTTCCCCAGAGGTGCTGCAGAGGTGGTGCCGCATTAACATCGAAGTACCAAATTTTCTAATGGGAGAATTTTTTTTTGTAGCTCATATTTTAATGTACACATTCATATGGTTGCCAAAGCCACAGTTTCAAAGAGCTCCACATGTTAATTGTGCTGACATATTAGTTGAGAATCAATTTATACAACATTGAGAATCATTTTTACTTCAAATTCAGTCATATTTGAGCATACAAGGTATCACTGCACTTGCTTTTACTTTTGAATGCAAAAGTTATAGCTGCCAAACAAGAGAAGAACTGATAATATTTTCAACTATCTTACTTGACTGGATGTCTGATAATGTATATTGTATGACTTCTGCGAATGATGTCAACACAAAGTCTGTTAACTAAAGTGAAAATCTGCTTGCCCCTTTTGCTGCCATATAATTTCTTAAGTCTTAAGCTGGTGAAAGTATGAAAGATAAGTCATAATACAAAATACGTAGTCTTTGATAAAATAATTTAATGATAAACATCTAAATTTAAAACTTTCTTATCTGTAGTATGGGATACTGCAAACATTTTGATATTATTCAAACTTCAGCTTGTAACCAAAATTCTGAAATAGTTTACAAGGAGTAATATTTGGAGAAAACATTCACCATACTTAAAATAAAACAACATAGTGCATTAATCTTAACAAGAAGCTAAGAAATTTGTAAATAATTAAAGAAATTGTGAAATAAAAATACATTTGCAAATACAACATGAATCTATGACCTTGAACGACAAACAAAAGATGTATATAAAGTACACTCAACAAACCACCAAATTTCTAAAAAGAAAATATCCTTCCCGAGTGGTATCATGGATGAAGTGGTCTCCCCAATCAGATCCAGCCTCCATACAATCGTTACAAATGGGTTTAGAGTGTGATTCCATTTGATCATGTGTCACTGAGAGAAACACAATCTGTTCTGAAGTAAACATTGCTTTGGCCACAGTACAAAAATGTATTCATGGTATCTCTTATTTTCTATAGTTGATAGAAAGCATTATGACAACGGATGAATTTGCTGTGAATCTCATAACGAAATACACATTCTAATATGTTCATCCTGAATTTCTATTTTTTTAGTCTTAATTATTGTGCATTATAATATAAGGGGCATTTTTAAAATTACAAACTACTTGGTGCAAATTTCTTAAGGGGGACATTTTTACAGATCAACTATAAAAATTTGAGTTTTCATTTTCAAAATTTCTAAATTTTAATTTAACATAAAAGGCTGATTGTGCAAATAAGAGGAAGAATTATTTATTAAGAGTGATTCCGATGGTTGCAATCACAAAGGCAAACTTCTGAGCAAGAATCAACACGTGGGTCGTGCCATCCGTGAATTATTTTGCATTTCTTTGGGACCTGCCATATGACATGTGTTGTACTGATTGAAACTATGTGAAAAACACCCCTGTATAATATTCTTCTACTTGTTAATTGTTTCTTATGCTGTAAATATTTATTTTAACAATATCTTATTAAATCCTCAAAGTAAGTCTCACTCTGAATAAGTCTTTCCTCTTTAGGATTTATTAACATTAGGTTCTGTGAAAAACTTCTTATTAGGGTTTCATTGCATATGTATTGTATATATTCAGCATCTTAGTTTTAAAGTATGTTCTGATGCATTATTTTACATGTTTTAATAAGTTCTCATGTAAGATCAATAATAGTGAAAATTCTAATAGTTTGAAGAAAGATGGTCATAACCTGTTGTTTTATCACCACTTGTAAAATATGCATGAGTTTTTAAATTATTGAAGTTTTGATGTGTATGTTCTGTTATAATTTCTTGACCTATTGGATACAGGCATCCCTAATTTAGTGCTCTTAATTGGTTCCTGAAAAACAGCACTAATTGAAACCGCATTAAGCAAGAGAATTTTTTTCATAAAAACTAATGTAAATAGATTTAATCCGTACACAAGCCTGGTCTCAGTGCTAATGAATTCCCAATGCAAGGTATATTTTAATGCTTAAATCAACAACTTAATTAAAATACATAAAGACGTGCTTAACATATAAAAGTTTAAAGCATGTTATCTTATCGTCAATCCTGCTTATTTCAAGGCTTTGCAAACATCAACTTGCCATTTTCCACCTTCAATTTATCAAATTACTTCAAGTTTAACTGAAAGTGAGAAAGTTTTTCTTTGTTTCTTTTCATAAACATCATTAGCACATGTATTTTCAAGCTTTTGATTCATTACAAATAATATGAGGGTTCAAAAAAATAGTAAATGCTGTATTTAACTGAATCCAAGATGACCACTTTTAGCAGACTGTCAAAACAGAATTGTGATTTTATGACTTAATTTCTCACTGGATGTATTTGTTTTATATTTAGAACACATATTAAGAATAGGTATACTAGTTCATTCATCAATTGAAATGGTTTGTTACAAATTTTTGTCTGAAAAAAAAATTTTAATGTAATTTTAAAATTAAAACTATTAATTGAATTTCGGATCGTAAGTTTGCAATTAAAAATTTCAGTTGGTACCCATGTTTAGTGTTTATCTATGTTAACTCTTGAAATAATCCTCCCCCCTCTACACTTGCTTTGATTTAAAAAGGTTTTGGAAAAATGTAAAAAATTTGAACTGATACTCAAATATTTTTGTCAAATTATGTTGAGAAAATGAACCTCAAGATTCAAGAGTTTTAATTATGCACTTCATTAAAAAAAATTTCATTTGTATCTTCTTAATAAATATAGGTGTATTTCTAAAAACTGGATTCTTAAATTTATTTTTCATTAAACGCAGATTTCAAATTTTGCTTTAATTAAAAACTGTTAATTTTAAGTAAAAGTTTTTTCTTTTTCTTCTTATTATTATTCTTATGTGAAGGATTCGAGATTCGTGAGATTCAAGGGATTCGAGAAAATTTTGAATTCGTCCCACTTCTAGTTTACACGTATGACTATGTAATATATTTTTAGAGGTGAACGAGTCAGAATGACCCTAAATGAAAATCCCTTTCGTTCAAGGATATCATTGTCAAATAATTCGTAACCAAGTGGAAGTTAATGAAGAAGCTAATAAGTGTTACCTGTAGAATATACAGATAAGAAAATAAATGAAAGCAACTGGTTGCAGCGAAATTGAATAAGTAAGATTTATTAATCCTGATATCGACAAAATCTAATATAGATTAGCCTGTATCCAAATAGCATCAAAAACTAAAGAAATGATTACATTTTTGTTGGTTGGACAGTTTAATGATGTTTAATTTAATCATAAGTTACCTACAAAAACTAATTAGGCATACTAAATGTTATGAGAAAGTTATGCGCATGTAATATATGCCCAAAAGAATGTGTCAATTATTCAGCACATAGCGAGAGCACTATAACAAAACCGCACTAAGGGAAGCGCACTATAATAAGGGATTCCTGTATTTGTTTTGTTCAAATTGATTTTACCAAAAAATACTATTTCTTAATTAGAAATCGGGCTAAAAATTTAATCTCATGATACTTTGCAGATTATTTTTACTGTTAATCTACACTGATTTAATTTTCATGAAATGGTACATACTGTATTTGCCCAAATATAAGCCGATGTTTTTTGTCAAAATCTATCATGAAAAAATCACCACTCTGCTTAAATGCAAGTCTGAGAAAAATTTGGGTTCGGGTTGTCTCGTAGTCACCCATAGATGGTAGTACATCTCTCATTGCCTTTGCATTCATATGATAGTACTATATTTTTCCTAAGGTAAATATTTGACCTACAATGAATATTAATGAATAAATAATAAAGCTAGAATATTGAATGTAGCAGTACCTGTGTTTTGTTGCTGTTGTTGCCTGTTCTTTCATTTCTGAATGCTATTGGATATTTTCTTTCATTTATCAGAGCTATGCATATGTATCATTAAGAATATTTAGCAATTTGTATTATTTTTCATTATCCATTAAAAGAAGTTCCTATTAGTTTTACTTGGCTGTTTGTTGTAGTTATTGCTACGGCCATTGTAATAATTATATGCATGTTAAAACCTCATTCATGGAATCTATTAAAATTATGTACATTTGACTACACAGACGATTACATAAAATGCAATGACAGCTTTTGATGCTCAACTGTTTGAATTTCGGTTACACTTTACATGGAATGTGTATAATTATAAAAATGCAATTTCTTAAGGTAATGTAAATGCTAATTGCATTGGAAATAGACTTTGATGAAAAATTATCTTGGTGAGGTCGCTATTGCTTTATTTGACCTTTTGTGAAAATAAAGATGAATTAAATTTTTGTTGCTGAACATTATTCATTATTCAACAATGCAAAACGCAAGAAAACATCCACGTTCAGAAACAAGAAAATTGATCTGCTACGATAGTTCAATGGTAGGATATCTGCCCGGCAAGTGGAAGATCCGGGTTCGATTCCCGGTCATAGCAGACTTTTTTTTCGTTTCAAAATTATTCCCAGCAAAATTATTAATTGGAGTAATATTTCAAAATGTCAACAACTAAACCATTTCTCACTTTTGTTCGATCTCAAATAATGGATCCTATGATGTGCATGCATACCTGGCACACTTCAGCATAAAATCTACGAAATTGACTTTTTGTCAAAAAATGGTGGAAATTTTTGGGGGGTCAGCTTCTGTTCAGGCAGATACGGTATGACTATTTTAATTTTTTTAAACATTTTATATCTGTTTGCTTTGTAGGTGTAATAGTACCTCATTATTTATTTTGATACCTATAGTGTTCCAGGGCATGTTGTATCCTGAAGCAATATTTTGCTCCAATCCTCAATTGCAGCATATGTTATTTGTCTCTTTTCTTTTGTCTGATACATTTCTGGTAGAACTAACTACTCAGTCTATTCTTTACTGAAGATTGTGGCATAATTATACGAAGCTTCTCATCCAATATGTCTCGTAGCTTGGTAAGCAGTTTCTTTTCTTTTACTGTTGTGGAAATTCTGAGATTCCCCGTTCAGTTATCTAGCTGATATCTCAATGAGTGTGAATATTTATCCTAAGAGGATGGCTGAGACAAAATAATATCATGTTAACATTGCCAACTTGAATAAAACTTATAAATAATTGTTTTTTGGCAGATATTTATGTCAAGTTACACTCAACAGATGAATGCAAAAGGCCAATCATGTTGATATTTTCAAGATGTA
Organism: Tanypteryx hageni; assembly: GCA_028673005.1. Lineage (NCBI taxonomy): Eukaryota > Metazoa > Arthropoda > Insecta > Odonata > Petaluridae > Tanypteryx > Tanypteryx hageni. Next base: position 26,700,528 of record CM054114.1, read on the forward strand.
GAAAAATAGATAATAGAATAATTTCTTCTAAACAATCACATGTTGCAGCTTATATCATGTAAAAGGATTAAATGTCTGAAGTCCCTTAACTTTCCAGAGCAGTAAATAATGATTGTGCGTGGTGTGATGGCTGTTCATTTCAGCAAGGAAAACCATCCGGTGGCTTTCTTGACAAGGCAGGAATGGCACTAGCTGGTGCTCTCGGAGGAGCAGGTGTTATGGGTGCGCTTGGGGGAAAAGTAAGTGTTCTCTGTGTAGCGCAACTTGGCTTTATTTTTATTATCTATCGAGTCAAAAGTTTCAAAGCATCTTATTCCTAGTCAGTAAATTGGCTCCTTTCATTTCACTCAGAAATATAACTTTTTTTATGCTTTACAATTCAAAAATATTTGCCATACTGTTCTTTTGAGTTGATATTTCTTGTTTGTGCTTAGAGAGTATTTGCTGCTTGACTTTTTATTTGAAGTTCAGTTTTTATGTATATTTTGTTGTTTCTCTTAAATAATTCCCTTAGTCCCAACATTCCTTTTTATGTTGATAACATTCTAGTATTTTTTAACGAAGCACATTATGTGTATATGCGTACTACTAAATGTTTTAATGTGAGGTAGGTTCATATTTTATTCCTGTGTCATTCATTGTTTTCTCTAATTTTGTTTTTATTTAATTTTGAACAATTTATTAATTATTTGTGGTTTTTAGCTATTTTGTTAGTAATGAGTAACTTGTGTGGTGGTGGTGGTGGTTATATTGCTCTGCTGCCAATTTATTCTATGTAATGGTTTTAATCAGGAAATTATTGTAAAATTTGGCATTTCCTAGTAGCAAAAGTACAAATAGTCTTATGATATGGATATAGGCATGAGTAAGAGTAGAACTGATTTCTTAATATGAATAATGTATGCTCACTGAAGATATGCGTACTTTTTTATTTTAACCTTCATGTAACTCTGCATTTAACCTATTTTTACAATTCTTTTGTGTATGATATATTTAATACAATGCATAACAAAAGTGACTTGGAAAAAAATAATATAAAAAATAGACAAAGGTCTTTTCTAAAGTTTCTTTTACTGTTGACTCAATGAACATATTAGTATCATAACTATCAAATATATTAATGTATTGGAATCATGCTATCTTTTATATTTATTTTGATAAGAAATGTCAACATTTCATTCCTTAATACATTTCTACTTAATAACGCTATAATATGTCATAAAGGTGACTAAATGTGATCTTTAAAGTTGAATTTTTAATTGAGTTTGAATTTTGCATCACCGTTCCAAATCAAAAAAAAAGTAATTAGTAGTTGATTGAGGTGATTTAGTTTTCTAACTGATTAAAGGAAGCACTAAGTCATTTGAAGTACGTCCCTGGCAATTTTTATTGTATTTCATTGTTTTTTATATTGCAGTATATTGATTTCGAGGTATATCTCATCATTGGATTATATTTTCTTTCAATGTTAATATCAATTTAGGTCTCATGAAGGCCGAGGAATTTTTTTACACTTAAGGAACATTTTGAGCAATATTTTGGCTGGATTTTCTACGTTGAAGAATGATAAATTCAGGTGGGAAATTGTAAATAAACCGTTACCTTAGTACGTTATTACCTGATATCATAGAATTCCCAGTTAGATCAGAAACAAATCCTAAAAGACAGTAATTATGATCATGCAGTGCCGGTCCTAGACAAATGGCAGCCCTGGGCAAATTCATTTTTGACGACCCCCCTTAGCATTATTAAACACTCAGTATTGTGAGAAATAACTGTTAATTGATACAAATAAAAAGGCAATAATTACATGAAAATTTTCATTTCAAATCACAATGAATTCATTTTAATGTTTTAAGTTTATTGTATCTTATAACAAACTTCCATCAATGAAAAGTTGATTTTTCTTGTGTCATGAATTGCGAAATCAGCGATTAAAGTCGGATGACCGAGCGATGATGCTACAGAATTTTCAGTTGAAATAGTAACAAGATCAACCCTCCTTTCATGTGCCATCGTTGAACGCAAGTACGTTTTAATTAATTTTAACTTTGAAAATCTACATCACCACTAGCTACAGTGACCCCCTTGGAATAAAATTCCAAGTATATTAGAAATATTTGGCATAATTTCAATGAAACGGTTGTGACAAATATATCAAAAGGCATCCACTACCGGTCTCGATTGATCCGAGATTACTTGTGACAACGTTTTAAGTTCAGGTCAAGGTAACTTTTAAATGCATCCTGTTGCTCCGAAAGCAATTGTTGCTGTTTAATAAAATCACCATCAGGCATGTTTTTCAGGGTCAAAATACTGTAAAAAAAACCCGAAGTTTTTATTAAAACATTTGAACAACTGAAATCATTTCCTTAGTGACATAATTGCTTGATCCAATAAAGGATTAAAAATTCTGATGCATAATTTTTTCTCGGGATCATGTATTGATTCGTCTTCAGCTTCTTGTGAAAATAGTTTCTTTATTTTTCGTCTTCAAACAGATGATCCCACTAGAGAAACGACTACTTCTGTATCATTTCAAATTCTTTTGCAAGCTCTTTTGCTTAGATTTTCAAACTATCAAAGCCATTCTCTTTGAATTGAATTAGAAACTTTCTCTGCTTTGCAAAAGTGATAATACTTGATCTAACTGCATATTTTAGCTTTGCATAATCTTGCTAACAACAATTGCGCGAGAATATCATACCAAACACTAAAATCATCAAAAATTAAAAGTTTATCAGTTCTTTAGCCAATGAAAGTGCTTCTGTTTGGCGTTTTAGACCATTAGTTGTTTCTGAAACAAACTAATGCGGCATAAACGTCACCAACTGAAACCAAATCACTTCAACAGAATTAATGTTACATTCCCACCGAGTTTCCGATAATTATTTTACTGTAAAATTAGTAACATGATTTTTAAAAACCTGCCATAATCATATCAAGCCAGAAAAAGGCACAAATTTGCTACAAAGCTCCAAAAAGCGATTTAGCAATAGATGACTCTGCCATGTCGCAGAGTATTAAATTGAAATTGTGGCATCCACAGGGCATAAAGAGACTAGGCCGCTCTCAAAAGTGTCAGTGGTGCAAAAGAATTGTCACTATCACCCACCGGGTGATAGGTATGGAATTGAAAAAACTAATTAAATGCAAAACAAGATTAAAATGCAAGGAGACAAAGACTAAGCCCTCTTTCACACTGACCACTTCACACCAAGAACCTTTTTTTCCACCCTACACAAACGCATGGGGCCTATTAACACGCCAATGAAATTCTTGCAGCAGAATGTCTGAGAGTTAATCTTGGACGAGACACCGGTAGGTGTCAAAATCCGGATAACCATATGGTACTGATGTATTTAAGTGTTTACAATCACAGTGACCTCTCTCTTCTGCACTGCAGCAGTATGCTGTAACTGATTTGTTTCACACCATTTACCCAATGCCACACTCTTTTTATGTATAAAAACACTTGGAGACCTTTTCTCCAAAATGGGAGCTTGCTCCTTAGACCACCCCTGGACTTCACATCATTTTTTTCCGAAGAACGAGGTGCATTTTTAGTCTCTCCTATCTCTGCACCGTTCTACCCAGATTCAACAGCATTTCTGGGAAGACACATCCTTATTTTTCTACCACCAGACATATGTACATTTAACTCTCGCCAGTGGCATACCGGATACTCCCACACAGCGGGAGGTCCATGGCCAAAGAAGGCCCATATTTTTTTAGGGTTTCAAATTGATTTTGGAGACTTCAAATTTGTTTTGGCGGGGGGTCTACACAATTTCCGGTACGACACTATCACTAAACGATATAATTGTATTTCTATTAAATCTTCTAATCACATCCATGATAAATTATGAAATGTATCTGGCCAAAAATCATGCAATTTTCTCCCAGTTTTTATAGAGTGCTTAATGTACAATTCAGTGGCCCCGGGCGACGACCCAGCCCGGCTCGCCCACCCCTAAGACCGGCTCTGTGATCATGGTTTAAGTTTCTATACAGTTTTTGGCACTGTATCATAGAATTTGTAGCACATCCATTCTCCCCAGTTAGTGCTTGAGTTAAATAAGATCACTTTCTGTAACAAATCATTGAATGCAACTGAAGGATTTACCGAGATAAAGGAATTGATGTGCTTTTATAAACTCAATCACCTATAGAGCTCTGATTTTGTATTATGGTCTATAGGAAACTGCAGATAGCTATGTCATGGCCAACCCTCTTGATCCACAAATCAATCTACAGTTGAGGTACCAAGGCAAGACAACTTGAATGACATTAATTATGAGTATATCATAGATCAAACCAAAATTAACAATATGAGAAAATATTTTTAATTATAACTTTGACCAGCTTCTCCAACCATCAACAAATCTTGTTGGTGCAAATTGTTTTTCATGGGCCATTTATCTTACAAAATTGCTAATCTCTTCCCCAAGGAACGAATCAGGACGGCCTTTTACAACAAAGTAAACCTTAGATCACTTCTTGGCAATAGTAAAGATAAAGTTGATGTTATAAAGAAATCTGGTGTGTACCTTTGTAACAATTACTATTACAATTACTATTTACATTGGGCAAATGGGAAGAAATTTTCAAATCAGTGCTAACGAACACTTTAGGTGTTTTAAATCCAGTTCATTTGATTCTCATTTTGCAAAACATTTACTCATCTGCAATCATTCTTCCTCCTTCATTCCCAAAATCTTACAGTTAGCGGAGAAAGGTCCCAGATTAAATGTCCTTGAGAAAATGAAAATTATATGTAACAAACTTAATCCCAAGATACTTTTAGTTAACGATCAGCATTTCCCTTCTTATTCCCCACTACGCATGTCAGCGCTTCCTCCCCTACCTCCCCATTGTTCAACCTCCTTCCCCCTCCCCATAGCACCTCTATCTTCTGTTCATGACTTCCCCTTCCTCACCTCCTCCCACCTACTATTCACCGTTGACTAATATTTTCATCCATCACCCTCTCTCTCGCCTTGAACCCCTCAGCGCCAACCTCTGTGCATGGTATGGACTTCGGTTTCTTACTGTATTGCCGGCCTCTGTGTGTGCTACGGATTCATGCCATGCTGCTTTTAATTTGCTATATACAGTGGAAACCACTTAACACAGAAACCGATAACACAAAATATCGGTTAAAATGAAATGCATGCTCGGTCTGTTCCAGAGCCTATGCTTCTCAGTGTATATTTATTCGCTTAATGCGAAACGGTTTACACGAAATATTGGTTAACCCGAAAATAATTTTTGGTCCTAATAAAATAAATCCACAGAAATTCTTCAGATAACACGAAATGACAGTTGAAACATGATTTTCCCATGGTCTCTCAACCACCATTTACCCAAAACCCCCAACCCCGCCTAGATTTCCCATCAACACACCAGTATGGAAAACCCTACTACCTCACATACCCATCCTACACCTTTCTCTGTCATTGACTGTAGTCATTAGTCGGGCAACGACTCCCAACTTATGCACTTCTGATCTAATGGCAACTCGCATTCACCCGTGGAGAGGGTCCCCACCAAGAGTATCCTTTATTCCGGGCATCGTCGCCGCAGTAAAGACATTCCTGGAACTGCCATCCGTGAACGATAGAAACGGGTTTGCAAAATCGGCCTCTTATCGTAGTTATTATTGGTGGGTTTCTCCCAATACCTACCTGTCATAACTCTCCAGATCTCTATAAATAACATTCTTGAAATCTTATACCCTCATTTGATTGTGAATTTCTGAGTGAAACCATTGCCGTATTTTAAACAAACCAGTGTACAAAATCTTTCTATTCTTAACTTAAAATTAAATTTTAATTTTATATTTTTATTAAAATTAAATAATCCATATTAAAAATGGCCAATCAAGTCCGTAAGCAAAATGCACTACCGCTAAAAGTGTAAATGCAGCTCCTGGAAGCAGTTGATGCCGGTGATAGATCCAAAACAGACATTTGCAAAGAGTTCAGAATTCCAAATTCAACTTTGTCGACAATTATTAAAAATCGCGAAAAATTAACATGTTTTCGAGAGAAGCAAGTTTGAACCAGAACGGAAGCATCTACATACAGCAAAGCATGAAGATTTAGACGCTGTGCTGCTCATCTGGTTTAAGCAGACAAGGGCACAGAATGCTCCTATTTCTGACCCTGTTAACCCCGATATAATTTTATGCTTTAAAAATGAAAAATTTGCCTTTTGAAAAACATTTAGCATGAAAATCGGTTACCACGAAATTCTTTTAACACGAAAGGTTTTTCCAGTCCCATGCATTTCGTGTTAACTGATTTCCACTGTAGTAGTTTTCATTTTTCCAATTGGTTTTCACATTATTATATAGAAAGTTTTTTAGGTGTTCTTTACAAAAGTAAACAAACACCTTATGGTTAGGTCGTCTGCCCGCATGTTTCATCTGCAAAATTTCAGGGTGGGTGTTCATCAAATTTGATATTTAGGACATAAGGGCATAGAAAATTAGAAAATGATATAAATGGTTCACGTAGCCTAATCAGGAGTGCCACTTTACGGGTGACAAAAATATGAACTTTTCTTTGTATCTCGCAAATTGTCACTTATAACAAAAAAATCTTTAAACTAAATTTGTAGGACTAATCAAATAGCATATGTTTTGTTCAGTACATTTTTATTGAAGGAATAGCCGATTTAAAGAAAATTAGACGAGAAAGTCGTAATTCACTTTGAACTTGGCTATTTTCCCCATTTTTAATTGTTGTCAACAAAAACAATTTTCATGGAAACTGAAGTAAACAACAACTGCTGTAAATACCTAATTTGTTTAATTTTCTTCGTGTGTATGCAACATTTAGTAGATGAAGGGAATTGGATTATCTACGACAAAGGAATGAACATGAACATAAAGACTATATTACCTACTACTATTCGAGTAAGGTAAGTTTTAAATAATTGTCGATTGTTTTAGGAAATAAATCTGTGAATCAAAAATTCGATATTTCTTTGGCATACCAGTTCTTAGACATTATACTAAGCCATTAATATCTGAATGAAGTTGAAGTTCATAGGTACTATTCTAGCACTAAAAGCAGTGATTAAGAGTTTGAAGTTTGTGTGGTACAAACGGGTATTTATTCTTCTTACAATAATGCATATAATTATTGAAATTATGTGAAAAATAAGTTATATAAAATGTACTATGGCGTGAATATTCCGAAAATTTCACATAAATCCAATTATTTGGAAAAAATTATAAATGTTTATAATGAACTACATCAAAATTGGCCATTTCAATTAAATACCCGCTGGCCATACAGTAGAGTGGTATTTAAATCTAGCCCATCGCTGAGGGTTAATCAATCCTATCCTTTCCCCCAATTCTCACCTCCACACCTCTTTCTTGATATATATTGCCTGTTTTTTAATGCTTGTTAACTGATGATGGTGATTATTCACTGAAACCGGTCATGTTTCTCATTCAATTATGTGGGATTAGCCAAAGTTATTATAAAAATATTTTTTTGTGTTAATTTTGGTTTGATTATGGAATTCCATGAAGTCTCAACCTCAGCTATTAAAATCATAGATCTTCAACTTTTTTATATATGCGATATTTTATAAGTTCATATCAACTTGACAATAAAATTTTTGAAGAAGTCAATGGTTAAAAAGGCATATAAAATTTAACCATGATGTCTTGTTTGAGGATGTGTGTGTGTATTATTAAACATTCTTATAGAATTTTATTTTTCAATAATAAAATAAGAATAGCAATTTCTTTGTTCTTTAGCTTCCACCAAAAAACCGAAAACAACAGTTTGAGAAAGTTGTCTGAAACAATTCGCTCTCTCACATTTTTTTAGATGAAGTGTTCAGAGAACCCTTCTTAGCAACCTGTATGGTTTAAAAGGATGTTTCAATTAAACTGAATTTAAAAAAAGGAAAGGAAAATTACTTCAGGCTAAGTTAAATTTTGAAAAATCTAGCTTTATTGGATGGCATACTTTAAGTAAAGCTTTAAAGACATTATTTGCACTTAAACATGAATAGGTGATGATAAACAAAACTAATTTTTCGCCAATTCATTGATCTAAGTACTTTTGCACTTCTGAATTTTAATATTTAACTAGTAACTGCACATTATATCAGTCTAAACCTAGATTTTAAAAATGCCTGTTAAGTAATATCGTTGTAGATAGACCTGTAGATATTTTAGGGTGTGTTTAAGATAAAAATCTCCTGTACAATCTTAATCTCCTATATAATCTTAATCTTGTGCATTAACAATCAAGTATGAAATAATAAAATAGATTTTTAAATCTTAACTGATAAGATCACAAATTGTATTTTATATAGGAAATAAAGTCTTACACTTGCTCAATCATTAATTTTTTATGCAGAAAGCAATTTTTAAATAGTAATATTAATACTCACTAATCCAATTACAGCTATAACCCTTTTTTGTGATTTAACACTGCATTTAATGTTTGACTAAATTAGAATAGGTGTATTTTGCTCACCTAATTCATGATTTACTTTCATGCAGTACCAAATGTTTTATAATTAATTTGTATTTCATAGGCAGAAAGAAATGTATGAGTCAATTTACAATTATAAATGCACTAAAGCAGCACTTGAGCTGATGCTGAAAAAATGAATGAACTACTACTCAAGGTATATAAGCTCCTAAATTAGGATTATTCCAAAGTAAGTTTATTTAGCTCACATTTCTGTGACCATTCTTTCATAGTTATTCTGTCTTGCAGTAGGTTTTTGGCTCACCCAGCCCATTCTTGTACCACCCAGGACCTTTCTCTTCATCTTCTTACACTCATCCCCTTCTTTTAATGCATATGATATTCCTTCCCTCTTTCTATCTCTTTTCCACTTTCCTAGCATCTGCCCTTCTATGACTTATTTTGACTTATTCTTCTGCTTTTACTGTGATTAATCTCTTCTTCCCCCTCTGTCTTTAAGACTTGCTCAGTTGTTTTTCTCCCAGTTCAACTAATTTGCTCTAGTATAAACCATATCCCTGACCTAACCAGACATCAACAGTTGTTTTCCCTTGACACAAGCCTGATTCAGAGGGAGGCAACTCCCCCTCAGCGGATGCCTATGATCATGAATGTAGTTTTCTTATTATTAATTTTCATTCTAAATGCCTTTGCCTATATGTATGCAAACCTTTTTCCAAATTACTAATGCTTTGTCATCTGAAAATCTAACTGATTTGACTAAGCTACTTCCTGTTACACATTTCTACATCTTCCCATGCCTCTTATCATTTCTTCGGCATAAATATTGAACTTTTCTGATGAGAGTGGGCAATCCTATCTCTTGCCTCTTCCTAGCCCAATCTGATTCTCCTTCTGCTATGCTTACTAGCACAGTCTGGTTCAAATACAAATTTTTTATTAAATACCTCTCTCTCCAATCTACTCCTGTTTCCAACACTTCCATTAGCCTAGGCCAGGGGTGCACAACATATGGTCCGTGGGCCAAATTTGGCCCACTGACACATTTTATGCGGCCCGGTAGGATTTAACTCAGCTGGTGATTTCCTTTTCCATAAAAAATACTAGTAAAATTTATTATGGATATTTATCACATGTGTGAACAAAAATTCTCCCTTATGAAATTAAACAAGCTCCATTACATTCAGCACTGACAGACAAGAGTTTAAGAGACATTCTAAGAACAGCAACTACCAGCATTACTCCAGAAAGTGGAATGGCGAGAGAAAAATGGTGCAACATCTCCCACTGAGTAAATTATATTTGTTTGTCACCTCTTTGTTGCCGCAAAAAAGTTGCATGTCAAAGTTGTTACAGTAATTACTGAATCTATAATAGTGTACTTAAATTTTTCATGTACAAAACTTTCATAGCGTGGTCCGCCTAGGTCCAATCGAGGTCGATTTTGGCCCGTGTCGACTTTTGAGTTGCGCAACTCTGGCTTAGGCCATATAACTCTGTCCCTGGCTTAGTTAATAGTCTGCCATTTTTGTCTTTAATTGTGACCAGCGTGTTTCCCTTCCTGTTTCTTATTAACTTCTCAACTTTTCCGTACAGTTAGTCTATTCTCCCTTGTTTCTACTGCTGCTCTCTGCGCTCACATTGTCTTCTCCGCCACAACTCTCACTTTTGTCGCATCCTTTCTAATCTTATAGTTTAATTCTTAGATACATTCCTTTCGTATCAAGTATTAACCTGCTTACACCCCCTCCTCTCCTCCATCATTTTAACCATCTCCTCAGTAACCCAGGTCTTCCTTATTTTCTTCAAATTTACTTTCACTATCATTTTATTTCCACTTTCTTCCATGCTTTCATTATCCCCCATTTGACCTTAAAAGTCATTTTCCTGCCAGCATTTTCTAAGGCTAGCCTAATTAATAGTCTTTCCTTTTTCTTCCCTTGAGTACTTCTAAATCCCATTTCAATACCCTCTTACTAATCTTTACTTTCTCCATATGTAGTATAGGAAAAAGTTTGTTTTCATGAAAAAAATATTTATATAATTTATTATCATTCAACGTATTTGGAATTTATAGAAATATTACAGGTATAGAGAAAGTCATGTGGTGGCCACATCAGAATATTTTATTTTAAACAAGACTTCATAACCACCAGATTGTATTCATTATTTGTATCTGCCCCCAGAAAACTATGCGAGTTCAAAACACTGTTCTTGTATCGTTGTCTGACTGATATAATCAATCTGATATCTTTGTTTGTCTCTCAGCATTTCCCAAGCATATCTTCTCCTATTCTTGATAGTTGAAGTGGAGATTACAGCGTTATTCTATTCGTAGAAATTGTACTCTGACCGTATAAGGTTTTTTTTTGTTTTTTACGTGGAGACGGTGTTTATGTTTTCGTAGAATGTTTTCTACTATCTGATTGTCGTACCCATTAAGTGTCGCGATGTTTTTTATGTGGTTAAGTTCTTTCCGAAATCGATTTTTGAAAGAGGGATGTGCAGAAGCCTATGTATCATGGAGTGAAATGGTGCTAACTTATGTGCGATGTGATGGTGAGAATCTTGTGGAATATATGTATTCGAGTGTGTGGGTTTCCGGTAGATGCTGAAAGTTAGCCCGTTGCCTTGTCTTTTTATTAGTAAATCGAGGAAAGGAAGTGTTCTTTCATGTTCTTTTTCATATGTAAATTTAATGGAATGGTATTGTTTGTTGAGTTTTCCTAAGAAGTCGGTGATGTTGCATTTCGATGTGTCAAATATGGCAAAAATGTCATCAACGTATCTTAACCATGTTTCTGGGAAATAAGTGAAGGTGTCTTTGCATTGTTTTTCAAAGTAATTCATGAACAAGTTGGCTAAGAAAGGAGAGAGAGAATTTCCCATTGTTGTACCTGGGTTTTGTCTGTATATTTTGTTGTTAATTTGGAAGTAATTTTGGTTCATGCAAAGGCGTGTTAATTGTATGTACTCAGTGACTGTTTTTTGTGTAAGGTTTTGTTCTGTAAGCCATGTTTCTAAAAATTTTAAAGTTTCTTCTATAGGTACACTGGGAAAGGGGGAAACTACGTCAAAGGAGACAAGAATTTCGTTTTCTTTAATGTATGAGTTTTTGATCCGGTTAATGAAATGGGTGTTGTTTTTGATGTTTGACTCCTGTGTGAGGGGCAATTGTTTAAATTGTTCGTTGAGCCAGTGGGAAATTTTATATGTTGGGGAGTTGATTGAGGAGACTATGGGTCTGAGGGGAACGTCTTGTTTGTGAATTTTCGGTAGACAGTACATTCTGGGGATGATGGGGTTAGGGGTATGGAGTTGGTATCCGAGTTGTTTTTTGATTAGGGTGGTACATGTTTTTAAAGTGTTTTTGGTATCTGTTATCATTTTGTTGAGTGGATTTTTTTAAATTGAAAAGAAACTATAATCTAAGTGAAATTAAGTGATGAAGTCCCTAAGTCAAAGATTTGCTGTCTAAACAGGTAAAGTAACCGGAAATTAGTTGACGAAGATAGCTCAAACCAAAGAAACGATGCAATGCTGAATTGTGGGAGGTTGGGGGCGAAGATAGAAAAGTCTGACCTGTTTTGATCCAATGCTAAAACCAGTAATGAGGAATGGTGTAACTCCAAGGCGATGTTGATTGGAGTGGAAGTCAGGGCGAACGAAGCAAGGTGGATCCAACGGTGTGAATTCAGTTCAGATGTTGAGAAGATAGATGTGACCCTTATACGGTCGGAGTACAATTTCTACGAATTCTCCTATTGTGTTTCTTAACCCGGGAGTGGCCATGCAGGGTGTTGTAGATACCCCAGCCTTGTGTTTTATTACAGGGTTCCTTTACTTTTAGGTTTTGTGACTCCTAACCCTTCAGTAGCTGGAGTGGCATGTCCCTTCAACCATTTTTGTCTAAAAAACTAGTATCCTATGGTTATTCTTTGAGTTCGAATGTTTTTCTTAGATGGTGCAACAGAGCATCGTGCAGAAATCTCAGTGTTTTTTTGTGAGTGGTTTATACATTTTATTGTGAAATTAGTATTACTATTTGCGTCATTGGTGTTGTTGTTTATGATCTGGGATTGCTATTGAACAATTACTTGACTCATTACAATATACAAAATTTCATAAAAGTAAGAACAAACATTGTATTTTGCACAATTTTTCTGCCGGGTTTGTTAAATAATTGACATTTTAACCCCTCAAGCATGGAGGACATATAATCAAATCCCATTTCTGAGGTTGGAGTTTTTAAAAAAAATTGCAATAACTTCATAACTTCAATGAATCATCTTTACTGATTTTTTTACTAGGATTTACATGGTTTGCAATCAATTCAATCATACTCAGGAGACCTCACTTCGTCTCCTCACTCATCACTTCCAACTGCGAAAATTTCCCATTATTCTTTGTGACTTGCCATGCTCTTCTAAACAAAGTTTGCTACACTATCTTCCTCTTGCTCATTGTCAATGTATGTTAGTACATCGACTTCTGTATGATCTTCAATGCAATTATCACTATCGCTGTCTGAGGTAATACTATCCTCGGAGTCTCTTTTCATTAACGCTTCCGTCTCCATTTCCTTACTTGGTTCGCTTTACCTTTTTCTACTCGTTGATGCCTTGATTATTTAATTCCTAAAAATTAACACTACAAAACACACATAAAATTGCCCCTGCATAACGCACAGGTTTCCTTCAGATGAACATCTTTAGAGCGACACGAGAATATTTCCCCTGCGACCTGTGCACTTGCTCTGAAATCATTTTCGCCCAAGAAATATCAGCAGACATCATTGTAGTGGCTTATTTGTAAACCGACCTAGGGCACATGCAGACGTTTCTCTCTTTCTCTCATACTACTCTCAAGAAATACTAAAGCAAGCACATGGCCCTAAGAGCCAAACAATAGTTCGGCTCTCCTCATCTTATAACTCTCGATCGCTGATGCATAAGAAAAATCCAAGAGAAAGAGAAATCTGTGGGCAGATAAGTAGAGTCAAAATCTTTCAGTTTGCAGTAGCATTCGTGTCCAGATACGGTTCGTCTCAGCATTGGATAGGAGCTTTTTAGAAGGCGCAATTCCCGTAGCTACATGAAAAATCAATCGCAAAATTTAACGCATATTAAATGTTATAAGAAAAACAATAAAAATTGCAAAATGACAATAAATAGGTAGGCTAAAGGTTCCTCTTTTGAAATATATCAAGGTTATCTAGATTTAAGAAAATTCATCTTGTTGAATAAATAAAAAAGGTGAGCGATGACCACGACGTACTGAGTACGTTGGTCGACAGCATATGAAGTTTGCCCCCGCCATACTCAGTACATCACTCGATGTTGACTAGTTAAAATAAATTTCAGTTAATCGAAAATACATCAAGAGACATAAAATGAAAAATTTATTGAAAATCGACAATTAATAATTTTTTAAACAAAAATATCCTTGGGGTGTCAAAGGCACCCTTCATGACCTCTTACATTAAGAACATGCGTGAGTACTGCCAGGTTAAGCCACGTATTGGTCACCATCAACTTGTTTACTTTACAGAATCTAACATTTTCATTTCTCCTTCCTAGACCAAATTTCTCAACCTTGCTGCTGTTCTTGCCTTGCCTCACTACAGCATTCCAATCTCCCATGACTACTAAGTTCTTTTTGACTTTTACATCTCTCATAACTTCTTCAAGTTGATCATAGAATTCATCCTCTTCTACTTTGATCACTAGTTGGCATGTATGCTTGCACAATCGCCAAATTTACTGATTCTGCCTAAGCTTCCACTTAACGTCAAATGGGTGTTTACCTGCTGCATGTTGATGACTCTTTGCCATGCTTTCTTATCTAAAACTAATGCTACTCTCCTCTGGCTTTCATTACCCCTGCTATAGAATACTATGGAGTCATCACTCTTTCTATCTAACCTCACACAATCCTAAGATATTTATTTATCCTCTTCATTTCCAGCTTAATATTTTCTATTTTACCTTTCCTAAGCATCATCTTGATCTTCCAAGTTCCTATTCTTATTTCTGAAGGCTTCTTCTTGATCATTTTATTGTCATGATCTGCATAAGGATTTTGTAGTTTGATGGCCGATACGGCCTTACTTTCATCATTGCCGGACATGACACCAACCTTAATGGGCATGGTCTCATACAAATCCTGAATTAAATTTCTGTTTATAAAATCTGCCATGGGGCTTGGAACAATAGTTGAGGTGGTTTCCCATAGCCTTCCTCAATGGTGTTTTAGCATGATACCATCAATTATGGAAACCTTGCAGCAGCCACCTCTCTGAAGTTCTGATGCTGCATGGACAACTCTATCTTATCCTTAACCTATTGACCTTGCTGGCATGAGTGACCTTACCAGGAGCAAATGTTCCAGTCAGTATAGCTCTCAAGGTCAACAGAATTCTCAAGCCTTTCTGGCATGCCAAGGTTATAATTTAGAGAAGGGTGACCTCCATTATTCTATTTAATCTAGCCAAGTGAGATCTTTATGACTTTAGAAATATACATCTCCATCAATGAAATAGTGTAGATAATGAAAGCATGTTATGGTAAATGACTTTACATGTAGGATTATTTTTGTTTTCATACGAGACTAAAATGGCAGACTAGCTTTCATTAATGAATTAACAATTGATGGATTGAAAATATTTTGTAAGTTGCATAAGGATCTTACAATCAACTCATTCCATAAATTTGTTTTATCAGTAAGAACATAGAGCAGTGTTTCCCAACCGATGGTTTGCGAAATAAATCTGAGAGGTTCGCGAGAAAAATTTGGTAATGGCATCTTTTTTGCTTCCTTGGTTCTACAGTTCTTACCAATATTTTAATTTATTTCAAATTAGTTGCATGGTTTAATTTTCAAATTTTTCTTATGCTTCAAGAACTGTATTTGAATTTTACAGGGTACTAACTAGAAACTGATGACAATATAAGAGATTCTGATTTTATTGTGAACGTTTACATACTATGTGCTATATAAACTTGTTATTTTTCATGAATGAAACATTGAAAAATATTTTTTTTACAAAATTTACTTGCCATTATAAGGGGTTTGCCATCAAAACTGTTACAACTCAATGGATTCACGAAGATAAAAGGTTAATCCAAGGAGTTCACAATGAGAAATAGGTTAGCTCAAGGGGTTTGCGAAGGGAAAAGGTTGGGAACCACTGACATAATTGCCCAACCTGAATTATGAGGAGGGAATAAAAGATTATTCTTCCTGATATGACTACTGTCTTATGATAGGGGAAAACCACATTTTCCCCACCCTTGTTTTAGTGTAAAGAAATCATGCGAAAAAGTCTGGCAATTATATGAGTAAATATGATATTCATTGAAAACATAGGTTTTGATAAGGTGTATAAACCACTTTGAAAATTATCATCGTTGCTCCAGTATCTTTAATATCGCCATACTTGTTCTACTGTTCATGATTATTATCGAAGAATATGGTAGGATGACTATCTTTCACTGAAAATATATCTTTAATCTATAGAAGATGAGTATTAGCTCTTGATAAAGTGTTTCCACTTATGTTGTGTACAGTTTTACCAATAAATGTCAAAACCATAAACCTAGAGTTTTAAGGAAATTCCAGAATCATCATCATGCTGCTGTCCGAAGACAGGTTTTAGCTGAATCACTGCCTCCATCTCTCTCTCTCTCTCTCCCTAGAAGCCTCTTTTATACCTCTAGAAGTACTATATTCCTGCTTTATATTCTCTGATATTCCTATTCTTTTTCTCCCTCTTCCTCTTCTTCCACTAATTTTGCCTTCTAAGATCGTCCTTTGTAAACACTGTCTTCTCAATATGTGCCTTATCCAATTTGCTTTTCTTTTCCTGATTGTTTTTATTAGCATCCTTTCTTCTCCCACCATTTCTAATACTTCTTCGTTTCTCTTCCTCTCTGTCCATTTCACTTTCATCACCCTCCTCCATACCCACATCTCAAAACTTTCTAAATATTTTTCCTAGTTTTTCCTTACCGTCCACGTCTCTGCACCACAAAGAGCTATGCTCCATATGTAGCATTTAGCTAATTTCTTCCTTGTTTCTAAATTTATTTTCTTGCTTGTGAAAAGCTCCTTCTTCTCGTTAAATGCTGCTTTTGCCATTGCAATCCTACTTCTGATGTCCTGTGTACTACTTCCATCCTGCGCTAAAATACTGCCAAGATATTTGAAACTACTTACTTGTTCCAATTTTTGGCCATTTACCATTATATTTAATTCTTTATGTTCCTTTGAAACGACCATGACTTTCGTTTTTTCGGCATTGATCTTCATTCCATATTGTTGGCCAACCTCCACTTAGAATAAGCACTTAAAAATAAAACATTTAAAAACTTGGGTTAGATATCTCCAGTATCCATAACATTGTTATGAAATACCATGTTATGGCTATTGGATTATTAGATATAAAGTACTCCTTCAGCCAAAAAACTAGAGGGGATTAAAGCACCCAATGCATTTCGCCCACGAGGTGGGCATCTTCAGGGGCAAACCTGTCTTGACAGTGACTGGGAGTCGACTATAAAGATTGAACGGATGGAATTATGAGGATGACCGAGAAACAAGTGAAGTGCGGAAAGATTTTTCGGCATGCGTGTTGTTTACATCAGTCAATTTGTATAATGTCTTGTTAAATTCTGTGTCCGTGTTCATAAATGTGTTCTGGTTTTTGTAGATATGAAGATTTTCTAACGAATTTA
The DNA here is from genome assembly GCA_028673005.1 of Tanypteryx hageni. Lineage (NCBI taxonomy): Eukaryota > Metazoa > Arthropoda > Insecta > Odonata > Petaluridae > Tanypteryx > Tanypteryx hageni. The sequence continues at coordinate 26,717,731 of CM054114.1, forward strand.
GTGAGTTGTTGGCTGAAGTTATCAATTTTAAATCGTTTAAGTGTATACTGTGACCTGTTTCTAAAATGTGGTTGGCAACGCTTGATTTTTCAAATCGATTATATTTATAGTGAGCCATGTGTTCCTTAAAGCGTGTTATTAGTTTCCTTCTTGTTTGTCCTATATACTTTTTGCCACAGTGTGAGCATTGTATTTTGTAAATTCCAGACTTGTTCAAAGTTTCTGTTGTGTCTTTTCTACTGCCCAGTAGATTTTTCAAATTATATGGATTCGTATATGTTATTGTATATTTCTTATGTTTAAAAATTTTGTTCAAGCCCCTGTTTAATGGTGGGAAGTAAGGCAGTTTTATATATTTGTTCTCCTTGTTATTGTCTAATTTAAGGAACACATGGCTCACTATAAATATAATCGATTTGAAAAATCAAGCGTTGCCAACCACATTTTAGAAACAGGTCACAGTATACACTTAAACGATTTAAAATTGATAACTTCAGCCAACAACTCACTAAATTCGTTAGAAAATCTTCATATCTACAAAAACCAGAACACATTTATGAACACGGACACAGAATTTAACAAGACATTATACAAATTGACTGATGTAAACAACACGCATGCCGAAAAATCTTTCCGCACTTCACTTGTTTCTCGGTCGTCCTCATAATTCCATCCGTTCAATCTTTATAGTCGACTCCCAGTCACTGTCAAGACAGGTTTGCCCCTGAAGATGCCCACCTTGTGGGCGAAATGCATTGGGTGCTTTAATCCCCTCTAGTTTTTTGGCTGAAGGAGTACTTTATATCTAATAATTTGAGCCAAACGTTATTTGAGCTACCAACGATAAATGGCTATTGGAGATACCTAAGACTTAATTTTTCAATTTTTGATATTTGTATTATACCGGATTCACTTAAGAAATGAAAGTGTTGTAGTTAGATTTCCTGCACACCACCATTTTTCCAAGGTGGCATGGAAATGCTTTTACCTTTTGGCATCCTATTTTTCAACTATCTTAAGCATAGATATTAATTTTCTTGATTTTAGTATTTCATTTACGAAGTTACCAAAATTCTTTTCTTGTGATATTTTGCCATATGTTTTCCTCTCCATAAAATGTTTAATATATCTGTAGTTAATTTACATAACTTGATATGATAGATCTGGTTTAAAATTTCACTATCATATTTCCCATTTTTGAGTGATAATTTTCATCTAACGAAAGAGAGAGGCAGAAATGTGAAGGCTCAATTTCATTGCACTTTTAACACTCTATATATTGCTAGAGATTTTGGTTCTTATAGAGACCACAGGTAATAAGAAGCTATGAATTATGCATAATATCATTTCAAAGACAAATATATTCTGGTTTTATCCAAACAAATATTTGTCATTCATAGAAATACATTTGTGTTTACCCAAGTTTTTTGTCACCTTGTGCATTTTTAACCTACTTTCCAGAATGGAAATAGGCTTATAGTTTCGTCATTGTGTCAGTCTCACCCCCTATTAACTTTTGCATCAATAGACCGATTTTCATGACACTTGGTGGAAATCTCTTGCTACTGGGGCCAGGCTCATGAGGATAGTTTTTGTTGCAAAGATTGAAAGGCTTGGGTTCGATTCCAGGAACTATTTTTTCCCATTTGATTTACATGGGAAATCTGAAATCCATCGTGCAGGCTAATTTTCTCTTGCACATTAAAATGTCTTCGAATTATAATATTGGAGCAGGATTTGTACTCTTCTCTTAGGAAAGGAATGGAGAAGTCTTATTTTTATTTTAGAATGTTGTTTATCAATTGCATTTCTTCGAATTTCTCATAAATACTTGCTTTTTTTGCAGTTTTTATCACTCATTACGAGTGTTGCCATCACAATGAATATTGTTGGACTCGGATTCAGTAAAGTCTAGTACACACACGTAATTTTTGTCATACAAATATGTGTGATCCATTTAGTTTTCCGTTCGAATGTACCTATTTTTAATATTTTAAAACGCTAAATTATCAAATTTAGGAACACAAAGAGCAACTCATCCATGGTGATTTTAAAGCTATTAAAGCCAATATAAGTATAAGATAAATAATTATGTATGTGGAAAGTAGGCATCATAAGTTCTGTTTGGGTCATCTTGTTTATACTATCATTAGCATTTATCCAATTTTTATCTATGATTTTTTAAATTTTTTTGTAATTCTCTTAGATCCATGATAAACTTATTGATTGAAACATGTACAGTGAAACTCATCTAAAGTGAGATTGCTGCTAAATAAATTGCTAATAAGCAAATTTTCTTCCCAATTTCTTTTTGGGATGCAACTTTTTATATGAATACTGTCATTTTAAAATTTTTATTTGTCTATGTTTGAAAATCATTACTGCAGTGCTTATATTTTTCTGAAAGCTAAATCCCAAAATGTTTCCATTGCCATTCATCATAGGTTTCCCGAAAATTTCAAAAAGTTCTGATGCGGTAAGTTACATGCGTGGTACTTAAATTGTAGTAATGCTGCTATCGCATATTTGTGCTTACCCTTATCCAACTTCTGTATTTTATGTTAAATAATGCAATTTTAGTCAAATAAAAAATTAATATCACTTACATTTCCCATTGGCTTTAAAATATTACAGAAATATAGCTTTGATGGGTGTTAAAAAGGGCACAAGTCAAAAACTCATATTTTTCAGAAGAGCTTCTACAAGTTTGTAAAAAATCCTGCAAATTGGAACAAAGAAATACTTAAAGCCTTTTTCCATATCTTAAGTAGTGAACGAGACTGACTTATGTCTTTATACCAGTCGAAAGATGTGAATTTTCTCAACTAGCGACAATGCAACACAATACTGAAAAAATATGACTTGCGTCTTTTTGACTGCCAACCAAGGATATTTATCCCATGAGTTTTTGAATCCCCATATTTTGACCACTGTTTTGTTAATTGAATTAGCCTTTATATGAAGTTTCTTATTGATGTGTAGACTATTCTATTGTTTTGCCATTGATGATGTTATAAAATCTTTCCATTCTTCTACAAACTTAATGGAGTTTCTTGTAGTAGTTATATTGAACTTCGGGAACCCCATCAGAAAATTGTGTTTTAGGTGCTATTTTGAATTTGTAAATATACTAGAATGTGTACTTGGTAAAATTAGTTGCCATCTGGCAATAGCTCATTTGAGTATAAAAATTATTTAAGCACCCGAATTCACACTAATCAAATTAAAATTTGGAAACCTGTAATCATGCATATTTCCTATTCAATACAATTCATTATTTTGTTAGAAGGAAATTATCAGAGTGGAAAAAAGACCTTTCTCTATGGTTGAAAAGAGTTGGGTAAGTTTTGTTGTAATTTTAATTTCTGATGAATTAAAAATATTAGTAACTTGTTGTTATTTATGTGTAGATGTAGCGTATTCCCAGCATTGATAATCAGACTAGGATGTTTTTACAATACTTGTTGAAAATGCATAATACCTTTCAAAATTTATATTACTACCCAAAATCTTGGAGTTTTACTCCTTGACATTATCATTTTAGAAATATTTTTAAATCTAGATAGTTTGCAGTACTATATTACGTAATTTTTACCCAACTCGGTTATGTAAGCATGCTTTTATTCCTAGATTAGTCATTCTCTAAATATTTGCTTGAGCATGGTTTTTGGATTATGATTAAGTTCACTTAGTGCCATCATCATATACAGATGTTCTTTAAATAATAGTATTTTTTTCTTCCAAATTTACTCAAGTTGTTACCATGAACCTTCTTTTATAATAATATTCATGTCATATTTCCTCAGTATAAACAAAAATATCACAGGCAAATTGCAAGTATTTTTAAATAGGAAAAATCCTTACATATATTAGCAGACTAAAATATTTACCACTTGAAATACAAAATGATTTTAAGCGGGTATCTTTTGCCAGTAAGAGTTAGTATGAAAAGTTGCTCTCATGTTCACTTGGATACTAGCCATTTGCTACATTAATCATGTCAATGCAAGGAAATCTCATAGAATCTCATTAAATATATTGAAACATATAACTTCTAAATTTTTGTTGATTATAGTGGTCTCCCTGTTTAGCTATTGGCATACGTTGAATGTTAATCTAGTACTGCCACTCATGATAAGTAGCATTTCAAATTTTGGATGGTGTTGCAGTTAGTATTTTAATCGAACTATGATGCAATGGCAGCATAACTAATGCCGGAATTCCATATAATAAAATCTCATTTTTCTGGTTTCGAATTTGATTAATAATAAACATCACATTGTATGCGATGATGGCTGAGGATAATAAGTGCATACCATTTTCTAATGTATAAGCCACATGTTTTCTAAATGCTAGATTACTATAAAAGCCATCAGAATAAGATTTATCCCATGGGATTCTATTAATGAGTACTATATGTATTGCACACCAGCGTGAATAGCAACATAACTCAAACGTAATTAAGTTTGACTAACCAAAATCATCTCCAAACCATATCTTGCACAGTTTTTCCAAGAGATTGCACATAAGTCATTATTCAAGAATGATTAAGTGGTTGTTCATTATCTCTCTAGTTCTCAACCATAATTAGCTTAAAAAAATTTTGAGTGATGGTGGTGCTGTTCGTGACAATGTGTGATATATACTGCCTTGTTGAAGTTCACGGGAAAGATTTTGAGTTGATGAAATACATTTCTTATATTGTTTCAGCTTAACACTGTGACATTTGCTTTATCCATTTCCCTTTATGATAAATTTGCATACTTGTATTTGTAATTCCCATTGCTGTGTGCCCGTTAAACCTTAGCTGTGGCTTATACATGAGAACATATGGTATTTACATAGATGTTAATGGGAGAAACATAAGTAGTATTTGCTGACTGCATACCCCCCTCACCCATCAGTATCCCACAATACCTCAAGGCCATGGTGATAGTGGTCAAGGAAGCATGGGAGCCGGAAGCATTGGCAGTCTTGGATCACTGGGGACTCTCATTGGTACCGGTCTAGCAGGTGCAGCCCTATCAGGAGTATTAAGTGGAAAGGAAAACCCGCCAACTTCCACAAATCCCGATAACAAGCCCAAGAACCCACCCCAAAACCCTCCCACCACTCAGGGTAATAGTAGTTTATCTGGCGGTCTCGGATATCTCGGCAATCTGATAAGCCCAGGTCTCGCAGGAGCAATCCAGTCAGGATTGATGGGTGGTCCTGATCGCAATGCCCCAGCAGTACACGATAGAAAATATCCTAATCCTTATGCTCCAAACGATCCTGCAGCTGGGGCAGGTGGTGGACTAGGTTCGCTCGGGAATCTGATCGGTTCTGGTCTAGCTGGAGCTATCCAGTCTGGAATTATTGGGGGCCAAGGTCGTTCAGACCCAAATCCATATGATCACAGGTCTCCTGCTCCTTATGGTTATGGAGGTCAGGGCAATTACGGTGGTGGCCAGGGAAATTACGGTGGTGGTCAGGGGAATTATGGTGGTGGCCAAGCTGGTGGTCAAGCTGGTGGTCTTGGCTCCCTTGGTAGCTTAATTGGCTCAGGTCTGGCTGGAGCAATCCAGTCTGGAATATTTGGAGGAGGAGCAGGAGGGAAAGAACAGTCAACCAGGGCCTCACTCGCATATTCATCCCAAGATGACAAAAAAGCTGATAGCAAATCAGGTGGAAAGATTGACGAGGACCTAATTAGGTCCCTGGATGAGCTGATAGTTGGATATGATGATAAGCCTCTCAACAAGACCGTAATCCAACTCTCTGACGAGGCTCCGATCAAGTCTGTCAAAAAGTCTGAGGTTGAATCTGAAATTGAGGCAACGACTATTAAAGCAGTTGATGAGCCATTAGTAATGGCTGTTAAAAAGGAAGTAGTTGAGTCCATCGAATCCAAAACTAAAAGCGAAGATGAAAACGAAATCAAAACTGATGACGAACCTCAAACGAAAACTGATAATGAGCCTGTAACTGAAGCTGTTGAAGAGCTTGTAACCAAATCTGTTGAAGAACCCATAACAAAAACTGTAGTTAAGGCTGTCGATGAAGCTATAATCAAACCTACTTATGTACCTTGAACTTCTCCTTTTCCCTTTTAATGGGCATTTTTTTCATTCACTTCAGCTTATATGTCAGATTATTAATCATTAACACTATTTATCCTCATGTCATTACTGGTATTACTTACTAACTTGTGGTACAATTAGCATTAAACTAATTTTCCGTATTCTAATTACTTTGGGTATATGTTTTTCCTGGAATAGTCACTTTCAACTGTCAGTAAGCCGTCGTGAATATTCAAGGCAGTGTTGCAAGATGAAATAATTGATTTATAAAGTCATAAGGAAGAAAAATGTGATGTGGGAATGTTTTCAAATTATCATTACAAATAGACGAATTCTCAATTCATATCAAGGGCCTTGAAAATTTTACTATGAAGACAGGCCAAAAACTTCGAGAAAATTTCTTAAGTTGATTATTCGTTATATTTTTTAATTTGTTTTATAAAAGGCATTAAAATTTTATTCACATGGCATGTGACAAATGATTTGAACATTTAAAATTAACGGTAGCTGTTCTAGTTATCATTTATTTGTATAATGCTTAGCTTCAAAATCAGTGGAGGATATGCTTAAAATTTATTATCGAATTGGTGCAAATGAATGCTATATGCAACCAAATTTCTCATCAAAAATTTACCCAGAATATTTATGTCCAAGGGTATTTTACAACTAAAAAAATTGAAAATAAGTCAAGTACCAAGTTAAATTGCATGTCATCTTTGATAAATTATTTAGCAACAAAAACTCTGGTCTGCAATGCATGTTGAAGAACATTGTTTTTATACTCAATTGTGGCAACATCAAAATATTTCATTTATAACTCAGGTAATGAACTATTTTGTTATTTAATAATTTTATGCAAAAGGCTCAGTAGAGGGAAGTAAATTATGTCTTTAGGATTGCATGAGCATGTCAATTTGCCAGTCATATCAAGCTCATTGCTTTTACAGTGAAGTGATCAGTGAATCATCCTGCCATAGTAGTTTGTAGAATTTGAAATTAGGAAATCTGATACATTGGACGAGGATGAATATGAGACTGAATTTTGAAAAGGAACTATATTTATTTTTAATTTTCTGCAATAGGTTGAATAAAATTGTTACACCACCCAGCTATTTGTTATGCAAGTCTTGATGCAGCTTTTACTGGGTCAATTTGCCTGTCCAGGAAGTTTTTTCTTGGTTTACTTAACATTTTATTGTTAATCCCAGATGTTTTAGATTTTCCCATGCAGGAAAGGGAAAGATTCTTCTTAAATTATTTATATGTATTTATTAACAATTATTTTGTTTTTCTCTGAATTTTGTGCAAGTCATTTAATAAAGTTTTTATTTATTATAATAGATTAATGTTGTCACTGCATTGAATTACCATAAGTGCAATAGATCATTTTATAAAAACTAAAAACGCACATCATCCTCAATATATTTTTATCCAAGTCTTGAACGCGTCATACTAAGAGAAATTTAAAGTAGAAACTGCAAAAACTCAGATGAGCGACACATTCTAATTAGCCTCTCACTCTTCTTAATTGACGCATCATGTTTAGAAAATTTAGCAATGTGTCAACTTAGCATTGGTTTTGAAAGCCTAGTTAGAGTGAAATGGCATGTTTGAATTTTCTTTCACTTGTTTAATTGTTTTGGCTTTATTGTAAAGCAAAAAAAATGAAAAACATTCAATAGCAAAAATTACTGTTTTGTAGTTAAGTGAAGACTATTTAGCTTAATCATTTATAATTCTCTCATCATTTTTGCATGCTGTCCTTATTTCAAATAGGATTAATATGAGTTTTCATTATTAACTAAGGAAGTAGATGCTTTGACACTTAAATAAAGTTTTTTTATAATTGTTGTTATTTCATTGCATTTCATGCCAACTATTAATTTTTTAATTGACTAATATTTTGGGAGCGCATTGTTTTTGTTATGCTTTTTTTTAACCAAGGGGCATTGCTTCTAGGCTGGCTTTGCTGTGATATTTATTGTCAAATCTTGTGGGTTTACTGTGTTCTTTTACACTCTTAACAAAGAAATAGTTTGTGTGAAGGTCCTTCTTATGTTCTATTCCTTTCTGTCCTATCCTATTCCTAATTTGAATAACACATCTACCTGATGCACAGCACAACCCGATGAAGAAAATGAAATCAAAAGGTATGGGAAAGAAAGCCTTGAAGTATGGAATTCCTGCAGCTGGATTGGGATTAGGGGCATATGCACTTTCCAAAGGTTTTCATAGTGGTTCAAGTAGCTCCAGCAGCAGTAGTAGTGAAGAAGAATGAACAAACATTGGATGTGTGGTTTGGTTTTCAGTCATCCAAGGCCAGCGGAATGTTATCTATTTTTTTTAAATGTAATGTCCGATTTTTTTATTTAAACCTTGTTACAAAAATGTAATCTTGTTAACGTCTGAAAAGATTAATTCTGAAAATTCACTTATGTTGTGTGTAGTCATTATTTTTTGTAAAATTTTTCATACATTATTTTGTTCATATTGTTGCCCTCTAAGCTTCCTGTTAAAATGTTAGCATAAGTTGTAAAATTTTTAACTTCATAATTTTATTTATAAAATATGTATTCAAAATTTGTTCTAAATTACGAAGTTTTATTCGCACTTAGTGTGCTGATGGTTGTTTTATATTATTGCCAGTTAATTCATTTTGGTTTGTGATGCGCTTTCAAACCGACGAAATTATTAGGAAAACTAGTGTAGCAAAATTTGGGCATCGCATGCATTTTCATCGTTAGTTAGCTCATTGCCAATAAACTAAAAAGTTTGCAATTTATCTAATTTAATTAAAGGAATGTCCGTGGTTTGCCTTATCATGTAAGACTGGTGACAGTTACCATGTTAACTAAAGTAATCTTTAAGAATCTATGTAGCAAATGAGTATTTTATCTTATCAAATCGTATGCATAATGTAAAACGGCCAAGACTGCTATTGTCGTTACGATCTAATGTCAACTCTAAAATAGGTAATAGGGCAGGTGTGATGTTATTTTTGGTAGTGTAACTAATGTTAAATGTGTCATTTCTTCTAATATTCTCAACTGAACATTAGCTGATTTTGTATATCAGCAGTTTATTTGTGAAACAAAAAGGTCTCGCACTATGCAGCTTTCACATCTTCCTCAATAAATGAATATTTTTCATAACTCAAGTCTTATTTTACTTTCCCAAAAAGTATAAGGAATAACCTCTTTATTATCAGTAAATATCAATGGCCATAGTTGCTTTCATACAGTAAAGATGAACTTCTATTCCACCCAAATTTACAAAACCTTGGCAGCATTAAGACCATCATGAACGAAAGAAATCATTTGTCTTAATACCCAAATAAATGTGTATTGATTTACATAAAATTTCGGAAACATTTTCATGGAAACAAACAATAAATTACAAGTTAACTTACCATAAAAATTCAATGCTCCATATATTACCTGTAGCAGTTACAAAAATATAACTTTAACCATGTCATCATATGCTCACTCAAGCCTTGTTTTTCTTTCAGAAGAGAGGTTTGTATGATATAAAGTGCTTTAAAGTTTAGCAGTTCATTGCAGGTTATTACTTTCTGAGTGGAAAAACAAATACATTGGCAAGGGTAAACTGAAATCCTACATCTAAAGCAGAAGATAATTACGGACAAGTCTAAATTGTATAGTTCTATTTTGAGTAAGAAATGGACATACCAAGTTAGCCTTGCTTGACCACCAATAAAGCAAGGTATTTTTTACAAATTTTTTTACTTTTTTAACCATCTTAAGCCTCTATCATAATGACTAGATTTGACTTTATACTTAGAATTTTTCTCAGACATACAATGTGATGCAAGGCTTAGAAGTTAAATTTCTCTTCTTGAACAAAATAAAAGTCACTGTACAAAAAAATTAAAGCAAGACAATGCCATTTTTAGACGATGCTCGTTAAATCTGGTGCCTTATAGCATTAATAAACAAATTCCAGGAAAAACATTAAATTTGACAATTTTGCTTTTTTTTTCTAAGTGTAATCACTCGAAGTTTAGAAGCTCTCATCCAAGACAATGCAAAACTGTGATTTGGAACACGTAAATGTGACATGCATCTTTGTATAAAACAAACTATTATGTCTCAATATCCTCCTGCAACCAAACATCCATCAAAAGCATTAAGGTGCAAAAGAAATCCCAAAACCAATGGAAAAGAAATTAAATCGAAGGAGTTTGATATATTAGGTTGCTTAAAAATTACTAACTGCTCAAAAGACTGTTGGAAGAACAACGCATTTACAAACGGCAATTAGCACACAACTGAATAAAAACCGCATTTTTGTTTACCATCTCCATTTCTAACTCGTTCACATTGAGGACACTAATTAGAGTCAGAATCATATCTCACTTTGCTTCGATAGTTTCTAAAAGGGGTTTTGCCTGAACGTCTGTTGAGTCTCCTGAAAACACCATTCGAACCCGAAGATCCTTCGGTCGATGGCCCCGTACTTCCATTCGTGGTGCTCCCGTTGGTGGTGCTTCCACTGTCTTGACACTGTCCCGATACTATCCCACTGTCCGGGGTTTCCACAACATGCCTCAGAGGTATCGGGCTGACTCGTAACGACTCCTGCTCGGAATTGTGTAATTTTCCATTCGAAGCAGTTGGGACCTCTGACGAAGAGCCTTGTCCATTCACCGAATTCCCCTTTCCAATTTTTTCACAGTTATTGTTTAACCTTAGCAAAACTTTACACAGTTTTATTGGCCTCTTACCCTTCCTGCTGACATTCCGACCCCCTTTCCTCCCCTCCACTGCCACCTCCTCCCCGTCTTCGGAGGTGCAACCCGAAGAGGAAGATGTGTATCCACTCACTTTAGAATTCTGACCAATTTGCCTCTCGCCATCGACAACGGTACCATTCTTTTCGCGAGAAAGTTTATCAGACGATAACGAGACTAAGTCCTTGAGCCCCACTTCTGTATCACTTCCCGATGGAACATTTTTGCACCGGACTCCTTTTATACGCTTTTTTGGAGGTAATGAGTCTGAGGAACTTCCCTCATCCGAGGATTCATCAGAAGTCCCGCATTTCCTCTTGTTACCGACGATCAATCTCCTCATGCGGCCATGACCTTTCCTCCTCGACCTGTTTCCATCTTTCGCAGACAATTTATCACTTTCTACAGACACTTTGCTTATCCCTTCTCCTGGGCAGTTACCATCTGGTTTCTGCAACCCGCTACCTCCCGGGACGTCGCTGACCCCATTCTCGACAGTCGATTCGTGGATACCTTTACTCCTTTGAACCTGTTTCCCTGTTTTCTTCTCTCCTGTCTTATTTTTGCCCTTCTGATTATTGAACACACTTCCTGACCTTCTCGTGGTTTCCATCTGTTTATCTGTCTCGTCTGGTGTCTCGGTGGTTTGGTTGGAATTTGCATCTTCTGAAGGAAATAGAATGCGAGCGATTGATACCAAGCTTGTCTGGGTCGACGCACCTTGGGAACCTGAACTCTGTCGCCACTTTGGTTGGTGCGGTTCTTGGTGGCGCTTCAACCTTGCCATGCGAACAAGCTGGGCACGCTTCTGGGCAATTAGCTGCGAAATGCGATTTGGCGTACCCGAGCCTTCTTCTCTCGTCCATGGTTCCAGAACTTGCTCTGATTATAAAAAAGATCATACTGAAATTAATACCACAGTCTGAGCTTATATATATTCCATTCCTAACATTTTAAAATAAGAAACATATTTTTCAACAAAATGTCTTAGAAAAATTAAATAATTTATTCTATTAGTCAGATATCAGTGAAAAGGGATAATTTATGGTAGCATAAACATTAAAATATTATCAGACAATTAGATCAAGTCATAGCCAACACTCATGGTTTAACTATTTCAAAAGCATTATGATGATAACTTGTTTTCATTTCAGAATGGAAAAATAAGAAGCATTTTCAAAAGACTTTTAAATAAAATATTTCTTTTATAAGAATTTAATTTATGTAAATCACTTATAATTCTAGTTATTTAACTTAAGTATGAAATCAAAATGTCTCTTCTGCTTACGAAATAGACTGATTGAGCATCTGAAAACTATTTATACAACATCATATTACATGTTTTAAGCAAATAATGGAAAAATCTGGAAATATTTTAGACGGTGTAATCACTGTAACAGGGAATGAAAATTACCATATTTACCCGAATCCAAGACAAGGTTTTTTCCCCCAAATTTCAGCTTGTGAAAATCAGGGGTCATCTTAAATTCGGGTAACAAGTCATATACCATCATTACATTGTGGTCAATTAATCATGCGACAAACTTGTCGCGCATCATACATCGCATGACAAACTCATTGCGGGTCAATACATTGCTAGAAAAAATTTTTGCGAGACAAATTGGAAGGCGAGAAACCATGACTGATGTATGGCAGGGGGGTATACTTGTTGGGTTGGAAGTCCCCCTCTGCTATACACCATCCAATGTCTCACGTAATTCGCAAAGAGAATTGCAATTCATTCTGGTATTGTTGAAATATAAAGAAAAAAAATTTTGTGGAAAAGTGTCTCCCCCTGTCATATACCAGTCATGGTATATTGCTAGCCTGGACCCAACTAAGAAAAACACCAGCGTTCAGAAACAGGAAAGATTATCTGCTGCAGTAGTTCAGTGGTAGAATATCCGCCCGGCAAGTGGAAGACCCAGGTTCGATTCCCGGTCATAGCAGAATTTTTTCTGTTTCAAAGTTATTACCAGTCATAGTGTTTAGCTTTCCAATTTGTCTCACGACGAATTTATGAAGGGATGAATTGATGTGCGATGACTTTCAGTACCACCCACCTCAAAAATATATTGTAGAAATTTACGAAGTACCTTCTTTATCGTGGTGTAAAACATTAAAACTGAACAAAACAAATTATATTACTGTATTAACCCAAATATAAGGTGACCTCGAATATAACTTGACCCCAAGATTTTGGAAGGATTTTCAAAGAAAATCTGTAAATGAACAAAAAATCAGAATTGATGTAATATTATTTTTGCTTCTTCTCTTTACTTAAATCATTAGTCCTTGTACATAATGCAAGAGCTGATTTTAAAATGCAATTTTAAGATAAAAACATCGTGTTACATTCAGGATAATATGGTAGGTATATTAAAAGTACTAAAATAAATTTATTTGCACAAAATGACGAAAAAACTAGAGAACCCCAGCAGTTTTAATACTTCTTGCATACTATTTAAAAGGCTCCATGTACCACTAGTGATAAGAGTATGAGAATCGCTGCAATAACTGATAATGTAATAGTCTGAATTGCAACAAGCTGTCTGACCCATTAAAATAAAAAATATTCCAACACAAATTTTTCATAAATATCAATGCACTCATACAAACAGTACACTCAATCTTTTTGAGATGAACACTTTTAATTTCTAGAAATTTTTTAACTCCAAATAAGTAACTACTTGGAATACTTGATTGTGTGTCAAGGGAACACCAAATAGGCAAAGTTCTTTGCATCTAGAAATAATACAGCTATAATGGAATTTTATACATCAGGATTGACTCCCACAAAAGAAAGAGACTACTCCAATGCACATAAATGTGAAATTCATATAAAGTAAAAACTTACCATTTGGTAGAAGTTGATCTTCTTGATTTTCGGGTATAGCACCAACATAGGCTGCTGCCAGAGCATGCAAATCATGATCTCTATCATCAGAAGCTGAAAAATCATGCAAAATTCACCTAACTCATCTAATGTCACTTGGAGTCATTGTTTGTATGAAAATTAATATATTTCTATGTTTTTACAAATTAACTTAGATCAAATTCAGTCTTTGATCATCTTTTCCAAAAATTTTTGACATGGTTATAACCTCAGTTGTTTAATTTCCTTGCATGAATTTTGCTGATTTGGTTTCCATGCTTTCATCAAAACTATCACATAGATAAATTAATTTTAGTTTTTTTTCTTTTTGCTTAGAATTAAAATCTTAAATAATCAATACAAAATATTTCTTTTACGTAGTCATTTTGTCTCACATTTCTGTGGGATCAAAACACAATTCTTAATTTAATCACATCGGCGAAATCTAATCTTTTAGATATTTTTAATACAAAGAAATCTTGTTATAACGTATTTCACAATGACCTACTTTTCAGATTAAATTATTTTTTATTCATCTCATTAAATACTCTACATAAATAATGTACAATTACTAAGGCATATTGCGCTTTAGTTTTATGCCCAATAAAAAACATTCTTTATTAAAATCTTCCCACTACCAAAAAAATGTATTATCTGTTAACTAATTCATGCCTGATGCTCAAGTTACACTGAGCAAAATGTCATGGTACAAGGTAAAATTTCACTATAATCTGAGGTAGTAAAAAGTCTTTTCAAATGCATTTTTTTAATCAAAAACGAATATATTCAAGTTTTTAACAAGTATAAAGCAGTAACTCAGCATAAAGCATTTTTATGACTATCTATCTTATCACGTATACAGAAAATTTTTTCAGTACAACAATACTTTCAGTATAAGGGACGTAAACATTAGGTCCACTGACATACGTTATAACAGGATTTCACTGCATTAAGTCATTAACTTACCTGAGTTAGAGGAATCTGCCGAATCTGAGTCCGACTCCAGACATGCAGAAGATGAAGACGAGGACGACGAAGAGGTAGTCGAAGTATCAGAGGTAGATGAAGAGGGTGAGGTCAAAGATGGCGACGATGTCCCCGGAGACGACAAAGATGAGGATTCGGCTGTGTGGTTGTGATTGGGAGGGGGAGCAGCAGGGGGGGCTGGGCTAGAGGGATATGCTTCAGACACGCCCTCATCTGTCGTCTGCGTTGCGACAGCAGCTTGTGGCACCCAGCGCCGACCTTCCCACCCCCTTACTCCCCCATCTTCTACGCTCGACCCTTCACTTCCTGAGCCCCAACCCTCAATCTCCCTCTGGACGAGGGAGTCGAAGAAAGCCATCATACGAGGGTCCTCACGGGTCGATTGGTTGCTGTAGTCATGGGACATGAACTGCAAAGAAAGTTGCATTTCATTCACTGCAATGCTTAAAATAGCAATTCTGTCGGTATTGATAGAAAAGGCAAATTTATATTACCAGACTCGAGAAATCTTGTTTTTTTTTACAATGTTCACAGATTTCCCTTCAAAATCTTACTGTTAATAGAATATATAGCCAATTGTATTGCATTTTCTATTTGACAGAAAGGCACTAAGTTAACTTCCCAACAAAAATAAAGGTGCAGTTGTTACACTAAGCCAATTCATAAAATTCAAAATGATTCATAATAAATAAGTTTGAGAAGAAGCTAAGATCTAAAAGAATTTTCAACAATAATAATATATACAAGTTGGTGAATGGTATCAAAGAAAAATATTTATTTTTTTGTGGTTTTAACAAAGTCATTCCGGCAAGAAATGTTGTAAACGGTCACTTTCACTGACCTGTCCACTCCTTAACACAAGGCTAATGTATTCTTCGTGGGTGTAAACTTTCCTCTCTTTCTCATAAGATTCTGCTTCTTTAGCAAGACCACCAGATGAGCCAGGCAAAGGAAAAGGACTCCAGAACTGAAATTCATTAAATTAGCAACACGCATTTCATGAATATTTCTTAACCTCAAATCGACTGCCAAAGGCTAAATATATTTTCCCCAGTGTTTCAACATGATTTCCTTTCCAACTGTGCTCAATCCATAATGACAGATACAGAGAAATTTTGGAAAATAATAATCATGGAAAAAAGGTATGAAATGATTTAAATTAAAAAACATCGAGAGTTGTCAAAACTGAAAATTTTCTGACCGATACATATTCCCTTTATGTAAAACTTGATAGTTAAATTTCATTTAATGATAATTTCAACAAAAATAATTCTGAAAAAAATCTAAATGTTAGTAAAACCTCTTCATCATATGATAAACAGATTAGGCTTACCTTAATGAGTTTCTCCACTCCAGATGAAGCAATTAGGTAGTTAGTATAGTTGAAACGAACTTGATTTACAATTGATCTGTGTCCTTTCAATACCATGTGAGCAGTGTCTATCCAATGAGCTAAAGATACAAGTTGGAAAGTTATTATCCAATAATTCATCAACAAACCTCCGAGTTAAATGTAATGGATTAAAAAGATTCACTCTTGTAGTTTTTGCTTAATTATGATGCATCTCAGAACCTGATAACATGCTATCTATAAAATATAAACAAAGTTTCATATATCCTAACCGTTACTGATAAAGAATTGTTGATTAATAGCATACAATTACAGTGTTTCCTGGTTATACCAGAGCAGGCATGTTGGCCTGTTTTATAAGTCCTGGAGTATAACCGAGAGCAGTCTCTTGGACCCAATAAGGTACGTGCACACAAGCGATTAGTTTGTATCAGTTTTTATCTATTATGATCACTTTGAACAAATAGAAAAAACAGTGCTGACATAATTCCATAGTCAGTACAGGGGATTTTTTTCAAGTTGAGCGTAGAATGCAAGAGAATAAAGGAAGGTCCGCGATATATTCGAATTCATGATATAAGCAATGGCATTATAACCAGAGAGCATTGTATTATAAAAATCCACAAAAACATAGGATAACATGAGTATAACTCAAAATTTTGCTGAAAATTTAGACCAATGCATTGTATTGGGTGGTACTAAATGCAATATTACTCACCCGATATATGCTCAAATTATATACTATTGTCATCATCAAACCAATTCAATACCAAGGACACACACAAATAATTGGTAAAGGGATAAATTTGGGAGCTACTTCACACTTTCCATTCAGAAATAATTATTTTTCATGACGATTGCATACTGATGTGCATCACAATGAAGCGCAAATAAATTTGCTTAAATTCATGAAATAAAAAATTCCACTGATATCAAACTAATCTCACACATACCTTGTCCGTCGGCACCCAAATCTGTTGGAATCTTCCAAACGTAAAGATTGAAATCATCCGAACCCGACAACACATAATCATCCGCATCTCCTGCAAAGCAACAGCTCTTCATTGTGCAAGAGTTATAATATCCAGGATGGTCAAACTGGCAGACATGGGCTGGTGAATGCACAGCATACAAAACAGGTGGAAGCCGTCTTCTGAGAGCTAGCACGTGAGTCCCACGGCCGTTGAAGCGAGCGCTCATGCAGCTTTGCGGAGGGCCATTACAACCATACCTCAACACAACCCTGTAATGGTATAAAACACCAAAATCAATAAAGTATTTCTTACCATAATAATTTGACAATTACTGCATGCAAAAAGAAGGATATCAGGCCACAAAATAAACAATATAAGTGAGTCAATAATTGGAATTTCGCCTATTGAGATTCAAACTAATTGGCTAGCCATACAGAAAAACAATCTACAATAAATCACACCCTAATAGTTACATCGAGTATCATGAGATGTTAGAAAAAATAATGTAATCAGGATGAAATTGACATATCTTTCATAAAGAATTTTTGCAGTGGAGATTTACAACTCAGTCTAGATTATTTCAAAATTTAGTGTATATATTCAAATCGTGGTCCATATTAAACCTGATTATTAAAGATGATAAAGTAAGCATGCCATTTAATATATCACCTTTCATTTCTAATCATTCATTCTAAGAGCATAAAAGTTATCTACAAAAATCATAGTTAAAAATACAAATCTCATTTTAGTAGAAAGACTAAAGAAAATTATTGTATTGAAACCTTCAAATAGTCAGAATAAGAACAGAAAACATTTTTTTAAATGTAAAATCTCAGAATTCATTGTTTAATGAATAAAATTAGCATACTCAAATAAATAAATGAAAATCAGAACACAATTTTAACAGATATAAAAAAAATCATGAAACATATGGCTTTGGATAATCAAAGTTTATACCAAACTTATTACCCTCATTCTTAAATGACAAAGCATACCAAAAAATAACTCCACACAACTTCAGTAATTCATATATTCCTGAAAGAAAAATATATTTTCTTCAGAGAATGGAAATTCACAAAAATCGTACGATTTGTTTAAAAGTCCAACTTCAGTCATGGATCGCCAAGTTTTAAAAACCCCTATTAAATTTACTGTCTTCATGATTATTAATGTACCAAAATATCACATATGATCTAGATAAAAATTCTTAAATTTGCATATCAAAATGACCATTAGCATGTAAGAAATTGTTAAAATTTCCTCAACTTTATGTCACTAGACTATTTTTCTACGGTAAACATGAGCTATGATTAATTGGGTTATGATGGATCATAAAAGACAAACTACATGTATAGCTTAACATGGTTGAGGACTAATTAAGAATATGCAAAATATCAGTAATCAATTTAGATCTACATACAAATGAGCTATGCACCTTGAATACATATTTATTGCCAATTAAATCTTATTCCAAAATTATCCTGTTACAGAAAATACTAATATGTACTACAATCTGTAAAAAGCTAAACACAAGTGGTAACATCACCATAAGACTGTTACTTAATTCAAAGCAAATATTTCAAATGTGCAAATTTTATGATGCTGTAGCATACAAGAATGAAATAATGCTTTTTTAATAATTACTTTAATACCTGGGGAATCATATTTTTTTTAATAAATAAAATTTTCAACACTAGAAATAACTTTTACAAACCAAGGAAAAATATGGCCCCAAACCTATTAATCACCTCAAACTAAAATGACAATTTTGTTCACAATGATTTTCCAGTCTTTTGCAGAGTAGATAATGATACTCAGATGACAATTTATTACGATTAAAATAGTTTCAAGTAGCATTGCTTTTTTCCTTCATAAAATAAAATTGAAAGGAAATTAAAGTAATAAGATATTTAATAAATACAATAATATCTTTAGTTTCTGATGATGAAAAGATGTACCTATATAATTACATATGCTAAATTTCAAACGCCTTCAATTAAAGCTTAACTTTAATTCTTCTTGAGCTTGTATTCTTGGAAGTACAAGAAACTGCTTTTGAAAGATATTCCAAGGAAAAACGAACAAAGGAAAGGTCTTCACAATGACTGGCACATTTTAAGTTGATCAAAACTTATCAAGCATGACAAAACGACCAAAGGAAAACACTGGGGTGAAAGATAGATTTAAATAATTATCATCAACTCACTGTCTTGGTTTTCTAATGTCCCAAAGACCAACTCCTTCTTTTGAGTTCGCAGTGGTGAGCAACCGAGGTTCCACAGGGTTGAACATGACAGCATGAAATGCAGAGGTATATCCGGCAAGGCAAAACGGTTCTGACGGCAAGAATTAACCAGACGTTACACACAGTAACTGATTTACATAAAAATTTAAGAGATCGACTACAATTTACCTGTGCTGGCTGGCTCGCGAATATCAAAAATAAGAACTCTCCCATCATCACAGGCACTGGCAAACACATTATCGTTTAAAGGGTCTATTGATAGACCATAGACAGGTTGTTCGTGAAGGAAAAAGTCTATAGGATCACCGCTGTAAGAAATTATAGCAAATAATATCAACTCTTCACAAAAATATGATATTCATTTTCAAAACTAAACAAGTGGTTCGTTCTATTCGAATAAATAAAAACACTTACGTCCTTGTATCATGAACAATTACTTGATCGTCATTTCCTGCAGAAAATATCTTACTATTAGTACTATCATAACCTAGGCAGAATATGTTGCTAATATGTTGAGCTCGCATTGCCACGGGTTTTCCAACTCCGTGGATTGCCTCTTCGACTTTCCATAGCAGTACCCGTCTATCATCGCCACCTGAAAATATAAATACCAGGTTAAAGTTTATTCTCGAATAAAAGTCGAAATTATTAACCAATCTGTTATGCTGTTGTTATAGGACGGAACATATACCTCAAAACTTCATTAAATGTCAAACTCCACACAAACTGTAAAACTTGGCAACGTAATGTTTTAATCTTGAAACTATGTATACCACGTTTATTCAAATTTCACAATGATAAAAATTAGTGCAAACACCACAGCCAAAAATCCTGATTGAAATCTTTTAGTATACATTGCAAGTTGATGTTCATACGTCACTTAATAATTAATGTATTTAAACAAAAATGACAATACTCTCAATTTACAGGATTGCAGTCAATTAAGTTGGTTTAATCATTATTTATGCATATAAATTTGTTTTTTATATAAATTAATATTTTACCTGACACAAGAAGTTCTCCTTCGTTGGAAAATTCTATGGCGTTTACACAGCCATAGTGAGCAAGAAGATCTTTTCTATACAAATTTCTTGCATGGCCTAATCTCTCTCTTAAAAGGGATTTACTCAGTAGATACTGATCTTTATATTGTCTATTAAAAATATAATTCACAGGGCTAGAGGATGAAGGTAGGGCCATTGCCAAACAATTTTTCACGTATTCAACTATTCCCCTCCCCCCCCAAGTTCCTCTCAATCAGCTGAAGCTACTGCCATCATACCCTTTCCCCACAAGTCCCAGCGAGTGTTTGCGAGTAATGGTCGCTCAAAAGCCCAAAAGCTGAGTATAAATTTTTCAATCAGACAAAATACTTTAAACAAAGCATAACGAATAACTTACTAATAAAAGTTAAAAATTTCAACTAAAGATTTAGTGACTCATGCGAATAAATTTATCGAAGGCAGTTTTTCTAAAAATAAATTTTTCCCAAAATTATTATCTATTACACTTATAATAGACTAGAATCGCATAGTTTGGACCCTTGTTTGAATTTAAAAAGTAAACAAATTGCCATTACGTCATGAATCTTTAAACTGTTAATTATACTTATACTTGCCGCTACGCGTTCTTTCTTATAGTTTTAGTAATTGATACTAGGTGTCAGAGTTGTTATGACAGATGCTGTTCTCTGTGTCTCTGTGGAAGGCTTATGTAGTTCTACATGTTAAATGTATTGCGCTGGATATTGCTACAATTTATCGTAATAACAATTTTTTCTACATAAAAGGTTTCAAGAATACTAATGCGTTAAACTTAGTCGCAACCTCGGTTGAGTACTGCATATGCATTAAATTGGGATAAATTACGCATAATTTCATGTTTGCGAATGATGGAGACGTATTGTCATATTTCAGTGTTGAGGGTGTCGAAATTTGAAATTTTCTGTTGTTTATAGTTATTTAAATTCCTTCGTATAGTATCACTTAACGGCTTAAGATCAGATTCAGGTAGTAGTGAAGTATTTAGTTCAGTCATCTGGGAATTGAAATAAAACGATTAATTTGCTTGCTTGGATTTTAATCCACATTTAAAATTCGTGATAATTGGGCAAATTAACATTTATTTTAAAATCTCTTATAATTCATGTCAACCTATGATTATATACATTCTTATATACCAAATTGAACAAGATTCATGTTTCCATAAGCCTCACGTTAGGAATATTTGGAATGCTGGCAATTTTATTTCTTAAGGACTGTAAGGAACAACAGTACATCAGCCCTTTTGTGTGGTCATTTCTCGCATTCCAAGTAACCCAACGAATCCTTTGACATACGTCGGGGCATAATGGAGTGATTTGATGGTTGGGAAATTGAGGATTTGCTGGATGGTTGACCAAAATGAAAGCAACTGCCTCATTGCGTCTTGGATCGATGACAACCTTCCAAATATTCTTGGGCACTGGAACCCCGCGTTTATTTCCCAGCGAGAGGTAGAAATGAGCTTCATTTTGGTTTATATCTAGCAGCGTTACAATTCCGTAAGTACCGGTGTAGACGATGAGATCTCGAGGCGATGGTTTCGTGGCTTGTATCCGGATTGCACCTTCAAGAACCTGATGGATGAAGGGAAAGATATATATGTTTGATATTTTATATGTTACAATATTCTGAAAGGATTTGACAAGTTTCAACCAATTATGATAATCATTGGCGTAACTAGAAGCGGAAGGGCCCGCGTCAAAATATTAACGATACCCTCCCTCCTCACCCAACAACTGCGTATGTTGAATTGGTATAACTGAAACCTACCAAGTTGCCCTTATTAACCAGGAAAGAGCTGAAAAGATAAGGTCCAAAAATGATGGTTAGTTGGAAAGATTCAGAAATTAGGATAAAAAAGAAATCGCTAATAATTTATTTTTCCAATAATCGGAAAATTCGAGGACCCGAGGCATTGGCCAACCACACTACTGTTACGCCTTTGATATTGATGATCTTGAACATAATTTGAAATTGAAAAGTCCAATATGGACTCACTAGACTTTATCTTTAAGTCACTTAACACATTTTCAGGGACGGTATTATAAAATTTGTGCGATATATTAACGGGTAATAGTTGAAAACATGATTGATTACTATAAAAATAACATCCTTTGTAAGGAACTCATTGGGTACCACTTTTATACCCCTGCTAATAGTAGTAAATATAGAACTATTCATGTAATAACAACACAATTCTAATAGAAATGTTGATGCTGCTAGTAGATAATATAACATATAATTAGAAATCCACCCAAAGAAATACCTCTAGTCTGAAGCATCGACTCATATAACTGGTCCAGTTTGACATAAACAATTAATAAAAAAGGATTGGTAATTTGTACTTTTCATCATGACTGCTGAACAATGCAAAATATATTTAAGTTGATATGAATAATTTTTTTATGTACTACACAAAGCATATCGAAAAATGACTTGAAAATTATTAATACAAACACTTGACTCTCATATACCATAGGTCGACTACAGCCCAGGTTCTTGTTTACTACCAAAAATTTGGATCAAGTGTGTTTGGTTGGAGTTAAGATGTCAGATTCCAGTTTGCTGAGTAGATAGAAGACATGCTAGAGGATTTGAATATTTAAATTATCACATTGTGCCACCTATTACATTCGATCACCAAAAATCCAACAAGACCAACTTTATAGTTTTTAAGGTATCCAGGTCTACCAAAAATCACACTTTGGTGCTGAATAACTCAAGTTGGTATCTTCATTTCCTCCGATAGTTATTTGGTTGATGGGATATTTAACTCCATTTGCCACAAAAAGGTAAGGAAAATCAGATGCATGTTTTAGCTTCTAATAAATATCTTTACTAAAATCTATTTATTTATTTGTTAATATCCAAAAACAGCTGTGTTTGACCTTTTACGTTGGAATATGATAATCAAATAAACAACAACATAATAAATATGACAATTTTAAAAAAGAAAAGGGACAACAGGACATGGGGTAAGATACGCTAACATCTGAGGTTACGTTTAAGATCGGCGTTGAAGGATAAGGAGAACAAATCAATGGAGGGATTGGTGATTATGGAGTTCAGGGCTGAGGGAATTTGGTTGAATAAGGATCTCTGCGATATGGAAAGGCAGAATTTGAGATGGTGTAGGATGCTGAGGTTGTGGGTAGGGCAATGGAGAACATGAATGGAAAAACGGAGTTCATTGGAGTTGTAATGGCCATTCATAATTGCATGAAGGAATTTCAGGTCAGCAATTAAGCATCTGTGAGGAATGGGGCAAATACCTAAAGAAGACAGTATCTCATCTTGAGATGAATTCCTAAAGGAAGGAATATGGTGACGTAATACAGCAAGGAAAAAAATCCATGGATCGGTTTAATTGGTTAAGGATGGTAGAGGATGCAGTGTACCAGATAGGAGAACAGAACTCAAGAATGGGTAGAATACAGACGGAAAAGACATTTCAAAGTCAAGGGGTCTACAATGTTGGTAGATCTATAAAGAAGCCCAACAATTGACATTGCTTTTGCCGAGTTTTGCTTACATGTGTAGAAAACATAAGTTTGGAGTCAAAAATCACACCTCGATCGCTGTGGGAGGAAACAAGAGGTATGGGCTGTTGCGAGAGGTCATAATACGGAAGACTTGTCCGGGTTGACTTTTAACTGCCAATCAGAACACCATATGTCAATGGAGGTGAGCAGAGCTTAAAGGGAGTAGGAGTCAGATGATTTGTCAATTTTTTAAAAGATTTTGCAGTTGTCTGCATAGAGCAGGATATTGCAAGATTTGAGAAGGGCAGTGTCGGCAATATCATCTACGTACAGGGCGAACAGAACGGGCCTGAGGACACTCCCCTGTGGGACACCAGAAGAGACAGAGAGAAAAAGAGGAAACACCATCGACTAAGACTCTTTGAGAGCAGTAAGAGAGAGAGTTGGAAAGAAGTTATAAAAGAGGGCCATGGATATTATATCGAGACTTAAGCTTATGTGAAAGAAGAGCATGGTTAACAGTATCGAAGGCTTTGGAAAAGTCAATGTAGCAGACATCGAGTTGGGAAGAATGATCGAAGGCGGAAGTAATGTGATGATGCAAAACAGAAAGGTTAGTTAAACAAGAATTACCAGGAAGGAAACCATGTTAAGAAGATGAGACATAAGGAAGTGAGAAAGACAGAAGACGATTGTGTATGCCCTCTAAAAGACGTGGAAGGATAGAGATAGGGCGTTAGTTTAACACATCATTTTTAGCACCAGACTTTAAAATGGGGTTATGTTAGCGGTTTTCCATATAGCAGGGAAGGAGCCACTGGAGAGGAATCCGTAGAAGATTTTTGAAACTGGAAGATAGAGAGTGGTGGCTGTGCGACCAAGAAAAAGTGAACCAATACTGTCAGAACCCATGGATTTATGCAGACATAAAAAGGAGAGAAGGCTGAAAACCTGTGGTGAGGTAGAAATGGAGGATAGAGCATGAGGACAGACTGTCTGAAGAGGTGGAATGGAATTGAGGGGACTGGAGGGGTGAAGTTTGAGGAAAAGTAGCCGTAAAGACCAATCATCCCCATGATATAAGGTGTCGGAAATGAGGGGATTTCCATTTAGCATTGATTATGGACCACAGTCTTTTGGGATTCACTTGCATTTCGTCCGTGATCGATTTTATGTGATTTATGTAGTTACACCTAAGAAGGGTTCAGGGACGCCTATGAAGGATCACAAAGGAGGCATTAGTGTGGGGGTTGGGATGACTCTGCCATAATTTCCAGAACGCATACTTGTTGGTGAGCGTGAGGGTTGTCTCAGCTGACAACCAGATGATGAATCAACAATGATGGCTGCTTTGTAGCAATATGCGCATTTAGTATCCTAAATCTTTTTCTTGCCATTAGAGACATATTGTGTAAACTTGATTTTAGCAGTAAGGGATACTTGATGATTCTCTATTGAATTAGTTCCTTAGTGTACACTGGCACTAATGTGCCACTGCCAAGAGCAACGTAGAGTCTAATACGGAACATCCTTAACACCATCCTCCTTTGCCATTGTAAACAGTAGATCCCAGTTAATGTGGTCATGTTAGATTCAATTCAATTGATATCATTAAAATAACAATAAACAGAAGTCTTCCTTATAGATATGTGTTAATGTATTTTCTGGCGAATCAGCCTCTTAGGCTATTATCTCCGTAACTATACATATACCATACACAAATAAAAATACTACACAACACAACTGATGACATCAAATAACCATATCAAATTTCTCTATTAAATACATAAATAAATAGATAAAATTAAAAACGTTATGAGAGACTGTAAAAGGGCCTCTCCCTATTTGTAAAATAAAATATCAGTGAGACTGCATAAGGGTCTCCTAACTACTTATAGATATGGTTCTGTAATTCTGTCTGATTATAATTAACTAGTATATTGACCATCAAAATGATGGAGAACAGATTTGATATAAGTCAACACGGCAGCACAAAAATGCACTGGGACTATATATGAAAATCATGCGCTTTAAAAATTTTCAGGCATCAATGTAGCAACAAATTGATATTGCCTGCACATCGAAAAATCTGTTTTTACATCTTATTCTATGAGAAATAAAAATAATCCCCAGGAATCGATTTCTTTCTCTTCATCTATCCTTTGTCTTTTTCTCACTTTCAATCTTACAGCATCGAATTATTATTGCATTTTCTTTTTCTCACAGTAATCTCCTCTGATTGGCTCGCAGTCAGCCAATGAAAGCGCTTTCATGCGTGACACACACTGAAGATATACAGAGAAAGGAGTTTATTATATTAGATGGCTGATAATAATAACTAGTGATAATAATAAGTGTCATCAACTCTATTTGAGTGCAATCACTATTGGCCTTAACTGGTGAGCAGCCAATTTTTAAAAACTCATTTTTGTTCTAATATTTGGTTTATTCCAATAATCTATTTCCAAGACTCAAATATGAATTCAGTGGTCCTGAGTCAGAGTCTAACACACACGTGTTATTTTTGCCGCACAAATACACATGATCGATTTAATATTCCGTTCGAATGTATTTGTAATATTTTATAATGCTAAATTATGAAATTTGGGAACACAATTAGCAACATATCCGCAATGATTTTAAAGCCATTACAGGCAATAAAAGTATTAAATGGAAAGTAGGTATCATAAGTTCCATTTGGATCATTTGTTTGTTTAATTTAAATGGCGACAGAATTGTTATCCATGAATAAATACACACTTATTAAAAATGCTGCAATAAATTTTGTGCTAGACCTGAATTTAAAACAAGTGCTGATTTCCTGTAATATCAAATACAGGCAGTATCCGCTTAATGTACAGGTTATATTCTCGAAAATGCGTTCGTTAATTGGACAGCAATTTACAATAAACATAAATACATTTTATAAATGTAGATGGATTCCCATACAACTTCATTAATTATTTCACCCAAAAGTTCCAATTTACAAAAGAAAAGGAGATATAGGTGACAAAAAATTATCATCCAATAACAATACAAAATCAATTTGTAATAATTTTTCAAAAGGTAATTTATACTAGACTGACTTCTTATCTTGAAACACATAAGCTTCTATCGCCATGCCAGTATGGATATAGAAAGAGCCTATCAACCTCCACTGCTGTTGACCAAGCAATTAACTATATCTTGTCTGCAACTGATGAAAAAAAGGAAACTCTAGGTCTGTTTTTTGATTTCACAAAGGCTTTTGATTCTGTCAATCATATTTTTCTCTTACAGAAACTGGAAAAACTGGGAATTCGTGGCATACCATTAAAATGGTTACAATCATATCTAAATGATGGTTGCACATAGTATCACTTAATGTTCATGGAATAAGATATCACTCTTCTACTAAAACAATGACACTTGGAGTGCCACAAGGATGTGTTAGGCCCAATCCTCTTTAGTTTATATCAATGACCTTCCTAACAGTGTGACGTTAGTTGAAAATGCCAAATCTATTCTTTATGCTGATGATACAAATATTCTCATGTCAGCCAATTCATGTTCAGATTTGATTAATGACTGTAAATTAATTACTTAACAGTTGAACAACTGGTGTATAAATAACCAACTTAGTTAGCCTAAATACGGATAAAACCCATGTAATTCATTTCTATCCTCGCAATTCACAAGAATATACTCCATTAATGCTGAATGGCACTGTATTACACCAAGCTCGCAATACTAAGTTTTTATGCATGCATATCAGCTATGATTTATCCTGGGAGCAACACATTAGTTTACTAGCCAGTAAACTCAGTTCAATGAGTCATCTGATACATAAGGTACACAGTGAGTCCTGAAGTTCTCTTAAGTCTATATTTTGGGGGAATTTACTCCCACCTTATATATAGTATTATTTTTGGGGTGCATCAACAGATTCCATCAAAAATTTTAAAATTCAGAAAAAAATTGTTCGACTAATGGCATATGCACCACCCAAATCACCTTGTCGCCCGATATTTCAAAAATTTAATATTCTTCCCCTACCAAGTGTATATATTTTAACTCTATTAATATACATAAAAAGCAATATTAGTGAATTTGATAAGAACTCAGACTATCATAATTACAATACGAGAAGGCACAATGACATACATGTTCCTCGTATTAAGACAAAACTTATATCGCTAGGTCCAAAATGTATGGAATTGCATCTTTATAATAAACTACCCAAAGAACTGAAAGGGATAAAAGGGAATGGCCCTTTTAAAGTAAAACTAAAAAAGTTGCTTCAGCACAAAATGTACTATTCTGTGAATGATTTTCTTTTGGATAACCAAATGTAATAATTGTACCTTGTATGTTTCAATGTAATGTGATTGTTTGAATTTTATGACAAATCCTATATCTGTAAACAGGTCATTGGAGAATAAATATTATTATTATTTAGCTGGAATATTGTATCTCTGCATTTGTAAAGCGACAAACGTTAAATTTAAGCATTTAAACAATAAATGAAAGCATAGAAACATCATAAATATGAATAAATACTCATTAAAAATAATTTCTATAATAAAATCTTATTTTCCACCTGCTTGCCATGGTTGTTGTGTTGTTATGGTGGAGAGGAAAAATTATTGATGGGAGGAAAGGGAGCTGTTCTCAAAGGATTTTGAAAGAAATTTAACTGGAGATTCAGGGGGAAACTTGGGGTTGATTTTGGTGTTTATTTGAGAGGAATTGCCATTTTCGTTTATTTTATCACATTATGTTTAAAAATTTCACTCAAATCGTTTAAAATGTAAAAGCATAAGCAAAATCCAAGAGGTCAAGATGGCCGACCATACATCGTGCAGCAACATCGTACATGGGGTGGCACACCAGATAATATAGTCTGCCTGATTACGATGTACGTATCAGCGGACAATATGTACGTACATACGGGCATAACAATATCGATATACAACGTGCGTATCGGTAGATGTACATTAAGTGTGCCTGTATGTAGGCATTTATGATTAAGGTGACCAGACTTCTGATCGGACAAAGCGGATCAACCACCGTTTGCCTCTGGCATTTAGGCAATTTTCCCTACGTGCGCATTTTTTCCACACAAGCCGATATGACGTCAGTATGCGCAAATAAGGTCTCCAATCTGTTAATGCTTTGAGAACCAATGATATACGCTCTCCCGAACCCACACTCACCCACTCAAAAAAAAACTTGGATTCAGTTTCCACTACCAGGTGAAAGGTAAATAAACCAACCGCGAATTGCGGCGAAGTGTTTGCAATTGTCATATCTTCGTCTCATTCACTGGCGACAGAATGTCTGCACATGGTACTGGCGGGCAGCAATCCCGTGGCCCCAAACGATGGTGGAGCGAAACAACGATTATCGATGGCGACGGTTATTGAGGGCCTACTGTAGGTACATCCTTTCGTGATTGCTAGAAAGCGGGACATTTTTTGGATCGAAGTGGGCAGCGGGACAGATCATAAAAAATCGGGACTGTCCCGCCCAAAGCAGGACCGGCTCAAGGTGTATTGGCGCCCCGAGCACCAAATTTGTTTGAGCGCCCCTCTCCGCCAACATTTTTCATTGCTATTACAAAATTAATTATATCATCTAATACAATTGTTATTAATTTTTTTAAACAGTTCACCATTCATTACAATGAGATATATTACGATAAAGATTAAAACTAAAATGATACAATAAGCCACTTCCGAGAGGTAAGTGAAAAAATTGCGAGTAGAATCATTGTATGAATTTATATACAATTCTATATGACAAAGTCATAAAATCTTTTTAGATTGACACTTTCCAGTATTATGTGACCGCTCAAAACTATTAGTTGCAAGAGCTGTACAAACCTCGGCGAGCGCCACAGCAAACCTTAACGGGCGCCCTCAGGCACCACTTTGGGAAGCCCTGGGCTAAAGGTTCGCGGTTACGACCAAGGCTAGTTAGTCAGGTTGGCTCTAATTCGATCGTACCCGGGCACCGAGTTACCTATAAAATTGCGATCTTCTATTTTCCCGCCAAGGCTATCCGCCGAATTCCCCAGCGCATCATCGGATGCGATATATTACTTCCTTTATCAACATTTACCCACCCAATCACTTCACACATGGTGAGGAATACTCTGTCTTGGGGATTGCGAGGGGCGCGTAAGCTGCCCGAGGGATATGCACTTTACATAGCCGGCACTTGAAACTGAAATTACAACAAGCTGAAGGCTTGCCAATTATCGTCTTAAAATTGGAATTTTTAATATTCTTTATTTAAATTGTTGCACATTATTATATTGAAATTATCATAGTCAGATTATTATTGCCACTTCAGAAGAAATTGCTTCATCAAATCACTTTCATAACGATACGTAACGAACACTAAAAGATCGATATTCTTTGCGGAGCGCAACCGGGTACAATAGCATTTGTACCATCAGGTTGTCCGTGATCAATTTTATTACTTTCTCAAGGTTTTTATAGCTATAAGTGACAATATGATTATTTTTAAATTTTAAATGCGAAAACAAGCCGAAAATTGGGATGAAAATTTTACCTTGAAAAGAGTAAAATAGAAATCCGGCGACTCATTTCATCACTGATGTGGTTTTTACATATATTGCGCCCTTTTGGGCTGGCGTATTAGATTTTTAAGAATTAACTACAGCTAACATTTTTATTTTGTCGCTCCGAGCCTGTGCCTCAAGCCCTCGTCCCTAGAGCCGGCCCCGCGTCTGATCACCTTATTTATGGTACATTTAGGTATATTATTTATTTGTTTTGTAGAACAATGAATTAGTGTTTCGGCTTTCGTATAAATCCAACCTAAATTTCTTAACGCACCCTAAAAACCTACAGCTTGCCAATGAGAGTTTGCTTCCGATACTGCGGGCGAAAACTGGGTAGTGATGTATATTTTTTCGAGATAATACTAAAATACATAGTGGCACGGAGAGCTACATGGCAAATAAACCATTTGGCTGGAATGCATCTCATTTTTTAACTGGGATATTATGATCATTCACTGGATTTTCATCCAACAAACAATCGTTCAGAAATGAAATGAAGGAACTACCTGAATTAGAGTCACTTATGAAAAAGTATTCAAACAATTCGTAATAAATTAATATATGAATGATTCATACAGTATGAAAGATCTTTTTTTGCGTTAACATCTTGTGAACCCTTAGAAATTTTTACTTACTTTACTTTATTTACGCATTTTCAATTTATGCCGAGGGATCAAACCAGCAAGTGGTGATGTATTTTAAATAAAAAATGTTAACAAAATATTGATTATATTTGCCTAACTTTAGCTATTGTATATTACATTGAACTAAAAAAATGCTTCTTCATTGTGAATATGGAACGAAATTATCCTGAAATGTGTATATCATCAATTTCCTATGGAGAAATATTTGCAACATAGATAACTAAATTTCAACTTGATATCTCTATTTCAGCAATAAACATTAAAATGTATGTTCTTACATAATTTTCGAATGATAAGAAGAGTAAATTATTAAGCCGTATTGTAATTTTGCTCGTCTAAACTTTTCCTGTTAGTTTTTACAATGACTATTGGATTAATATCTCCAAATCGATTTATTTGTACACGATTTTTTCTTTTTAAGATTTTTTGCATACGCTCTGATACGTGCAATAATTCCTTAAGTCCGATAAAATCATGTGTATTACACTTTAAATAATAAGCAATATTTGTTAAAATGTGCATTGCGTCGATTTTCGCCCGTCATAATATTATCCCATTATATCGTTGCTACATTAGCGTATTTTACCCTTGTTTTAATTTATTTGCGTATAATATCCACCCGTAAATTGAATTTTACACAACAGAAATCAGCGAAGAATACGCTTATGGTTTTCCTTTAAATTTATCGTCATCAGTCTGCGCCACAAAATAATAAATAAGAATGTACCGTTAATTGAGTAACTTAATTTATGGAATTAGGGCTATAATCAAATTGAAGAACAAAATAAATCCAATCGCCATTAAACAGTTGAGTAAACCAGACGTGTATTTCTGCTACAAAGCAGCCGCCATCAGTGGTGATAACACGATCGTTGATTGTTAGATACTCGTATATAGCCGAAATGGGATTCTGATTTTCTCAATCGTTATGTTGTTGGAGTTATCTTGATAATCAATTTGAAAATAGGTTAAAGAGAGGTCTCCATCAGACTTTTTAAATTTATTTATGCACAACCTTAGTATGAATAACGCGGAAAAGGTTCGTTTTAGCGATTTCTTTAGGTATTTTTCAACACCTTCGCGCACGCACCTCATCATCATCCCTTAAAATGTGATTAGGTATATTCAATAGCATGAAAATATTTAGACGCTAATGGCTATACGTAAAGTAAAGCGTGGTATCATATATAAAAAGAAATGTAGTCATAATTTAGAAAACTTATTCGCATAAACTAAATAATAAATCAATGTACCTTCCAATTCCCATTGTTGTATGCTTGCCATTGTGGTACGACGTTGACGAAATGGTATGTTGCATCTTGCCATGACTGGAGGGTGAAGTCGGCATCTGGTGATAGATGACCCTTTGCGAGGAAGGAATTCGGTCCCCATCCACCTATATAAGCTTCCGCCCTTTCCCTGCTTCCTAGAAGATTTGTCAAAGTTCCCAGCTGTATATCCTTAGTGTACACCCTTGATATCGAAGGCGTTTTGCCAGAAAAGAATTTATCCAGTTTGAAACCGGGACGGTTCAACCACGGTACATCTCTATCTCTATAAGGTACCCCGGATCCCCTCACTACATGCCGCGTGTATTCCGTCGATAAAAGATCTTCGTTGAAACAAACTCCAATCTGGCGATGGAAGCCTCCATTTGCTAATTCCCATCCAATTTCGATTATTTTCGACGTATTCTGGGATCCGCACTTTTCGCTGGTTTCTTTCACTGTTTCAGAGAGAGGCATCGTACAGTTCATCGTGAAAGGAACGGAATTCGGGCCTCCAAGAAGTCTACCGTGGTAATTGCAAGTTGCGCTCAGAGGAGCGACTGTCTGACCAACTACTTTATTGTTCTTCCCGCAACATACCACTTGAACAAATTCTCTCTTGTGGATGATAATAGAACGAGAACCGCCTGGAAACAACAAACCTCTTTTTCTCGATACCAGAAGGGGTAAATGACGATTAGGGTTGGGCCCCAAATCTACAACGCAGTCGCCACTATTACCTATTTATAGATGAAAAATTATATTTGTGCTCATATGCTACAACTAATACCAGTAACTATCATACAGAAATTAAATCGATTGTTTAAAAGTACCTGTACGGGCTGCAGAAAATCCGCAAAACATCAGTAACACAATAAAAATCATAATTGCAGTGAAAATGCTTCTCGGAAATTCGTTGCGGATCTCCATTGGAGATGAGCTATTCTTGTATGTGTTTTGTACTACTGTCGCTTGGAGCTCTCTCGCATATTTCCTAATTTTCGCTACACTCCGTCATTTATCGAAAGGAATGTTACTTCTTGACATCCGCGCGGTTTAGTTTACGGCCCCTCCCCCACAGATGACGCAATCTATTTTCCGGGTCATATCTTTAGTCCAAATGAAACGCTACAAGCGGTTGTGAATGTCGTATTTTTGTTATATATTTTTTCTTATTCTATGAAGGTTTATGATTCTGATATTGAGTTTGCTCGTTAATTGGAGCTATAATTCAGTAGTTGCATGGACTTCATAATTAATTCATCATACGAGTCGTAAGGAATAAAGTCGATTAAAGCTTTTTTCCTGTACTCATATTTATATCCTATCATGGCATGGCTAAAACCTCTAATTAGGGGAGTTATGCTTGATATTACGGGCGTGCTAAAGAATGGGGATGTCGCAATTGATGGTTCTATTGAAGCAGTAAAAAGGTGAATTGCGAAGCTTTTTTTGTTAGTCAATGCAATGAAATATGTGTGAGCATGCATGTACGGACAACTGTTGTATTGTTACAGACTCAGAGATGCAGGCGTGAAAGTGAGATTTGTAACGAACGAAACTCAAATTAGTCGGCATGGACTGACAGAAAAACTTGTAAATCTTGGCTTCCAGTTGAATGAAAATGAAGTATTTCCCCCGGCACCAGCTATGGTTGAGTTAATGAAAGAAACTGGTTTAAAACCTATGCTATTGGTTTACCACAGAGTGAGTATTAATCGGCGATAACTATTGTGCTAACTTGATTCTCCTGAGAATAATCAACAAGAAAACAGAAACGGTTTTATTTCAATTAGATCTTGTGTTTTTCCTTTGGTCGGCTGTGTAAATGTAGTATGTAGTACCCATTACTTTGGGCGATATATTGTTGGTTTCATGCCAGTGTATGCATTTGAATGGTAACAATAACTTGAAAACGAAAATCTTATAAATTAATTTTCAAAACAGGATGCGGTTACAAAAGTGCCATCTCGCCGCAGTTTTAACTGGGCCTGACAAAATTTTATCAGTATAAAACAAGCCCAGCATCCGGCTTCCATAATCAGGCCTGAAATATTTTATTACAAGGTTCTTATTTGATATTGCACATCAATGAAGTTTGTAAAAGCCTCATTTGTTTTCTTTACTGTAAAGTGTTATTGCTGTATTACGTTGCCAGAATCTGAATTATTTTCCGAAGTGCTAAAACTGTACTAATAATAGGAAATAATATTTTTTATTCATCCTGGAGATTTGTTCATACAAGTATAGGACAAGTCATTAACAAAGAATACATTACACGTCACAACATTTAGAAATCGACAAACTCAGCAACAGAGTAAAAATATTTATCTATAAGGAAGTTGTTAAGCATTCTCTTGAACTTAGGTATGCTGGTCTCTTTTGTAATTGAAGGAGAGAGCTTATTGAATAATTTACATCCCTTGTATACAGGACTATTACCATACATTGTTAGGTTGCAGTTAGATTCGTTTTTCTTCTTGTATTATAACTATGAACATACATGTAACATTTAATATCTAATAATTTATAATAAGCAGTTTAAAAAATTCATTTATTGTAGTTCATTTCTAACAGTTCATAATTACATGGGTAGTCATTCATCATCGAACAAACAAAATTCTATTTAACAAGCATGTTGATTAAATGTTTTGCTTCACCAAATGAATGGGAATGTAAATATATTGCAAAAAAGTTGTTTGGTTAATGGCATCTGAACCATACTATGTTCCATGTCACCAATATTAAAAAAATTGAGCATCCTCCCTCTTCCTTGTCTTTATATTCTCACCTGTTAACGTATATAAAAACTCACATTAATGGATTTTCTAAGAACTCAGAGTATCATAATTAGTATACAGGAAATCATAATACATTGCGTCTTAACTACATTCGTTTAAAACCTGCTGCACTAGATTCCAAATCAATGGGACTGCACCTTTACAATAAATTTCCTGAAGAATTGAAAAAGATCAAGAGTATGAGTAATTTCAAAATGAAATTAGGAATATTTCTTCAGAATAGGCTCTCAAAGATTATCTTAATGACAAAATTTTATTTGTCTTTCGGCTGTTTCAATAAGTGATCTAAAAGTCTTGATTATTGCATGTGCTGTATGAATGATTACTTGTGTAAATTATGTATTCAATTTTTTGTATCTTTTATTGATGAATCCTATATCAAAGTATGATCACCGGATAATAAAATGATTATTATTATAAACAAAATTTTACTGAGGACAGGTAATATGAATGTGTCCTTTTTCTGCTATAACACACTATGACATTTAACTACTGAAAAAATTAGTATTGAGTATGACAATATAAAATCCTGCCTCTAATGAGTACCAATTTGAATTATACATCAATCAGACATGTAATAGTTTCTTTCATGTAAGTTCTTTGTACAGCATGAATATGATTTATTTTTTTAGTTTTATGTGAGTTCATTTTGACTTTTGATTATTATGTCATTGGTTCCTTCTTATAGTTTTCTAATTTTGCCTAAAATCGATATGAAATACAACCAAAGCTAAGAATTTCTTGTGTAACTCCAAAATAAATTGATCTGGCTGTCTAAGCAGATTATTGTTACTCAGATGCCAGGAAAAATCATTTTGGTTTATTTCTCTCTCTCTCTCTCTCTACTAAGTCTAGGTTGAGATTTGATCATTAATTTACTCTTATTAGATTAATTGACAAATGTATTTAAACTCTAAATGATATATTAGTATCAAAAACATTCAGATCGCAATTATTATTTTTTTATATCTCTTTGAGTAATCCGTTTATTTGAATGTGAGACAGGATTAGCTAAAGTGAGGTTTTTGTGCAAATGATATTAGAACAAAAGATTTAATAGTTGCTTCTGGGTGATTTTACACCAAGGGAGTTTTTATTCCCATTTTTATATCAATCTATACTATAATTCAGAAAGTTTGTTTGGGTGTTGGTTTGTATGTTTGTCCGGTTATACAAATTCACACGGTTGATCCTAGAGCTACCAAACTTGGCATGCTATCTAATAGGATCAAAAGGAAGAGTGTAGGTGGGGTTTGAAGCCTGCGGGTCTTTGGAACCTCATGGGGTCCACAGAATAGCATTTTCATAACATTAACACGGGAGTAATATGGGAATAGGTGTAGTCATTTTGTAATTTGAACATTAAAATATGAAGTCATTGCCCTAGAGTCATAAAATTCATACCGATTTACTCCTAATAGTATCAATAATATTATTCAGGTCATACAATTTCGTCTCTTGATAGAAAACGATCAAAAATTACATTTGAGTATGAAAATTTCATGGATTTTTAGTCATTTTTACAGAATATCACCATAGTTCTAATTGTTGGGGTTAGTTTGTTTTCATTTTAATAGTAATACTTAAATGGTTTTTAGATTTGCAATGCCACCCAAAAAAAGCCACGTTTAACTGGCAGCAAATCAGATGCGCAAAGAAAGGTCTGGGCCAATCACTTCAAATAGCTGGAATTGATTTGAGTACTGAATGTTTCACTCATGGTCAATTATATGTTGCAGCATCAAGAGTTGGAAGTGCAAATAATCTTTATATATTATCGCCAGACCACAAAACCAGAAATATCGTTTACTAAGAAGCAATTAGATGAAATAAAAAAATAGATGAATAAAAAATATCTGATTTTTTCTTTAATATTTTCCAAATGAAAACAGATAGAAGCTTAGCATGTTTTAGCTAGACTATTGTTAGAAATGAAGAAAAATATTTATAACTCTCTAATGTGTACACCCCCCCCCCCCCCCCCTCTGCATAACGCTGGGTAATTCTGCTAGTTTCTAATATTTAAAAAAATTTAAGTAGGAAAAGAAAATTGGTGTTTGTTTATCCCCTTCATCTATTTATACCATTATGTTATCTTATCCAATAGTCTCATTACTTCACTATTGTTATTTGCTGTTAATTCTTATTTATTTCAAGGTCTTACCGGATTTCAAAGACGTTGACCAAACTGATCCAAACTGTGTGGTTGTTGGTGATGCTGCAGATTATTTTACTTATGAGAGAATGAATGATGCATTTAGGTTATTAATGGCTTTGAAAGAGCCTCGGTTGTTTACTCTCGGTCGAGGGTAAGTACTTCTGCTCAGCAAATTGCATTATCAATCATTTAATTGATGTGATAATTTAACGTGTCCTATTTTTTAAGTCTAATTAAATAAACGATTCAGTGGTTCATTACGGCTTTTTAGTAAAATAAGCAAAACTCATTACCAATGGCAGTGGGTAATTTTATCAAGGACATTAATTACTAATGAAAATTGAATTTGATACTATATAATAAAAAAGTATTTTTCCCAATGCATGCATATTTTCTTATACTATTCCAAAATGTCTATTTTCAATCATGTTTTGAGATTGTAATTTGCTCTTCACCAGGCGTTATTATATGGAAGAGGATGGACTTTGCTTGGATTTGGGTGGTTTCACAGCTGCACTTGAATATGCTACCGGTTTGAAGGCAGAAGTTGTTGGAAAACCTGCCAAGTCGTTTTTTGCAGCAGTGCTTAATCACATGGGATTGAATGCCTCCGAGGTTAGATATTCCTTTCATAGCTGTTCCATGCTAGCATTTAAAAATAAACGGCGCAATATACATTGAACAAACTTTCTCATATATGTTTGGACCACTTTGTACGCTTGTAAAAGAAAAATGCGTATAATTAAAAGTCAACTGTAGTTTAGCATATACTTTAATGCCACTGATCGATATTTAGTATTTTTTTAGGATATATATGGCTTAGTTAGTACTATTTGTGACTTCATGCTGTATGATTTGATGGATTTGAATCAAAATCCTTATAGCCATTTTTGAGTAACAATTTTTGTTCAAAATGTCCAAGAATAAAGTTCCCTTAATTGTTGCACAATATCGTTCATCTCTTCAGAATATATTTTATTAATGGTATTATCTAAAAATATGAGATATCATTCGATTTAGTTTAACCATAAGGCTGTAGTAAGGTTTTGAGTGGATCACGGCGGAGGCGTGACGTCATAGGGCTTGGGTAAGGTAGCTTAGCGTACATTGTAATGCCACTGGATGCCATATAGTAATTTCAAGAGATATATGGCTTGCGTAGTATTATTTGTGACATCAGGCTCTACAACTGGATTGATTTTAATCAAATTCTATGGACCCATTTTTGAGTAAATCAAATTTTTCTAAAAATCGCCAAGGCTAAACTACCCTTTATTTTTGTGCAATGTCATTTTTATGAAAAAGGGGTATGCAAAATATGATATATTGTATAAATACGAGATATCATTCAATTTAATTTACGTTTTTGGGCCCTAGGAAGGCGAACAGACAGGCGGCATGGCGAAAACCACATTTTTGGGCTAGGGACACCTAAAACGTGTATTTCTTTCAAAATCTCGAAGTCGAATTTTTTCATGATTACAATACTTTCTCAATATACTAAAGTAAAAAAGGAGCACATTGTCATGCATATGATATTAATCACTGGTCTACCAGACACCCCCACACAGTGGGATAGGCCATGTTCAAAGGGGATCCAAATTATTTTGTAAAGGCTTTAAATTTTTTTCTCGGGACTTCTAAGTTGTTTTGGCATGGGGCCTACACATTTACTGGCACACCACTGATATTGGTACTTATTTCCTTCATGTAATACCTGCAAAATATCAAACATATTTACATTAAAGCTTTCCACTATGGTTAGTATTATAGCATATAAAAAGTATGTCTAGTTTTCAAGTACAGTAAACTCCCGATTATCTGGGCTAATAAAGAGTACAAATAATTCAAAAACATAAGATAAGATATTTTTTCTTTACCTATTGCATCACAATCTATTCAACCCATTTTCACCTATCACATTACTTTTATTTTGACTAATAATCTGTAATTTTTGCTTGATTTTTCATCTGACGGATGCAAAAATATTCTCGCTCATGTAATCTACAGGCACACAATTGATTTTTTCCAGTCAGAGTTCAGATGGGAAAAAACTGACATGAAACGCTTTGAGCACCCGGTCACACAAGCAATTTTTTCACTTACAAATTGAAGGTGGAGCCTCAATGCCTGAATACTAGCTATAGTGAGTTCCAAATCTAGAAGTTGTCGGGATTATTGTGAATTTGCTGTTTAAGTGAAATTATGATGTTCAATCTTAGTAAATTTCATTATACAAATGATGAATATATAATGTTAATCAAATACCCCTTAAAAATGTTATAACATTATTCTTTCCTCCATTTTTTTTCTGGAGACATGAAAAATTTGGTCTGCAGGAACCTTTTTCCCTAATTGATTTAGAGAGATATATAAAGCAAACAAAATTTGCAGAAATATTGAGATTTATTTTTAGAAAAGACACCATTCCAATAAAAGTTTTATTTCACATGATATATATGGGCTCACTGAATAACAGACCAGCAGTGGAGAGGCTGTAACAGAGTCAAGGTGATATTATGTCCCGCCATGCCTGGATGAGGACAATTGCCTCATGTGTTGCGATCCTTTTGCAGCTGACATTAAGACTCAACACTTCTGTTTACTTGGATGTGAAGTTCCGTTTCCATTGGATCCATTCCCTGTTTTTCTCTTCTAAGTTCGGATGGGAAAAAATCAGTTGTGTGCCTGTAACCTAAGAGATTCAGGAGTCATCATGTGAACTAGCTAGGGTTCAATGAATCATCCCCATAAATATCAAAAGGCTGGTTGTTTACCAACAGGAGGTTGCTTAGACAAAAAATGCTACCATGAGCTGGTCAGGAAAAAATCTATGAAATCCTAGTCCCTCTTTCTCCAAAACTTATGTTGAGTGTTGCTTGACATACAGGTGCAAAGGGTTATGCACCTCCCATGTTCCTGAATACCTCAGTGCATGGTTTAATAAAAGAACGAATTCGTTAAAAAAGGAGGAAAAATCATGCACAAGTAATCTGCAAACCAGATAACCTACACACAGATAATATGGAGTTTACTGTATTTAGTTTTACGTACATGTTAAACGAAATACAACTTTTCTCCATTAATCTAAAAGCCATTCTCTACTTGAACATCAATTTTTAGAGTTATTAATGTTTGTAGATTCTTAACATGTTGATGATCTGTTTGTGCTATTTTTATTTTTCTCGTTGCTATTTTGTTTATCGTTACCATCATGACATATCAGAGCATTGCCAGAACTAGGTGTATTTTTCTCTTTTGGCAGAATTCAATTTTAGTTTAAGTACTCTTAAAATTTTGGGTAAATGATCATTTTTTTGAGGATGATTGTTGTATTCATGAAGCTCCAATTTCCTTCTTTTGAATTGTTGCAAAGATGTTATGTGGCAATATTACTCTATGGGCAAGCCTTTGTATGTGTAGCTTCCAAGCATTTCACAAAGCCTTTGTTTAATTACAGTATGTCCCATTCATTATTATGATTTATTGAACTAATTTTTGGCATGATTTTTCTTCATTGTACCTCAAATTACTCAGGTTGTTTTATAGTGCACTTGAGAAATTTAAATTTGCTCAAAAAATAGTTTTGTTTTATTTTATAGTCTTTGTTCTTTTTATAAAAGAGCAATGTATTTTCTTTAATGTCTTTTTATTTCAGGTGTTAATGATTGGGGACGATATTGAATCAGATGTCGGAGGTGCTCAACTGTTTGGAATGAGAGGTATTCTAGTTCGAACTGGGAAATTTATAGCGGAACGCGATGAGAACCACCCTACTGTGAAACCAGATGCGATTGTCGATAATCTTGCTCAGGGAGTTGATATAATTCTTTCTAGTGAAGCAGTGAAGCCTCTTTCCAAATAGTGCTGAATGTTTTTCTATATAAACTATGAAATATTTGTTATCTTTTGATATATGATGTATATTTTTAAGCATACATAATGGTTTAGATGTGATAATATTTCCCTGAATTACTGTTATTGTTTTGTGTTGTTGAAATGAAGTTATATGCTCAAAGAAATATCGACGAAATCAATTCTTCATTAATGTGGATCTAATAAAAATGTAAATCTTCAAAATACTTGTGATTGCTGGTAGAAAAAATTAATACATTGTACTCGGAGCAAATATATTCACTTTGCACTGTGATTGAAATAAGAATGCCTTATAAAGTTTATATTTAATGTTGTATATTTATTACAAATAAAATTGTTGAATATTCTTGTTTTATTATTCTACAAACAAGATCGGTTATTTTCCTTCATTTGGTGAAATTATCCTAAGTAACCTTAATCTCTTATTTATTTCTCATGATGGAGTTTTTTTAAATTCCAAAATGTGCATGCTCGTTTGTGCTAAAATACAATTCCTTAAATTTTTGGTTAGATCAGAGGGTTTTTAATTGTTTGGTTAGGTTATCTTACTTGAATTCCTTCTTTGATGCAGGTGGAAAAATGAAGCAAAGCACTAAAAGATAACTCATGTGTGATAGTGTCTTATCTTATCTACCTGTCTACATGTTTGCTGCCATTTCTATCCTGTGACACTCTTATTTTTCCAGAAATTGAATTGATCAGGGTAGCAGTTGCAAACAATCAGCTGATGTTTATTATTTTTAACTATGTTTCATCCCTTATTGTTTTTAATCTAAAATTGCAATGAAAATATTTAAGGACAATTCTGTAAGTGCGCATCAAATTTAAATCTTAGCGAATATCCATGTGTATCATGTGATGCTTATTTACATGATGTTTCGTGAAGTAAACCGTGTAATTTTGCTAATTGTTTTTATCAAAAAATTTCAATTGAAATAGCACTTAGGGGCAATTCAATAAGTGTTCAGCAAATTGAAATCTCAGAGAATTTCCATGTTTATCTTGCAATGGTTATTTACCTGATGATTCATTCACTTCACATTGGTTTAATAATACCATTAGAACGTGAAATTTATATTATGTTTTTAATCACCTAAAGGCTACATATATGAAAGTCATGTTATACCTCCTTTCTTTTTGAGTAAAACTGTGATTAGCAGTAGTGTCTCTTTTAAATTGCTTTCCAGGTAAATGTCACAGGAAATGGAGAACGAGGTCAGTTATATCGTAAAAGTCGGAAAATGCTTAAAAAAACAGACATCAGTGGTCCTCAGGATTTTGTTCATGTCTCATCTGTCAAATCTCCCTCCAGAAAAGAAGTGGATTTTAATGATCCTCTTATAGCTGATTTTCTCAGGAGAGTAAGTGGATGAAAGCTCATTTTTACTTAACATTATGCAGCTTAATAGGGTTCTTAAATGAATAGGTTTACCAGCCAAATTCTGAATATAAGTCTTTATTCTTTTCTGTAACTCATTTCTGGAAAGAGTTTTAAAATACATATCTGTCAATCCTATGAAAACTTAACATAGGCTAAGAAGTTGTTTAAAACATGGAAACTTGTTTGCATTTTCATATAATCACATCATGCAAGGCTGAAGTGACTGCTGATGATCTGCTCAAGCCAGAAATTCAAAAATTGGTGAGAAACTTCATCCACAGAGTTGGCTTGGATGCTATCCGCAAGGAGTCTGAGTCAACGCTACATCAGCAACATTCACCAAGGATAAACTCGGAACAAACAGAAGATGGCATTTTTTCATCAACAAATAAAAGAAGGACAACTTCATCATCGAATACACAATCAGCTCCATCAATTACATATTGGTCTGATCATGACGTTGAAATAACCTCAGAGATTGATGATGTTTTTACAGAACAAGAAGCTTTACCTAAATTAATTGAATTAGATGATGATCAAGGTTAGTACTTAGTTTTTAAAAGTATCTTTTAAAAAGCCATGCCAGTTAATTGCAGATTTATTGTGATCAAGCTGAGGCATAATGCTCAGTTGGAATAAAATGCATCTAATCATATGTTTTACTTTAATTAAGGCTCATTTTGTTTCAGATCTCTTTCATTGAAAATATACTGCTTTGTTTGTGATTACGTTTTTATGCCTTTTTCATTCCAATTTGAAAATCTTCCATTTTTATATTGCAAGTTGCATCCTCATAGTTTTACTTTATTTCAAGGGATTTTCACACTGAATTTCTTATTTTTTCTGTAAAGCACTTACTTTTTGTAGTGATCTTCAGGAACATAACTAGGGGAGGGCTCTGGACCACCATTATTAGCCCTCTGCCTCTATTGTCCTCTCTGCTAAAGGCTATGTTTAAACATATGAGTTAATCAAGTATTTTTTTGTTCTTAATCAAACAGTACCTTTCATTTGTGTGACTAGTACAGTAAAAATTAGTTGAAACACTTGTTTTCGTATTATTATTTTTATTGTATTTTAAATTTTGGTGTGCCCCTCCAAATATTTTGACAGTCAAGCTATCACTCTCCTCTCTACAGTTGAGATGCTAGTAATGTCCCTGTTAATTTCAAAGCTATCTTGTCATTCAATAATGTTATTTACACCCAAATGTTCATGATGGATAAAAAAAATACAAAATTTCGAACAAATTTTTATATTATCTGTTGTTATTAGTTATGTCAACCTTTCAGGTAATTTTTCTTGTTCATTTTTTTTTTTTAATTTA
Organism: Tanypteryx hageni; assembly: GCA_028673005.1. Taxonomy (NCBI): domain Eukaryota; kingdom Metazoa; phylum Arthropoda; class Insecta; order Odonata; family Petaluridae; genus Tanypteryx; species Tanypteryx hageni. Next base: position 26,761,526 of record CM054114.1, read on the forward strand.
GACTTATGATCAGAAACATTATTTTCCTGGATTTGTCATCAGTGCACTGTTTTTCCATTCTCAATTCCTGCTCTAGAATTTATGTGTATTTGCGTCAGCAGTTTCAATATAAGCACAGAATATGTGTTATCTGTTATTCCAATAACTTTAAAATGTTGATTTAAAATACTGTATCTACATTATTCAGGGCCACTGTTGAATCCAGACATTGTTGACCGGGAGGGAAAATGAAAACCTGGGGGTATTTCTTAAATAAACATTAGTTTAAAGTTTGAATAAATAGTTTTTAATTACAGTTATAAAAATATCGCATTGTAGCGGGTATTATATAATTATAAATCTTACATGACATTTCAAGAGCCTCACTACCACTAGAAAAGTCTTTGGAATGCGTAATACGTAAATATCAAACAAATTAATATATGAAAGGAGACTATGATGAAAAATTGGGAATTTACAACGAACTCCTAAACCGTATGAACCTCAAAAAAAAAATTTATAGGTTAACAATTAAAATATATCAAGTTTCTCAATTTTTTTTTTCACGCCAGGGACTTGATATCTCAAATACATCTGATGGTTGATTCACTATCATCTACTGATGATGAGAGCTTTGCTCTTGAAATGTACATTTAGAACTAGAATAATTTCCTCATTTAAAATTTTTTTAGAGATTTGTGCGATTGAGTTGGAGTGCATTTGTGTGTTTGAATTTAGACTATTTGGTCCCTGTCATTGTCATGAGATGCATAAACCATCAGATATTTGTTTGAGATACCAAGTCTCTGGTGTGAAAAAAAAATTCCATTAACTTGATATATTTTGTCTTTGAGTGTATGTGTGTGTTTGAATTTAGTCTGTTTGGTCCCTGTCGTTCTTGTGGGATGCATAAACCATCAGACGTGTTTGAGATATCAAGTCCCTGGCATAAAAAAAAATCTGTAAACTTGATATATTTTGTTTACCTTTAAAAATTTATTTTTGAGATTCGTAAAGTTTAGGAGTTTGTTGTAAATTATCAAACAAATTGTTAATTCACATGTATATTATATAGTATAACTCACAGAATTGAATATGTATATGATTCTATGTATAAGTAAAGGCTTTAAATTAACCTGAGTTGCTTTTGTTTTCTCTTAGCGTATGTGTCGATAACTTTGCCTATTAATGTAGTTGGCAACTCATTGGGTCCCTCGATGGCAATTTTCATGCAGTCCTTCAGAGTTTCCTGACTCATTCTGTTTCTTAACTTCGTCACAAGTCTATTCATTGTGCTGAATGAGCATTCAGCACTCGCATAACACCAGAATGCTTTACGCACAAATCTTCAGTCCTGCATATCCAACATTTGATTTTGAAATTAATTCCAAAAGTTTCTTCTTATTGCCTTCGCATTCAGCTTTGGTTGCATACTTAAATGAACAAATATCATTCCACAATGCTTTCGTTTTGTGATTGGTTGAAATTAACACTTGATGTCACCTTCGACCAATCATCATCATATTCTTTATTTAAGGGACCAATAACATTGCTTAATATTAAATAAATTAAATTAAAATTTAATAATTTCCCCGGGGGAATTTTATTCCACAAGGATGAAAATCCTCCCGGACCCCTCTTGGATTCAACACTGTTTAGAACTAACTTAGAAATCCTCCTGCCTCTACACTGGAAAACAATTTATTAAGAATCCATATTGGATAGAATTTAAGTATATACCTTGAAGGAATTAAGATTAAAAGCTGATTTCAGTTACCCTTTCTGTGGTAATCAACATCAGTTTGTAATCTTCTTCATACACATCACCATTGCATCCAGAGTCAGGCAAAGGGAGGGTGTGGCAGATGCGAGGTATCTGGGCTCCTGAATATTGGGGCTTCCCGAATATTTGGAGTCTCCAAAGTATGGATCTCAATTATTAAAGTATCAGGTGTCAATTTTGCTGGAATTTTTACAAGAAAAATCACTTGTCAAACTGATTTCCATTAAAAAAGTTATAATTTTAAAACTAGGGACCCCATAAATCACTGAATTATCTGCTGTTTATTGTAATGTTTGTTGAATAATTACAGCTTAACAATGTTTTTATCAATTAAAAAAATAAACAAAAATTCATTAATCAGATGTCACAAATATCAGGTGGTACTCGCATCCGGGGCCCCTGAAGTGCTTGGCCAGCCTTGATTGCATCAATCCATCCTTTCCACCTTGCTATAACTCTGAATGAATGAATTTTTATTATTTTTTTAGATCCCACAAAATATTCCACCTCAGAAGACAGGAAAGGTGAATCTATGAGCGATGGAACAAATACATTGCCATCCGTAGGAAATAAAACATCTTCATCTGATCCAGACTTGAGCCATTTAGATTCAGTTGGTGAGCCAACATCGCCGAAAGATGAAAAGAAAAGGGGCGAATCAAAAAACGACCATGCTCAGTTTTTGGATGAGTTAACAGAAGCAATAAGGAAACGCGAAGCCAGAATGAAGAAAAAAATGCAATCTGAGATAGAAAGTAGGATGCAGTCTTTTGTTGTCATATTCATTACAGGTTTTTTAGGTTGGAAAATTCAAATTTTCGTGTGTTTTTTCCACTTGCAGGAGGGGAAATTGGTTGGACCGGCTGGCAGAGTCCCACAAAATCAAAATGTCATGTTTCATTTTTCGATCCGGAATCACCATCTCTGAAACCAAGAAGAATTGTTCATACCAAATGGGATCTAACTTCAGAATCAAATCATGTCGACGAAACAGATGTAAATGGAGTTGATACGAGAGATTCCAATGAGGTCGATACCACAGATTCAAATTTGAAGAAGCCAAGATTGCCACTAACCAAAGGAACAGAGGCAATAAATAAGATTGCCTCGACTGAAGCACTAGCAATGCCGAGTCTGTCATCGACAAATGACGAAGATTTAAAATCAACATTAAATAGCAGATTCATGGCAGCGTGTGAAGGAAAACCATCATCAGATCAGAATTTCAGTCAACAAACAACCCAAGAAAATGTAAAATCCACTCCAGATCTCCTTAAAGATAAACCTGAACCAATTATGCCAATTAATGCATATGAGGGCCTGTCCACAGCAACAAACCCTGAAGAAGCAAATAAAAGTAAATAACATAAACTACTTATTTTGATTAAATTAGCCAATTTTGTCTAAAATTAGAGCATTTTTTCTTCTTTTATTAAATTTGGTAATATTTTGTTTAGTTCTGCTATATAGATTTCTCCCATTAACATAATTAATGAACTAAGGAAAATTTGAAATTTGATAACCTATTTTATGCATAAATTTAGATAATCCTATTTTTTATGGTTATACTGCCACACACTTGGTCAACAGAGTAAGTGGTATCAAAGTTAAAACATATACTTAAAATTTCAGCTTTCCATCTTTTACACCTTGGGAGATATTAGAAAAGAATTTTTTAATGGGCCCTTTTCCGACCCTGTATTTTTTTCAAATTCAAAGAAATACAAGTGGCAGAAGTACAGATATCTACACTTCAATTTTCAGTGCTTAATAGTTGACAGTTTTGTCACAAATTCAATTTAAGCAAGTACATAGACAGACAGATGCCAAAGTGAAACTATAAGAACATTTTTTTAAAAGTGCTAAAAAGAAAATGTTCATATTTCTGGTATAAACTTTTGAAGCTATTCTTAAATTCACCTTAATTGCTGACTCACCCTGGAAGAATCAAATTAAAAGTTGAAAACTTTAATCATAAAATTATATTTCATTCCATATTTAGCCAATGAGGAGCAGAACACTGCCAAGAATGCCTTTAGGAGACAAAAACCTCATACAAAAAATATTTCATCATGGTTTAGCAGAAAAAATCAGGTCAACAAATCTTCTGAAAAAGTGCCAGACAGCAGGTCTCAGGATGAAGGTATATAACAGTTATCACTTACTATACTATTTTTGTGTAAGAATAACTTCGTCCTCTTAGAAAGAAACTTCTTATGTTTTACAGTAAAGAATCCAGCAGCCGTTGACATAAAACAACTGCCTGATTCAGAGAACATTGGAAGCTCAGTAAAGAAGGTGAAAGAAGAGAAAAAACGTAATCAATCAATGTTTAGCAGTATCATAAAGAAAAGGGTTAGTTTAGTCATACTATTAGCCATCATAAGAATTTTTAATGTGGTTCAATTTTCCTTTGGTTTGGATTGGTTGATCCTCCTGTGACATGAAAAATGTGTTTGTGATAAGCCTTGCATAATATGAATAACTACAACTGGCAAGGAATAACTACAAAATAAACCTGTGTGTTTTTTGTTTTACTTTTAAAGCATTCTTTTTCTTTTTTCCCCATTGCATGTTTTTTATTTGCACTATCCTCTAAAATCACTCCCTCCATTTCCTTCCTAGCAGATCTGTAAATATTGTAACTTATGTCATAGGACAGAGGTGAGCAAAATATGGCTCACATGCCACATGAATCCTGTGAGGGCATTTTATGCAGCCTGTGAAGCCATTTTGAAAGCAAGCCATGAAATTTAGTGCATACTTCTATTCCACACTTGTTAGTTAAAAATTATAGCCAGACATCAATTGTATTTATCATCAATCTTAGCTTATAGGATACTTTGCGGTCTCTCACATAACCTCAGATGTGAGCACGGGCATCCGCTGAGGGAGGGCAAGGGGGGCAGTTGACCCCCTCTGGATCATGCTTGTGTCAAAGGAAAACAACTATTGATGTCTGGTTAGGTCAGGGGATTAGCACAGGAATTTTTCTGAGGTCAGGCAAGCAGGTAGGGACCTCCTGCAATATGCTTTAAACAAAGCACTAAAATATTAAGCCCTCCAAATCCAGCTGTGGGAGCTTGCCTATCCCCTTCCCTCCCTTGGAAAAGTTCCCGCAGATGCCCACAGATGTGAGCTATAATGTGGTCCCTGGAGAACTGGTACTGATTGAGCATTCGCTATAGCTAATATGGTCCACCTCATAAAAAGTTTGCCCCCTCCTTAGTTGGAAGGAATTCTTCCTACAGAATACCACCTGGTATAGTCTTCCATAGTTAACCCTCCGTAGGTACTCACCAAAAAAATAAAACATTGTTACATTTTTCTGCATGAATTCTATCCATGGGTTGCCATCTAGAATGTTCATGGAACTCAGATAAGAAGAAAGATGGCAACCCAAGGTTGGAATTCATACAGAAAAAATTGCTACAATACACACTGCACAAAGGGGGTGCCAGTGGTGTAGTGGTTAGGACACTGACTGCTACTTGACTGCCGCTCAAAAGGGCAGCGGGCACGAATCCTGCGAAAGTAGGATTTTTTCCAAGGTCGCCTGGTCCCCTGTTTGTATGGTTTGAGAAGACCGTGCAATGTCAACATTTTGTTTTTTGGAAGGGACGTTAAGCTTTTCACCTTCTTGGTGCTCTTCATTAAGAGTAGGCTAATGCCAGCACCGGGTTTCCCTCCTCCCTTGTGAGTGTGTTCAGTGTGGAAGAAGCTATGGCGATAATAATCCAAAAAGTTGATTAGCCAAAAATATACACACACATTGCACAAACTTTCTCATACACTATTATCTGCAGCTGGTTTCCCTACACTCTTTCCTAGCTGGAAGGAACTCCTACTTCTACAAAAATAACAAAACTGCAGAAAAAATTTTCTGCATTTAAATTATATTAATATATTGAATACTTCATACATGCGAAAATCAAGCTTCATAATAGGTTGTACTACACATAGATAACAAGTATTGTGTGGATTGGCAAAGGCACATTGGCACTGAAGCATTATTGCTGGGGAGAACTTGGCTGTAGCTGGGCATAGAAATTAATATAGGTATTATAATGTCGCTATACTAGTTATTTTTTGAGAAATATGGCTTATGTAGTATTGTTAATGACACCAAGTTCTATAACTGAGTGAATTTTAATCACAGTTGTTATAGCCTTTTTTTGAATAAATCAACTTTTTGTGAAAATCAAGAAGAATAAACTACCCTTCATTGTTGCGCTATATTGTTCATCTCTCCATAGATTCCATTCTGGATAATGTTACGCCTAAATACGAAATATCATTTGATTTCATGCAACTGTCTAGGTGCCATGGCCTCGCACAGACAGACGGCATAGCAAAAACCACCATTTTGGACTCTGGGATACGTTAAACATGTACTTCCATTAAAATCTCGAAGTCAATTTTTTCAGATTACAATACATTCCCTATATACTACATATATGAGAAAGTAAAAAAGTAACAATGCTTTCATTCTATTGGTAGGTGCCACATGACCAATGCAGGGTTAACTATATTGTTAGGAGTCAATGTTCTTCCTCGTTGTAGAAGCAATGAGCATACTGAAAATGGAGGTGGTGATGTTGCTTGGAGGTATTTAGAGGCAGAAAGTGAGTGTGACATTGAAGATAGGTCACATAAGAATCTAGCTGGCAGTGAATTTTAGAAGGCATTTTTGGCTAGAACCTGGTGCTTACTAGCACTGCTATGTTCGAGAGCAGTCAGTGCACATCTTAAAACTGCACTTATGAATGCTCCAGATATTTAATACTTCATATTTTTTTCTTTATAAAAATACATCAGTAATAGTTTTGAAGCTAGTTTGTTTTTATTCATTATTATACCTAATTTTTGAAATAATGTAGTGATGATTCCTTGCAATTCTAGAAAATATTACTTGTTATGTTGAAAATGTTGGGAACAGCTGGATCAGAATGATGCATTGGACACTCACTAATGTCCATAGAAAATTCAAACTCATCAGCTGCATTCTTGGATCTTGTGTTATAAGAGAATTGACTATATGATTTCTATTAGATAATGTTTAATTTTCAATTAGATTTAATTCTATTACAGGCACTGCTTAGCTCAAAATAAATGGCAGTCATCTGTGACTAAAATTCGTTGGATAATTTTGGTCAAATGAAAAAGGTTGTTGTCATAGGTAGTTAATATTTTTAATGTAAATTGTTCCTTTACCTTTAAATGTATTTGCTTTTGTTGTCAGCCCTATATTTGACCAAACAGAAAGTAAATTTTGTTGTCAAAGGGAATCAGAGGTCAAAACAGATAAATTGATTCAATTTGCTCTCCTCAAATTTAAAATTATTAAATAATTAAGATAGTCATCATGAAACCTCAGTAAAAAGGGGCATTTTACTGGAATTATTTATGATTTACTTTTAAGGAAAAGGAAGAATTGCCAAATGCAGGCATTGTTGGCGATGATCCGTCTAATTGCAAAGAAGTGAAAAGTTTGCCTAAGAGTAAGTTTGCATTTTCATCTAAGCCTGCACTTACTTCATCTGAAAAGCAATTTCATGGCAGTAAAGGAAGACGTGAAGTGAAAAAACAAGACATATGTGTGGTAATTATGTCAAATTTAATAAAAATTTAGACCAATAAAAAATAATATTCAGTGAAATTTGCTGTGGATGTGCTTCTGCCATGATTTAAATGCACAATTTTTCCTGAACAAAAAATATGTTAACTGTATTAAATTAAGGATATAAAATCCATTCTCTCAAAGTTTCAATTCTAAAAAAATTATGTAGACATAACTTTAACATTTCAATATTAAGAATCTCTGTAACTTCTTGTACTCATATTCTAAGCTCCAAAGCATTTACCATTTCCAATGTGGCCTAGAAAAAAAGTTTTTAATAACACTACTTTAAAGTGTGACCTAAAATAGTCTTCACATTAAGCTATTATTTTATTAAAATCATTATTTCCACTGTGAATTATTATGATAGTACATGATTCTGGTAACAAGAAGAAGTAATATGTATTTTTTTCTATCATAATTTTATATCACAAAATTAAAGAATTAAAGTGAATTTTTCATCATAAATATTGTTGCTTAAAATCTACTCAAAATCCACTTGGGATGGCTTGACTTGATGAAATGATTCCATAATAATAATAATAAAATTTGTAACTTTCACAGGAAAAGATTCTTTATTCCTGATGGCGGTGTAATAGGTGAAATGGGTCAAATAAAGAATCTCTTCCTGTGTAAATTACAAATTTTATTGTTGTTGTTCATTGGTATATTTTACGTGTTTTTCAGCACCATTAATGGAGTTACTATTTCTATTCACATGTATCAACATAGATGAAGGATCTGAGACACAGAACACACGTCACTTGGGATCCCATAAGGCATAATTTTGTTCTTCATCATACAGATGATGACGACCTTCGCAAAATTTTATTAGAGGTAATTTTTTTACTATTGTTTTATTTATTTAAAATATTTGATTGGTTATGAATCTTTTTTATCTCAAATGAAAGTCATTTTAGACCAAACAAGTTGATAAAATATTAATTTAGATCAATATAATATTTTGACTTTCATGAATTTATTTTGACATAAGATGTTTTGGTAAATCCCATACTAGTAAAAATGAATTATATCTGCATTGCAGCCAAGTATTGTTAATATGTGAATTGCAACGAATCATTGCAATTGAAATGTTTTATTGTCAATTGTTTTGGCTATATGAATTACATCATTTGATGTCGGCTATAAGGTCAACTCTCTAATTTAACTTAAACTTGTTGTTTCATGTTTAAGCACATTCTGGTTCAAATAAAGTCCATTTGCATGGCTTCATTTTCATTCAAGTTTGTCATAAATTCTGCGCCATTTATTTATGCCAAAAAATCGTTAATTTTCATTTTTTGAAATAACAAGTAAATATGTATGTACCATTCTAAATAGATTTCTGCTTGAAAGACCAAGTGAGTCACAGAACACCTTTGTTGAACTAATGATCCACTGATTTTCAATTAATTACCTGACTTAACAAGTAATACCATTGTTTAGCCTAAACAATTCATCAAGAAAAGGTTGAAGTTATATGTTTATAACCGACAGTTGGTACTAATTACTTTGAAAAGAATTCTTGTAAAGTTAAATGATAAAATGAAATTAGAAATATGGCTAATTTTATATGTTAGAGATAATTTTTCAAATTTCAATCATGGACTATCTTGGTTTATTGCTGAATATTCATACTATCCTACTTTTTGTTCCGTTTTCCTGTTTTAGGTTTTATTCTTATTATAAAAATTTTTTACTTAGATTTCCTTATAGTATCTATAGATCTATGTAGCTATAGGGTAATGTTTCTGAACGTGGGGTATGCGTACCCTCGAGGGTACACGAGAGAATTTCTGAGGTATGCCAACACAACAGTGGAAGATTTACCTAATAATGAAATAATATAACTAATCCTAATTTTGTTTATACAAACAAAACAATTATGTATATAAAATTCTGAGTAAAGCAAAATTGTTTATTAGGCAGCTTAATGGAGATTTAACAATGGTTGGGATGTCTGTGCATTATTATGCCCATGGGGATAAAATGTGTTAATTGTATTTCGCTTCAAGACCCTGCGATAAAATTATGAATAGGGATTATGAAGAAATTATTCAATCTATTTATATTTAAATCATATTTTTAATTTTTTAATTAGTCAAGTGTAAAAACCTCTTGCCCATTCACTTTCATTCATCAATTGTCATTCAAATTGAATTGAAGCGGGACTGCGACGCAAAAAATCACATATTTTGTTTTACATTGATCGCTAAGATGGTTCTCTCAGCAAACAACAATTAAAAATCCTCATTTTCCTTTCCCATGCTCTTATATGATCTGTGAGGTATAGATTAGAAATGTATTCGAATATAGGACATTATTTACCACAAAAAAAGTCTGCGAGGGCATGTAATTACGACTAATAGTTTTGGAGATAAAAATTCAAGAATCGCCCAATCTTTTGATATTGTTTCATATGTGTTTCATAGACCTGTTTAAGCTTTGGATTCGTATCATAATTGTAACTAATTTAAAAATATTTTATTATTCCCTGCACTGATTTCCATGCATTTCCCCAATGGGTATTCACCAATGCCACAAACCAACCAAAATACATTCGGTAAGTAGTTCATAAGATGGTCCATGGTCTTCTTTTATGGTATGTTAAATATAGCAGGAATAAACACACCTATAATACATTACACAAATTCCAAAAACTCACTGGTTGTGAACAGAAAGACATTTCTCAAACAATTGGTTCTGGAATTAATCAAGGACCATCTGAAAGTTTGAGCTGCAAATGAACAATTATTGTGAAAAACACGAGAAAACGCCAGGAATTCATCAGAGAGAAGAAAATGCTCCTGCTACAAATTGGAAAATTAGGTATGATTATGAGCATTGCTAAACGTGTTTTTATAACCCTTTTGCAAGAATCATGCTAGCAGAAGTGACAAATGGTACATTATTATGGTATTTTAGTTTTGTAGGTGATATATTATTATTGCAATAATTAATAAGTTATGTTAGTAATAAGACTATCACTTTCCTCAATCAATATTTTCCAAAAATGTGATGAATTAAATAAATTATTCGTTATAAGAATATAAACCTACCAGGCATAATGTGACATCATTATTTTTCATCATGTGTATTCCATAGAGTTAAAATATGCAGACTCTAACACATGGCCATCTTCGGGGCCAGTTCAGACATGTTCGGCAATGCTCAACATCTCCTTGTGGGAATTGCTTCTGAAAAAGTAGAGGCGCTCTCTACTTCTGTAGAATCACAACCCTCATACAACTATCAAGATGAAAGGGAGTTTACATGGTCAATGTGCTTTCACTTTGCTTATGATTCATCTGTCGTTCTACACTGGTTGCTCCTAGTCCAAACAAGTGATTTTTGTAATTGTCTGTCTGTGGTCTTCCCTCTGTATGCAACTCTAGGGGCTAAACGGTTTAACAGAACCTGAAGAAATCTTGTATTTATGTAGGGTATCACATGGAGTAGAACCCTTGTTGAAATGAACCATAGTGCTCACCGATGGAGGGTAGTTTATTTCTGTCAATTTTCATAAATTGTTGATTTGCTAAAAATTGGCTATATTAAAATTGGTGCCTTTGTAGAACTTAATGTCTTAAACAGTAATGTATAAGCTATATTACTTATAAAGTAATTATATAGCCAGGACCATCCAAGTACTGAAGTAGGCAAATATCTATGGGGACTCCTTGAAATTTATATATACATATAGCAATAATGAATGAAATATTAATTTTTAATATGTTATAATTGCTCATATTTATTATAATTTATAATAACCATAATCTAAAAGTTACATTGGACAGTAATATAAAAATATTGTTAAGCTGTTATGTATACAACAAACTTCACAGTAAAAAGCAGATAACTCTGGGATTTATGGGGATCCAATTTTATTATTATGTACAACTTTTTGGAGTGTGTATATTGGAAATCAGTTTGACAAGTGATTTTTTTAGTAAAAGTTCCTGCAAAATTTACACCTGATACTTTAATAACTGAGATCTCCAAACTTCGGGGGGGGGGATCCCAATATTTGTGGGCCCGGATGCCTTGCATCCACTCCCCCCTCTTCCATTGCCCCTGTGTATAGCATCTGATGAACTAGTAACGTATTGAGTTTTAAGTCAAGCTCTTTCCAAGTTTTCCCCAATGACAGTAGCAGCATTATTGCAATGAATCAAACTGTGTGTATATGTAGTAACCCTTATTGTCTGTGCGTACATTTAAATGTACACTAAATGTAGGTGCTCATGGCCTTGCATACATATAAATGTACCCTGGGTGCTAAGTCTGGTTATATGAATTCATAGGCTCATGATATCGACCAGACTCGGAGGAATGAGATATGATAATTTATACAAATGTAACATCCCAACTAAATCGGCTGTGATGGAGCGACAGGAATTTAAATGCCATGCGATAAGGGTTAATACAACTATAACCAGTGACATCATTGTGTGGAGTAGAAGCACATGGCCATAAGAAGGTTTATGAAATACATATTGTCCTGTTTTTTTACAATTTGAAACTTATTGTTAGTGAAGACAATCTTACTACAAAAAACCACAGTCACTTCTGCATTGCAATGTTGGAAATTATTTCTTTTGTAATTGCAGGAGAAGTTTTGTGAAGAGGCATTGGTGCCAAAGCAAAGAAGACATAGTTATTCAATGGCCATCGATGTCGCTGATGTGGAACTCACAGAAAATGATCCTCGATCAAGTGTTCAAAGCAGTAACTCATTAGCCTCTAATAGTGAGTAATTATACAAGGCAAATATAATATAAGCTTATTTAACAAATTTTAATTGACAGATTGGCTATGCCAATTAAATAAGTTTATTTCAGGGAATGACTGACCACAAATCTAAAGAAGGAAAAACAATTTATGCACCCATTCTATCATTTTGATCCTAAAGACCACCCAAAGATAAATTATGAATTCGTTAATCAATTACAGAAATGAGGTATATTAACTTGAGATTCATTTTTCCTTGCTAGATATGATGCATATTAAATTACCCATAATATTGATATTCTATTGTTGAAATTTAGAAATTTGAATCTATTGCAAGGGAATTATTCATGAAGTTAGAGGTAAAAGATAGCTATTTTTGATTTTCCTTGACCTTTAACCCTGTGTAAATTAATTTTCTTTATGGAACTCTATATAGTCAACCCTCCCTAAGGACTGCATAACCTTACAGAGGTGGGAGGGTTTGTGTACTCTTATGAATCAAAGAGCTATGCCGGCGGGAGATAATTCTCCTGGTAGGACCATCCAAGCCGGAAAGGTCTGAGGGGAAGAGTCGGACTAAGAAGCAGTCTTGGGGGTTTTACATCCCCCTGTGCAAGGGCAGCAGCTTGCACAGTACCTCTGTAGGTGGTGATCATGTGGATCTGAACAGCTACAGATGGGTAATCACTCTGTGAAACTGCGATGAGGAAAGCAAGGGGAAACTACGTCATTATATTTCCCATGATAGGCTGAAAAGCTGAAAATACCTCTATGGATCTTTCTGGGGTAAAATATTCCGGAGGTAAAATAGTCCCCCAGTCGGATCTCCGGGTGGGGACTACCCTAGGGGATGCACAGAGGAAATGTAACATTAATAAGAAAGCAAGTAATGAGAAATTAAAAATAGGCACATGGAATGTTAGGACTATGAATTCAGGGGGTAAACTAGAGAACTTAAAAAGGGAAATGAGAAGGAATAATGTAGGTATAGTAGGTCTTAGTGAAGTTCGGGGGGAAGGAGAAGGCGAGATAAATTCAGACGAATTTAAGATTATTTACTCGGGAGGGGAGAAAAAGGAAAGGGGAGTGGGGATTATAATGAGAAAAGAGATAGCTGAAAGAATTAGCAAGGTAGTGACAGTTAATGATAGATTAATAGCCGTAAAACTTCAGATGGAGCCAGTGGAAATGCTTATAATTCAAGTGTATATGCCAACAACTAATGCTGGCGACGACGAAGTAGATGAAATCTATGAACAGATTATGGAGATATTGGAGGAAGAGGGAAAAGGAAGGATCACCACCATAGTAATGGGAGATTGGAACAGTGTAGTCAGAGAGGGACAGGAAGATAACATAGTGGGAAAATATGGACTAGGGAAGAGAAATGAAAGAGGGGATAAACTTGTGGAATTCTGCCATAGAAATAGATTGATTGTAACTAATACATGGTTTAAGCATCACCAGCGGAGACTTTACACATGGAGAAGCCCAGGAGACCAGAGACGATACCAGATAGATTACATACTAGTCAATGAAAGATTTAGAAATAGCATTAAAAATGTGAAAACACTACCAGGGGCAGATATCGATTCTGACCACAACCTTTTGGTGGCAAATATACAATGCAGACTGAAAAGTGTTAAGAGAAACATAAGAGTTAACAAGAAATGGAACTTAGAGGAACTCCTTAAAAACAAGGAGGCTATCATGACTGAGCTGGAGGAAAGGTTGGGGGAGAGAGCTGAAGAAAATAGGAAGAATGTAGATGAGGAGTGGAGATACATCCATAGCAACATTAAAGATGTAATGGAAAAGAAGGTAGGAAAGATAACGGGTGAAAGAAACAAAAAACCCTGGATCACAGCAGCCATGCTGCAAAAAATGGAAGAGCGGAGAAAGTGGAGGAACATAAACACTGAAGAAGGCCAAAGAAAGTACAAGGAGTTAAATAATGCTTTAAGAAGGGAAACAGATAAAGCCAGAGAACAGTGGATAAATGAGAAATGCGAGGAGATTGTCGAATGTGAAAGAATTTGTAGAACAGACCTCATGTATAGCAAAGCAAGGGAACTATTCAAGAAAAAGCAAGAAAGATAGGACGTAAAGGAATCATGAACAAAAGTGGTAAAATAGTATCGGAGCCAGACAATGTAAATAATGTCTGGAAAGAATACATTGAGGTTCTGTATGACAAAGAAGGAAAGCCAAGAAATATTGAATTAAATGAAAAAGAGGATGTGGAAAAAGATCAGCTAGGACCAAGTATTCTAGAGTCTGAAGTTAAAAGAGCAATTGATGACATGAAAAGAAGCAAGGCTGTTGGGAGTGATGATATACCCGTGGACGTTCTTAAGGTTTTGGGGTCTAAAGCAGTTAAGCAACTCACAAAATTTTTTAACCAAGTATATGATACTGGCATATGGCCTGAAGATTTTTTAGATGTTGTGATGGTACCACTGGAGAAAAAGAACAATGCAAAATGTTGTAAGGATTACAGAACTATTAGTTTAATTTCTCATACAGCTAAAGTTCTAACCAGAATAATAACCAAAAGAATTGAATGTAAAATAGAAAAGGAGCTGCAAGATAATCAGTTTGGTTTTAGAAGAGGAAGGGGGACTAGAGATGCTATAGGATGTATGAGGATGATGATAGAAAGAGCGCTAGAAGTCAATAAAGGTATGTATTTTTGTTTTGTAGATTGGAAGAAAGCTTTTGACCGAGTGAAATGGGATAAAATGCTGGGTATTTTAAACAAAATAGGAATAGATTGGAAAGATAAAAGACTGCTTAAAAACCTTTACTTTGATCAAAAGATTAGAGTCAGGGTTGAAGGAGAAGAAACAGAAAGTACTTCAATAGGGAGGGGAGTGAGGCAGGGTTGTCCTATTTCAACAGCGATATTTAATATTTATGCAGAAACAATAACAGAAGAAGCATTGATGGAAGAGAAAGGATTTAAGATATGAGGTGAAAGTATTACCACCATTAAATACGCAGATGATCAGGGCTTAATAGCAGAAGGCGAGAAAGAGCTTCAGAGGATGACAGACAGACTAGTGGAGGTTGGCCAACAATATGGAATGAAGATCAATGCAGAAAAAACGAAAGTCATGGTGGTTTCAAAGGAACATAAAGAATTAAATATAATGGTAAATGGCCAAAAATTGGAACAAGTAAGTAGTTTCAAATATCTCGGCAGTATTTTAGCGCAGGATGGAAGTAGTACACAGGACATCAGAAGTAGGATTGCAATGGCAAAAGCAGCATTTAACGAGAAGAAGGAGCTTCTCACAAGCAAGAAAATAAATTTAGAAACAAGGAAGAAATTAGCAAAATGCTACATATGGAGCATAGCTCTTTATGGTGCAGAGACGTGGACAGTAAGGAGAAAGGAGGAAAAATATTTAGAAAGTTTTGAGAAGTGGGTATGGAGAAAAATGATGAAAGTGAAATGGACAGAGAGGAAGAGAAATGAAGAAGTTTTGGAAATGGTGGGAGAAGAAAGGATGCTAATAAAAACAGTCAGGAAAAGAAAAGCAAATTGGATAGGGCACATATTGAGAAGACAGTGTTTACAAAGGACGATCTTAGAAGGAAAAATTAGTGGAAGAAGAGGAAGAGGGAGAAAAAGAATAGGAATATTAGATAATATAAAGCAGGAATATAATACTTATAGAGGTATAAAAGAGGCTTCTAGGGGGAGAGAGAAATGGAGGCAGCGATTCAGTTAAAACCTGTCTTCGGACAGAAGCATGATGATGATGATGATAAGGTCAAGTCTTCTGTAAGCTATATACCAGGGATGACTAAACTTAATTACTCTCGGAGCCACATACAATAATCTTCAGAAGTTTGAGAGCCGCATGAAAAACATTCTGTGCTCATATATTTACAAACAGTGAAACATAACCCTTAGATATCCCCAACAAATCTCGAGTCACACTACCTTATTGTGATCTGTGGTGAAAATGTTGACAAGCCTCTGAATGGAAATTTGAAAGAGCTGTATTCTAAGTTAAAAGAGCTGCATGTGGCTTGCGAGCCACAGTTTGGCGACTCCTGCTATATACCATATTTTGCATACCTATAAGATGCTCTGGCCTAAGCAATAATAATAATAATAATATAATTTATTTCACTGTTGGCAAATACATTTGCATGGTTTTGTCACTAAATATTACAAAACAAGACAGGAGAGAGGGAGGGGGAAAAAAACAAAATACAAAGCAAGATACAAGATTGATAACATAAATCAGAAAAGATCAAAGAAAAACAAAATTTCACACATAATCATCAAAGTATTCACAAACACACATAGTAAGTTTTCTTCAGAAGGAACTTCTTAACTTTACTTTTGTACAATTTGTGGGATGAAACTGATTTTGTCACCAGATAATTTGTTATAAATTACAGAGGCTGAATGGTGAGAGCCTCTTTGACAAAGTACATTATTGTAATCATTAATGTAAATGTCAAATAATGAACGGGTGAAATGGCTATGATATTCTGCATTTGTGGGAAAAAGTTGTTGATTAGATCTAACAAAAGTTGCACAGCTCAAAATGTAAATGGATGGTAGAGTTAAGATATTGAGAGATGAAAACAAGGGTCTACCGTGTGTATGGTAAGACACTACATAAAGCTTTGACAGCTTGTTTCTGTAAAGAAAAGACTTTACTAGCTAGTCTGCAATTACCCCAAAATAATATTCCATAGCTTAACAAAGAATGCACTTTAGCATAGTAGAGAGATAGTAAGCTTTCAATAGGAAGTATTGGGGCCAACTTTCTTATCATAAAAACACCAGTGACAACTTTTTTAGCAACTCCATTAATGTGATCTAGCCAATCCAACTCTTCATTAATAAGTAGCCCAAGAAAATTAGTTGACGTGTTTCTAGAGATGCTTTTGCTGTTCATTTTAAGAAGGGGGCTACTGGGTGGGATAGTTTTTTTGTGAAATAACAACAATATTTTAATAAAAAATACTCCGCAAATAATTTCATATCATATATTTACACTTATAGAGTTGCTTCATACTACAGTAAAATGTCGGTGTAACAAATGCCCGAGTTGGTTGCACCTCAATTTTCTATAAGCTTGAGGGATCAATTTGCCTTAAAGGATCCCTTTACAACTCTAACAATTATCAACCAATATCGGTTTTATCAGTTTTTTCAAAAATATTCTAAAAAGTATTTCATTAAGTGACTATCTTACTTCATTTGGGTTACTATCTGATAACCATCATGGTTTTAGATCTGGCAAATCTACAAACACTGCTACTTTTGACCTTCTTAACAACATTCATAAATCCATAAATGATAAGCTATATACACTAGGTATTTTTTTGACCTAAGTAAAGCTTTTGACTATCACAATATTTTGAAGCATAAACTAAATAACCTGGGAATTTCAGGGATAGCCCAAAATTGGATCTTGTCCTACCTAAGTGATAGATACCAAATAGTTAATTATTCTCACCAAACCCCTAATGGCAGATTAACTTCTAAATCCAGCCCATTGAAAATAGAACTTGGTGTTCCACAGGACTCAATTCTCGGGCCTCTACTTTTCATCCTATTCATAAATGACCTTCCCAATCACCTTTCCAGAAGTAAAACTTTTTTATATGCTGATGATACTTCCAGTCTAATAACTGCAGAAAATTGACCAGACCTACTGGAATATGCTAACCTCATAATAAAGGAAATGAATGAGTGGTGTGCCAGTAACAACCTAGCTGTAAACAGTAAGAAAACGATGTGCCTTAAATTTCATGCTAATAAGTCTTCTATTTGTAATGCTTCTCTTCATTTGAATGACACCAGTATAAATCACTCGTCTTCCGTTAAGTTTCTTGGTCTCCATATTACCGAGAAGTTAGACTGGTCTGTACATATCAATGCAATAGTAAAAAAAGTTGCTATAGGGATCTTCATGATCAGACAACTTGCTCCAATTGTTTCAACAAACATTCTAAGGTCTTTATACTATGCCAAGGTGCACTCATACATTTCTTTTGCAGTCATGTTCTGGGGTAATTCAAGTTTAGCCAAGAAAGTTTTCTCTGTTCAGAAACAGGCTGTGAAAGCTATATTCAGAGTATCTATCCGAATGCATGGCAAGCGTCTATTCTCAACCCTTAACATTCTTATTTTTCCTTCACTATATATTCTTACATGTGCTGTTTTTGTTAAAAATAATCCTAATAAATTTTCCACTGATGCTAACTATCATAATTATCATACTCGTGTCAAAAATAATATGCATGTCAATACTCATATTCTTTATGCCTCAATGGCCCATATCATTCTGCTGCAGTAATATACAACAAACTACCTAAGGAATTGAAAGAAATCTTCTCCCCAAATGTATTTTTATAAAATAAAACATTTCCTGTTAAACAAGTGCTATTATAGTATTAATGAATTCCTGGATGGGTGATTTTAAATATTTGCTGATATTTTTTTATGAGGAGTAATTGTGTGATTCTTTGTCATCATATTATGCACTGTATACTTTCTCCTTTTATTGTATATTTTACTTTTATTGTATACTTTACTTTTATTTTTACTTATATTTTGTCATGTTATGTATATGCTGTTTGTATTTCTGTTTGTACTGTATTTTGACATATTCCATGCCAATTGTATTGGCTTAAATGGAATCAATAAATATTGAACTGGTTTTCATGCAGAGAAATTGTTATAAAGCCATATTGTAGAATTAGCAATTAAATTTTTCAGGTTCCTAAAGCAGGTGTTAGACACCTTATTATGTTTTGAACAATTGGGGCCCCCCTAAATCTTAAGGCCTCCCTGCATTGCAGGGGTTGTGGGGCCTATCGGTATGCCCCTGTTTATCCTTAAAACCCTCTAAATGTGTAGCTATCAGTTTCTCTCATTCCCATTCCATGACCATCTGTTGTAAAACATTTGGGTATTTGGTTTGATTCCCAACTCAGTTCCAAATCCCGCATTAATATAACTACAAGGAATGCTCTAAAAATGTTTGGTTTTGTCCTGAGGAACTGCAGACTTTTTAACAACATTGCAGTTTTAAGGAATATTTATATAACCCTAGTTCGCTGTAAACTTGACTATTCATCAATTATATGGTCTCCATACTACAAAATTGACTCAAATCGGATTGAACGTGTCCAAGAGAAGTTTCTTAAATTTATCAATTAAAAGTTAATGATTCCTCAATCTGAACTTAACTATGCCAACCTTCTTCATGTACTTAATCTCCATCCTCTTCATCTTAAAAGATCCATAATGAATTTAATTTTTCTATATAAAATTATTAACTCACAAAGTGATTGTTCTATCTTCTTTCTGCTATCAATGTTCATACCCCTCGCAACACCAGAAACCTCAACTCATTTCATTTGGATTTTCATAGAACCAATTACTCCATAAATTCACCCATCACTAGAATACAATGAACTGCAAACTTTTTGAGTCCTGTTCTTCATTTTTCTTTCCCTTTGAGGTGGTTCAAGAGTAATTTATGTATAGCTGTACCTAGTCTAGATTAATGTATTATTCTAATCAATGGATTGTAACACTATATTTATAATTTTTTTCTTTATTGATATATTGTAATGTTTAGTGACATTTTAACATTAGTATTGCAAATATTTCTTTGTAATTGATGTTCTTATCTACTATATTTATCATTTAAGAGTAATTTATATCAATATTACATCTTTTATAACCTAAATCAATTTATATATAGTGTACTTATCCTATTGCTGTGACTGTTTGTATTGGAAATTGAGGTTTTTTTAACCCATAAATTTGAATAAAATAATTTTGGGAAAATCGCAAGACAAACCGGTTGTTGATGAACTGGAATGCCGTCACTACTTTTGCAGCCTACCACGAGCAAAAACCACACTATCTTCTACTGGAGTGAAACTCATTAGACTTTACCTGTTATTACGCAGCATTTATGAGCAAGGTACCTGGGTCCATTCAGCCTTTACGATGCATGTCAATTTTAGAAAACTTTTTTCCATAAAAAGTGCACCTTATAAGCTGACAAAAAAAATTTCTTCTGCCTTTAGTTAACTTATCCCTCTTATAAAATCAGGGTCTACATTTTTTTGCTGTATGACCTGCAATTTGTCTTCAACAAATTCATTAATGTAATTTTATTCTTTGGAGAACACACTTATTTCATACCAAGTTTTGGGTAACAAACTTCTCACCCTATATTGACTTATAGTTTGGAGTCAGTCTTCAAACAATTCCTCTCTCCACATCTGGAGTATAAAAACTATTATTGAGAAAATGAATAAGAAAATATCACTTTAAAGTTGAATAGAAAGAAATGAAATTTTACTAAAACTTTATTTGTAACTAGCAGAATTGCCTATTGAAAATCAATGGGAAAGTTTATGGAGATTTACATTCTCTAGTTAGATTTGTACTTTTACTTTACTTTTATCATAGAATCTTATATCACGGTACAATCATAGATAAATCTTATTATATGCTTTCTATTAAGATAAAATGAAAGAAAATAATGTTTAACAATATTGATATTAATTAGGTATTGTTATATATGGAATTTTTATATTGAAATATCTTACAGGCGAATCGAGACAACTTCTTTTCATGATGAAGCGTTCCCAACTAACTTTTTTTTTATAAACAATATTAACAATTACCATAATATCTTAGATACATATTCCCTGATGATGACGACAGAGTTAGTTGTCGAAACGTCGGCAGAGATCGTCGATACGACCCGACTCGCCACCCGAGAAAGCTTCACCCACATATATAACACCTCCTCATGTAGAGAAGTTTTTTTAGATGATTAATACAACATGCCAGATAATTAATACAACATTCATTACACTTGATACATGTAATTTTTACACCTTTAGGCACTTGAGGAATTAGTAAATTTTTGAAATTGGAAGTTTGGTTCTTAATCGTCTATTCATTAACAATTGGGAAGGAGAATCTGCATGTCGAATTGCAAAAATATTAGGCAGAGCATGCAAGCCTGTGTGACAATAATTGATAAACATTTACGTAGAAGGAGAAAGCAGTTTTCTATGGAGATGTAAATCTATATTTTTGTTGCAGAATTAATTTTTTCGAAAGACTTCAGTGTATACCACATTTGTGTTCTTACTATTTGGTGGAAGTCAGATAAATTGGTTGTATTTTCCACCGATTCTTGATAGTCCAACGTACAACTGCCCATGGGAGAAGCAGTTATTATGTAGGTCTACTCCCATGACATCAAATGACTGTCCCTGTGCTTTATTTATCGTCATGGCGAAGCATGTTTTAATAGGGAACTGCAGCCTTTTAAATTAAAATGGTAAATCGGAGGGAATCAATGGGATTCTTGGAATGAAGGCAGTTTCACTGGCAACAGGCCCAGTGAGTATTGTCACTTCGATTATATTGCTTCAAAGGCTCTTAACTTGCAGTCTTGAACTGTTGCAGAGCTTTGGTGGACAAATTTTGAAGCAATATAATCAGAGCTAAAACCTTTACATTTAGCATGTGAGGTGGAAGACCGGAGAGGTTGAGGGAATTAAAAATTCTTCTGGGTAATGGACAGCTTCATCAGTGTTAACGACAGTATCAATGGACTTACAAGTTTTGCTTTCTGTGCTAACCTTTTTTAAGACAACTTCATTTATTTCTTCAACTGAGCTATTTTTAGGGGAGACGATAGCCCTTTCGCCCTCTGCCCACACCCCCTCCAATGCGCTTAAGGAGGATCGACAGTTTTGTGGAAGGGTAAGTGGAGGAGATGGGCGAGTGGCATGACAACGAGCCCCTCCAGCGCCATTGTGCGAGCGAGACGCATGCAATTGCCACGAGAGCGAAAGAGACACGTGCCACTTTGTTTTTACTTTTACCTATAGATCATAAACAGCAGAGTCAATAACTTTCAATATATGACGTATTAACATAACATAATCTAATATACTATCCAACAATTTTTTGTCAAGCTGTCACTTTTTTCTCTTCAAGGGGTAAGAGTATTTGTAGTATTTATAGTAGAAAAATTTCGGAATATTTCCAAACGTATAGTTTATGTTATGATACACATTTCGTCTGCTTATAGATTTTAGGTCATCACTGAAAATTTCGAGCTACCTTGCTTTAAAGTTGCTCTGGAGCATTTTATATATTAAAAATATAGATGGACATAAAAATATCACGAACTACAAGTGGAAAGACTTCAATTAAGGGTTCTTTTCAAGATGCAGCCGTTTCATTTCTGTAAATTAGATACTGCCATCACCAAGATTTGTGATGCCATGAAGGAAAATAACTCCAGGGAATTTCAAATAATAAAAAATAATTATATCAGGTGCCAAGAGAATATTTAAAAGTTTAGCATTATTTTCATATTATGAAAAATTTTAAATATAATTTTTGGAGAACTCTTTCAATACAGTTTTCCATATAAATTCTGTAATTTGGTGTGATTCCATCTTTTCATTCTATTTTCTTCCGAAAAATGCCTAAGTTACCAACCATTTATTGAGCATTAAATATAATCTAAGTTAGTAAATAAATCATATTTATTTCATCAAAAAAGTTTATTTCATTTTCTGATCTAAATGATAAAAAATTTAATTAACTAAGACCACAGATTCATAGAATGCTAAATAAATACCTATTTTTCATTACAGTTACAATATTTTCAAGAGGTGGCAAGAAAAAAGTTCCAATACCTCGCCCAAGGAGTGACATTCCAAAACAAAGTCAGCTTCAAACCGATATTTAATTTTCCTCATCATTTCTTCACCGAGTTACCAACTTACATGCCTAGGAAGACTATGAATGTAAATTGTTGATGACATTTTCTAAAAGTATTTGTGTAAAGGCAAAAATGAATCAGCACTAGAGACTTTCACCTTAACCACATCTTAATGTATTGGAGTGGGAAGCTCCCTTGTAGTCTTATATTTGTTACATGAACAATTGAAAGATTTTAAATTATTCAAAATGTTGTAAAAATGCATTTAAATGATAAAATTGCATGGTATAACATTATTTAACAATAGCAAATAACATTGACAATTTTAGTCTCCTATGGGGCATATATTTGCAAGTGTGCATGTCAAAATGTATTCAGATAGTTAAGAATATTGCTCCTCACACTTTCTATTTTTATATGTTTAATAGCTTCATGTCAAATTATATTTCTTTAAATCAATTCTGTTGTTCAAATGATGTATGGATTGTTTCTGGTTGTATACAATGCCTATGTTGTCTTAAAAACTGTAAATAAATTTCCTTATCAATGATTGATTCATCTGTATGACTTCAATGTCAGTAAAAAGGCCATTGTAGCTAGTTTTTCAATTGGTTCAATAAGAAACTATGACCAAACTACATAATTTATATTGAAATTAACATTACATTATTTATCTATCATATTAACGATATGGAAATTCAGAGTAAAAAATGGGAATTTTTATAATGCATTTCATTTACCACCAAGAGACTGCTCTAAATCGATTTTTGACTGAGGCAGTTCATCTTTCAGATAGTTTTCATAACATAATCCTATATATAAACATCAAATTGAAGAGTTAATAAGCAACTATTAATTGTAGAAATGAAAGTCATCGGACATAAATACCATGACACAAAGATAAATATTAAAATGAAATTTTTAAGGTTTGACATTGATTAAATTTAATTATTAGTATTATTATAATTGATATTCTATTTATAAATAGTCTGCTATTGGTAGAAAGTGGTCTGAGGGCTAATAAATACGAAATGGCTTCACACACGCTATTTCTCAGTCTCCATAAAAAGTAACAAGTCGGCACCTGTTAAATAATCCATTAAATTAAATGAACCTGCCTATAAGAAGAAGGGAGTTTCCGCTCGTGATTTTGGACTCTGATTAACCAAGTAAGTGCACTCCAAGAGTTTCGCGTTATTTCTTTTAATATGAACTGCTTTGTACCTCGGGCAATTTTTTCGAATTGTATTACTTCAAAAGGGACTAAAAAGTTTGAACTTCAGTGACATAGATGCTTCTGAAAGAAATATCTATATTTTCGCATGAATTTCACATTATTTCAGGGCTTCTAATCGCGCATAACCCTTGCACCAAATCAACCGGTACCAACTCTCATCTGATAAATGAAAATATATTAATTGCATGAAAATTTCGGAGAGAAAATTATTACGAACAAACGCCCCTTTAATTCGTAACTTGAAATTTTTTAAAGAACTAATAACAAAATACAAACAAAAATGAACAATTTTCCGGGATTTGGGCATTAGCCTTTGTCATTATATAATGGGCGTTTCTACGCCTACCGCTATTCAATATCATGACCTATTTATCATATCGCCGCGAACAAATATTAAAATAATATTATATCTTAATCTAGTGTAATTTATTAATGCTTTCAGAAAGAATAATATTGTAAAAATTGAATTTGAAGCCGAATTGGCCGAAAAATGGTAAGTGAAATCTTTCTTAAATTGACGCAAGGTGAAAAGTAAACAGCATGTTTTCACATATCACAGTTAATGACAGAGATAATAGCGTTGACCGCTATTATGGTACTAATTTATTGGGTTGACACAGTAGTTATCTACCTACTTAGACATTTGTGAGCCCTCGTTTGAACTTGGTATTTGCTAGGCCCTAATAACCATATCATGAATACTCTGATATCTCCTTTCTGCAGGAGCAGCAAGATGATATCGAGTTGACCGATGAATTTAGTCAATTGACTCCTGTTAAGGTTGGTGTAATGACCAAGTTGTTATTTTTCGTGTTATTTCCGAACAGTTTTTCTTGTATGAGCACACGTTTTTTTACAGATGCATTTAACTGCTGGTAGAACACCTGAGGAACCTGCTAGACTTTCAGAAGATCAAGAATCTAGCGTCAAAGTCAATAAGTAGGTGTATGAACATACGAATAGTTTATTATATATGGCTCCTCATAGTCGGTCAAAAATTCCTTGGTTTTACGTTTTACTTTGATTTTTTATTATTAGTGGATCTTTACCTTCTGATGCACCTCGCAAGAAATTTTCACTGTGGAATTGCACGAATCCGTCGAAATCCTGGATTGCGTTGAAATGGAAACTAGCAGCCCAACATGGTATTATTATACTTCTCTTGCCACTTCTTGTTTGGGGAATTTTGTATGCTGCTGTGGGTGATTCTGCTGCACCTGGAGGAAATGTTTTTGCCTTGGGTCTCCTCTTTGGAGTTGCAGCCTTGGCTGGCCCTGTTGCAGCTCTTGCCCGTCTGCCACCATTGTTAGGAATGCTACTAATGGGAATATTTCTTCGTAATATTGGCATCTTCAGTGTCAGTGGAGCGTTCATTGAAGTTGTAGGTGTACTTAGGTGAGAATGTAGTTTCTTCTAGAGATTACGCTTCGAACATTTACTTTATTCAGAAGAAAATGTCTGGAACTCTTACGTTTATCAATAATTTTTGTTAATTGCTTCCTTGTCACTTTATTGGAAGTTAAAATGAACAAATTATTATTTGCCATGTTAACAGAGTTTTCGTGAAAAATCACTCATTTTTTAGTCTTTTATGTCTTATTATTATTATTTCGTTTTTTTCGAAGGAAAATTGCCTATATATAATGTCCCCAAAGAGCCATTTTAGTGCATTATGTCCTATAAAATCCTTTGGCTAGACTTATAAATATTGTCTTCATGTGTCAGGAATGAGTAGATGTTCTCATTCTAATTATTTTAAGGATAAGGTGTTGATGTTTGATATGGGATAGATACTTTGATCTTTGAATTATCTATCTGCCATAATGTAGGAAGATAGCAATGGTGGTCATTCTTACCAAAGGAGGTCTTGGTTTGGATGGAGGTGCATTGCGAAGACTCAGCTTTGTGGTCCTCAGGCTTGCACTCTTTCCCTGCCTTTTTGAAGCTGCAACTGTCTGCATTGCATCCCACTTTCTTCTAGGATTTCCCTGGCTATGGGGAGCTTTATTGGGGTAAGTTATTCTGTGCATCTTAAGTTTAGTGAATTAGGTTTTGTTCCTATTTTCTGTTTTTGTGGATAAATGTCATTTATTTGTTTTCATCTTGTCATTTTCTTCAGAATTTTTAATTCTGATAATGCAATTCCTTTCTGTGTCCACTCAAATTTCTTAAAGGCAACCCCGTAATTGTACATAGCTTGCATTTTATATGAGGGATGGTTTAAGAGTTCTCGGTCTAAGTAGAAAGGTAATAGGTTAGGGAAGCGTCGCTTATATACATTGTAGCTCACAGTTTCGTGATACTTCTCATAGCCTTTTAGGCTTTTTTCATAGTCTCCCCCAATGTTGATACACTTTAATGTTTTCCCCTGTTATGGTCAAGACAGGATATCCACTGTGGGGTTCCTCTTCCAAGCTCCATATTCCCCTATTAAAATTTCCCACCCACTTTTTTGCAGTTCAATAATTGGATGCAATGTCTGCTGTATATTCACATGGATGTCTTAAGGAACTAAACACTAAACATTTCAGAAAAAGTAACAAATCACAGCTCGGTGCTCAAATTTCACCATGTCAATTGAGGATTTGCACGACTATACTAGGTTATTTGCTGAGAATGAACCAAAGAGAGTATTATCATTAAACTGTAAATACATTGTCACAAAATGTCAAACTACAATGTATATAATAAATGGATGAGACTCTAGCCAAAACAATGGTTCAAAGACTAGCCCGATGTGGGCATTTTCAAGGGCGATGTAACAGCGACAGAGAGTCGACTGTATATTATATGTACATATATATATATATATATATATATATATTTATATATGTATATTACATTGTATATAAACAAAATCTCTCTCCCTTATTCCCTTCCTACTTAAGCCGAGAACTTTTCAGCCGTCCCTCTTATATAGAACCTCTAGTATCTCTATGCATCCAATATTTAGGCAAGTATAATTAATGTTTTTTGCCATCCCTCTCAAATGATTTGTTTTATTTTTACTTTACAGTGCTTTTTATTTACAAATTAAATTTATATTTATAGTATAATATAGGTATGCCTGTTGCAATATAAAAATCTACACAAAATGTGTTATTTGTCTTGGATAAGTTTATGGCTTTTGAAATTCGTTACTTTCGTGCTTGTTAATTTTTTTGGTAAGTTAAATGGAAAAACCAGATGGAGCACTCTCTCTGTCTTGTACCATATAAGGGTTATTGCCTTACTTAGCAATTGGAGAATTTTTAATTCACTGAGTAAACATTTTCTCTGTACCTTCTGTTTTTCCAGAGAATGGCTCTAAATGTTTTAGAGGAGGAAGTTTGAATACAGTGTTGTCAAATCTCACACGAATCACAGAGGTGTCCTACTTTTTCTGATGCTTTCTTCTTTGCATGTACACTTTCAAGCCTTGGTTATTTCCTGACCAATAAATCATAGAATGTACACAGGGAGATGCTCAGGACAAGACTAAAAATTTAGCATATATCGTCATTTGCTTCCTAAGCGAGAAGTGCCAACAACGATAAATCGTCCACCATGCTGAGTAAGCGTAAACTCGTAATAGTTCCACATACAAATGACAGATGGCAGGAGATGATGGTATCAATTGAAAGAGGAGACTATGTAGTTCACGTATCTTCTGTTCTT
Organism: Tanypteryx hageni; assembly: GCA_028673005.1. Taxonomy (NCBI): domain Eukaryota; kingdom Metazoa; phylum Arthropoda; class Insecta; order Odonata; family Petaluridae; genus Tanypteryx; species Tanypteryx hageni. Next base: position 26,789,287 of record CM054114.1, read on the forward strand.
TTTGGTTCACATTGATTATTTGTTGAGTTATGATTTTTTTCAATTTTGTGAAATATTACCTCTATTCTTTCATGACGGCTTCTACAAGCAAAGATTATTTCACTGTTAGAATTAAGGATGATCAATTGTCTTGTTATATAAACTCATTAAGTGATGACGAAGATTATTTAGAGAAGGAAGAATTCGAGATTTTAGAAGATATTTGTGAATATTTTTTTTTAATGTAAAATTATAGCAAAATAGTTTTTAATTTTATAAATAAATGTTATGAATATATAGTTTTATAGAATGTAATGTTTTGTATATAATTTCTGCAATTACTGAAAGAAAAAATATGAATAAACAGCATGTATGTGATTTTTCATAGAGACTGATGAGAAAGTGCTAAAATTGCAGTTATGAAAATAACATTTTTCTGCATTTTCAATTTTAAATATATTTTTGTGGTCTTTTGCAGTGTTTTACCTGGATGTATTTTCTTTATGAAAATAAGTTAAATATACTAGTGAAAAGAATAAAAGACCACATACTTTATTCATTGTAAAGTTGACTTTTAATTTTTTTTATTAAAAAATGAAAAACAATTTTTTAAACAAAAAATCACAAGACGAACTCTATCTTCCCTTAATGTAATTAATATCTGTAATAATTTCTGCAATCACTGAAATAATCAGGCATGAATATGAATAAATAGTGTGCATGTGATTTATTCTTAGAGATTGTTGCAAAAATGCTGACTTTTGGGCATACCCACCAAAATCTGCATGGCACTCAAAGGGTTAACATTTCATGTATAATTTTTCACTTATAACCTCTTAAAAATATTTGGTACCGTGCATTAAATCAAAATAAAAATAATGGAAATGTATCTGTATCTAAGAAAACACATCTGATGGCAGTGGAAAACCATATTAAATATCTTCCAATTTTTTTTCTAGATTTCTGTTTGAAATGTGTAATTTGCTACTATTTTCCTGGCATGGTTGTATCCTCTGACAATTTTATATGATCTAGAATATGAGAGGAACTATTGTTTTAACTTAATACTTTAAAACAAGATCTCAGAAAACTTCCAAAGTTAGAAAGTTTAATGATCATGAGTTGCTCTTAACGTAAGAATAGAATTGAGACTTCTGTCAAAAAAGCATAGTACATTTTGACGATTTTATTTTTAGGTTTATTCTTTCAGCGGTCTCTCCTGCAGTAGTTGTTCCATCGCTATTAAATCTTAAAGAAAAAGGTTACGGTGAGGACAAAGGAATCTCAACTCTTGTTATTGCTGCTTCCAGCATCGATGACATTGTTGCAATATCTGCTTTTGGTGTAGTTCTTGGAACCATTTTCTCTGAAGGTCAGCAAAAAATGTTCTCGTTCTTTCGTGGTAGTTAATTCATGTTTTTAGTAGCTTATGAAATTGTTCATTAATTATTTTCTCAAGGAGCACACTGAAATATCCTGGGAAAAAATTTGATCCAATATGCCTAAGAAATTAAGATAATTAATTTCTAGAGGTGGAAAAAGAGAAACGTGAAGATTTAATTTTCTTTTTGTAATTAAAGATGCTTTAGGTAAGCATGGAAATTGGTATTTTTGGGTTTTTCTCAGATAGGCCTCCATGCCAGAAGGTGCCTTAGTGTAGCAGAAATTTAAGTGTGTTGATTAGTTTGGGCTTGCTCTTTTGGGGTAGGTTAGGTGGGTTGAGTTGGTTTGTGTTAAAATGCAATAAATACGGGGAAGAATATATAAATTTGAAGGAAATGTAATGTGATTACTGCATTTTATTACTTGGGTCTATCAATCTGTTTTTCTCGTATTTCAACCAAGCTCAGCACTATCCTACCAAATCTAATGCAAGCAACGCCACTTTACTAATACAAACATTTAAATTCGCACAATCCAAAGATGCTTTCCTCCCTGGAGGCTACTAGCACCTCTAGTGGCCTCTCCAAGAATAACATAAGAAGACCTATGTCTGCACTAACCAAATGTACGTTTAATTGCAAATATTAAATTAAATCTTTGCATTTCTCTTTTTCCTTGCCCCTGAAAATTGATTTCTGTAAGTGCTGCAGTTTTTCCCTTGTTCATCCACTTCCGCTCCATACGTCCACAGGAAGGATGGCGCTGTTGCACATAATTGCATCAGTATGTTTCGGACTATGAAGTAGGAGGTGCTCGGGTAGGAAAAAGGCTGACTGCTAAGTGTGGGATATGAGATGTAAGTGAGGCAGAGAGGTTGGTTGGAATAAAGCAGTGTCGAGCGACGGAAATGATTTGATTTTCTCCTTGCACCCTTCCCCCCATTCCCTCAGTGAACTCGCGGTGGATCCTGATTATCCAATGATCGATTGACGATTGTTACATGTCCTTATTTTTGAAACCATTTGTAAGTCTTTTCTTCCAGGATACATGTTTCTGTTGTGCTTCCAAGCAAAAACATAGTTATCAATTGTTCCTATAAAATTACCACCATTAAGTTCATTTCTCTACATAAATCATATCAATTCTTATATGCCTAGTTGGCAGTAATTTTATTTACTTGGTAAATTACTTCTGATGTTGATTGTCTTCTTTATTAATAAAAAAATTTCTTGATTGTTGATTTAAATATTTCATGGATTTATTTATATGTATTTAGTAAAATACTTGTGGAATCTTAGAAGAATTTCAGAAGTAGGATATAGTTTGCTCCAATCTTTTAAACACCCAGAGGAAAGGATACACAAATTTGTTTTTGTAGAGCTCTGCTACATCTTTGAATCTTTATTTAAACACTAGGCTTCCTAACCTTTATATTAGTGGCACTTGTTACAGTCATATGCATCCATAATGCTTTTTTTGTTGTATTTATGTTTTACTGGTAATTTTCTGTCCATCATAGCACCTTTACACTTGATATGAACTGTTGTTCTTAGGCTGCTCCATAGGTTAAATGGTCACTGCTGGGCAGACACTTTCTGAGGTGAAAGAAATTTGTTCTATACTTCTGAATTACTAAAAATTCTTTCTTTATTGATTGCCAACTCCTTCTACTGGAGAAACTATATTTGTATTTATCTTTTGTGCTTATTGCCACTTGAACCAACTTAGCATTCCCTATTGGCACTTTCGTTAAAGAATCCAGCAATCTGCTGACAGATGCCTTGGTTTTGTTAGCTGCTCTTATATCAGCCGACTGCACATTTTCATTCCCTTTTTAAAAATCTTTCGCTCCCTAATGTATAGAGATGAATGAAACTGTTGGCTTCTTATTGGGTGCACCCTTTGATTTTAGGTTGCCAGTTTTTTGAGTACGAAACAGCCACTGTCACAGACTAGACAGGGCAGCAAATATTTTCCCAGCTGCTTTGATTGTCAACCATCTTTTTGATTGCCCCAAATGCCCAATAGCCATGGGTTTGCTTCTTATGGCTTATGGTTGAAATTTTTGTTTTCATGCACTGGGTTTTAATAAATTTTATGGCTGAAGGAGTTGTCTCACCGATAAAAAAAATTCATGCACTGTATTGTACAGAGTAATTATCGATATAAAACTCCTCTTTTTAAAAATAATTTCTGTATCACCTTCATATCCATTCATGAATTTGTAAATGGAAATACACTCTGTGAAAATGAAATGCTGAGAAAAAAATCATTTTTTATTTATTTGAATGTCATCCAAAAACACTCAACATTAAGTTGTAAGTTCAGGGAGACAAATAAAATAAGAATATAATCTCTGAAGGAAGTAGTCAGTATATTGATTTCTTAATTCAGTGAATCTACAATATTGACCAACTAAGGACATAGCTTTGGTAGTAATTGTTTTCATGTTAAATTTTGGAAGCCAAGTCCTATATATGAATGGAGGGGCCATTGTGGACACATTGAGGAATACATTGCAATGCAATGACAGCAGACAATTAGCATGTTAAGAGAGAAAAACTAAAAAGGACATCAATGTCCACCACAGTAGACACCCTTTTCACGAATTATTTTCTGATAATATATACTATGTTAGATACATCATCTTGGAAAATATTATAACGCTCTTATTTGTGGAGCATTTCCAATTCATCTCTTAGTGAGCTGTTGCATGCACTTCCAAAACTTCTTATTAATACATTTGTTTTACAGCTATGGCTTATTTCTCTTGTCATTTAGAGTATGGCTTAGATTCTCAATTTTTTTTCTTGTTTGATGTTAAGAATTGATTAATTTGGTCAATGTTTATATTTTTTCAGGAAGTCTCATTGAGCAAATACTTCATGGTCCATTGGAAGTTATTATTGGGTTAAGTTTTGGCATTAGTTGGGGAATGCTAACTGGTTTGGCTGTTCCAAAAGATGAAGTAAGTATTTAAAAATTGAGATTTTTGTTGGAAATCTGTTATTTAGACTTGCTGCTGTTTGGATGTTAATTATCAAACAATGAAGAAAACTTAATACTTTAAAAATGCCTGTTTCACTATAATCTTAGCATCATCAGGTGACAAAATTAATCTCATTGGATCTTTAAATAGGAAGAGGTGAGGGAGGAGAAGAGGGGGAGAGGCAATGACCCAGGAAGGGGAGGCATTTAAGATTGGATAATCAATTCGTATGGTAGTTAGGAAAAGTGGATAAAGTGTCGAAGATCCACAAGAAAGACAAATATACAGTGCTATGTTGTGAGGTGAGTTTGTCAGGCAACTGCCTCGGGGGGCACTTTTCAAGAGACAATATTATGTCATTGTTGCAGCAGATTTTCACAATTTTATCATGATTTGGGGTGGCGTTTTGTCTTGTTGCTTCAGATCGCAGATTTCTACACCGCAGCTCTGTAAACATACAGCATACATAAAGGGGCTTTTGGACTGTGACAATGATATTGCACTTTGAATACTGATATGTTTTGCAAGCTGTTTTCTTTTTCGTTGAACACACACAATCCTGCAATTTTTTACTTTTACTGGCCAATCCTTAAAATTTTGAACATTGAGTTATTTGACATTGCTTATGTGCATAGCACGAGTGCATTTCAATAAATAAGGTAATAATCACTGTTATGAAGAGAAATTTATTTTTATTGAAATAAAAATAGGCCAAGTCACCAAACTTGTTCAAGCATGTATCCTGTTTGTATAAAAACATACATTTGGTGCATCACAGCAGGAAGATAACATGCAGAGGTCCCCTTGCCATGGGGACACAATTATTCAACAAAATACCCATGGAAATGACCCCCGCACTAATGCGGAATCACTGTGCGCGGATTTGCACTAATGCGGTTGAGGTACATGGGGCATGGATCGTGCCATACACAGCCCAAGGTTCGCAGTAGCACAATATATCTGACTCAGTAGTGTTATCTTGATTGGAAGAAAATGCCTGACAGGACATTTTTATCCAAGGAAGAACGAGTTGCTCCGGGATTCAAAGTATCAAAGGACAGAATCACTCTACTCTTTTGTAATAACGCTTCTGGTGATTATAAATGCAATTCGTTTTTACTCTATCATTCAGAAAACATTTCTTCATAAATGTTTTGGTAAGTCCTTGTCATTTAAAATTCTTGCTTCATTGTTCTGTTTTTTTAGCATGCAGTTTTATTTTAAATTCTGGTAGGAACGCATTTCGATTCCTTAATCGACGCGCAATCCTAACTAAATTTCGATTTTTTTAATAATCGCATTTCGATATTTTAGTTTTTCTATTTTGTTTCTTTACGTGTTTTAATATAGGGCAGGTCATACCTTTTTACATCTTGTGGAGTGAACTCGCTGTCACTTTGGTGGATCTTAATGAATGTGTGAATGCTTCCTAGATGAGAGATTACATTCATTGCCATTCATTTTTTAAAATAACCCATTCTAGCAAAAATTATCAGAGAAACAAAAGTTACTTCCGCGTATTTTATGTAGTTAATTACTATATTGTACTTGTATCATTGATGATTCCTATACCTACACACTGTATGGTCTCTTGGATAATAAATATTTATTATTATTATTATTCCTTCATCAAAGAAATCAGTTTCAAACAGTGATAGCCATGAAGTAACAGCCTGCTTCAATGTATCAACATTTGCAAAATGTTGATCACCCATATGTTTCAAGTGAAATTTTCAGTTCAGGTTTTATGCATCATTCTTTCCTGATCATGGCGTCAATGCAGAAAGCATTGTCATCTGTACAGGCAATGATAAGCTGGCGGAGTCGTTCTTCACCTTGAACATCTGTCCTGTTAATGTCAAAAACTTTACTTCTACTCCATATCTTTTTTCAAGACGTGAAGTTTGATCCATTTACTGAAATCATTTTTCATTGAATTTCAGCTGGTAGTCTTCCTTTTGCATGCAAATATCAAATCACCCTTGAATTTCAACTTGACATAGCACTTCTTTACATCCAGCCATTTGGAACTGTTGATAGCTGGTATGGCTTGAAGCTTATTCATTACCAACAGAATACTGCCAAACATTCAGATGTACCTAGATTGTTTTTTTTTTAATTATTGCCTTATTCATTGAAACATCCTTGTAAAAGGGGAAGAAAGATAATTTACAACAGTTTCACAAAAGTTTGAGAAATAATATGCCTTGCAATAAATGGAATTGATAACTGAATGAAAAGTGAAATATAAGACAGATTCAAAGGGCCCTCTATTAATAAAAGTGAGGGAAAAAATCCCTCTATGGAGGTATTAGCTCATTATCTTTTTTCCCCATCATTGGCATATTTTGAGAGGCTTGCACATTCCTGATAACAAAGGTCTTTAAATGAGTTTATTGGCATAATACAATCAGCAGTTGGAGTTGGTTATAAAAACTCTCAAATGTGTTTACAGAGTAGTAAATGAAATCTCTTCACCGAACAAAGACTCCTCAGAATGGTAGGGAATTATTGTGGTTCCATTATGAGCTGCTTAACCAACAGTGAATATACATATATTGTGGTCTCTTTTAGGACTTCTCAGCCATTAAATGTTAACCTTTATCATGTTTGCATCCCTGTATTGGGTCAATGAGTAATGCCCTTTCGGCAATGCGACCTCTTATGGAATTGAGGCAGCACAAGTCAGCACTCCGTTAAGCAGTTGACCTCCTTGGTGCCCTTCATAAAGAGTAGGCTACTGTTGGCACCAGGTTTCCCTCCTCTCTTGGGGTGTGTCTGGTGTTTAAGGGGTTATGGCTATAATAATCCAAGAGGTTAATTAGCCAGAAACTCACACAAACAAACCTGTTATGTAAAGTATTTTAACCTCTTTGTACTGACTCATGATGCTGGATCTTACCCCAATGCTTGGTATAGATCACTGAGAGAGCTATCCTCCAAAGTACACAAAAAAAATTTAATAAATCCAGCTGTTAGTGGTGATTAGGGGAATTACTGTATTTACTCGTGTAACACGTGCCCTTGTGTACCACGTGCACCCCTAATTTTTGGCCAATTTGGAGGGAAAAAATTAATTTGTGACGGAATAAGTTGACATCTGGGATTTTTAAAAAGTTGGCCTTTTCACAGGTTCCCTGAAACAAGGTCTGCCCAAGTTAAGTATCTTCTACCTGCGTGATGCAATTTATTGGAAGATCTCTTTATGCCAATGCTAGCAGTAGTCTCCTCCTCAATAGTCTCCCCTCTTATGTTAAAGGAGCATCAAGGGCTCACAATGAATTCAGTGAACACATACCAGATTCCAACTTATTCCGGCAAAAGTTCATGTCGAAATTGATAGTAAACTTTTAATGACAGAACTGCTTATTTTGATTAACAATAATAAACTTAAAACTCATTTAATAGGTACAGCTTTAATATTATAAAAATATAACATCATCTCAATCGTCAAAATACTTTGCACATGTACTTTATAGAATTCTTCGTCTTCTGCGAGTATGAACATAGATGCAAGCATGTTGCAGTGAATTTACTACTAATACTCGCAATTTATATAACTTGTGCAGAAACCCTTTTTCTTGCCAACATTTGGGAAAAAAGATGTGGTGCATGACTAATGTGGTAAATTCCAGAGGATAAAGGTTAAAGAGCTGATGAACTTACTCTTTGTCTCTTGTTGATGCTATGTTTGTTGCAAAAGTGGTCATGTTAAATTTGTTTTTTTCTGTAAGCATATTGTATTTTTCATTCCTCTTCAGCAATGAATAACAAATTTTGGTAATTTGATTCCAAGCGTATTGACAGCGTCAAACATGCTAGTTCCTTTTTAACTCTCTCCAATGCATAGCAAAGTGAAGCATATTTCACTTGTTTAATTAAACATTCTTTTATATTCCAGCCTAAAACTATTCTGCTTCGATCGATGTTGGTGGGTGGAGGAGGTCTTTTTGCTGTACTTGGAAGTCAGGCTGTCAGCTTCGATGGAGCTGGCCCATTAGCATGCATTACGGCAGCTTTTGTGGCCTCGTGTTGCTGGAAACATTACGAAGGAAATGAAGCCACTGTAGGTGATAATTGTGCAAATTGATGTAGCATAAATCCTGTAGTATGACCTTTTCTTTTAAAAAGAAATGTGGCTGAAAATTTGAGAAATTTTTCTATTTTGCCCTTAGGGTTGAAAAGAGAATAAAAATGGGAAAAGTCACTCTGGCGAATCCAGTATATTAACAAACAAACGTGCTAATCTGTATTTACCCACAAATTCGCATGCATGTATGTATATCCATCCATACAGATGCATATACAGGAATCTCTCACTATAGCACGCTTCACTTATCACTTTTTCGTTATAGTGCTCTCACTTAACTCCCGTATCATCGACACATTGTTTCGATCATATACTTCTGTTATACTAGTATCACAAGCAGCTTAACATGTTCACTGCCTTTGACATACATGTGCATCAAGCCAAACGACCGTGGTGGGCCGGGGACACACATGTGCATCGCAAAATGTATGCAGTTCCCTATACCGTTGGATCTGTTGGCTTTATGGTGAGGGATACATCCCTAAGAAAGGCACTTGGTAAAAGTTTAGACCTCTAATGAGCAGCATTTTTTTCTTTTTATTGTGTTTTTGATCCTGATCTCGCGAGTAGTGTTCAAGCGAGATTTTAATTGTTATTACTATTATTTTTTATGATATTTCTATTTTTTGGGAAATTTTGCAGCTTTTTTAAATGAACACTATTTACAACTTTCTATTCTTTTTTCTCACTTTTTAGAATTTTTCACGTAGTTTTGAAAAAAATCTAATGTGGCCAATACATGACTTTCTTCATATCGGTAATATTTCTAAAAATTTCAAATAGGTTACATAATAATAAATATTTTAAGAAACTGCGAGAAAATTTTCCACTTTACAAAGAACAGAAATAAACTCAAACCATAGCCTTCTATATTGGATATAGCCACAAAGCTCCAACAATTAAGAAAAGAAAAAGGAGCGTTACTAAGACGTAATTAAGCATCAATTGTTAACAATATTCGTCGGTAGGTGGTGTGGTGGTGGCAGCTAAAAATATAAGATATCTCTTAAACAATGCATTATATGGAAAAATGTTTCAAACAGAGGTTGTAGAAAATTAAATTTCCTATGACTTTTATTCCAATACATTTTTACATTTATCAAATATTAAAGCAAATATTTCAAAATAACGGATAAGTGACAAGATTGATTGGTTGACAGATTTTTACCAAAAACTAATCAGTTCTTGTGACTTTTATAAAAATGTTAAATATAAAATTTCACGTTGACCTGATATAGTTTTTGAGTTAGAGCAACCACAAAAAAGCTATCACATACACAGACATCATCGAGAAAATGGTCCAAGTGTGTTCAGGGGATCTCAAAATGTGTATTTCCATTGAAATCTCGAAGTCTATTTTTTTCATGAATACATTATTTTCCCCTATACTACGTATATGGAGAAAGTAAAAATAGAAAAATTTTATTTTGAAGTTGGTTTAGTTAGGAAGTTGTTTACATGTTGTTTTGTTTAGTAGGTGTGTTATTTTTATAGTAAATTCATAATATCAACTGAAACGCTTATTTTTCCTTATTTTAAGGTGATTTTAAATAAGAAAACTAAAATTACAAATTTGGCTCCTGGGGAAATATCACCAGTATTTGGAAGGCAGCGAATGTGTTCAAGTATCTTCAAATGAAACTGAATGTTTTTTGAAAAATCGGATGTGGCAAGCGCATAACTTTCTATTTAGTAGGCCTAATTAGTATTTGTAAGTTAGTTGCGAGTAAATTAAATATCTCTAAACATTGTATGAAAAATGTTGTCTCTTCTATAGCTTTTTAGATGCAATTTTGATTGCAGCTAATCAAAAAGTGCTGGATTTTGTCGATATCAAGATATTAAGTCTTAATTATTCAATTTTGCTGCGTCAAGTCACCTTTGTTTGTTTTTCTTCCCATATTTGGTGCTCGTACAGCTTATCAACTTCTCCATTAATTTTTGTTGGCCAATTTTGCTTTATTATGACCTGACTGATCAAGATGTCCTTGCACGCTTAGCTTGCAAACCAGCACAAATGCTATTTTTTGCATTAGAATGTTACTGAGGCATGTTATAAATATACAGGCACTATTCGCTATTCATCCCTAATTGGTTCTTGGAAAAAAGGTCCAATAGCAAAAGGATGAATATTGAATGGCATTTTCCCATAGAATTACAGGTTATAATGGATTGGATGATTCCATCGGAACAAATTTTGGAAATTTAAAATTATAAGTTGCCCATTAAGAACAATATGTATCCATTGGTAAACATTAAAATAGTTAAGTACATTCTTAATTCTAAAATAATAATCTAAAATATATAATTTCCCTGGATGTACTCACCTCAACTTGAAGGCTGATGTTGCTTTGTTGTTCACTTAAAATTGTCCTTACCATGGTTTTAGCCATGGCCATATCTCTTACAATTTTGATGTCAGATTTTCCACTTTCAAATTGATTTATAATCTTTAATTTCACATCCAGAGTTGTAACATGTTGTTGTTTAGCAATATTACTACTAGAAACTTTTTTATTCACTTGTGGAGCCATATTTAATTAATTAAGGGCAAAACAGTCTTTAAAATATGTACAGAAACCAGCATAAATTCAACAACCAAAATGGCACTCTAAATCCAACTGCTGATCAAAGAAAATGAGGACCAACATGCGTTGCGTCTGAACGAAAGATGGAAAGCAAACAAATGGGTAGTAATTGGTGGTGGATGAAAGATTGAAAGGATGAATAGCAAAAGACGAAACAACAAGCGGCCACTGTATTACATAGATGTGCATGCAAGCTTGCTATAGTGATAGCTTTGAACCTGCATCTTGTCAAGTGGGGGAACGGCAAATTGCATCAAACTGCTCTCCATCATAATTTAGTTTATGTGGTCCTAGTCACATGCTTAATGTGTCAGTTCAGTTTTTAGCACTTTTTTAATGCGCTTATAGCTTCACTGACATCTGTTTGTCTGACAGTTCAATTTCTTAAATTCAAATTTACTTCAGAATAAACAAAACGCAAACTATGTAAAAATTCTACTTGGTTATTCAAAAACAACAATTTTCAATGTAACAACATCATCAGGTGAATATATCGCATGTTTCACAGATTTATATGCAGTGGGATGGTAAAACGTAACATGAAATTGGAGAGAAAGGAATTTCATACAAATTAACCGATAAAAACAAAGAGAAAGAATTTACATACATAGTAATCAGTGAAAACAAAGAGTTGTATACAATGTAATCAACCTCTAATTACCAATCAGAGATGTTTTGGAGAAAGTATTGTTGGAGAGGGGAAGGGTAAATGGTTAGTGGTTGAAAGCAGCAGGGGATTTCTGCTTGTTGGCATTGCATACGCATGAAGCGAAATGCAAATAATCGGCACATAACTGAAGTAATGCTTATATAAAATTTTGTCGCAAAGTGCAAATTCATGAATCGCAAGCACACAAAGTTAAAAAGGTGGTGTAATTGATGTCTTTTATTATTTTTTAAGTTTCCATTTGAAAAGAGTGACTTCAAATAGGTTTATGCTGTAAATTATATTATTCAGTAAAAAATGACCTGCATTGGCTCTTTTTTAACATTTTCAGAATCCAGTGGCTGCCACCTTCTCTGATATTTGGTTGTTCTTCCAGCCCGTGTTATTTGGATTGATAGGAACTGAAGTTAAATTCAGTGAAATTCAGCCAGATACTTTATCTTATGGATTTGCAGTTCTTATGATTGGACTGACTGTTAGTAATCTCAATAATTTTAATTTAGATTAATTAATTTAGGCTTTTTTCTTGATAGTTTGGATTTTAAGACTTTAGGAAATGACACAGTATTAGTGTGGAAGATCCACAACCAATGAATTTCTATATTTTGTTTTTCATAATAATAGCAAATTATTTTCATTTTTATCTGCAATATGTTTTTAATTATTGTTCTTCGACAGAATCAACTACTATATATTCAGTAATGTCATTGGTTATTAATTTTTATATTTTCGGTGTTTCTACCTGTGGCATAAAGACTGAACTAGTTCTCAAATTTATCCATGCTAATGATACACTGGATAAGGGGCAGATTAGCAATATCCCAATGTCATTCATACCGTGACTTGAGGAAAGAAGTTGCTTTCTAATAATATGACATACTGCAGTAATATTTTTACTATATTACTAGCTGATCTAAGACATTAATTGTGGTAATTACTATGATGATTTCTTGCAGAAGTTTGAACAAAGAGCATCATTTTATCATTCTGTGTCCAGAATCTTTTATAAATGCAGATATTGTCATTGTATTATATTTTGCCTAATGTTAAGTTAGTATTATATTATTTTTAATGATTATTTGGTCATTCATTTTCAGATAAGAGTGCTTGTATGTGTGATTGTTACTCAAGGAGGACTTCTAAACATAAAGGAGATAATTTTTGTCACAATCGCTTGGTTTCCTAAAGCTACAGTGCAGGTTTGTTAAAATGATTTTCCTGTCCTTCCTGAAAACTATATGAATTTTAAGTGATTACAAGTGCTGTAATATGCTGTTCTCTTTTTGAAGGCTGCATTTGGTCCCGTAGCTTTGGATATAGCCCGTAAAAAGTATGGTGAGCCATTAGAGCTAGCAGCAGTCTTGCCAACCAACTCAACTCTGATTGAAGAAACGACTTCGGTGGAACTGGACGATGGGAGCACAATTCTAAGTCTTGCTGCTCAAGCACTGACCATTGCAGTCCTTTCCATCTTGGTGACTGCTCCAATAGGTGCAATAGGTATCGCCTTTTCTGGTCCACATTTGTTACACAAGAAATCAACAAATGCGGAAGAAAACACTTCACCTCGTAGGAATAACCGCCAGCGTCGTGTTCGTAATGAAGAAAGTGTGGCTTCAGAACCTTAATTAATATTAGAGATATTTCTACCTCATGATAAATTTGATTGGTGCCTCTAAAATGCCTCTAGATAAATTTATAAAATGCCAGGTAGTTTTTCTTGTAGCGGTGGCATTCTACATTGTGGAGTTGAGATAGGTATGATAGACATCCAAATGGTCTTTGAAAGCGAATACCGCTTTGGTTTTGCTGAAATAAACCTCTTTGCCCATTATTTTTCAGGAAGGTCATAATCTGAGTGGACAGTTACCGTTACTTATATATTTAACTGTTACGAATTATTTCATAGCAGTCAATTGCAATGAAACTTTAGAATGGGGCATATTTGTGGCAAATGCTGTCACAGACCAGATAAGAATATACATCAGAAGTTACCTAACGAGATTCTAGATATTTTATAAATAACAATGAATTCTAAACATCAAACCTTTGCGGGTCATAAGAAATTCTTACAGGCTCGAGTTTCACCATTTATGCGCTCTATCATAGAGAGCACGTTTGAATCACATTAATTTATCCAAAAAATACAATTTTATTTTTTATAAGCCTAGTTCTAAACATTTTTGCTAAGGTAAAACTATGCACCTGAATAAAAAATAAAAGTAACTTACATAAAGCATTGTAGATGTCAGTTCACTCAGGTGTTTCTTAAAAGTCGGATGTTTTATACTTGCCGAAATTTTTATAAATTTTCATAACTGGAATATAGCAGGTCAAAAATATTATTAGAGTCATCTTTTATAAAGTATTTACATGCATTACAAGGGTATTTTTTGCTTTAAATGGCATTTAGCAATAAAATCGACCGATGGAGGCATAATTTCATGGAATTGCATATTCGCAGTTACAATAATCCACTTGAAGACAAAATGGGACACCTCTAGCGGCCGAATAATGGACTGCATTGTCATAACATCATCATGTATTTTATCTCTTGGTTTATTGGGCGTTTAAATAAGTTGTTTGTTGAAATTATTTTTTACCCAACCCGAGGGGGAGGAACACAGTGAATGTGAGAAGAAACCAAAAACACTTCAACTAACTTACCCAACCCGGTGGGGCCGAGTACAATGTTCCTACGTATTTGGAATGGAAGTGTAGACATTTCCTCCATGTAGATGGCATGACTATGAAGTGCATTATTCAGACGCTGGAGGCGTTAGTAGTTCTGGCTGTTGAAAAAGCAAGGCTAGCTGACAAAATTTAGTATAACATGTTAAAAAATTCTTAATCCAATCATGGGTGGCCACAGAATTGTTTTCAGGGTGGGGCAAAACATGTATAATATGTAACCAACCAACGAGCAGACATGGGCTTTTATATGTATAATGTGCAATTTTTTGTGAGATGTAGGGGGAGGGGTTATTCCCCCCTCTTAGCCTTTACTGCGGGCACTCATGAATCCAATACAAACCTGATGACGACTTCTTTATTTGAATCTATAGTTGAATTTTATTGAGAATTTTTAAATGGGCTTTTGTACCAAGTTACAACAGATTTTGTCTTCAAATTGGTTATTTTAGCAGCACATTGTTAGAAAGTATCCTCACTTATCAATACTTTTAATTTGATGGCCGAGCAAAGTTCATTTCTAATATGTACTTATTGCATAAAAACTTAAGCTGTTGTAAGTTTCAAGGTTTACTGTAACTATTGTGACCATAAAGTTACTTAATTTGTTGCAATTATTATTTATGGATATTGTTTAAAATGGTTTAATTTATTCAATTATTTTCTGTTTACAATGCATAAATTTTATCATCTTGACATTGTTAATAATTATTTTATTTATTAAGGTGAGCAATATTTTTATTTTACAGAAATATGTTGTGACTATTCTTGTCAATTCATTTCATTGGTCATAGAATGATACAGCATAAATGACAAAGTTATTTTTTATTGAAAAACTTTATTGCAGTGATATTTTAAAAAGAATTTTAGCTCTTTAAATCATTTAAGACAATGTGCAATTTATATAAATGAACGTTACTCGATGGCATTGTACTATGAAACTTTTTGAATAACCTTATTGGTAATATAAAATTCTATTTTAATGGGTACGTACTTATACCTTTCTGAGCAGAGGATGTGAAACACATTCAAAGGTAATTGCATCTGTTCAACTGTTGTTAATGCAATACTCTCTCTCTAAGGGACCTAGCAGTTCAACATTATTGTGCTGATATGTAATTTTTTACTGATGTAGAAATTTGGTATATGGTGTAAACCGAATATCTTTCATATTTATCCACCAGCTACCGTGGGAACTTAAGTGCCAAGAAATGTAACTGTGTGTTGCCAGTAAACAAATAGTTTCTAGGCATGTTTAAAAGCAAGTTTATAAGTGTGTTCATCAAGAGGTTTGAATTAAATTTTTTTAAATTCAACCAATGAAATGTATCATAATGAAATACCAAGTTGAATTAACAAACGTGTGTGAAATGCCTAACGCTAAGAGAAGTAGGTATTTAGGGGATGACGGAAAGCCCTCAAGAATATTTTTCTGTATTATTTCAAATGAAGAAGGACCTTGATCAACATTTTTTGAGAGGTGCTTTATAAGGAATGAATCATTTTTGAGAGGCCTGGCAGGATAATGCATCTGAAGGCAAAAAAAATTTCATCAGATGGAGCAATTAGGAATTGCCGCAAGAGATCATCTGGACAGAAATGCAATGTCGTAAGTAGCATCAGGTATAGTTCGTGGTTTAGCAAAAGTAAACTTACAATGGAAGAGATAATTATTCTGACATAGAAACTGGTGGCCAAACAATGGCAGATCCAGGCTTCAGCCTTGAGGAGAAGGGGGAGGAATCGAAGATGAAAAACTTATCTATTTGAAGATATCTTCAAAAGCATATAAATTTTAATATGAAAAAAGAGAATAGGTAACATCTTCTATGAGAAAATAAATACAGTAAAAAGTAACATTCTTCAATGTTATTTTTTATTATTTTATTAATTTTTTGTTCTGAAATCTTAAAGAGTGGGTAATTACCACCTTATCCCCTTCTGAATCTGCCCTTGTAACCAAGGAACATATAAGAAAAATAATGAGTGAATATTGCTTTGCTTCTAATGCATTGATTGACTGGAAGCAATATATAAAAGAGGTGTTATTAAGTTTTGTAGAAAATCATTCCCGAAGAATTTGATGGACCCAACAAAGTGGTCGAAATAGATGAAAGCAAATTTGGCAAATGAAAGTATCACAGAAGATGGTATGCAGAGGGAAAAAATGGTATTTGCCAATGTAGAGGAGAAGAATAGAATTACAGAAACACTGATTAGGTGGGTAAAACCTGATACAACTGATCACAGATTGATAGAAAGCTTATGATAGACTAGGAGAGGAAGGATGAGCCCAGTTTGAAGTCAACACCAGCATCAACTTTGTTGGTCCTGAAACTGGAGCACATACCAATGCAATTAGAGATGATGTGGCACCATCTGAAAGCAGAAATTCCGTCTTACCAACCAAAAAGCAATTTTGAAAATTATTTGGCAGTGTACATGTTTGATAAGTTAGTGCAGTGGTTTCCAAACTGTGGAGCGTGCCCCCCTCCCTAGGGGGAGGCACGATGGGTAGGTTGGGGGGGGGGGGCCAAAACAACTCTGTTTAACCATCCTAATCTTGGGACCTACAATATGCAGCTGCCACATTCTAACCCTCTCAAGTCATGGACCTGATGATGGTTACTTTATAACCAAAATTCGTATCGGCTTACTATCTCAACTCATTGGCTCCAGAGATTTTCCTTCGCCTTATATTTCCAGTAGTTATTGTTTATGAACTGTGATTGAACTTGTTATCAAAGGAGGGGGGGGGGGGGTATGAGGATAGATTTCTTAGGTGAAGGGGCATGGTTTTATATTGTTTGGAAACTGCTGGGTTAGTGAAAGCAAAGAAAGACAGTGCAATAAACAAATTTTTAGTAATCATAAGGAAGATAAATTGGAAAGAAAAGACAACCCAAGAGAATCAACCCGAATCCAACCCAGAGGGACATTTCATTTCTGTCAGGTACCACATATGGCAATATCTTGTCACTTAAGGCAACACTGTAGCTGTTGGACAAATATGCAAGTAGAGCTGTCAAAATTATGAAAGTTGGCAGGATTGTTTTCTTTAATATTAAGGCAGATATTTAACAAGGCAATTGCTGGAATATTTTATATAGTGATCATTTTTTGTGCTATATAAATGGAGAATTTCTTTAGTGAAAAATTATTCAAAGTGGAAATTGAAAAGTAATTAACAGTTTCATGACAAAAAGACTCCATGTTAATGATTTATATCCAGGATTACCCATCATTGGACCATCTTATGGTAACTGTTTGTGCATGAAGGAAATGGCAAAGAGAAGGACATCATTCTGCCTGACATATACACAGTTTGAAGTATATCCTATGGCTTTTTGGAATAAAAGTTTTCCCATATTTTTTTGTTAATTTTAGTGTTTTTATAAAGATGAAAATTTCATATAGTCAGATTTTTGCTCATTAAATTTTATTTTTGTAATTATTGATATTTATTATAGTGAAACGATTGCATTTTCTCAAATTTTATTTTTGATGCATGGTCACAAAATAATTGTTGCAAGCATTACTTGGCAAAAAATTACTACCCTCCTTTACAAGTGTATAATAATGCTCCTTGCATGAATGTCATGTTTTTATTTTGTAGAATAGAAACTGGATTCTATTTATTTATATTTAAATTTTCTAAATTTCTCTGTGATTGTTTTTAAAAGATCCATCTCTGGTCTTATAGTTGTGAAAATGAGGATGTTTAGTATTGTTTTCTTTTGGAATTATTATTAAATGATATCACTTACAATTTTCCTCGTGTTGAAGAATTGTCCCCTAAGTAATTATGTATATAATGCTTAGTATTTTTCTCTACAAAATAGATATTTTTTGTTTATTATTTATTATTTTTAAATTTTGATTGTTGAATTTCTCCTTTGTTGAAGAAATAAATGCCTTTGGGTAAAATGGAGACAAATGTGATATTCCATGCCACAATTCTAAATAAATCTATGAAATGTTACTGTTATAGCTTTATTTAAAAATTAAAATTATTATTATCCCATTTACAGTTGAAGCTGATTTATTTTCTATATTTATATGTTATTCAAATGGTGATTGAGTACAATGGTGTTTATGCATTTGGGCTAAACTGTGTATGGTCTCATTGTTTCTTAAAGAAAATTTATATTTTGGTGCTTGCTTTTTATACCAATCTAAATTTTTTGCCTTGTAAATTTGTTTTATGAAGTGAAAAGCTAACTTAAAAGGATTTCATCATTATTTCTAAGCAAATGTATTTTGAATAACTTGAACATTGATAGTCTTATTTAATAAATACTTAAAGGTTATGTCAACATAACCTACAATCTGGTCTTGTATGTGTAGCATGACCGTTAAACCAGATGCTTTTAAAATGAGTTAATGTGGAACTGGTAATGATAATCGGAAAAGATGAGTAGATAGATTTTTGGAGAACATCCTTCATTGATAATACAAAATTAGTTCCATGTATGTTAAAGAAAATGAAACTATTGAAACAATTTACCTGTTTAATTTTTTCTATGACTATGATTATATTTGAGAATTTATCACTATAACTTAAATTGTGATCAAACTTTTGCTAACATTCAAATACAATTTTAAAATCATATTCAGAATGTCGTAAAGTTAAATTGCTGCCATTAATTATATTTTATTCACCAAAATTACTTTGGTACACTGTCTCATCTATGAGGAAGTTTGCATTATTATTGTGCTTTTAAACTATAAAAATGTTTTAGGTTATGAAGTTGGAAGTTATATTTTCTTATTACCTTCTAATTCTTTCTTTGCCTATCAATATTCCAGCAATTAAATGTTTCAGTATTAAACTATACAAATAAATGTGCCCATTATCCAGTTACTGTCTTGTTTGTTACCATGTTCACAAATTTCAGAGCTACATTTCAATGTATTTTTTGGAAAAAATATATTTTCTCTCAATTGTGTGTTTATTGTTTGATTTCTATTTTCATTTAAAGTCCCTTGAACCGCAATTGAATATGGATTTTTAATGGTTATATTCAATAAATGGAAACCTTTTATTTTTCCTCTCTAACTTCGTGCGACACTATTTATTAAATTGCGGCATAGGAGTTGATTCCTTTCTTTATATTATCTTCGCCATTGTCTCCAGTCATTATTAATACGTCATTTGCATGACATGCCAATCAATGTTCGACACTTAGGTCATCAGTCGCCAAATGATTTAGAGGCAAATGAAACTATATTTGAAAATGTTGGCTGTTTTTATGGTGTTAGAATTTCAGCTAAGGCTTGATGTCAATAAACCAGAGCAGTCACTGCATTCCTGGTTATAACACGAGCCAGACCCATTCCTTATCAAAGTATAATGTATTGGTTAAGACAAACATTCATAGCTTGCTGATTTTAATACGTAAAAAAGTCTAAATCCTTTTCAGTTTTCCCCTTTTGTAACCCATCATGGGAAGTATGTGCTATCTTTCTCACGTAAATAAACAGGATGGATTTATATAAAGTTTCTTTCCAGTATATCTACTTAATATCCCAATTTCACCTTTACTTATGCTATATTTTCATACCAATTGATGCCAGGCTCTTGATTTAGTGTATCTTAAATCATTATTTTAACCAGTGACTACTCATCCACCGCATAATATTATATTCATCAGGGCTCTAATTATAATTAAATTACAATGTTTTAACGATGTTCTAATAATAATGCATCTAAAGAGTTGAATATATAGGTGTTATGTTTTATTTAGGCATTTCTATAAATTACAGAAAACATTTCTTCAAAATGATATCTTTCATAAAGGAAATGTTCTTCATTTCTGTAAAAACAACATCAGCCACCCAAATTTTACCTTGAAAAGTTTTTTTAATCGTTCTTAGTAAGATGTGATGATGATATCTTATTAAAAATTATTATTTTTTGTGATTAAATCTTATATGTTTTTATTGGGTATATTATAATTCCTTATAAATTTTAAAAAAATTTCATGGTATTTTTCGTGTTCTTACGCATAAATACCCTCATGGAAAACTACATGGGACTTGAATTATTCTATTTATCATCTTTTGTATTAAGGCCCAGTGGAAAGTTCATAGCTGAGGTACAATTATTTTAAATTTTACTGATGTCAATTTTAAATATATAACAAGCACTGAAGAAGACAAAGATGATTATTTTATTTCGATAGGTTAATTATCCAACCAATCATAATAATTAATTTATCATCGCTAAAATGCATTTATTTGCGTGTGAATCGGGCATTTTGAATTTAAAATTTCGCGATGATGTATTTGTAGATAGTTTAAAAAGTCATCACTAGCATCACTGAAGTTTGGGATTTGCTATTGGTCTTGAGCGACAATTTAGTTCAGCGTGGTTCAGCGGACGGCGATCGTAGTAACAAACAGTACATGGGTCCCATGTGTTATATCCGATGATTTTCTTCGAGTGAAATGGAGGGAAGTCCTGGATTGGTCCAGGGAGGTAAAGCTAATTTTCTACATTATTATTCAATCAGTGGCGGCTCGTGTATAGGCACTGCGGAACTGCAGCACCCCCTATTTCCACTTGATATTATCGATAACATTTAATATAATGAGTCCTTTTTTCTTTAATTCTTTCTTTATTTTTGTAGTACAATATATATTCCTTAAGCTTAATGTCAGTACTTCAGTAGCCATCCCCCAGTTTATGAAAAAGATACAAAAATCTTTGTATGGAACTGTGCGCTTCACAGTGCCAGCGACGTGGTGTTTGACTGTTGTGCGCATGCGCACATAGGAGGGGGGGTGGGGAGGAAGGCGGGACTGCCAGGTAGAGAGAGTACTGTTGCTCTCGCAGTGCCGGCTCTGGCGTGATGGTGGAAGGAAGTTTTTTTTACTCAGCGTGTGTTGTGCTTAAAAACCGTGTACCATATTCTTGAATGTGATAAAGTGTAGAAGAGTGTAGAATTAGATTATTATTCTGCTTCCAGCTATTCTATTTGATTCATTTTTTTCGGTTCTTTTATTTAACAGAAAACTTGAACCATGGCCTTGCATCCCCAAGAAATAAGTTCTGTGACTGTAAGTGAACTTCAACAGCTTAAGTTTTCACAGCTATCTCTCCATGAGAAAGTTACAGTTAAGAAAAGAGGTCGTTCAACACCTGATATTCTAATATCTCAGCCAGGCAAAAGCAACAACAATAAATATATTCGTAGCTTTAATTCTGAATGGTACCAACGGAAAAGTTGGCTTTGCGGCTGTGAAGTAAAAAATGCACTGTTTTGCTTCCCGTGTTTGCTGTTTGGAGGTGATGTACCGTGGACAAAAGATGGTTTTAGAAATATAAACAAAATGAAAGAAAAAACTGAAAAGCATGAGAAGTCAAAGAAGCACGTTGATAATGTTGTTTCACTGTCACTTTTAGGAACCGTAAGTATTAAGGAGAAACTTAGTGAGGCATACAGACTTTCAATCAATGAGCATAATATAAAAGTTAAAAAGAACCGTGAAATTTTGTCCAAAATAATAGACTGCATTTACTTTTGTGGAAACTTTGAAACTCCCTTACGTGGACATGATGAAAAAGACGATTCAGTAAATCCAGGGGTATTTAGAGGATTAGTAAATTTTGCATCTAAATTAGATTCAGATTTGAAGAATCACTTAGAAACCAGTGCAGTCTTCAAAGGTGTTTCTAAGACCATTCAGAATGAGATACTTGACTGTCTGCTACAAATATACCATGAGGAGATAAGGACGGAAATTAGAAAAGCTTCCTTTGTAGCTGTCATGGCTGATGACACAACAGATGTTTCGGAACACACTCAAATGGTCCTTGTTCTACGGTACGTATTGAATGGAGAAATATTTGAGCGTTTTTGGGGATTCTTTATTCCAGAAAATCAAACTGCAGATGGCATATCAAAACGTATTTTAGAACAATTGGACATAATCCTTCAAGGAAATGGACAAAAACTGATAGCTCAGACATTTGATGGTGCAAATGTCATGAAAGGCAAAAAAGCAGGAGTTCAAGCAAAAATAAAAGCAGTTTATAGTAATGCACATTTCATTCACTGTTATGCACATCAACTTAATTTAATAATGAGAAATGCAGCAAGTATTACACGAAACACAAGAATATTTTTCTCTAACATTCGGGCTATTCCAACATTCTTCTCAAGATCACCACAACGTGTGTCCATTCTCAAGAAACATATGGACGTCAGCATTCCACGTCCATCCTCTACAAGGTGGAATTTCAACATACGAACCATAAACAGAGTTCATGAAAATTTGCAACCTATAAAAAACTGCCTTACTGAAATTCAGTCAACATCAAATGCAGATCAAACCATTGCAGAAGCAACAGGAATTTTAAAATACCTGAATGATGATAATTTTAAGTTTTGGTTAGAGCTTTTTCATCAGATTATGCCTCATGTTGAAATAATTTACAACCAAATGCAATCTCGAGAAATTAGTGTGTTTAAAGTTAATGAATATATAACAAATTTCAAAACTGCTATTTTAGAATTGAGAAACTCAAAGTACTGTGAGAATCCTTCAAAGACACTCATGGCAGAAGCTAAGGAAGTGTGTGACTATATATGTGTTGAAATAATGGACAGATATTCTTCCACTAAACACTTAGTAGCTGCTAAATTGTTCAACAAGAAATGCTTCACTAGATTTAAGAATGAACATCCCACAAAAGAGATAGTACTGACCACTGAAGCTTATCCCATGATTGACAAAGAAAAGCTTGAAACTGAACTAAAAGTATTCTATTGTAGGACTGATATTCATGAATATTGCAAATTAATTGAGCTGCTGAAATTTATCTTGGAAAATAATCTAGATGATGTTTTTAGTGAAATTACGAAACTGATAAAAATCCTCTTGACAATTCCCATGACTACATCAGAGGCAGAGCTCTGCTTTTCAACATTGAAAAGAATAAAAACTTTTTTAAGAAGCACTATGAATTCGGAAAGACTAAATGCGCTTGCAGTACTTTCAATGGAGAAAAATTTCCTCAATTGTCATCGAGAGATCAAGGAGAAAATTATTGAACTTTTTGCGCAAATTTAAACAAGAAGAATGGATTTCATTTTTAAATGAATGGATCAAGCTTGAACTGTAACAATTTATGTTAAAGTAAGTAAAAAATGTTTGGTTTTTTTGTTAAGATTTGATCAAGTTCCTGAATAAATTTTCTTTTTATACATGTTTTTTTCCTTTTACACAATTTTAAAACAAAGGCTAAAAATTTTCTGGAGCAGCACCCCCACTAATTTTAGCTACGATCCGCCACTGTATTCAATAACGAATATTTTGAAGTTTTTTGCTGAATTTATGTTGATTTAAGGCGTCGAGGTTAAAATTAAAACGAAACTAAATTTAATCCCGGCGCATTTAAGACCCTATACCTAATTTAAAGAATTCAAAATTAATTGTAACGATCTAGCGTATTTTGCTTATTTGAAATTTGTATATGAAGGATTCGAAATTTTATCATTTTTTAAGAAGTCTATGACTTTGTAGGTTCATCTCCCATTCCAATTTTAAACTTAGAGGTTTTGAGGAGGAAGATGGGAGGAGTAATCAATCGTAAATTTGCGCGCCAATTCAGTTCTATGTTACGGTGAACCGAGAGGTTCGTTCGTTGATGGATTTACAATTGCTTATATTGCATGAGTGTTTCTTGTATTTTTACCAATATCTTACTTGGTGAATATTTTTTGTTATCGTACTCGACAGAAATATTATCCATGATTACAAGAGACCTTCACGTACAAATTTAAGGGTGAATTGGTAAAAGAGACAATAGTGTCTGTATTATTACTCGCATGATTTATGTTATTTTACCTAAATAATTTCCGTAAAATACTAATTTGGGTGTCTTCACCGGAATTATTAACCAAGATGTCAAGAAAATCGTGTACAACTATAAGGCTGATTTGACAAAGAACGTCTGGATTATTGTTCGTATGGTTTATGATGCCATTAACAAAACACCTCCGAAATGTTTTACGCTGTTAATAAAGTAATTTTTCAGAAAGACAAACTTGTAACGATGGTATACTTACATCATATCAATCTTTAGATGCGTTCGAACGGTATTATTTTATATTGATATGTTTTTATCATGAACCTTCGCAGCAATTTGAGTTATATTCATGGTCTCTGCCAGGCTTCCAATATAAAAATTTATTTGGAATTATGTTGCTGTTTAGCGATTAGAGTTTAACTCCTCGTGTTAAATCATGAGGAATGTCAGATGTAAAAATCAACGAGATTCTGACTTCAGTACAGATAATTTTTCCTACCAACCAGTGATATCCTATACAGGAAAATATTTGTCTATTTTGAAATCAGCCGTGACAGATAAAATTAGGATTAATCGCTCTAATTAATAATAACATAATTTATTTGCTCATCTTATAAATTTTCGTCATGATATTTTTCATGTTATCGGCTATACCAATCTAAACAAGACAATTTGAAAGTAAGCTTTCTAAATTTACAATCAAAATTTCTTAGCAGCGGATCTTGTTGGCATCTTATCTCATTATACAACTTCTTTTGATCCACAGGTTACGGACGGATAATAATCTGACAGCCATCTAGGACTTTTCCGGAAGAAGTTGAGAAATCATCCATCGCCTTAGCAACGTTATCATATCCATTGAGAAAGTTTGGAGAGCTCCTTCGCGAGTTGAATGAGGTTTACTATTCCATCGTTCAGTCTAGCTAACGCCTGACTGAGATTAATGTAATGTGTATTTTAACTGTTCGAAGAAAATTGCGCGGAACATGTTTGCTGTAGGGAACGGACGGGTTGACCCTAGTTTGATTTTATTTTTGTTTTATACATTAATTAAAATGTACTCACATGGTCATCATGGCTTCATAAAAGTTTTAATTAAGCTATTGCGTAATAAAATTATTAACTTTTTTAATAAGTTTGTGTAGAAGAAATATATAGCAGAGAATTGACGGATAGCTCCTAGCTTAGGGCCCGATTTCGCCGGGACAGTCCCATTTTAGGGCATTTTCCAGACCGTCCCGTCGTTTTGGACAAAAAAGCCATTTGTCCCGCTTTAAAACCTATCGCAATACAAATTCAGATTTTCTGATAGTACAGCTAAAACCACTATTATACATGTACGAGTCTCGGAAATATTGGCCTTACTAAATAATATTTAGCTGTAGAATATATGAAATAAATATATTATGCAACAATTGTTTATTATTGTATTAAAATCGAGAGCCATAAAGATTATTAAATAATCCATGCTAAATTCTATTCCCGTTAGTATTGTTTTTTCGTGAAAAATGCAACAATGAGGATCAACATAACTGAGAACGATTTTTCCTTCGAATAAGGAACTTTTTGGCATTAAAAAGGTATTCAATTATTCTTGACATGATTACAAATTTCATAAGGAACGCTTCTGCAGAGCTTATATACATGCATGAAGTATTGTTCCGTTCTTTTTTATATAAATAACCAGATACACATAATTTCCCATCAATAGAGTTGTTCAAGCTCTTTCAAATGATGCATAAATAAAAGTGATAAAAACCACCCTTTAAAAAAAATCGCGCAAAAAATTTGTCCCGTTTTTTAATCGTAAATGATGAGAAATGTCCCGTTTTCATCTTTTTGGAATATGGTCACCCTATCCTAGCTTCATTTATTTTAGATAATGTACAAAGGTACTTATATAACGCAAATTTGGATCCCATTGAGCATGAGGCCCAGGCCAATTACAATGAGTAAGCTAAACTTGATGCAACGTTTGCTGAAATAATGGGTCGAGTGAATAAAAAATACGCAAATGCTTATGCTTAAGATTTCTCTCACTTTTTAAGTACATGCTTGATTTGGGGCGAATAAAAAAATAGCATTTGCTTTTGCTAGAAAGAATAAGCATTTTCTTATTTTTAGGAATTTTCTTAAGCATTTGCTTAAAATTGTGTGAATAAAACCAAGCTTTTGCTTAACGCTTTAAGCATATGCTTAAACTTATTTAAGTGAGGTAAAGGGCTTGCTAGGATATTTCTAAGTACTCTATTTTCATGATAATTGATCCTAAATATAAATATGGTAATTTATGGTGACACAAAAGGTTAAAAAATACGAGAAAAGTTTCAACAACCGATGGTTTAAAAAATGTATATCGTTTCTCTGAAGAAAATGTAAAGTATATTTCAAATCTGTTACTCGGAGAATATCAAGAGAGACGTGGCGGAGAAATATTTTTAAGGTACTTAAGTGATCCCGGATTTCGCTACAAAGGCAAATGACTGGATAAAATTACTATAACTAAATGAATAAAAAGGCACCCATGATTTGTGATACTATCGAAATCGGTTATAAAAGAAATAGTTTTAAAAATTATTAATTAACTTTTTTAAAAATATTACCCAATATATTTATGTTTTTAGTTTGAAATTCAACTATGTAAAACTTTAAATGTAAACAAAAGCAAGTGAGGGAAGAGTTGCAAAGAGCTTTCTTTCGTAAAATTTAAGCATTTGCTTAAAACTGAGTAGCAAATGTTTATAAGCAAAAGCAAACTTTTATTCACTCAATATGAAGCAAATGCTAAAAGCATTTGCTTTTACTGTTTGCTTTAAGCATTTGCTTAATTTTTATTCATTCGACCCAATGCGTTACCATATTTGATGCGAGACAATATTGACTTACTTTATTCTTGCGTCTTGTTTACCGTTATGCATTATGCTTCGTCTATTTTGAAAATTTTCGTTTTTGTCATAGGTATATTGAATTCATCGTCATATATTACATGGTGATATAGTGATGCTTTGATTTATTTTGTTGGGAAGTCATTACTGTGGTGTTCTATGAGACAATCGGAATCTTAGAATTATAAATTTTTATTTTTGTTCTCTTGCGATATACATTCCTGTATTATAATTTAGTTAGATAATGCTATTGTGATTTTACTTATTTTTATCTTAAATTTCGATGAAATTAATTTTTAATTAATTTCTTAATGTATTTTGTTTTTACAGTTTTGAGTGCATAATCATAACTCCTTTTTAATGTCATTCCTGTGAATGTTGTTTATTCGTATTATCAGCGGTTTTTACTGCTGTTAGGACTTTATTTACTTCTTTTCGATAGTGTGGAAGATATTGTAACTGCATAATATCATATTTTGTTTTCAGTAAACCAGTAGAAATTGCGCATTGTTAATGTCTTATACTTTTCTTGTGTTGTTTTTGCATGATCGTAGTATAGACCTGAATTTTTCAGGGAACTGCCATGTAAAACAAAGGGTAACAGTCGGGTGACCTCTTTGCGTCAGCATGGAAATACTCAAATTATTTCTTCTCCTCAGTTTACGTTGCCTTTTGGATAAAAATTGACCATTTTTTCCTTGAATATTTGATTTCTGCCTTTTATGGGATCTTGTCACAAAGTGGAGCCTTCCAAAGTGGGTCTTAAGTAAAAGTTATTACTCTTTGTATTGAAATAAATTTTTTATCACTTTAGGTTAATCGAAAAAGATCCCTTTCCTCTCATAATTTGCTATAATTGAGGTGATTTTGTAATGAATGGGATAATTTACACATCCATTATGAATAATAAATATTTGTGGTCCACGTAGGCTAATAAAGTATTATGTCAAGTTATCAGTTTAGGACTGTTTGTCTAAATATTTAAATATCGCAACTATTAACAGAAGAAATAACATGGAACTCAGTGGGCCACTATCATTCCATTAAAATGGGATCCTGAAATAACATCTGCCTTTGGAGGTTATCCATTGAACTGTTAGTAAATACATTCACTAAAATTACTGAAAATGCTTTCTAAATAAACATTAGGAAAGTTTGTCGAGGTTTTCATACACTATTACTGCTTTAATCTAAGAAGAGTTTCTACATTTACTTTTATGAAAATGGCTTTCGGAATGTAAGGTACTAAAATAAATATTTTATATTATGGTATGAATCATCCATCATTGTCTGCATAGCAACATGTAAAATGCTTGCTTGAAGCTGTAATCATTTGGGTTTTATATGTTACCTCAGAGAGTTATGATTTAATATATCAGATTCTTGTTTCAGGCTATAAAAATATTACTTTACTAACATAATATTCGAATAGTACAAACATATATGCTTAGATTTTTGTTAAACTCACAAAAGTATCAAAAAGGGATATAAATATAAGAATTTTTCTTACCAAAGTTAAAATTTTCATTTCCTCTAAAAAATGTTGTGCATTGATAAATAAACTAAAATTAACTACATATTTTTATAGACCATTAATTAATATGTAATCTGTTTGTTCAGTTTTCAAAAGGAATTAAATTTTGTATTTTTAAATAAAAAATTTTATGCATCTTTATTCATGCATTGCCACATTTAAAAGTATGTACATTGAATATGAAACAATTCACCCAGTCTACCTCAATAACAAGTTTGTTTTTTATATATATCAAAGTGAAGACACTACCTCAACTGATTTCTCAGAAGCTTCTGATAAAAATCCTTATCTTTTGCAAGTATGTGTTTATGAACTTCAGGGCTTATCTACTAATCTTGTGATATCTTTCAAACTCAAAAATATGGTGAAGTCTCATAAAGTATGGATATTGTGTTGCATTTTCTGCATTTATTCTGCATGTGCTTTGAAATCACGTGCAAGTCATGAAAATTATGGCGACAATATCATTATTCCAAAAGAGACCGTGACAACTATTAGAATAACAACAAACCAGAAGACAAAAAAGTCTTTTATACAAGTTGAACTCAGTACAGGGGGAATTTCTAAAGAAACGCTGGTAATTAATTTACTAGAATTATTGGAATATTTGATAGATGATGCTGAAGAAAGTGAACACATGGAAAATAATGCTGCTGGTGATATAAATCTTGAATCGGAAGAAGACAGTGATGATTCAGAAATGGAACAAGGTGAGGAAGATTCAGAAATTAGTGATTATGACAGTGAACCAGAATCTAAAGAAGATAGTGATACTGAACGAGATGCAGACCAAGAAGAAAATCTTATAGTGATCTCTTTTTCCCCTAACACAAATGTTACTTTTTTTTCTGAAAGTGAATCAAGTTAACTTATCACATTATGCTTATCTGAATTATTCTGGTTGTTGACAAAATACTTGAGCATTATTCTCAGCATGAAATGTTTGTAATTAAAAATAAAATGAAGTTCTGTTCAAAGAAATAAATTACTCCCACTGGAAGGTATTATCCAATAGATTTGAAAGATGTTAAAATTATCTACTAAAATCAATTAATATAATAGTAAAATATGTTTAAATAAATGGCTTATTTAATTAAAAAGCTTATTTTAGTTCAGGTGTGAATTTACAGTTTCTGACATGGGATGATAATCTGCAGAGTTATTTCTTTTGCTCATAAACACGATAGAGGAATTCTAAGTTTAACTTTCATTATTTTGTATATTTTCAAAATCATACGTGCTAACGTTGTTATGTAAAGTTCTTAAAAAGTATGATTTTTTCCACTTTATGCGTCATTATCATTTTAAATACCAATGTTCTAGGTTAGTATAATCATTTCTTTGTTACATGCTGTGCATCCAATTATGATCATTCTGTTAAATTTACATATACAGGGTGTCCCATGTCAATACTTAAAGAGTCTAAGCCCAAGGTCATTCTCAGTCAAAAATGTGCTATGAACATGGGTCCGATTCTCAATAATAACTGTTCAAAATGGCTGCTTTCAGATTGGATAAACATTCTACCTTGGTTTAGCATTTAACTTCAGGGTGGTTCCATATGCATTCTGTGGCATCCATAATTTGATGAAGCAGTTTATCTCTTGTGTTCATTTTTTTTTGGTTTGCTCAACCCCGTTTTAAGGAGATTCATTAAAGCGCAAAGCAATGCTCTCAAAAAACAAAGGCGGCCGACAATTGAGGCAGTCTAACCATAAGTGTAGTATTAGGAATTCCATTTTTACAGTCATGGATTTTAGTAAAATCGTCTTTGGATCACCATTTAAGAAACCACCAGGACGGTACACCAATTTTATCACTCGATTGGTGCTGATTTTGGAGTTATTGTTTCTAAATACAGGTGATTTTCCGAATAAAACTTCCTCGCTGATTTATTTAGGATTTCATTCATACAGCAAATATTTACATTTTTACCTAAATGTAATGAAGTTTTAGTTTTCTATATCAATTGAAAATTACTGATGAAAGTAAGTTATTGAAAAAATATAAAGATTTGCATCTGGCATTGATGGACAAGCAGCTGTTTCTTTCAGGTTGACAGTGTATTTTTATTAATAATCCACTTTAGTTTTCATTTCATCGACATAATGACCCCGTTTAGTGCTAATTTCAATTAGCGAGAAATTTTCAGGAACCTATCTGTTGTGTAAAGCGATGTATGGCTGTACACATTTGCCTCCCCATGGCCCCACACAGGCATAACTACCATGCTGCCAGGTCCACCACCGCAGGGGGGGCCTGAAGAGTCTGGGGGCCCGCAACTTTGGCCCAGGAGAGGGGGATGCACCCGGTGCATATAACCGGGGCCCATGACTTAGAGGTGTCTGAACTCGAGCAGTCATGTATAAACATTCGTGGGTGTCTTACAAAATCATATTATAAAGACCGAGTTATGACAGACAATGGAGAATATGAAAAAACCAATCGCTGAATCTTGTCAGCGGAAAGTTATAATTATACAATTATGGTGGTGGGAAGTGGCGGCAATGGGACCGAGAGCAGGAGAATCACTGGGGCCCAGGGTTTCTCTCCATGGCCCTGCACCAGTCCAGCATTGTTTACAAGTCATTACTAAAATTTTTATTTTTTCCATCCACTATAAACTAGCAGGCCGCTTAGCCTTATGAAGTTACATATATGTATATTATTCATCGAGAGCGATCTGGATGACTCAAATGGAAGACAAAAGGGCCTTTTATTCATTAGACATGAGAACAAAACAGGGAAGAAGCTCAGAACGGTAGAATCTAGTTGGTGTGTATCGCTTGAAGTGTGAAGACTCTATTCTGTGAGGATTATCAAAAAACCTGGAATAATTTTTGGTCTCCTTGAAGAAAGAAATATTCGAGTAATTTGGTAAGTAAAACTACAATTTATTCTTTATTTTACTGCATTATAAAGTGTGCAAGACATTATTCTTTGGTCCGTATTGCTGCTGTTGGTGCAATGCCGAATAACGGGCCACTATTAAAAGCATCCTGACTTTTGTGATTTCAGTAAAAAATGAAGTATTTAGACAAAAGTGCTTAAATATATACTTATCATCACAAAAGTTAGGATTTTTCACAGATGATCAACAGAAAAGTTGTATAAATTTTTGTTATTACGTGATCAATACTAATCGCATTACTAGAACGCCATCGCTACTAGGCATGTTCCTACAGTCCCTGGTGGAAAATTGTCCCCGTACATACCTGCATTTAAAAAAAAATACCAAATAATAATAAAAAAATTCATGAGTAAAATTAGTTTATTAATTAATAAGACACCCTGCAACTACATTAATCATTATATGTAATTATTTAGAATGGAGACTTTCCTAGCTCATTCAAATACAGTCTCCATTGATACAAGGTAACCAACTAAAAGCAATAACCCCTTTGCACTATTTTATTACGATTTTCATAAAATGGCTAATACAAAGTAAAAAAAGTATCTTGGAATAATCTTATAGTAAATTTTACAAATGAAATTAAATCTTAGATTTCTTATTTATACCTTATTGTCATATAAAACTAAAAAAGTTCTTGCATAAAAGGCTGCTCAGTTCATCACCAAGGCCGCGCAGACACCTCCATTTCCGCTCAGATAGTCAGCCACATTAGAGGGAACATTGTATAAGCATATAGGGCGATTTTTATGGGAACGATCTTTGAAAGCGACTGAAATGCCTGACTCGCCGGGAGAGCGAAATTACTATGCCGCCACCACGGAGGGGGAGGGGTGGAGGGAGGGGGGGGCCAAGGGTCTGGGGGCCAGCGACATATGCCCAGGAAAGGGGGGTGTACCCGGTGCAAATAACCGGGGCCTGTGACTTATTCTTAGAGATGCCCGAACTCGAGCAGTCATGTATAAACATTCCTGTGTGTCTTACAAAATCATTTTATAAAGACTGAGCAGCAGAAACGAAAAAACTGCGATTTTGCTCTCTGAATACATTAATCATCTTCTTAAAAACATTTCGCCATTGCTTATTTTCCTATAACACATCTAAATAAAAAAGTAAAAACTGCGATTACTAGAATGTCGGAAAATTAAAATCATTTCTCAAAGTAGATGGACAAACCATTATAATAGGATCGAATTCAGAAAGTGACAAATCAGACCAAAGGCTATTATCGCCATACCGCTTTGAAACGTTGGATATAAGATCAAAATCTTCCTTAACATAACTTATTTTGTCTTACCAAAGAAATGTACCAAAAGAATGTTCTATTTGTCAAATATGCTATTCCTCTGTATCTTGTAAATAAAATTATATTAAAAAGTACATTATATTATGTATATATAAGCATTTTCGAAGCGATTGTAGAATGATTTTAGTATGGTTGTTTTGAAGGGGATCCATTGGAAAATTTCGCTGGGTGGCCAAGAATTTGTAGATATGCCACTGGACCCACAGCTGAAAATCTAGTGGCGCTCAAGGTGGCCAAGGTTGTGGACTTCCACGGCCAATCCCCATCAGGATAACAACAATAATAATGTTTATTAATTCCAATAGGTTTATACAAGCAAACACAGGAAACATAAGTTACAATATCAAAAGACTGCAATATTAACATTAAAAATTTCAATCCATATCACGTCCAAAGAATTCATTGATTGAATAGAAGGCTTTCTTTAAGAACTGACAGAAAATTACTGATTTAAATTTAGCAATAGTTATACTACTACATTCTACTGAGAGCCTATTGAAAAATCTTAGGTTTAAGATGCTATAGCCATTCAGTGATTTATCAAGTCTAAGTTGTGGAACATACCGTGAAATTTTCAATTCCAAGTACCCGATTCACATACAAATGTTTTTTTTTTTGCGATGATAAATTAATTAATTAATTATAATTGGTTAATTGATTTATCGAAACAAAATCATTGCATCTTCATCCCCTTTAGTGCTTGTTATACAGGGTTATCCATTTATCAGGTAACCCATTGGTCAACGGTGCATTTTCTTCAATGAGCTAACGCCCTTGTGTGCATTCGTCCGAGACTAGTTAGTTGCACAAAGTAATTCATCTTAACTTCACTGCATTACAAAAATTATCATTTGATCCCTATGTTATAGACGAAATTCTCGAATAACCTTTTATGAATAATACTGATTTTCTTCAAAAAGTTACGGTAGTTTGACTGAAAAAGCAGCAAATATCTTCCACAACACTGATTTATAAAGGAAAAATATAGGTCCTCATTTTTTCAAGAAAATTGAGGTCTAAACACATGCTGTTACTATGGATATCGTACATAACGAAACTTGAAGATTTTAATTACCATATGACTAATTTATCATTTTAGTAACGGTTGACTCAATCTAGCACTTTACCTTACAGCAAAAATAAGAAATATATTTAATTTGTATACTTGTTCAAAGTAAGCTTCTGCATTTAAAAGGGAATATTGTTAACATTAATAGTATCCATAAATAAAAATTTGAGAACCCACCTTCACAAATTTATCACCGTACCTCTCCTTATAGATTAATCAAGAAATTTCTTTCTGACTAAATAGTCAATGAGAATATATCGCAACGATAAGGTCGCAGAACTCGAAAACATTCTTCAGCTGTCATTCAGTCAATCATTGTCGAAGTACTCGATGTATCGCAAGAACACATGGAGTGAACATATGAATTGTTTAAGTAAAATAATGGAAGCATATAGTTAATAATTGATTTACTACTTAATGAACAATGCCGCCAGTTAGGCTTGCTATTTGTCCGAAAAGATAACTCGTACTGAAAGCGTCGAGTTAAATGAAGTTGATTCAATTGTTTAACTTGAAAAAGCATACGGTACATATATGATCTATTTAAGTTTTCTCGTTACCTTATTTATTTTTGATCGTTATCCTTATTTGCTCTATTAGATTGTTTTGTGTTGTTGCTGTTTCTGTTTCACACAATGAAGGGGGCTTGAATCAACTTTGAGTGTGTGTAGTTTAAAATTATAGACATCATGTCTAGCAAAAAGTGCCAAAACTGTGGTTGTACAGAGATAGATACTGACCCAGCACGCGGAGATGCCGTGTGTACAAATTGCGGATCAGTTTTGGAAGATAATATAATCGTTTCTGAAGTTCAGTTTGAAGAAAATGCACATGGTGGAAGTTCGTCAATTGGTCAGTTTGTTTCATCAGATTCCAAAGGTGGAGGAGGATTTGCAGGAGGTGAGGATGCTTAGAGCTAGATTTATGGCCGTGTATGAAAGAAATTTATTTGCAATTCGTGTAATGTTGGCTGGAGAGATATTAATTTGTTAATATTATTATATTTTAGGATTTCATTCTGGCTTGGGGAAAGAATCTAGAGAAATAACTCTCCGTCTTGCTCGCAAGAGAATTGTCAATTTAGCCCAACAGTTAAGGTACAGTAGCTTGAATTACTTTAGGTAGATAAAAAATAATATACATCTTAGATTTATTGTTCTGAGACGATCGCAATAAATACTTTTTCATAACTAGTAGAAGTTAACCAAAATGATGAAATAGGTAATTACTTAAGTATAATATCTATACATGATTCTCGAAGCCAAACTAATCTTATTCCTTGATTCACTTATTTCATGGAGGTATCAATCAATAAAGGTGAATGAGCTTGTCTTCATTATAGTTGGAAATCACTTTTATTGTTTTTCAAGAAAAGTCATAACATTTTAAACTAAAACCATTGAAATAGAAATTTTATAATTGAGAAATTGTGTCCATAAAATATCAAATAGTTGAACATTTTCACTATTTGCTCTTTCTAACTATTGTAAAACAATACATGTGTACACCTATGCCATCTTTTCCTTTTAAATATGTTAGGAGCTACACTAGATCAGTGCTTATTTAAAGAGATACTTTATTGTTATATCAGCCTATTATCTGTCTGTTAGGTAATGCATTGTTTTATGGCTGTTTGATTACACTCTGATTAAAATGTTATTAATAAAGTTCTATTAAAAATCTATTGTTGGATAATTAAATCTGTTTTTGTAGATATGACTGATGGTCATTCATAATATAATAATACATTGTGTGTACCATTATATTTGAAGAATAGGGTAAAACCTTTTAAATATGACTGTAAAAATGAAAATTGAGTATTAGACTCATTAAATACTATGAACATATCAGGAATCTCTTATTCATTTGTGTGTTAACCAGTTTGCTTAGTTATGAAAAGATTATGTCAGGGATTTTAGGATTATCATGTATATGTGTATACATGAAATAATTTTTTTACTGCTTTAAGTGACTTAAAAACACCTGACGTAGTAGAATGAACAGTAGTTAAAAATTAGACGTAGTATTAAAAGCTCAGTAAATTATTTTGTTTTGATTAAAAAATGAATTCGGAATTAATCTTGACTGTGTATTTCATTGGGAAATCTATAATTGGTTGTTATGGAGTGTGTTGCGATCAATTACATGTTATTAATTTTCTTTATAATTCTCCATAATTATTTTTAAGGTTAAACCAACATTGCATAGACACTGCCTTCAACTTCTTCAAAATGGCCCTCAACAGAAATTTGACGAGAGGAAGAAAACATATGCATGTTTTAGCAGCGTGTGTTTATATGACTTGCCGTACAGAAGGGACCCCACGTATCCTTATCTAGCATTGTGCCATTTAAAGTTTCTTTCTTTGATATCACGTGATTGCTTTGTTATAATATGAAAAGTCGACCTAATTTAACTCTTTTGGAAAGCTGATGAGTTTTCTTAGCATAAAAAGTAAGATTAATTCATGAAATTTGCTATAAAAATATTTTTTAGAAAATAAAGCAACATTAAAGCCACTGGTAAACCAGCGCATGATGCATATTTAAGTAATTGCTGTCATATATTTTTTTAATATCATCTCTAAGGAAACTGAATGTTGCTTATGATTCTATTATTTATTTTGAAAATTTATCAAAAGATGAATGAGGTGGAAATAGACCAAATACATAATTATATTATTTTTGTGTAATTTTTCACGAAAAAATTTTTTGTGTTAAATAAAATTTGTGTATTGAATGTTATTGGAGGTATATTATTATTCCTTAACTTTATTGCAGACATGTTGATCGATTTCAGTGATGTCCTTCAAATTTGTGTGTACGAGT
The DNA here is from genome assembly GCA_028673005.1 of Tanypteryx hageni. Classification (NCBI taxonomy): domain Eukaryota; kingdom Metazoa; phylum Arthropoda; class Insecta; order Odonata; family Petaluridae; genus Tanypteryx; species Tanypteryx hageni. The sequence continues at coordinate 26,826,024 of CM054114.1, forward strand.
TGGGAAGAACATACCTCAGATTATCTCAAGCATTATGCATCAACATTCCAGCTATGGGTGAGCCTTTGTTTCCTTTGTATCTTTTTTAAGTGCAGTAGAAACTTGAGTATCTGGAAAAGTAAGAGCCGAGTAGTCGCAATTTTATGATTCTTATGAAATGCCAGAAACGTTTATCAAAGGCTTTTTTTTGCTAACTATCTATGTACTATAATTGTGGAAATTAACTTGCGATAACATTTATGCAAAAATGTGAATAGCCTTGATTCCATGAAGCATGATTGGCAATTTTTAGCTTCTAACAATTTTAATAAACAGTTTCCACTTAGGATAATTTTTCATATGTGAAATTATGCGAAATTAAGATTCTCAAGGTTTTATTTTTTTTATAAATGTGCTTTGGAATATTTTCAAAAACTCAATATATTCGTTAAGTTGCAGGACTTGCTTATTTCTCTTTACAAGTGAGTTAACCAAGTAAATAATCTAATTTTTAAAAATGTATTTAGTAAATTATTGAAATCTTCACCAGAAAATTTAAATCTATGATTGAACTTCCAAACAAATTAATTCAGAAATTTTTTAAATTAACATTTAGAATGCACTTGCCATGGTTTAATTTCAAGCATAAGCGTCACAACTCAAGAGATATCTTTCCCTACTAATTATTAGCAAATTAGATTAACTAATACCTCAATTCAATTTATGTAATTCCGTGAAGTTGCCAACAATGTGGTAGCTCTTTCACAGAAAATTTTTTAGTTGAAAAATCCTAAAATATTTGCATGTAGATTAATTTTTGTAGGTTAACAAAAAGACTATTTGAAATTCGATAATGAGAAAATTAAAATTCATTCTTTTAGATGTTCTTGGGTTCATATCACAAATTTGTACCATTCTAAATAATATTAAAATTAAAAATGTCTTGCGCAGATTCCCATGTTTTTCGCATGAGATAGGATGCAAAAAATTGGTGTGAAAAAACACTCCTAAAATGGAAATTTATGGGATTATCAAATTTTATTATTGTTAGTGCCCTAAATTTCAGCTTCCCATCTCTTCTGCATTATTAGTAACTAGGGAGATGCCCGTTGAAATTCAACGGGAAAGTTTTTTGTGAATTAAAAAATGAACAAATAAATAAATATACCTTGACTTTCTTTGGATGGCAAGAAAACAAACTTTAGTTCTTTTAGGCATTTGTTGTTTCAAGTCTCGAACTCCTACGATAATTCTAAGTACCTAATTTTAATATGGGAATGATTAATAATGTTCTACATTCAAATGTAATTCCTTCTTATAAATAACATAACTAATATTGTTTACATTGGTTGCTATGAAAAGAATTTCTCTCTCTCTCTGTCGTACTAATTGCAAGAGCATTCAAAGCACTTTTTCACCCATAAGGATTGAAATAACAATAGGATTTCGAGGTTTAACAATGTAATTGGTTGGCAAGGCAACATCCCAATTAAATGCCAAGATTTCCCCAAAATATGTGAATTAAATGTTTAACATGAGAAATTTCGAACTGTAGGCAGGAAAAGATGAACAAAATAAAAAACTTCCTAGTTTTTTCTTTAAAATGAGCTAGATCCGAAGATCATAGGTTAATTCTTTTTCATATAGATCTCAAAATAATAAAAGCCAAGTCAAAAAGGCGATTTTTACGTGTTATCATATGGGAAATAGAAATGCATACCTTGGAGTCAAACCTAGGACTTTTTTCAGATTTCTTTTCGTCGTCATCTTACAATATGTGAATCGATCATTCCTGCCAAATATCAGAAATGTATCTTGTTCCATTATCGAGTTATTCACATTTTTATAGCATGACAGAGGGAGCCACAAAGAGACAGAAGTAGCCTTTTATTATTGTTAGATTACACATTCTTTAGGGATAGAAATGGAGCACGACAAGTAATTTTTTGCACCTTAAACAAGGTTTGAAAATTACGCCTCCCTCCTAATGAAAGTATTCAGTACACAATTTTACCTCTCAAATCAGTAGTTTATTTACAATGTTACAAGTTCAAATTGTCATTTGGCATGCCCCCAAGTGTGCTGTGCCCTAGGTGAATGCTTTGCTTGCCTCTCCCTTCTCCCGGCTCGGGGTAGAATAAATATATATCTGTACACACACATACAGACATGCCTCGCTTAGCGCAAGAGAGACGTTCCGAGACATCTGTTTTCTATCTGAATTTGCGCTAAAAGAACAAACAGTTAACATAGCACTTAACCTAGTTGATTTTTACTTTTCAGAAATTTTATTATTTTTATTTTGCAACTTATATAATGATAGACCATTTTTATATTCTAATTTAAAGTCAATAAAATGAAATATATGAAGATGATTTTTAAATAATTATTATGAACATATTGGTGTACAACAGCTTCAAAAAACTAATTCTTTATGATGGAAAAATCACAATTTTGCTATGAAAAAATGTATTATAATATAAATGAGATTTATAAAATATCATAAATATATCTCGTATATACTAGATAAAATACCTTGAGATGTTTCTAAAATTCTTCATGATTACAAAAGCTTAACCAACAAGTTTCTTTACATCAAATTAAATCCGACAAAGGTAAACAGTTGAAGAATGGAAATATAGCTCATGTATCCACTAGAAGTTCAAATAGTAGCATCTATACGGAAAATAATAAACCAAAGATCTTTGATGATAATTGGCCAGCGCAAAAGTAAACAAAAAAGGAACACGAGTGTTATTACGATTTACTGGCTCTGCTGCAGCTTCAGACACAACTGTAGCATAGGTACCAACAGCAAAATAATATCAGAATAACAAATGAACAAGAAAGGAAAGGTGTACTCCATCGTAATTTATTGTAAACATTACATTTTACTGGTAAAAAATTATTTGATAAAAAGTGTGTATTTAATTATTTGATTCAAGTTTTGTTCTCAATATTTTTCGCTCAGATGAGTATTACCAAGATGCTTGCAAGGTACGTTGTAAAATGCATGTAGGTCTTCATGTAAGGTGGTCATTATTATCGTCCAATTTTAACCAAAATTGAAACTCACCAATGCAAAATTTCATGAAAATATGTCCAGCGGTTCCTGAGTTGAAACATGCGGATGAACGGAGATGACCTCCCTATATGCATTCACTTCGTGCAAAGAATGCATAATAACGATCACAAAAGTGTAAGTTGTCATGAACCTAATCTAATCCAATCCAAATACTTGTCTACACTGAACCCAAAGAAAAATTCAGTCACAAACCTAATCTAACCCAATCCCAAGCAGAAGCCCATCCAAAGTGAACCCAACCCTACAAATCTCAACAGTTACGTTAACAAGTTTAAAAGTTCGAATGTTAGCTTCACTGCAAAACTGTGGAATTGCAGCAAACCAATGTAAAATAAATGGTGCAATATACATTGCACAAACTTTCTCATATACATATATACGTTTGGTCTCACTACAGTCTTTGGTCCGAAATTAACTGTGTGCTTGGCAATTTACTGTCAATTATGTTAATAATGCGTAGCAACAGAACCAAAGTGACTGACACCATCAAACTCTTATGCCTAATACCTCTCACTAATAAGCGCATGGCGTTAACAGAGAAGTATGGAATTTTAGACTAGGGAATCCCTGGGTTTCCCCTCCCCTCTGATGCATGCGCTGAGTGTCTTATACAGAAATAATTCCACTGGATGATATATAGTCACCTTTTTGGGACATATGGCATAGTTAGTATTATTTGTGACACCAGGCTGTGTTTGGATGGATTTTAATCAAAATCCTTAGAGCCATTTTTGAGTAAATTGAATTGTTTCAAAATATCATAGAATACAGTACCCTTAATTGTTGCACAGTATCATTTATCTCTTTGGAATGTCTTTTTTGAATGATATTATCCATAAATATGCGATATCATTCGATTTGGTGTAACCATAAGGCTGTAGTAAGAGTTTGAATGGAATCGGGGCAGAGGCATGATGTCATTAGGCTTAGGTAAGGTAGCTTAGCATACATTATAATGTCACTGGATGGCATACAGTGTGTTCAAGAGATATATGGCTTATGCAGTATTATTTGTGACATCAGTCTCTACAATTGGTATTATTTAAATCAAATTCTCTGGAGCCATTTTTGAGTAAATAAAATTTTTCAAAAAATCTCCAAGAATAAACTACCCTTCATTTTTGTGCATTATCATTTTTATGAAAAAAGGGTCTGCAAAAGATGATATATTGCACAAATACGAGATATCATTCGATTTTATGTGTGTGGCAAAAACCACTTTTATGGACTCGGACACCTAAAACATATTTCCATCAAAATCGAATTTTTCACAATTACAACACTTTCTCAATATACTATGTATATGAGAATGTAAAACAGTAACAGTGAACTAGTGAAATAGAAATAAAGCTAATAAATTTATAAATAACAGCAAATTTGTCTTTAATCAGAGTGGATTGACTATCACTGAACAAAGAGTGAAGTACGAATGAAGGTGAGAAAAATGTTGGGACCGTAGTAAAAGACTAGTATTTAGGAGCATTATTTTTAAAATTTTCAAAAATTAAAATTTTAGTCCTGATGCCAACCGCACTAGTATATTGAAAATGCGCTAAATGAGGCATACCTGTATATATGTTAGAACCAAGCAGTCTAAATAAAAGTTGATAAAAAGGAATTCATTTTCACATTTAAACAAATATATATTACACAAAATTATCAGTTGAAGCACAGTTAATGCGATGAAAACATTAATTCAGGGGTAGTTCAATCTAGCTTATGTTGCACCCATAGTTGAGGAACTCCTTATTGTTCTAAATAAATTTAGATAAATACATACATTTTCCAATTTGAGTCCATTCTTCGCTTTTGCCTATTCTTAAGAGATTCTTGCAGTAAGGGTATGAAAATAATGCGAATTACTGTACAAAGTTTTTATTTTTCAACTCTTTAACACATTCACATGCATAATATTTACAATATTTAAATAATGAGGAAAAACTGGCTAGATTAACTTCATAGTTCAAAATATAAATTCAGCTATTTATAGATTTTTTGAGTAGGGAGTGATTTTTTTAGTGTATATATTTTTAAATATAAAATTTAGACTATAATCATCACGCTACTCAAATTTGGTGTTGTCTTCGGTAAAGTTTACCTATATCTTAAATTTTTTGGAAATATTTACAAAGTAGGCATTTGTTTAGGGCTTTGGAAAATTTTTAGTCACACTCGGAAAAATTGCTAATTTGCCTTGTCTGGAAAGGTGAGTTAGTGAAATGTCTTATTTATGGCAATGGTAAGATTGTGAATCTTACACTAAGTGATGCATAGAGAATATTTGTCTTTTATATGTCTTTATAAAATTATATCCTGGAATGCAGGAAATTGAATTGCAGACACGCTAAGGATTAGAGAATTGTTTAATATAAGATCTGAGGGAGAGTTGTGTGTATAACCAAAGCCAATAGAGTGCGAACCAGATTTTTTGAAGCCCTTCATATAACTTTAATGAGAAAAGTGAAAGAAATGTCTATGGAGGAAATGATGAGAAAGTCTACCAAGTAATGCACAAAATGCATTCACTATGCGAGTATGAGTATCAGTAATGGAAATGGGTAATGTTAAATATCGAATAAATTTAGTAAAATTTAAGAAAAATCACACTGGGAATTGAAAACTTTGAATCAAGTCACTTTTATATAGTTTGCTCTCATTTAAGGCCTAAAACACTCTTACCAAAGTTTTCCACCCCTTACTAATATCTTTGAAAAAATACAACACCATTTTAATAAGATTTGCCTTGTTCCCTTGAAAATTTTTCTTGGACTGTTTAAATGTCTTCTAAAATTCCTGTATCTTCTGCCTCTTCCAATAATAACTGTTTGTAGCTTTATTCTAGGAAATGGACATTTGGTACAAACAGTGAAAGCATTCCAAAATTAGAAAGAATTTGCCATAGAATTATTATTTATTAAGTGATAGGATTCTAATGGTATCAGTTAATAGTGCTGGTTATGCAGCACGTAAATGAGGCGATCGTTGGCTCGTCTTAATTAAACCTCACTGAAAAGCCAAACAAGAATGTGAATATATATTTTTATATATATATATTGGAAGAGGCTTTGGGTTGATAAATAATTTCTATATTCTCCTAAGAATAATTTTACAATTCGTGTGCAGAGTAATTATCACTTGGTGAGTGAGGCATTTAAGTTCACTTGGACATTTGGAGGGAATTATTGTTCCTCCGTAACTGTTGGCGATGGTCCATAAAATATTAACTCTGGGATTTGTCCTCCTTGAACGCCAGTTCCGTTAGTGCTCTCAGACGAACATTGAAACTGGAATGTGACACAACCTACGGTGACTTCGCTCATACCCTCCTGACCGAAATAGCTCAGCTCGCCTCCATCGAGTACAGCGGAAGCAGTATAGAACGACTCGGGTTCTATCTGGATGGGATGCTCAAAGTACACGTGAAACGTATTACTCGAGCCATCTGAGAAAAACTTTGTATCGTTCTCGGCGAGTACTCGTCCCAGTCGCTTCAGTTCGATCCTCACGTTGTAGTCCGCGGCACCACTCGATGAGCCGTATAAGCCGAAACCGACTACAAAAATGCGCTTGTCCACGCTGAATTGGATGCTGTCGCATCTTCCACGGTAGCGCCACTGATTGCTGCGGTAGGCACAGGATTGGAACCTATGGCATATCTGGAAAGAAAACAGACGGACAGATCGGATTCCATTGTCAGTTGCATTTTCTGATCTTTTTTAACAAAGCAAATATTTCCAATAAAATTAACGGAGATTAATGACATGTTAATTAATCCCTTAAGCATGTTTTTATGGCAAAATTTGAGCTTTTAGTCAATTAACCACCATAATGATCGATAACTATGGAAGATTATTCTCAATTATATTTGTTTTTATCTGAGGTAGATCCAAAATTTATTAAGAATTGAAAAATAAATAACTAAGAATATAACATGAGTGAATGTGGAGTATAGCAAGCTAATCGTTAACACAATATTCCTTTAATAATATTTAAATAACAACATGCTTAATACACCAGCAATTCTTGCTTAACACAGAAAGTTAGGCCTCATAGCAACATATCTAAATGAACTTAATGGCCCTAATATCAAGTGACTTATGTTCTATCAAGGTTACTTACTTGTGGTTTGAGACCAGTGCGAGGCTTAGTGGGATAGTTAAGCACAGGCTTGTCATGAGCTGTGAAGTGCAAAAAAATGTCTATAGTTTCCTTGAGGGTAAGAATTCCCAACTGAGCCGCACTATTCGCAAAGTCTTCCAGACTCATGGTTGGGATTCGCACCAGATAGAGAGCACGTCCCAAGGCAGTGCGTTTGTTTTGAGGAGTTGGTTCAACGTCCCTGCGTACACACTCGGCCGCTGCCCATCCGAGGGCAGCCTCAAATAAATGGGTTTCCTTGCAGTTGAGGGTCTCTCGTGACAGCACGCACTCCAGTGTGTGAGAGTCTATGTCGACGAATCCCTCGGAGCGCAAAGCCATCTCAGCCTATTTAGAGTGCAAGTTTGTATTAATTACCTAGTTCTCTCTGAGAACATACAATGTATAAAGATAAAACGCTCAAAAGGTTCCTTAAAATTTATCTAGCTTTGTAAATTACTGGATTGACTGAAATCTATATAAAGTTAAAATAACACAACACTGCATTAATTATTCATGCAATGTTTTGTTTGAGCTGCAAAGTAATTTTATAGCTGCAGTTTTTTGATGTTTTCTTAACATTTACTTTTGTAAACCATCTATTCATGCTCCTCTGTTGAAATATCTTTTGAATACCTTCTAACCAATTAAAAAAAAGTTTCAGAAAGTAATACCTGGGCATCAATGACTTCCCAACACCTTTGCATCAGTTCTGGCTCTTCAAATAATCTTGATTGACTGAGTAGGAGGCAAGCATTTTTTGCTGTCAGACTTGTTTCTAAATAATTTACACAGGCTTTAGCAAGATGAGGTACAATGTATTTTTTTGCGACATATAGTGTGGCTAAAACAGTATCTGCTTCAAGCTGTATCTCATCACAATATAAATATCTAGAAAGAGAAAAATTAAGAGAATACATATTTTTATGCTCATAGTCATGTGAAAAAACCGAAAATAATTCTTAAATAAAAATGTCAGAAATACATACTTCAGCAAAGTGAGGAATGCTGATGGTTCAACATCAGGCACTTCAATTTCTTGCTTATTTTCAGCAAGACTTCCGAAAAACATAGCATAGAAAACGGAACTCCCAGTCGCCAAAACATACTTGTGGGCAGGAATTGTTTGTGTGTGACCTGAAGTTACAAAAATTTTTTTTACTATATACATATATCCAAATGTGTTGTGATGCATGTACGGTATATTTAAGCACTCACCTGGACTTCCGACTATGAAACGAATGTCTGACATGAGCTCATTGTTAAACATAGCAGCATTGCGTTCCCGAACCGTAGGTTTTGACGCTTGCCAATTGATGTCTAACGTAGATTGCCCAGGACTAGATAAATTAAAGGAAGCCGTAATTGAATTTGGGGATGCGAGTGGGGAGGTTGGAGCGCTGGCAGGCTGTGTGATCTGCATACTTTCTCGTTGAGAGATGGTATGAGGTGGTGAGAGGGATAAACCGCCATTGTTGAGAGATTCAACTACAAAAGAGAATTATTTTATTATTAACGAACAGAATCCCCACGTTTTCAAATAAAAATGCAATTAAATTAATTTTAGTAAATAATGATACTCGAAAATAATGAACAAGGTGCACTTAGAGAAGTTATTTTGTAATATTTATAAGACAAATATCTCACATGACAGCTGATAACTTCTCATATTAGCTCGCCAATTCATCCCGGTAGGCAGGGTACTTATTAACGACAAACTCGATCAAAAACCATTGCGTACGTCGCTGAGCACATTTTTGAAATGTTTACTATAACCCAGATTTTTCAATTGTCGTTACCACCAATGGCAGAATCCACTATATATAATTCGCTTACCGTTCACCCAGGCATTTGTCTGCGATACTAGCAAGTTATCTTGAAATCTTTTAACTGGCTTAGGTGCAATTTTAGAGTACAAATTGGACATGGCCATTCTAATTATTGATTCAATTTGAAATTTGACGAAACAAGCTAACTTCAATGTTGACGAAGTTATTCGGCCATCTTTTCTGAGCTATCAAGGTCACGGGAAAATAAGTGACGGTCGTTCTGCGTTTCAGCTTTCGGTAAGCACCTGCAGTAAACAAAGGGCGTATCCGTTGTAAATTCATCAAAAAATTAAGTTTTACTGTATATTTTAATTTGAGATGAGTTCATGGTAGGTTTTGAGATGTAAGGAAGTCAGGTTCTTAAAAACTTCATTATATATTTGAAAATCCATTTTATGTACGTCAATCAATGTTTTTATGAAGTAATTAGCTCTCCAAATTCTTAACCATAGGTAAATGCTGGCACACTTTCGCAAAACATCTTGTTTAGAAAATATTTTGCATAAAAAGCCTAGCAACCATTATTTTATGGAAGCAAATAAATATTTTTAAAACACCTCCATAAGAGAGACAATTCATAACTTCATAGCAAAAATTTTTGTGCGTGAAAATGCTACAGAACTGCTTTGTGAGTTATCGACGAGATAGTTTCATTATTTTAGCTTGAGATGAAGTTATTACATTCCCAAGACAGAAATTGAGTTTTTTTCAATTTGTCTATATTGATCCAGACATTTTTTTAATCCATGTATGTTTTTATAGCAAAATATATAGTAAAATGATTACTGGCAAAATTAAAAAAAAACTTGTTTTTGTGTAGGATAACGAAACAGTTTTGTCGTTTGTGGAAACGGTGAAGTCCTTATTTTTTCGCATTATTAATGTCCATTTTGAAATTAGACCATATATTAGAATTAATATGTGCGAATATTGTCAAATGTTAGGCTCTTACTTACTATTTGCGGCCAGAACCAAGCGCGTTTTTTACTAACTGCGTTTGAAACTTAATTTCAAATGAATCACCGCATACCTCACTATATTTTCTGCAGTTTACTTCATCATTATTTATGAAAATCGAGTTGCAGCATCTAAGTATTGGTCAGTTGATAGCTCCGTGTAATATTCAAGCACACTTGTACAGTTGGACGTCATTTTAAAGAATATTTATGAAACATTTATTATAATTTATTAATTATATCTTATAAGTTGCCTGTCTGAAACCAATTTATTACGTAGAAAAAGCATAGTTCTATTCCTATTGCTTAAGGACATGTTTTTGATCATCTCTTTGATGAATACGTGCTTTCAATTATATAAAAGCTATGATTTAGTCGGAGTGATTGTAAAACAGTTTCCGCACGCTTCGAGTTAATGCGATTGAAATACAAGGAAGGACCTTCAACCAACCAAGTAGTTTGCGATAACTGTTTACCGTGAGTCTTTTCCAACGCTCAGCAGCGTTTTAGAATCGAACAACACGTTCAAGTCTCCGTTAAAACCGGCTGTGGGCGTTTGGCCTTGAAGTTGGCGATAATATATCTATGTTGAAATAGGTACTAATCGTATGACTTGCGCTGGGATATGTTGTCTTCAACCTTAGATCATAATCAAACTTAATTTAAAGGCTTAAGCTACAAAAAAAGATAAATTTTGGACGAATATTTATCGTCAGAATTAATTCATTTTTATTTTCATCATCATCATAGGTAGTCTGTCCGTAGACAGGTCCGTGATTATTCATGGTTAAACCTGATTCTCCAAATACTCCTATTTTCCGCTGTCCTCTTCATATCTTGATAACCCTTTTTCCCTTTCAAATCGTATATCAGCTGAAACCTTTTCCTACCTCTTTCCCTTTTTCCATCTAGTTTTTCTTTTAACACGTCTTTTTCTTTTATAAACTATAATTGCCGTTAGAAACCAAACACACTGCTTGTTTACATTTGTGCCAATTAAATAACGCATTTAAACCTTATATGGACGCGACTACTTTTTCATTTTGGTTTTCCTTTTTATACGAAATAATTGAATCACCCTTTAAACATTTTATGATTACTTTCGACATCGGGAATATTTGTATAAAAAGTATAAAACAATAAAAACGACGGTATTTTTCGGAAACATTTTTGAATTTCATTTTTAAAACAGGGTGTTCTCATTTAATCCTAAATATTTTATATCGAATGGAGTGAGCGAGTGAAATTTAAATCCAAGTCACGTAGTGGCAGTGCGGAAAGTGGTAGACGTTTTCTCGACTACGGGTGCACGTAAAAATCTCATTTTGTCCATTATGTAAAGAGATTGCGCTAACATATCAATATGGGCCAAAATGTGTTTCGTCGAAGAACAGTTAGTGTAGCTCTCTCCTTAAATTTGTAGAGACAGTCGAGTGCTTCATCGCAAAAGAGGCTGGATGTTAATGATCTTCTCCTAGTCGTAGGGGTTGGAGACTTTTTCATGTCGAAGAGTACACGCTTCAAATTTTAACTCGGCAGAAATTAGTTATCTTTTTATGGTAGTTAGGAAAGCTCTCGCTAGGTGCCGCTGGCGGCTTCGTAATGTCGCATTTCGACGGGCGTTGAATTGTTGCTTCACATTTTAATCTTAAAAAGCAAAAATAACAATAATAATACCTCAACGTTTATAATACACTTGAACTAGGCTTTAATAAATCTTCACGAAAACTTGGCACTGTTTTAATTGGGCATAATCATATTCTGTGTTAAACGAACAGGAATAATGGAATTTTAATGTCTCTTATTGTAAGAAAAAAATCACTAACCGGGGGTAGGTATGAAAAAGGGCAAGTGATGCATTTGCAAGGTATTTAATTGGGAGTTGTTTAGCTTGTAATTAAATTCGATTAGAATAATAAACTTTTAAAGATTTATATGCTTCTATCATGAAAATATAAATCTCCACCGTCTTTTTAAAAGACCTTCATATACAGCTCACGTTTTGTCCTTACAAATTATAGCGTAATTTTGGTAGTGTCATCAGCAGTAAATACGTAAACGTAATTTTCCGAAACACTTGTCTACGTATAAATTTTAAAAGTCGTACGTTTTCTTACTATGAATGCTTAGATGCAACGTCGTTGCCGTGTAACAGGTGATTTCATGGTCGCGTTTTCATTTGTACCGTTGTCATTTGAAAGTTTTTTTTATAAAAATTGCATGAACCGTGTTGCTCAACTTGCCTCGTCGGTTTTCTTCAAAGAGGAATTTATGAAACAGTTTCAGGATTTTTCGGTGGAGGCGTTCAAATCTCCGACTACCGACTTGTTTGTCGTGATGCGTTTTTATGATCTTTTATTGGCCTTTGATTCGGTGTCTGTGGGATCTTTATTCGCCTAATTAATGCACGGCGTGTTTATTTTCCACATTGATTGTGCTAATCGTTTTCTTACCCGTTTCCATCGCTCGTTGTTTTGGTATTCAAATGCAGTCCCGCAGTTTGACCTCGCTTATTATTATTGCGATGTATTGCGTATATATACTGTGCGAACGCCTCTTTGGTGCTTAAAGCGAGGGGAAAGAATTCTGTTCGAGATGTGCTAATTTTTTTGGCGTGCTGGGCGTATTTATGAGTACTTATTTAGAAAAATATTGTCGAGAACCGTTTGTGTTTTCGTTCTGTCGGAGAAATGTAATTTCTAGTTTACGAGATTTTTCTTCATTGGCATCTTATTAATGAAGTCGTTCGTTGTTAGGAGCTTTTTATCTTTTTCTTTCTTATAAACGGAAAGCCTATTTCTTATACAAATATGTGCGTTGAATTACTCTATCGCTAAAGTTTATTTGAAAATATCTTATTCGCTTATTACAGCTATCGGGTATGAAAACGTGTACGATATTTTTTACAATTTTTTGTTAATGAAATGGTCGTTTTTTGTGTTTAAGACAATTATAATTATGTATTCGCTCAATTCAAAATGAAGTGTCGAAAACTGAATGCAGTACGTACATAAAATTTCTATAATTCAATTATTAGATTTATGTGGAAGGCTTACTCAAAAGTTACATTGATTAGTCTATGGAATTTTGAGTTAGCTGTTGAGACAACCAAGCAACAGGTACGATTTTTACATCGGAGTTTTAACCTTCCTTATTCCTGGGATGGTCTTCAAACGAGTTGAAGATCTTCGTCAGTCACCCCGCATTTGCTTAAAGATGTATATTTCCTTAATAAAAAGTTCATAGGACGTTCATTACGGCATTGAAAGCATTCCGTCTCATTTCGCATGAGGGAAAACACGAATTCACGATTTTGGGACAATTTAATAGAAAACTAACACAGTACATCGTGACACATCTTCAAAATAGCCACCGAGTTCGTCTTAGCGCAGCAGAAGATTTTCCATGACTTTGTCATGGAAGGTTGCGATGTAAAAAAGTGTGACGGTTGCAATAGCGTCGTCACATGTGAAAAGTTGCACTCCGAGATGATTTTTAAGGGTCCGAAGAGAACACACAGCAGACACTTTTCAGGATTAGTGTTTCGGATAGCGTCTATTTTGAAATGACAAGAGCAAAACTCTGGCTACTTATCGATCCCTCCTCGTATGTGTTATAGATAAATATATTCGATATCGTAGATCATTATCCGTGGATATTATCTCTAAAAGTTTTGCGTTTTCGTCAAAAGAAAAAATATATAGTCAGAAGATAAAAACAATATCTCCTTATTGTTGTGTACTTTTGTTGCATTGCGCTTGTCTTGCCGTAAATAAAAAGTTATTTGTTTTGTCGATTGAGGCTCCAAACGAGACTCGGTCATGTTTATGTAATCACGGAGTTGAGTCACGTTTGTTTTGAGAAATGTAATTGGTGTGTCAGGGATCTTTTGTTGTCAGATTTTATGTGTTATCGAAGTTGCAAATACCGCATTTTCTGGAATGTAAGAGAGTATTTTTTCAGATTAAGGGCAAGGAGATCATTTTTTGACCAAAGGTATGTTTGCACGTGCGCCTTAAATTTAGTTTTAGATTCTTAAATGGTTTTGTTGATCAAATGCTTCGGTGGATTATTTCCCCGTCAATTAGAGCAGTGTTCCTCAACCAATGGGACGGCGGGAAGGTCTTCTAGGTGGGTCGAGAAAATTGGAAAATAATTATTGTAAAACCTTTTCTCAACAAAATTATTGCAATATTTAATGCTCTTAAAATTTCCGTCTGTAATTTATTTAATAGTAAAATGTTTTTATCATAGTAGGACCCAGGTTTTTTGTCAAAATGGTTGGTGGGACGTTAGATGCAAAAGATTGAGAATAGCTGAATTAGAGAAAATTTATGTTGTCATGTTAGATAACATATCTAGTATCATTGGTCAGTTATTTAGATATTAGCGGCGGTTTCGGCTTTATATCGTTTCATGGCCAGTGGTTGTCATGGCGATTTGAAAATTTTCGTTGCGCATAATATTGACCTTCATTTTTGTTTTGTAATTTATTTGCTGAATGAATAGTGTGCTCTTTTTTATTTCATCATGCTCGGAAAAATTTATTTTCTTTCGCCGCTTTTAATCACGGCTACGTTTTCTGTGTTTTACTAATCTTCAAGTGTTTTTATTTGAAGTCTGCATGTTTTAATCTCAATATCCTCACTACTTTTTTATAAAGGGGGATTAATTTCGTTTGTAAAGGATATGCCTCGAGGTTTTAAATGTTTGTTATTTATACGGTTTTATTACGCAAACAATATCAGCAGTGAAGAAGGTGCTTACCCAATGAATAAACATGGGGCGTTTAATAATAGTCAAATATTTATCGTATTTATAGATGTTCTCGGGCTCTGAATCATCTTTACAATGACCCTGACGAAGATTTACCTCGTTGATGAGGCCCCCCCAAGTCACCAGGGCAGGGTTTTGTTGTCACCTCTATACCGAGAAATTATTGTTGTAATCTTCTTAGTTATTATCCATAATTCATTCTTGCCTCTACGTTGCCCTTTCATTTGCTTTGAGGCAAAATTATCTCTCGTATATTTAACGCGTAACCACAGGCATCAGAAATTGACGCGTCAACACAGGCCTGAGGTCTCTCAGATCCCACGCCAAAAATAAATAATTATTGTTAGATGAAACAACATTGTATGTTGTTTTCTTATGTTTATATTTGAAATAGAGTCTTGGCGAATAAACACAAAAATATGAACTTTTAGTATGCAATATCTTTTTAGTAATTATGAAAATGAAAATTTTTTAACACAAAAAAAGTAAGGCTCTAATTTTTGATAGGTTACTTTTTTAAATTTCATACAGAAACTTTAGTATTTGCTTTAGTCTTTTGCAGAGGGTTTGTTTAAACATATGAATGTAAAAAATTAAAAAAAGAAAAACTTGTTAAAAAATGAGGACCCTAAACTTCGTCACTTCAGCGCATGCTCGTCAAGCAGGTGCTGAACATTTCAGACATATTGAGCTGCTACAAATAAAATATTGGAAGGCAGTTTTTGTTATCTTTTTAGGAGGTGCGACGATCCAGGACGGTTTAACTGCGACATATCTTAAGAAATTTCCGAAACCGTGAAAAAGAACTTACGAAAAAATTACGCGAACACAGGCATGCGGTCTCTCAGACCGGCAACGAAACTAAACACTCTCTAGTACAATGCTAGAAGGCAACTGCCATACAATAAACAAAGCCACCTTAAATACACAAAGGTAAACAAAATATCAAAGGCAGAGATGATTCACGAACCCTAAACGAGACGACTGAAATTTTCGTGCGATCTGAGAGACCGCTGCTTGTGGTTACGGGTTGAACTAGCTAACAGAAATCTAAATGGCTAATTTGAATAACCTTCGATGAGATCTCTAGGAAATTTTAACATGAATAGAAAATTCTAGGTTAATTCCCCGTCTTACTATGCGACGCGCCTATCTTGAGGCCATACATAATTTGCAATCAACTTCTAAACGTTATAATACCAATTAATGTACTTACAGTTCACTAAAATGACCGTGAGAGATCCGCGTTGATGGACGGGAAAATTGTACTCCACACTGGACCGCAGCAGTAGGAATGTTTCGAAGAATCATCTATTCAGCCGCAAGAGGCGTTAGTAGTGGGCATCTGTACTCGACTTTGTTACAAAATAAAAGCTTCAAATTTCACTTTCAGACGCTTCGCTTAACCGACGCTTTACAGCTGATGTTGAGAAACAGTTCGGATTACTGGAAGTTCGGATTATAGAGGTTGCACTGTATTCACTATATCTGGGCCTATTGGCGTGCCACCTTTCAAATAATTTTGTCCATAACGCTTACCAAAACATGATTATTATATTTTAATAACATAATTCGGCATCATCACAATGCGAGATGCAAGTGAAATTCCTTTGAATTCATATTTTTGTAATTCTTTGAAATATCGTGCCATGTAAAAATCTCTTCGTGTGCCATAGGTTGCCGACTCTAGACACACGTAGGTTTACGGGACATTACTCCTCTCCAGGGACCCTACAGTCACACATCATGCACACCTCACGTACGTAGTTAGGCGGATTTTTCACGCCGCGGCGCACAAAAAAAACTCGACTTCGCGGGAAATTAATCCTCGCCAGTGATCGTCATTCATCTGTCTTCAACCACAAACTAGTTTGCGGAACCCTACTCCACGGCAGGGACTAGACCAATCACACAACGAACACACGTGGGTTTAGGGGTGATTAAACGGTCAAAGGCACTCACAGACGTACACAAAGAGTATTAATCGACGAATACGTATTTCGATCGCAAAGTGATCCTCTTCAGCTTCGTCTGAAGTAAAAAAATTTTTTTAGGACATAACAGCATTACAAGTCGCTTGGTGGGCCACGTTAAAGACATTAAAATTCAGCAACGAAAAGTTTTAATGAGCGTTTTGGGAATTTTTGTATAGTTCGTACATAAACTAAGCGAGGCGTTTCGCATCAACCGACTGGAATCTTATCAACATTAATTCAGCCATACTTTGAAGGAAATAAAAACTTCCACTACAGGTTTTGATGTTAACGCGTCATGAGGAAATTGCCAAGGTCTAGAGTAGTAATTTGGGAGACCGTTTTCCTTATCAACCGCACCGAGATTTATCGACCCGCGAATCTGTTGAAGAGGAGTCGGTAAATGGCAAACATTTATGAGTTTAAGCGCGTATCTTTTGGCGCATTATTCTCTGCTCGTTTCGAAATAATCGGAACGACGTGCCCATCCGTAATATTTTTGGAAAAATTCATTCGCCGGCCGGAACCGGTTCGGTTGTGACACACCACTTCGAACGAGCGTAAAAAGAGTAGTAACGATGCCGTGGAATCTTCCGCCATGCCCACCGCGCCATAATTAGAACCGGGAGACCGTCCTAAAAAGGGGCGATCGGATCCCCCGTTGGCTTTTTATTACCACCCGTGCGCTTTCGGCGTCGGCGTCCTATGTTCTGGACAGCGTTCCCGAGAAGTCGCTTCACGTCTCGCGTTATTTTCGCGCGCGTCCCGAGGTGCAATTTGCGGATATCTGTGTTTTGTGCCGTCATTTTTTCAGCGTAAGGTTTCTTTCGGGCGTAAAAACGACCGCAGGGCGAGTGGGCACTGATAAATTCCTGCGGGAGGTCTAGTTTTCCCAGCACGGACGTCTCAGAAAAGATGCGGCCCTCTCAATGATACGTAAGTGGATGGAAGAGACAATCATTTAGAAACAAAGAGATGCGAAGCAAAATAAAAATGTTTAACAATTAGGAATTGTGATAATTTGGTCTTTAATAGATGACCATTTTGAGCCGTGTACTTTTAAGTTTCAACAAAATGCTTAGGCTGATTATCTTGGCATGCGGTCCGCCATATATTTTGAAATGATCAATCAAATCAGCCAAGCGGAGATATTTTTAAACTCTCCGTGAAGATAAAACTCGAAGGATTTTCATATTTACGCATTAATTAATATTAATATCTGGCTCCGAAAAGTTTTGAGGAATGTCCCTGAATAGCAGACGGCGCGCTTAAAAACATTTGGCTGCCGAGAAAGCCTCTACGATTGATAAATCGTTTCCGGTGCGCGCCATTCTTTTGTTTACGGCCACCGGTTGCTGTCTTACCGTATCACCTGTGAAGCTGCGATGGAAAATTTTAACGCAAATATGTATTTTACGAATTCAAAATATGACGATGAAGCAGTTAATATTAAACTTTGACCCTAAAAACCTCATTTAGAAATGATTTTCGCGTATGTGATACCTCATAATTTCTAGGTAACTTCCGATTTAAACTCGAATCAGGCCCGGCAAAGAGTTGGCAACTTCCAATGCGGCTCCCGAATAATTCACTATCACCAATAAGACCACCAGCCATGCAGTAAAGGTTCCCCTTATGATTTAAACTCTAATCCGGCCCGCGAAAGCGTTGGCAACTATCAATGCGGCTCCCGAATAATTCACTATCACCAATGAGGTCACCAGCCATGCAGTAAAGGTTCTCCTTATGATTTAAACTCTAATCCGGCCCGCCAAAGCGTTGGCAACTACCAATGCGGCTCCCGAATAATTCACCATCACCAATGAGGCCAGCCACGAAGAAAAGGTTTACCCCTGACGTAAAAATTTCGATAGGCCGTTTTGAATGCGGGTAGATTATACAAACAAGCCTCGATCACGAAACTAGTCCACAAAAATCGGCCTAGAAGTGTGACAGTTGTGCGAAATACGACACACGTGGGTTAGCAGCTAAGCCCCAATCGCCCAATGGGCGTAATCAAAACAAAACAGCACCGCGAAGAGCTTCATGCGGAAACAAAAAACAAGCTAAAATCGCGCGGGCAAAACGCCTCGGACCCGGGAGGAAAAAAAAGAAATCTTTTTAATTTCCCAAAACGGAAAACCCACCTGGGGATAATCCGCCGCGCCGCCCGCCCGCCGGAATCCCTCCTTCCCCATCGACCCCCGGGTCCTCTCCACCGTCTCCGTCCGGCCTGTTCAGCCTGAAGGCGTTCCTCCTCCCCGACTCGCTAGAATGGTACTGCCCGTCGGCCAAGAGCAGGAGGGCCTCAGCCTGTTCGACGCTTCGGTCCAGAGGCCCGTGGACTCGGGCCAGGAGGTCCACGCACCTGTACATGAGCATCCAAACGTCCGCCTGCGAGATGAGCCACCGGATCAAGTGCGTACCTGCGGAGAGCACGGCCGTAGGCTTTCCGACACCACGACCAACCGTGCTGTCGCCACCAACGCGACTCCGGGAGGCGATAGCCACGGCGGAGACGGCGGTGGCTGCGATTTCGGCTACTACGGCTGCAGTTGCTTTCGGCACCTCGGAGGGCGAATGCATGGCACGTGGGAGGGGGATGTGGGGGAGAGGGGGAGGAGGACGTAGGGCCACCTCGAGGATTAATCCGGAATGTCACGAATCACTAAACACTATAAGAGAAGACATGTCACGTTCACTGAGTAAGGTATCCGCGCGTCCTTCCCGGATGAGCGGCGTTCGGCGGCGTACGCATCTGGGATAATGTTATCCGCATCCGAGCGTTTATCGCACGATCCCGTAGTGGTCTGTTCGCGCGGGCCCTCGCGGCAGCAAGGGTATGCGACGGCGTTGAGGTCGCCGCGGTGGATCGTGTGGGTGAGTGGGGGAAGGTAGGTTGGGCGCTTCCCTTCTTCCCCTCCGGGCCCGGTCGGTGAGAGGTGGTGAGAGGTGTGTATCTCTCGAAGTCGTGTGGGGAGGGGGGTCGGCGGCGGGGGAGGGAGTGGTGGAGGGAGGTAATACGCGCGCCAGACGGAGGCGGCAAGGACTCCCGAGGCGCATGGAACTGTTTTAAGTCGCCAATCGCCACGCTTCATTTAAAAGAGGAAATATTGCAGTTAAGACTGACGGATGGTGTCCGCGTGTTGCGTATCGCTCGCGGACTGCGTTGCGTCTGAGGAGCGAGGGAGGAGGCGGGAAGGAAAGGTATTTTTTAAGGAAAAGGTGGTGCCAACCTCGCGGTGTTGTTGCCGTTTCGGTCGCCGGTGCCTTTCTGGGCCTTCCCGGGAATGGTTTTTCTGACGGTTGGAAATGGGTGTTGTGGAGAAGGGAGGAACACGTCCTTTGTATATTTTTTTCATGAGTGTTATGGGTTCGTTTCCGAAGGTCGCCTGGCTTACGTCATTTGACGGTTCAAGGGCGGATGCGGGAAAGATTTGTGCGTGTGTGGCGAAGGAACGAGGGAAGACGGGGAAGGACTACAATGGGTCGGCGGCGGAAGGATGGCTTTGAAATTCGCTCATTTTTGTGGAATTGTTGTTTTTTGTAACTTGCGTGTTCTCGGGGATGTCAACGCCCCTGGAAATAGAAGGTTTCGAGATTTGGCTCACATATGGTCGAACTCGAGAGGGAAAACGAAAAAAATCGATCGGTAATATTTCAAGTTGGGATGCTAAGAAGCAATAAATATCCCCTTTCAGTAAAGAAAACTTAGGGTCGTCCAAGTTTAAAATGCCTAGAACTTGTGTTTTTCCGTAGCTGTGGTAATACGATTATTTGGATGAGTTTGAAGTATAAAAATATGTTGGAAATGTTTTAACCTCCAACTGGTTCCAACATTAATCGACGGTTATTGAAACTTTCAACTAACAGTTATGTTAGCGGTGTATGGTAATCTTATTGTTAGATTTGCGAATCCCAAAAACTAACCAATTTCATTTTCAGTTTGTCTTAATCGCAGGAATATCTTCAACTAAATGAAAAATATATGATAAAAAAATTCGTCCCTGAAGAGGTTAAAGAGTGGCTGACGACACGAGTGTGGAAGTTGATCACTTTTTGGGAATTTCTAGACATATTTAAATTGTTTGCGAGTGGCTTATTGATTAAGCGGCGGTTTATTTAGCTTCTTCGCCCTTGACAACTAACGTTTTTGGCGTTACATCGAACTGTATATGGTACCAGTAGAAGTTTTTGAGATGTTTGTCTGCGTGTGGAGCCGGTAACTTGTTGAACAAATATTAACCTTGAGACTTTTCAACGGTTCGCTGTTATCTTTTTAATCAAAAGGTTGTATCTGATAACAATATTTATATTTAGACTGCCGCGAAGTTAGTCAGTGGGCTTCTTGGGCAAATAACTGGCGTTTTTGAAGAGTTTTTCTTTTTTACGTTCAGACACTCAAAGATTCAGCGATCTATGAAGTTAAATTGTTTGAAAACGAAATCAACGTGTTTCGATATTGATGCGAAATTCCGCTAATGACCGGAGAAAAATAACCACATTCTCGTAGTTTGTATTTTTATTCATATGATATATGGTGTTCAGAAAATTTAATTCAGGAAATTTAATTTTCTACAATCTTTGTTTGAAACATTTTCCCATATAATGCATTGTTTGAGAGATATCTTATGTTTTTAGCTGCCACCGATGACTATTGTTAACAATTGACGCTTAGTTACGTCTTAGTAACCCTCCTTTTTATTTTCTTAATTGTTGGAGCTTTGTGGCTATATCCAATATCAGAAGGCTGTTTGAGTTTATTTCCGTTCTTTGTAAAGTCTAAAATTTTCTCGTAGTTTCTTAAAATATTTATTATTATGTAACCTATTTGGATTTTTTAGAAATATTACAGATATGGAGAAAGTCGTGTGGTGGCCACATCAGATTTTTTCCTAAGCATAAAATTCATTTCGTCATACCCAACCGAAGAAATCCTTTCCAAATCAATTACCAGAATATTTCTTCCCGAGGAAAAAAATCCGAACATTGAAGCTTTTTTAAATGATTGGAGAGAATAGAATCATGTTTATTCAAATGATTGGACTTTGCGTTCTCGCGTCGGTTGGGGTTTGTTAGCCTCATGTTTGCCGTTGGGTGGAATTTCAGCTGCCGTCTTAATTCCAAGCTTAGCGATATAAAGATCGAGGGAAAACCGTGTTTATCGAGCAATGAAAGGTGGATTGGGGATGTTTGGTCTATAACATGTCGTTGGTAAATTGCGTGGTTGCGTTCATCATCGCTTCGCGGAAGACCACGCGATTCGTTAACGTCGTTTATGTTCTATAAAGTCGGATGCGATCTCTAAGCCGATGTTTGTTCTACTCAATTAGCGTCGCTAAGTGAGGGGAATCGGTTGTTTGTTTGTTAAAGATGTGCACAATCCTTTTAGACCAGTGGTCGGGAAACTTTTCTGCACGGCGGGCCGCGTCGAAAATTGCGATCGCCTAGGCTGGCCTCATTGGAAGTTGGGAATGCTTCAGCGGACTGCATACGAGCTTATTTCGGGAGATATGTAAATATTCTGTGATATCATTTAAGCGAAAAATAAGCATATAAATTTTTACTTTCTCCATATACGAAGTATAGTTTTCCCAAAAAATCGAACTCGAGATTTCCACGGAAATACGTGTTTTAAGGTCCCCTGAATACGTTTTGACTATTTTATTGATGATGTTTGTGTCTGTCTATCGGTCTATGTGATAGAATTTTGTGGGCGCTCTAACTCAAAAACTTACACTTGTATCAATGCCAAAATTTATATTTAGAAAGAGAACTATATAATAAATAGTTGATTAGGTTTTGGCAACAATCGCCCAACCGGAAGTGGATGTTTACTCTAGTCATATTTTGGTTTTTGGCAAATAACTCATTTAAATCCTCGTAAATGTAAATGTTGTTTATGATATACTTCATAGATAATTTTATTCTCTATAACTTTTGTTTTTAACATTTTTTCGTAGAACGCATTGTTAAGGATATATTCTATTTATTTAATATTTGCTTTAATATGTGATGAATATAAAACAGTACTGGAATAAAAGTCGTAGGAAATTTAATTTTCTATAACCGTTGTTCGAAACATTTTCCCATATAAGGCATTGTTGAAGAGATTTTAAAAAAATAAATTTTTAGCTGCCACAACTACACCACCTACCGGCGTCTATTATAAACACTTTACGCTCCTTTTAATTTTCTTAATTGTTGGAACTTCGGGGCTATATCCAATATCCGAAGGCTACGGTTTTGGTTTATTTCTGTTCTTTGTAAAGCCTTTAAATTTTTCTCGCAGTTCCTTAAAATATTTATTATCATTTAACCTATTTGGAATTCAGATTTTTTAGTATTAAGATCTCAACATTCAACGCTTAAAGCCCGTAATTTCGATTAACAAACACGAAATTTCTCCGTGTTAAACTTTACGGATCCCTCTTTCATCATAGCTTCGCGGGTCGTATAAAACGGTCTCGAGGACCGCATGCGGACCGTGATTTGACGTCTCTCGGTTTAGATTACTCTTTCAACGTGTTTGTTGGTAATTCGAACCTTTGAATTTTTGCTACATAAATTACGACATAGGTACCAATTTTTAATAATGGATTGAATCTTTTTCATGAGCCGTGCATGCATCTGTTATCATCAAAGCGTGACGTGTAGACGATTAAAAATCATCCCAGCTGAAGCATGTTTTTGTGAATCATTCGAGGTAATTTTCTAAGAATCATGCATCAACATTTTTTTCTGGAAGTTTCTCAAAAAATCTTTTCCTCATAATCCTATGAGGGATCACATTTTTAAGCTCGTTAGGACCTGCCCTTATTTAAAATAAGTTCTCTAGAATTAATAGTTTGGTGAAAGTATCACTTCAAAGATTTTACTTGAACAATCGCCGACTAATGTTGAAACTATATGCTACTCTGAAAGCTTCAGTCTTCGTTTATGATATCTGCCCATGACTAAACCTATTTTCGAGAAATGTGTGAAATCAAATACGAATGAACGCGGAAAGGTGTGGAGGAATACAAAATGGTATCAGAACAAGTTTTTCAGACGTGTTCGCAAAATTCGTTTCGCGATAAACTTCATACTTCAGTAGGCACTCGTCGATTCGAATAGTATTCTAGTTCTTAAAGGAATTTGAGATAGGGTATTAAAGGGGAAAGCGCTACAGAAATCGAAATCCGTTCTGGAAGCCATGAAATTTAATTTGTGCGCGTAAATGTCAAAATCTGACAATTTTGTTGTGTCTAAATTCGGACCGTGTTTCTTAATGTTCTATTTTAACGTTTTGTTATTTTCCCAATAATCTGAAAACTCTAGGAAAGGTTTAAGTGAAAGTTCATCTGGTATTCTGCGATCGCTCCCATCATATGTTCTAAGTTATTTTGGAATATAGATGCCCTTTAAATCAGAAAGACTAGAATAAAACGCTTCTCTCTTTTTGAAAAACGTGAACAGGGTTCTTTTTTAAATGCAAGCTTCGACGAGCCATACGAGTGACAAAGTATCGAGCTTGGCCACGCCGTTGTTTTCAAAATTAACAAAAAATAAATTATTTTTTCTGACATTTCACGCATACCACAGACGATATAGTGCCACCAGCTGAAGAGCCCTGCTCAGTGTATGTGTGTGTGCATGTATATATATATATGTGTGTGTGTGTGCGTGTTACGGTAAAGGTACGTAATCGGGAAATGTGTACATTTACCGGTAAATGCGCACTTTTACCGATGTGCCTTGGTAAATGTGGAAATAAGTAAGAATGAGAAATGCTACAATTCAATAATTACGTTAATTTATAATAAAAATCATCGAGGGTTCGGCTCCACTGGTATATATTAAGATGAACGCTTCCAAACCCGAGGGGGGACACACAGTGAACGTGACGAGGAACCAAAAACACTTCGACTAACCTACCGAACCCGGTGGGGTCGAGTAAAAATTGCCTTCATGTTCAAATTTAGTTTAGTTGTGCACATTTACCACGAAATTTACACATTTACCGTACTTCTAAACTGCAACAGATGTTCGCGACGCTGCCAAGATGTGGCCGGTGTTGCGACGTTTATCCACATTTACCAGTCTCTAGGTAAATGTGTACATTTCCCCAATCCAATTGGTAAAAGTATGTTATACTTACATTTACCGAACTTGATGGTAAATGTGCACATTAACCGGGAAATGTGCACATTTACCAGACTACGCACATTTACCGTGACACAAACACACACACAAACATATATAATCTCAAAATTTATAATTCATAGCTGTATTGAGTAGATCGTTCGGCTCGAATATGTCATCGTGTAGTGCATGGGTTCTTAACCTTTTTGCACCTACGGACCCCCCGTATTCTCATGGGTTATCTATGGACCCCTACCCCATTTATATAATTTATTTTCATAAGACGAGAGAAGGATAATGGGAAATATTTTAATTTAACTGGGAATCCTGCCCCTACGCGCTACGCTCGCTCCAGGGACGTTGGCGCCACGCGCCTCCGTTTTATTCTCGCTAAGCTGAAAATAATTTTTCGCAACTACTCTTATCAAGGCGCATTTTTTTGTTCTAAAGTTTTTTTCTCCGGCACACCGTTTCCGAAATACACATTTTTAAATATGTTAAACGGTCGCCATTTTGTTTCACAATGGCGGACGAAAATTAAAATCGTTTTCCTGGTTGAAGCAAAATGTCGTTTACCGCATTCCTCTACGACAAAAACAGTTCTTGAGATACATAGGGAGACAGACGGGCGGAAGGACAGACACGGGATATTATATATAGCAGGGGTGGCCAAACCGCGGCTAGCGAGCCACATGCGGCTCTCTTCAATTTTCACTCAGAAACGTAGTATGAACGTTTTCCACTGTAAAACACAATGAGGTTGAGTTGAGACGTTCTGGGGATACCTAAGGGACATGCATTATATCTGAATTGCTTTGGATACAGGTTTTCTTTTACTATTCATAAATTTATGAGTACAGAGTGTGTATCATGCGGCTCTCCAAGTAAGTTTAGCCAACCCTGATATATAGGATACTTGCTTCATGCATACCCGTCGTTTTTGACTTTCAATTACACTAATATATTGGGTTCATGGACCCCAGGTTAAGAACCCCTGCCTATAGCGAATAAAAGGCCGGTTTTAGGTGCGTGGGCAGAGGTGCCCGGTATCTAGTGGGCGGCCTAGTGACCACCCATGGCCGTTTCTTTTGATCGTAAATTAATCTTCCTCCGAGTTTTTAACTCTTTAAGGGGGCGTCCAAATCATTTCGTCGCCCACATATGTAAGACCTGCCGCGCCGCTCCCGACCGCACATAAAATATTTCGCATCCGACAGAATGGCAACCACCAATGTGAATTAAGCTGAAGGGGGGAGAAGGAGGAGGAGACGTGCTTAGTGGCATGTGGGGGGAGGGGGGCGCAGAGATGCGTGCCTTATCGACGCGGTGAGAGGAAGGAAGACCTTCACTCTTCCGCGCTTGTTGCTTTAATAAACGGCTCTAAGCCGGACTCGGCTGGGCGGGCGGGATGGTGGCAGCCTCTGAGGGCTCTCGTCGCATTCCTTTCCTTCATTTCACTCTCTCCCTCTCGCATTCCACTACGCTTCCTCACCCCTCCCTTTCTCTCTCTCTCCCCCTCCCTCTTTTCACTCTTCCTGTTTCCTCTAGCTTCGAGAGCACGTGTCCGCTACTCTTCAATCGCTCCGCGGCGTGCGGGAGATTGATGGCCTTTGGTTTGACGGCAAGGTTGTCGCGTCTCATCCTCGGCTACGGTGCGGTTTTGTTGCGGGGCAAATGCTTCGTGATGAAAGGAATCTCCTTTTTATTCAGGAAACAGTCTTCTTTATAGACTTATTTAAGCTTGCCTGCCGACATGGCTGCCACTCGGTAAATATGTACACGAGAGTTTGTACGATTCGAAGAGAAGCGAGTGTTTCGGATTCCCGGTCCAAGTTTTTGGTGCGATTTTGTGGAGTAAAATTCAGTGTTTTCCCCGCGGATTTCGCGTGCGTTAAGGACGAAGACGTTGTTGTATGTAAATAACCCGATCGCATAGTTTTCCAGTCGTTCGTGTTTACGGGTCTGCCCTTACTGGATTCTTCTTTATCTTCTTTTGCGAAGAATTTTTACTTTCTGTATACGCAGTACGTATAATATGACTACTGTCGAAGTTCGTGTTCAGTACTGTTGCTAACTGAAAGCCTCGTTTCCGTCGCTATGATAAAAATTTCAAATTGTTGATTTCTGCCAAAGGTCATTTTAGTCGCGGTCATCATCATCCCAATATCACTTTGCGACATGTTTTTAAAACAAATTTACTTGTAAGTATTGAAATCGCCGCCAGTGGTAATTTTAATCGTCAATATTTATTTTGACGCAATAATTTCACCTTATTAGTAGAATGGGTATCAAAATTTTGGTATTCATAGCAACAAATACAAATTGTGTTTGCTTATTGTATTTTCAATATGTAAATGATCCCAAGTATTTTTCATTGTTAAAACCGTTTGACATTAAAAAAAAATTATCGCGATTGCAACTGCTGATGTTCATATTGAGAAAGCTGCTGCCGAGAGCAACTTGTGAGTACTGTCTCACATCAGTCATATTGATTATTTTGTATGGAGAAAGTCCGATTTTCCTCAGAGATTTCTGTTTGTTGTTCATATTTTTTGTTTTTAACCTTGTTATTGTCGCAAAGGATCGTGATTCCGTCGACGTCCGAGGTTATAGAGGAGCCCAAGTTGTTCTCTAACCTCACCAATTAAAAGGAGCAGATCAATCAATTGGTCAACACAGCTGTTGTCGCCCCAATTCAGACGGTTAAAGCCACGCCCGCGTGCGCACTTGCGTCAGGCGCCGGCTTAAAAAATTAAAAAAACGGCGGATTTTCGCAAGTTTTTAACCTCAGACTAGTTCTACGACGAAGGAGTTCGTTCGCGGCGCATTAGGGTGATCTAAACGCCCAAACTAGTTTTTAGAGAGCGGGCCAATAGTCGCGGAAATAAAAGGCCGTTTCCGCGATTCGTTCGCGTCTGCGGAAAAGATCGCGCTTGCGAACATTTTGATATAAACGAACTTTTTTCATCTCTAGAAGAACTTTTTTTTTAAATCGTCGTTTCCTTTCGAGAGTTGTTTTGTGCCGCAATTCATTCATTCAGCTCGAAAAAATCGTTTCATCACCTCTCGGCGTGCGTTACGCGTCGACGCCGATGCTATGGCGTTCCTTCCTCGCTCATCATATTTTTTACTTTACTTTCCAGATTGCAAATAGGCTTATAGTTTTGTCGTTGTGTTTGTCTGTCCGTCCCCCTATTAACTTTTGAACCAATGGACCGATTCTCATGAAACTTGGTGAAAATCTCTTGCTACTTGGACCGAGCTCCCGAGGATAGTTTTTGTTGCGACGATTGAAAGTCCCGGGTTCGATTCCAGGAACTTATCCTTCCCATTTGATTTACATGGGAAATCTGAAATTCAGCCTGCAGGGTAATTTTCTCTTGTACATTTAAATATCTTAGAATCGTAATATCGGGGCGGGATTTGTACTATTCTCTGAGGAAAGGAATGGAAATTCTAATTTTTTAATTTGAAGTAGGTAATCAGGTGGAAAGTAGGCATCTTAAGTTCCGTTTGGATCATCTTGCTTGTTACGGAATTGGTCACATGACCGATTGTAGGTAACGTTTTATATATCCAAACAATTTCGTTTCCGCGTTAGCGAAAGCCTCCATTACTGAATGTGTAGATTAGGAATCCACTTTGAAAATGTGTAAATGTCAAATCGATGATACGAATGCGTTTGTGAAGTTTCTTAACCCCGTAAGTTTTGTAATGCCTCTAATATATACTTAATATGAATCTGGATAAATACCCTGCAAGTAACCACAATTGGTGTGTGACAGGGGGGACTATATCACCGACCTATCATGTTACCTATTCTGCTGTTGTGCTCTCTTATTATCTCAGGAAAAAGAACCCCTTGTATGTGTGTGTGTATATATATATATGTATGTATGTATGTATGTAGGCTGAGTTCAGTACTGTAGATGTGAATACCTATGCCCGTTATGAACACGTTATTCCAGGAAGATTACCAGAAAACTTCGATTATTTTTCGTTGTCTTTGAGGATAGATACATGAATGTAATTTGATAAGTATAAAAATATAATTTAGTTTTTATCTTATTGCTTTATAAAGTATTTATTCGTGTATGTTTTTCTACATTACATATTGCTAGATATGCAGGGCCGGATTTAAAAATCATTCGCCCCTATTCAAAGCATCCCGACTTTAGTGTTTTCCGTAAGAAATGAAGTATTAAGCCATACGTACTTAAATATATGCCTTTTGCGAAAGCTAGGATTTCTCGCAGGTGATTAACAGAAACTTAATATACATTCTTTTTACTGCATGAACATATCCTGCCGTCCACCATTAATAAGGTGGCTTGCAGGCAGTGCTGTAGTCGCAAAAAAGGCAGAGGGTATACTCTATACGGGAATAAAACTTTGAAGGAGGGTCTTACCCAGTTTCTTTTTTAAGCAGAGGATATACCCTATTCATTCGAAAAAAGCAGAGGGTATACGGCGTATACCACCGTATACCCTCCACTACAGCCCTGCTTGCAGGGTATCATGTAGATGTAGATGAACAATAATTATCGCATTACTAGTACGCCAACGTCCCTAAGCATATTCCTACCTAATGGGAAATCCGTCCTTGTACACATTGCGTTTTAGAAGAAAATAATTTTTTTTAAACATGGAAATTGGGAAATTAATAAGTAAGAAAATATTTAGTTTATTAATTACGTATCAAGATACAATTCAATCATATTTATTATATTTCCTATTTATTTTGATGAAGCATTATAATTTAGGCACAACTAGCATAGCTGCGAAAAAGACAAGGAAAGAAATTAGAAGAACTCAAAAAGAGGAACAAGAAAATCACCTCATTGAAAATGCCTAATGACTTGTAAATAAAACTATATATTTTATATATTTTTATATCAATATTTTCGAAGCGAATATAGGATGATGATGGTTGTTTAAGGGGGCCCGTTCAAAACTTTCGCCGGGGGGGGCAGAATTCGTAGTTACGCCACTGAAATCTGCTGTCTAGGGCTAATCATTTGAACAAAATCTGTTTGTCTCGTATCTACATAGGATGTCGCGTTAAAATGAACCATATCGCGCAACAATGAGGGATAGTTTATTCTTGTCTCTTTTCACAAAATTGGTATTTACTATAACATTTATGAAAGAATTTTCATTTTAAATTCTCCCGGTTGTTATTAATAATATCACGCAAATCATAAGCCTAAAAAATAACTACACCGTCTCAAGAGACATTATAATCGAGTTTTACGCCCAGTTACTGCCAAGCTGCCATGTATTTATATAACCAATTGCATGGTCTAAAACAGTGTTTTTCAAAAACTTCACTGTATTGGCCTTTACTCCTTAAAAATCACAAAAATGTCATATAGTACACGCCCCGGCTTTCGATGCATTGCACGATGATGCTATGCATCGAAATCTGGGTCGTGATTTTCATTAAAAAAGGTTAGTGGTATAGTACTATATTTCTGTGATTTTTAAGCGGGTTTTCAAACTTTGTGTATCGGCACCCAGTGGAATGACTCGCAACCCAGTCGAAGGGAAGGCAAAAATGTAGAAAAATGTCTACTGAATTTAGTTTTCATTAACTTTCGATAAAAAGTTGCCCATACTACAAGATTGGCATTTATATAATATAAGAGCATTTAGTGTCTTGTCATTTTTGATACATTTCAGTTATACATAGTGAGAGCTCAGATATTCCTCATGGGCCTCGCGATCCAGTTCTGGGTCGCGACCCTTACTTTGAAAAACAATGGTCTAGAAGGGTACAGGTACGAGAAAGTTTGGCCAATACATGTAGAGCAGTCTTTTTTTACATTTATCACGTGGCCATTATCTCGATAGCATGTGTCTGCGGCGCTTGAAATCTCTTCCGACTCACTCATGCTCAAGATTCGTCCGCGCAACGTTTCTCGCTTTGAGTTGCGGCCCAAAAAGAGAATTGTGGCCCTCAAATCATTGCTTAAAATGAAGCTGATAGACCATTCAGAGGCCATTAAAAGATTGGGTAACCCGACCGTTCTATGGGCATTGGAGAAACGTATTTAGTCCATTCGAGCGAGAGTGCAAGATTAAGAAAGATAGCAACCGTTAATGTCATTTCATTTTCCATTTACCGTTATCCCGTTCCACGTCCTCTGCAAGCATAGTGCGTGTGTCACCAAGGTAGCTTATAAATACGTGCGCGCGAGTTTAGAACGAAGGACGTCGATTCACGGTTTCGCGTAAAAGTCCTCAATTCAACCATTTTCTTGGGCGAAATTTTTTAAAAGTAGCAATTAACTCTTCTGTTACCAGAAGGAGTAAAGCTAGTGTACCCAAGAATTTTGATTGTGTATAAAACATAACCCCGTTAGTATAAACTTCATGTGACTTCAATATTTATGATTTGTAATAAAGAGTTCATTTGGGAATTTTAAAACCAGATGTGCATTTCTTCTACAAAGTTTTTTTTTAGAATCTACTTCCGGCGAGTCTCCACTGAATACGGCTGCATTGTAACCGAAATGCGCATCTGGTTTTTAGGCGTTCTTGACCAGCGAAGCGGTAGTAGCGGAACGTCTTATGGGCACGTCTCCTCCGTTGTAACTCTGTAGATCAGCAGACATGGTGAATTGATAAAAGTTAATAATGAAATACAGTGAATCCCCGATATAGCGAGAATTTATAAAATTCATAAAATGCTCGTTACAAGTACTCGTAATATCCAAAATTTTAATTTCGTTTATGTAACGTTAAGAAAATAATGGTGCCGGTGTTTTCGCTCGCTATAAGAAAGTTTTCGTTATATGATGTACTCGTTATATCGAAGTTACAATGTATTTGTGCAATGTTATAATTATGCTACATAAACAAACATGAAACCCAGGGGTAACGCTGTTATCCCCGATAGTAATGGGAGTGTGTAAAACATTGGGAATGAGGAGAATGAGAAGTGGTTCGTAAACTGCTTATGAGGTTGTACATTATATAGTTCTTCAGATCTAACTTGAGCTGTAAGATAATTTTGAGCATATTTGGCAACGTGTCCGTTCAGTGATTGTCCGGAGCCCCTTTATGATAGCTCTCCCACTCGTAATTTTTCTTGCTTGTCTGAGCTTAAGTTAGACTTGGTCCATTATAACGAGGAAAAAATTGTTTGCTCAGTAAATTGCAATGCGGCAGCCTTTTCGTTCTTAACTGTGCACAAACACCTTCTGGCGCAGCAAAAGTACTATATCAGATTGATTTTCGCTCTATTCGTCTGCAAGGTTCAAACGCATGCAAATAAATCGAAACATTTAGTGTGATTAAAGTAGGTTTAACTCATTAGCGATGCCTTGTTCTAGTTACAAAAGGATTGATCGCGTCGATTTGAATTCCGCGGACCGAAAATCGGGAAGCATCCTTATACAAAACGACGCGTGATGTCGTTGGCACACTTAGAAGGATGTGTTGAAGGATAACTTCCTCAGAAAATCGGTGCACGATATTTTCTATCACCTCTCACCCGTCCTTGCTCCGGGGAATAGTTTTTAATAACATGCCTTGGTTGCGAAGAAGAAAATGCAGCGGGCGGAGGTTAGATTTAACGGCACATATAAGTAACATTTGCGTTTAATTTGCATAACGTGTGTTGGCAAGCACTTGTTTTTCCTGTTACTTTTAGGAATATCTTCGAATTGGTTGTCGTTTTCTTATTTTAAATGATTCTCTTTTCCTTTTTAGTCTAGGGAAAGGTGCAGGAATACCTTACTGATGATTTACATATACGTTATTATAACTTGAAAGCCACCGAAAGGGTATGGCAGTGGGTGCCATTATACCATATCTACGTTAGCGAAAATATCGATTAGAGCAGAGGTGCACAACTCAGAAGTTGACACGGGCCAAAATCAACCTTGATTGGACGTAGGCGGGCCACGCTATGAAATCTTTGTACATAAATATTTAAGTACACTATTTTAGATTCAGTAATTACCGTAACAATTCTTAGAGTGTCTCTTAAACTCTGATCTATCGGTGCTGAACATAGTGGAGCTTGGTTTAACTTCATAAGAGAAAATGTTTGTTCACACATGCGATAAATATCCATAACAAATTTTACTTGTATTTTTTTACGGAAAAGGAAAGCACCAGCTGAGTTAAATCCTGCCTGGCCCCACAAAATGTGTCGGCGGGCCAAATTTGGTCCGCGGGCCGTATGTTGTGCACCCCTTGTATTAGAGTGTAGTATTGCATCCGGGAAACAGATTAGGGATTCTAACAATTGTTAATCAAAGCGTTCTTTTTCAGGCCGGTTTTTATTTCGTAAAAATATAAAATCTGTTGTAAAGTAAAATCGATTCCTTAACCGTAAAATTTAATATTTAGAGAGACACTAAGAAAATAAATAAATGATAGAACAAATCGTCAAATGGAGGGTTGAAAACAATAAAAATGGATGAAATTAAAGGAAAAAATAACAAAAAGATACACGGGTCTAGGGGTTGTTATTCCTCGTCAGGGATCTGTTGTCACTCACACTCATGCAATCATTATAACAGAAATCCTAGAAAGGACAGAAACTGGGTTTACAGGTTTGTGTGTCTATATCTATAAAAGCTGTTGCATTCAGACGATTTAGGTGGTTAGTATGTGGTAAATTGGTTCCATTTTCAACCAATAGGGTTATTTTTATCGAAGCTTCTGCCTTGAAAGAATGGGTTTCCTTTTAAAGGTGCTCATGCGCTGTGTCATTTACTGCTATTGTCATTCTGCCCTTGGGGTCGTTGAAAGTTTGTGACTCGGCATGAATTAAAGTTCGTTCTTGACGTGGCCTTGTCAGGAATAATCCAAAGGGTCGGGCAGGATGGCCAAGGGTACCGGAGATCTGGATCCTCCGGTCAACGTTTCCGGGTATCTCTTTTGTGCGGAAAGCTTCGTACGTGTCTCATCCTGCCGGAATATGGCGACGCGCATTGTGTAACCAGGAAATTCTTAAGCGTTTTAATGTACGAAAAAGGAAGGTCCGATTACTCCCCGTTTCTCTTAAAAGGCGCACCCGATGGTTAGCCTTGGACGACCCCGCGTTCACATTACTACACTTCATCAAGTTTCTCATTGCCCCGAAGGCGTGTTTCGTGACGTCTAAATGCCGAGTTCTTTTGAAACGTTCTCCTTGAAATTTCTCTTCTATTAAGAGACATCTCAGAACCACAGCAATCACCGTTTCTTGCATTATTTGTTGGTATTTTGGACAAATTTATCCGGAAGTGCGTTAAAATTAATAAATTTGGGTCGGAAAATTCTTTGAATTTTTTCTATTTTATCTCTGTAGGTTTCTGAACGTTATATAGTTTTCCATACATAAAGACGAACTTCCTTGTCGAGGTGTATCGTTTGCAGGTGCTTTTCCTGCCAAATTCTTCGCCATATTCCTTGTAAAATTGTAATTGAGGAGGATTGCTTTTTTAATGACTTACAAGCCTTACCTAACCTCTTTATTATGGACATATTCTGCCTAGCAACGTCTCTGGTGGTGACAGTTGAAACCATAAATCTTATCTCTGAAGAAGTAACCCTTCTAACATGTCAGGAAATAAAGCCATCATTTTTTAAAAGAGAACAGCGATATTATGGACGACTTGTTATCAGAGCGATTTTATTGAATCGTTGACCTGGACTCGAAACTGAAGAATCAAATCTCTGAATACAGGGGGCGTTAAATTTATGACTGGAAACTTGGAAACGTTCGTGGGTTATAAATTCAAATCCCGCTAGATCAGTGCGATGTTCTCCTTACATATTTTCGTTTCGGAATTTTAGATTCAACAAACTCTCAATTTGAAGCCAATATGCCTATTTCTATGCGCCATTGTAAAACATTGGCAGTTTCGTGGCATTGCTAAGTTCGTGGCAGTTTTTCAATCGTATCTCACCATCTAACCAATGGTTCTAATAGCTTGAAACTTCGCGTATAGATGACAGGAGAGGTCATGTTTAGGATGTAATATCGCTATGCTTCCACTCTTTGTGGTACTATCACAAGCGAAAGTTTTCGCGCCTTAGTGAAGAAAGCACGTGTATTCTGAGTTGGTGTTTATAGTAGCAATAAATGCATGTTAACTAAAAGGATTAGGGTAAAGGTAAGCAATAATGGTTCCGTACAATGGTGGATTACATAAATATTGAATTTTTAAACGTACTGATATGCCTTTCACGAGCAATTTGTGTCTGAAATTTTCTTAGCTTAGGTTTGACGGGACCATTTTTTCAAGCGTTTGACATGATATTTTTGGCATTTTTTAGACGATTCAGTTAATGAAGTAGACAATCTGGAAATCGTAAAAAGTAGTCCTACTTAAAATGAATCTTTCAAACCTAGTTTTAACTCACTTTACCATAATGGCTATAATAATCCAAGAGGTTGATTGGGCACAAATTCCATACTAACAAACAAACCATCAATTTACCATATTGCGAAATTAGCCCATTTTATTTGTACGTTATTTCATTTCTCATTGTGTGTGAATGTTAAATTAATAAACTATCACAATATTTAGAAATGATAAACATTATGTAATTTTACATTATTTTATTAGGATTGACAACAATAGTTTCTATGAGATATATTTCCAAAAATGGAGTTATTACACAAAATAACGCCGGAAACTGTGAAAAAGAAGCTATCACGAACTTAACAAGGCACTGTCACGAAATTACCATTGCTACCACGGAATAACCAATGTTTGTACTTAGTGTGCAGAATGCTATTCATAAACCACACATTTAAAAATACTGCTTATTTTTTATGATGGCTTGTACATTGAAGTAGGCTCTGCTTGTTGGTATCTTTCAATTATTAAATTCGATAATATTTATGCTAGAAATATATAAAATTCTGAAATTATCACGAAATAACAAAGGTTTACTCTACTAGTAGAAAATAAAAAATATTTAAATATTAAATAAAATCATTAAGGACTTCTTTATCGGAAAATAAAGTATTTGACGTTAAATACTACTACAAACGCGTCATCAAGAGAATTTGCCCATAAATAATTATTTTTTGTTCGCTGAGCTACAACAGCAAATCGTGAAACCCACTTTGCTTCCCTGATAAATACCCTTCGTGAATTTATTTGACGAAAACCTTGGAAATTGTTTTCGCTACAGGAATTCAAAATAGTTCCTCGTTATCGAGAATGTATTTAATTAAACCAAAGCAGATATATAACATGATTGGTATTATTTTTTTAACGTATAATCAAGGCATTTTACTTATCCGTCTTGATGTTGATGAAATTCTCATGTTCCGAAAAACTCCAGATCTGTATAAATCCCATTGTTATGAGAGTGTCCATTGTTGTATTTTCAGAATATTAGAGTGGGTATTTTCAAATGCGTGGTCATTATTCTACATAGGATCAATTCGCCACAATTAACCTAGCCATTGGCTCCGGAAAATGCAACCTTTTTCTTTCCGAATTAACTTTAAGGTTAATTCTCATTTGAAGACCAATTGCCCGCTGACATAGGGAAAGTGCTTCCCAACGGTTGTTTAGGCCGATGAAGTATATTTCTGTTACTTCTCAGCGGCGACGCGAAGAGAGAGATGATTTCATTAGGTCAGTGATCTCCAGATCGGCGTCAGCCTTATTGGAGACGAAAACGCTGGAAGTGACGTACAGGCAGCGGCCTAGTTGGCAGTGTCATCTAAGGCGGGGTTTCGTAATATCTTCGTAAATGCGGTGAAGTAAGATCGCGGGAAGCCTCGCTTCGTGTTCGCGTATTTTTGTCGCCGTCAGTATTTGAATATCTATACCCATGTCAGTGCATAACGGTAAACCTGGTCTATTTCTGTCTTTTTTGCTGATTTATCGCTTCCATTTATGGCATATTTTTGGAGGCAGCTATAGTTTTCAATATGGTTCATTACGTTGTAATTTTCTCATTTCCGTTTGACCCTCATAGCGGCAACTTTTGAAAGGATTTTGGCGTCCTTGGCCTTCGTTTATATTTCGGTAATTATATCGACAATTCAACTATCCTTGAGAGTTTTTTGTTAACTATCTATCGCTAAAAGGTCAGGGTCTGTAAACGTATACGGACAACTGATCCTGGGGTGGGATAGCGTGTACGGTGAACCGATCTGATGGGCAAATAAAAGCGATGCTTCGAAGGAAGTTACGTAAGTCTCAAACAGCCTTAGTTTTTATCAGTCGGTTTTGCCACAAAATAACAAGAAATATTGCAAATTATAGAGATTTGTGCAATGGTCTGGCTTATTTACACATTTCTTGTGAAATTTTTCGGAAATGATGGCTAGTAAGACGAAGCACTGTATACAAGAAGCGTCGTAGGATCGTGTTTTACGTACGACCTCACAGTTTTCCTAATTTTTGTCTTGTCGTTTTATTAAGTTTTTCAGTCATTTCAGTCAGCGAAAATTTTGTGACTCGACGAAGTCGAGTCGGCTGCATAGAATATAGGATACAATTTGTTTTCTTTATGATAACCGTATCAGCTGAGTTATTGATATTGATAGTTCTAATCTGAGTTTTATTCTCAGAGTACGTCACTCATAACGCTAGATCGACGTTTGAAGGATGTCTTTTATCGTACCCGGAAGTGAACCGGTAAATGCTAGGGATGATTGTTTCTCTTCTGTACCATAAAAAGGCTGGGAAAACACGATGCGCAGCCGTCATTGGTGGTACTTCACCGATGGTAGATACACTGACGACGGCTGCTTTGTAGCCGAGAGGCGCCTATGGTTTGTCCAACCCTTTAAATTCATATTTAATCGTCGATAAATTTGCAGGGTGTTTTTGTATGGCGTACATCCAACGCGGTTTTCGTTATAAGCATTTTTCGGTTAATCGAAGTGATACTACGCAAACATTCTTTTATGAATTTTCCTTTATATCCTTCGCAAGGGGTCACTGCAGGTCAAAAGTTTTTCAGCGAATTCTATTTTCGATCGTGTATTTTTCTCGAAGCCCGTTCAGCCCTACAGCGATGAAATGAGTTTCCGTCGAAAATTTACGATTCGGCCTCTCATGTCGTGACGTCACCGCCACACATGCGGGGACAATAAGCCTTTTACTCTCTGTGCGAACGAACTCATGACCCAAATTTTTAAAGCCCTTGCGGTTATTTGGAGCATGAGTTGCATTGGAGTAATGTCGTATCACTTGATCAGGTGAGAGGTTTCTTAGCAGTTTACGTCTGGATGTTTATTGTTTCAATTAAAACTTGTTTGCACCGCTCATGACAAACCACAAGGGCCTACGAAACAATTTTCACTTGCAAGGTTGATTCTCCTGTTACGATCCCTGATTCGGAAAAAAACGACCTTCGATATCGCTCCGTCCTTCGATCGATGTCGCGTATTCTATCGTCGCGATTTAAGTTGAATTTCGATACCTCGAGCTTCAAGGGAAGACAGAAAAAGTATGACTTGTCGAGACTTCGACTTATAGAAACTTCTACACCTCGAGACTTAGAATTATCGAATTTTCTACACCTCAAAACTTTGACTTATCGAGAATTCTACATCTCGAGATCTCTATATCTCAAGATTTCGATTTATCGAGACATCGACCTATCGAGATACGACTGTATATGCCATAATAAGACTAGGATACATTTCGCAAGAAATAATAATGCAGCACTACTTGCGGAGGGTGAATGAAGAAAAATACTTGTTTTAAATCACATCGACATATTTATCGGCAGTTAAAAATACGTAATACGAACAGAAAAAGGTCGGACTTGTGCTTGCGTAATGGAAAAATTGTTGTTGTATGAGAAGGGAGGGCTTATGATGCAGGTCGTTTCCGTATTTAAGTCGCATATTCACCAGAAGTTGTAACTGGTCTCGTATAATATATTCGGTTCGTGTTTTAAATATCTCATTAAACGGCAGTGGTATTTTAAAATAAACCTTCTGTCTGTCATTGAGAGAAGAAAGGGAAAACAGCTTTTGCGGGAAATACCTTAACAAGAAAAAACGGACTTGCAAAAAGAATTCGCTGGGAAACAAATAATTACGACTAATAATACGTACGTCTAATGTTAGGTATTTATCGTGTGATTTTTATTTTTGTTCCTGCATTATTCACGTTTAATCGAGGTGCGGGAATTAATGCATAACTTATCGCTATCATCGCGCAAGCTTATTAAAAAAATAATTTATCTGCTTAAACTCATGACCGCGCCTAGGGCGTCTGGCGCCCGGGTGCAAGATATCTCTGTGGCATCCCCCTGCTAGCGAATTTTGTGGTATGAACAAATACGACTTTTTTCATCGATAGAGAGCGCAGACAAGCTGATGGATTTCTGTCGATGTATCCCAGAACGAACTGATTAAAATAATTCGTTGCATAAATATAAAGATAAACATATAATATGTCTGCTTGAACGAAACTTATAAAACTCGCCGCACATTTGATTAAAAGTCAATACTCTGCCCCGTTACTTTAATGAACAATAAAAAATTCCAATATTTTTGGGTTATTTTGTCAATTTACAAGCTTAATTAGATGCGATATTTATTTCGACCATAAGAAAACAAAACTTCGATTATTTATGCATTCCTACGTCAAAGTCCCGACTTCGTATTTTCATTTTAAGATATTTAAAAATCCAATGAAGAATTAGATGTCAATAATTCGATTATTATTTGGAGAAATTGTTATGGAATTTGAATTCGGTACATCTACATACGATCACCGAAACACGGCATATGGCAGAATTCACGCAATATCATGTTATTTTAATTTTGTGTTTCGGTGTTTGACATTATTAAACTCTAGTTTAATAACAAAATAGAATGATTGCTTTAATATAGAATAGTATAGATAAATGTACAAATAAATTAATATAAATGTAACTATAAAATAAAAAATGGTAAGACTAAGATGGTTAAGAAGTTAAAAAAAAATTAATGATTAGCATTATACCTGAAAAATTCTATTTACTAGATTTTATCGATTTTTCGATCGTATTTCAAATATATTCATGACTGAATACAGGAGTACTTTACTGTAAACTCACTCTTTAAAAATGAGTGAACATTCAATAGGGTTAATAGTTAAAATCGTTAAGATGTTATAACTATGACATTTAGCTGCGTATTCAAGCTGTCTTTTATAACTACTTACCTACAATTTTATCAAAAACTCAAAACAATTTAGGACTTATGAGCGGAAAGCAATAAAAGAATTTTCGAGTAGAAACTGAAACACCTTCTCGATTAAATAAAGAAAATAAAAACTACGTATGTGCAGTTTTTCTCTGCATGAACGATGATCCCCTCAGCTTCAAAAAGAGTTTTTTTTTCGCTGAACGAAGTATCCTATCTTCTTATCTTCAGGTATCACACTCTTCTGTTCACACACCGTTGAGGAAAAGCGATCGTTCTCCAACGAAAGCACAAGAGATTTAAGAGCTTTGTACTATTTCGAAATGAATATGAACGTTAACGTAGGAGGGGGATCGTGAAGGAGTCAGGAAAGCTAGTTTTCGGAAAAGATATACTAAACCAATTTGGGGTTTTCAAGACTCGGTAAGAGGGAGAATTAAAAAAATGGTAGACACCTGGTATTCTTCCAGCGAAATGATTTATGATAAAGGTCGATGGTATTCAGGGGCGGACCAAGGTATTTTGACGCCCCGGGTGAGAAAGTGCTCCAGCGCTCCCGTCCGTAAATTTTTATATAAATATTTTTAGAAGAACTTGCTCATTTATCCATTATTCTGTAAAATAATTGATAATGACAGGAAATAGGAATTCCATGTAGATTTTCGCCTATCCCGTGATGTAAATTTGTTTCCAAAATGTATTTACATGCAAGTAAGATATACATAGATGATTGATTTAGTGCCCCCAATACTTTGGCGCCCCGAACAGCCGCCCGGCTCGCCCCTACCTCTGGCCGGTCCTTATGGTACTTGAGGAAAGGATTGCCGCCTTAGCTGGAGCTCCTCGCTAGGTTCGGAATAGCAGTTAACATGGTAGCGCCCCAACCTTCTGGCAACTCCTACGGTGAACCCATTTTCGGTCGCCACTGATACGTGTTATGGCGACCTTTAGTCATGCGACCGCGTATCGCAAGGGATCGGAAACATTTTGCGGGGAAAATTTCGTGTCATTTTAGTATCTACCACTTTCCTTTTTCACTGTGACCACGGAGGAAACATTCCCAAACAGAATGCACAACTCGAATTACAACAATATATAGATACAAATACCTTAATGGGAAGGCGCCCCGACAAGTCGGCGCCCGGGTGCGTTGCACCCACTGCGCCCCGGGTAGGCGCGCCCCTGCGCCCCGGGTAGGCGCGCCCCTGCTTAAACTGCGTGTGAAGACTGAAAAGCTTGGAAAATATTTTGTCTCGTTTCTTTTATGCGATAAGGAATGTGGTTTTTGTTGGGTTTTGCAGTTTGGCTTACGGCTTATTACTTCACCAACTTCAAGCCAAACTTATAGCGGGATAACGTAGGAGTAAATCTTAAATAATTAAAGTGATAAAACTAACCATGCTTACTTTTGATTTAAATTATCTGTTTGCGGGTCTTTTCGGTTATGGTGAAGTTGGACATTTTTAACCAACATTTCGAAAGAATTTTCCCTCTGCGCTATTATTTTGGTCGTAAGCTCCGTCCAGGAGAATTAGAACTCACTAGCTATCCAAAAACTCGATGCCAACACATTCCTTCCGAATTGGATGTTATATTCGTCCGTAAGTGCATTCAGCTCTTGTCAACGTGCCGTACTTTTTTATCGTTTCTTGGAAAATTGCGCGTCATTTTAGGATAACGTTAAAAATTTCTTGTTAATGATGACAAAGTTTAATCCTTTCTTTCTTGTTCTTTTTTCCGACTATGAAAATAGTATTGAGCCTCCATTACTTAGCATAGAAAAAATATCCATTTATGTAAACTTCTTTGTATAGAACTTGTATTAATTAAAATGGAACAATGGAGAAATATTTTTTGGAGTTAAAAAAATTAAAATTATATAAAGTAAACTCTTGTCCTGCAAGGTTTTCTGTTACGCGGAGTCTATAGTACACGGTTGCGTAAATGTGGCACTTTTTACTACACACGCATAAAAATTTAATCATACGCGCTCTTGAATTGCGCGCGCACCGCATTTTACGCACGCATGCGACTTGACGAAAGCTAGTACCCAATACGAACACGTGATTTATCCAACCGGGATTAAATTTGGACAGCGCGGTTTTGTCCAACACCGCCTTTTCGAAGAACGTAACCCCAACTACTGCACCATATACCATTTAATTGGTACAGAAGATTGATTTGTTCACAAGCTTTCATTAGTGCTGAGCGAGGATGGCGGAATATAGGGACTCTGTAGATCGGAAGTCGCGTGTGCGTTACGTAGAATTTTCCTATCTAACTATTCCAGAAACACTTATCGTGCTCACCTTATGGCCGTAATCGAATTTGAAAAAAAACAGTGTTTCTCCGGTAGTCATAAAAATGTTCGTTAAATGTTTCGTTTTCATGAACTTTAATCTATGCGCGCGCTAGCGTTAAAGATGCCGAAAGGCTCGATTAGTAACCGGTCGTCCTTCGAATCCCTAGCACATTCGCTGGTCAAGGACATCGAAATGTGGTTCCTGCAAGGTTGCTGCGCCGCGGCTTCCAATCTTCGGCTCTGGGTTCACGATCTGCGTCACCGTTCTTTTTAGTCGTGTTTTCATTCATAAAAGAACGCACCGTTGCAAGATTGTTCAAGTTTTGGAGCGTGCGTTTTGTATGCGCGGACGCGTGGACGATTGACTCGCTGCCGCCTTCCTCAGAAGAGACTCACGGGTTAATAGTAATTTCGGTAAAGGTTGCGCGTGTGCGGTTTGACGTGATTCACCCGCTAGGATGAAAGATACGGTTGTCTCTTTCGAAAATATCGAGGCAACAGGCGTAAAAGTGTGGGAGTGACTTTCTACGCGGGATTTTCAGAATGATTAATATCGGAAAATTTGAAGTACTTAATAGTTTTCTATGGCGTGATTCACACACGTGCGTGTACACTCAGATCCCGATTTAGCGCCCCCCCCCCGCATACCGCCCATTAATCGTTGTGGACAGAACTTCCTCCTTTTAATTATGTAGAGCAAGCATATACCTCGCTTTAGCGCCACCCCCGCTTTAGCGCCAATGTCGGTGGTGGACTGAATCTGGGTTTG
This sequence comes from Tanypteryx hageni, assembly GCA_028673005.1. Taxonomy (NCBI): domain Eukaryota; kingdom Metazoa; phylum Arthropoda; class Insecta; order Odonata; family Petaluridae; genus Tanypteryx; species Tanypteryx hageni. The sequence continues at coordinate 26,869,072 of CM054114.1, forward strand.
ACTGTATATGAAAAGAAGACCGTGGACAGGAAGATGGTGGAGTTCTTAGGGCCAACTTTGATGGAGGCAAGTGATTGGGAAATCTGGAGGTGTATGGAGGAGGGCTTCATCCCTTCAATGGATTGTAAAAGGCTGATGATATACACAAACTCCCTTAACGACAGAATTACGTTCCTCGAAAACGAGTCGTTAAGCAAAATATCGCCCAGCGAACGCGTCTTTTCGGTCGCTCGCTGTTTCAATTAGTAGTAATCTTTTTAAATAGCGAGCTTAGGGTTGTCACAAGCCTAATTTTGGTGGTAATTTTTCGAGTGTCATCATGGCGAAAAGTCGTTGAGTGAAGCGCCGTTAACATAAGTATCGCTAAGCGAAGTATCGCTAAGCGAAGTACCGCTAAGAGGTTTCGTTGAGCGAGATTTACTCAAAATTGGCTGCAAGAAGTTAGATTAAAATTCGTTCAGTTAGAGGTTAGTACAAATACAATACAATTTTTCCGACCGCAAATGCATATTAACGTAATCGGTGGTGTTATTGTCTAGTTGTAATAGTAAGACTTTTTTAGAAAGTTTCTGCAATTCGTCTATTAGTTTTTAAAAATTCCTGTCGTTAATAGTCGCATCGTTTCATCTCGAGTCAATTCAACAGGGAACTATCGAGCTCGTCTTATGGCTGAAAAAAGTTCAAGAACAAGCAATTTAAAAAAACGTACTTGCCTTGGGTATCTCCAATGGCCACAACAGGGTTAAAAACCCATATGCGCATTTCGGGTACATAGCAGCCGTCTTCAGTGGTAATTGGCGATACCCGAGGCAAGTACATTTCTTTAAACTGCTTGTTCTTGAATTTTTCATCTCGAGTCGTCTCGGAAGGAATAGTCAAAGAGAGATCCCGAGTTCCGCCCAATATTTTCTTAGCGAGCCGCGAAAGAACCCTTGGAATTCAGGTGTTATAAATATGCAAAAACTTTCGCTTGGGTGCGGCCGTTTCCGCTACAATGCTTTTCACTTCCGGAGCGGAGCGCCGAAATTAGCTTATTCTAAACCCAGATTCCGCGCGGGTCGCAATTTTCGCGCGCCGGCTGTCCCTTTTCCCGCGCAAGTTTATCCGTCGCTCTTCACCTTGAACGGCTGCGCTCGAGTTAGCGGACTAATCTTTTGTCTTTTTTATTTCGACCTTGAGGGTAATGGGTGATCCAGATTATCTTTTTCGGGAGAAAGGATTATGCCTCTCGAAAATGTTACGGAATTATTTTTTGCAAAACGTTTCATCGGTTAAACTTAAATTATTTTTTAATTCCAGAGTTGTTGCGGAAGGACAGAAACCAAGGAAAAATCAAATAAGAGAACTGTTTCGTTGGATGTTACCTTGAAGTTACAGTCGAAGCACGACGAGAGATAAATTGCTTCGTAATCGGCTCGATTCGTAATAAAAATAATATTAAAAAACAGCCCGTGATTAATTGTTCGAAAATTTTGAAAACGTGGCATTTTTTTGTTAAAAAGAAGTGGGCTAATGTCCTTTGAATCATTTGCTGATGTTTTTTTTAACTTGTCCTATCACTTTTGCAAGACTGATAAAGAGAATAAAATCTTTCTCGTTTCGTAACCCCGCTAACGACCCAACCATTTACGAAAAGTTACAGCGGTTGGATGGTATTTTTAAATGGCTTGGTAAATATAGTTGAACCTCTCTAATCCGGAATTCTGTGATCCGGAAGCGTCCCTTGTTCGGAATGGTTCCGTAGGAACGAACATCCTTGATTCGGAGGTGTGGCGTTGATGGCGTTTCGGTTTTCCCGTGGCGTGTTTCTACAACTTTAGAAATAATTTTTAAAATGTTGCAAATGTCCTTAAAGCGTAAAATAAACTGGCCGTTTTATCAGTGATCTCATCGGATCGGATGCATTGGCATACTCCATTTTTATATTATTTTGTCTTCCCATTATTATTCCATTTATTCATATCCTTGTGTTAAGGACGTAAAGTTATGATTTAGATAGTGCGTACAGCAATAGCGCAGTCATAATAATATACTAACCGTCCGTGGTCCGGAAAATTCTATAGTCCGGAACGCCTACGCTTCTCAGCTTGCCGGAGTAGCGTGGATTTTACCTAATTTGCGTTTCATTTCATAAACTTTTACCGATATTTCTGTCCCTTCCGCTTCTTAAATTTGGTATTCACGATTTAAACGCCATGCTTGTATTGCGACCAGTAATTTAGCGTTGTTAAAATTAGAAACAAAGCAAAAATTAAAGCAACAGTTTAAATCACATTTCGACTTTCTAATTTTAATAACGCTGCATTCTTACGGAATTCCACGAAGTCTCGGCCTCGTCTTGTCAATTATATTGCGACCAGCATTTCTTTTGAGTGTCCGAATAATTGCAATAAGAACTTGGAGTAGAGGTGAGCTAAAATTTTTTGTTATGCGGGGAATTGGGGTCTAAAAAGGAGCAGTACACTGGGGAGTGTGTGAGATGCATGAATGGTACTTTTTCATTAGAATTAAAAGAGACTTCAAGTTATTCTTTCGTAAACGATTTTTTAAGTGGATTAGATTCTGTTTCCTATCGCGAGAAGGATGTTGCAGAGGAAATGCGCATGCAGTTAAAGGATACATCTGGCCCTTTCAATTGCACGGGTTCTTATTGCATGGATTCGCTACAACGCGGTCTATTTTTAATAAAAAAATTTTGATAACGCGGATTGTGATTCGCATCGAAGCGGTATGGCCGGACTTGGGATTCCAGATTGCTTAGAGAGGAATAAACGTTTTGGAGTACCTGAGTGCTTTGTTTATAAGCTTACAGAACCGACAACATAACACTATTTGTAGGCATATGTGCATCAATGAAATGTTGGGGAATTTTGGGTCTGGAGGACTGATATGTAACGCAATCACCCCTTTCACTATGTGAATCTAGATTCACACAACGCGGATTCATATTACACGGCACGGGAGATTTCTCATTTTAGCTCAAGGTTCTCAAAATTAATATATGTATGTATTTTCTCATTAGTGCGCTGATGAATGTGGGACGGTTCGCGAAGTGGTGTGGTGGTTGAAAATGAATGTGGATTTTTTTAACAGCCCAAGGTAGAAAAATAAAAGTTCGGTCTAGGTGATTAAGTGCGGAAATTTTAGATGGAAGAAGGTGTTGGAAAGAGATCTTTTGGGGAAGTGGAGAAGGTTTTGTAGGGCTAACTGAGCCAAGGTAATGTGTGCTACGAATGTAAGCGTAGAGATGGGAAATGTAATTCGAATTTTTAGTGCAAACAGAAAATTAAAATAAAACTAAAATTTCTGAAAGTAATTTTATTTTTTGAAATTATTTTAAACGTGGTTTATTCTTATAAGAAAGATAGTAACAAAGAAAATGTGAAAATATCAGGCTTAAGTTGAAAAAATAGCTTTAAATTACCGTGCCGGTGTCATGTGACCATCACTTTACTATGCGGATAAATAATCTTCAAAGTACCACAGTCGAACTTTTTGTCTTCCTTCGGGGTTCGAATCGTCGAGGTTTATTCCCAAGCAATGTCGCAACTAGGTTATGGCGGAGGTTTCATTTGCCACAGTCGGCGCTTGCAAAAGGCGCCAAATATTCCCGCAAAAAATAGCAAAAGTTTATTTTCCCTTAAATAAGTATTGATTAAATACTCCGCTGTTAAAGTTATTCTCGATACAAACGTTATTATACTTTATTAAAACGCAGGAAACTAATATTCTACATAATCAAGTTGTTTCCTAAAATTTTGCCGTAGGCGCCATGTCTCTCAGGTACGTCACTGCTTCCAAGTAGGTATATTGTCGCTAATATGGTAATATTGCACATACATTCAAACCTTTGTAACCCTGTTCCTTAGGAAAAATTTAAATACTTCGCAGTAACACTTAACGCATAATTTACAAGTACCAAGGAATAATCGATACACAGCCGGTTTGAAAAATCGCGAGCCCCAGTTCATGTGCGCGTACAATTCGAAAAATTTTAATAGTAAATTTTAATAAATAATGCAACTTTTTCACTTATGACGAGTGTTCGATGTTTTATTTTCCCGCTATCAAGCCGACCCTGAATCGAAAGCTCAGGTTGTATGTCTTCAGCTGTTTTGTGAGTAATGGCGGACCTCTAGCGCTAATTAGGGCAATGAATTTATATAGCCTTGGGCGAACCTGTCCTCTTATGTCACATTGAAAACAAAAACTGGATCCAACAAGGTTAGGAAAACCAGATGTGTGCTTCGGCCACAAATCAGCCGGCATCAGTGGTGACTAAATATGTTTTAGGTTAACGCTGATAGCTGTTGCTTTGTAGCCGATATGCGCCTACGGCAGGGTTGAGAAAACGTTTTTTAGCAGTTGCGGTTGTTTAGGCGGGCCGCATTAACAGATGAAAATGCTTCGGTGGGCCGCATTAGGGCCCATATCGGAAGTTACTTAAGAGAATGCGGAGGTTTCTATCAGTGAAAAATCGATAATTAATAATATTTTATCGTCAAAACTTCACAATGTGTAGGGGGTTTTCTGGCTCTAATTTTAACCAATAAATACGAAATTGTCCGTAATACATTTCATGGTTCGCTTTCACGATGATATCACGGGCCGTATAAAATGCTCTCGCGGGCCTGATGTGGCCCCCGAGCCGTATTTTCCCCACCTCTGACCTAAGGCATTCTCAATCATATCCCGGCTGTTGGAGAAACAGTTTTCAGTCGGATTTCAGCCATGAGGTGAGCTCGATTAGTCTGTCTCCAAGTTCGATTTAAATATATTTCCAAATTGTGGCAGCCCTGCAAGGGAAGGGCTCCTCCCTTTTAATCCCCTCTCTCTTTCTTAACCTTTCTTTTCATACGTCAAGGTCACATTTCTCGAACGTGTCGCCCAGGGAGAGACAATGGAAGACGACGGGATTATTGAGGTTGAGGGGACAATTTCAAGGAGCCACGGTTAAAAGGATCGCACCTAGAATTCAATTGTTCCTCAAGGACATAATGACGCACGCCCACGTAGTACCAGGAGACCTGGCGAAAAGGGAAACGCTCCGGAATTTTTGCATCTTAATTTTTTTCATCCTTCAGTTTTGCGGAAGGAGAAATGCATTTTTTTGGAGTTCGAAACGAACGATGCCGAGGCGGAAGTCGACGCTTTTTCTTATTTTTTAAACTTTTTTACGAGTCTTCTATTGTTGTGGTCCCAAACATGGTGCGGCGTTTACGCTTGACACTAAAAGGTTTAAATACGGCGCATTGTCACGGGAGCAAAAATGTCGTGGGAGAAGACGACTTGGTTTCTTTGAAGAACAAAGCCTTAAAGAGTGTCGAAGGGAGGTGAGGGAAGTCTTTAGTTGAGCGCGTAAGCGTTTCGTCTTCTCTCGTTGGAAACTTTAAATGTGTGAAAATGAAGGAATTTCCAGGCTTCCGATGTAGTTTCGGCGAGTCAGTGGCGTAACTACAAATTCTTGCCCCTACCCCCCGCCCCCCCCCCCCCCGCGAAATTTTCGAATGGTCACCTTCAAAACAACCATTCTAAAATCATTCTGAAATCGCTTCGAAAATGCTTATATATACATAATATAATGTACTTTTTAATATATAATTTTATTTACAAGATACGGAGGAATAGCATATTTGACGAATAAAACATTCTTTTGGTACATTTCTTTGGTAAGATAAAATAAGTTAATGTTAAGGAAGATTTTGATCTTATATCCAACGTTTCAAAGCGGTATGGCGATAATAGCCTTTGGTCTGATTTGTCACTTTCTGAATTCGATCATATTATAATGATTTGTCCATCTACTTTGAGAAATGATTTTAATTTTCCGACATTCTAGTAATCGCAGTTTTTACTTTTTTATTTAGATGTGTTATAGGAAAATAAGCAATGGCGAAATGTTTTTAAGAAGATGATTAATGTATTCAGAGAGCAAAATCGCAGTTTTTTTGTTTCTGCTGCTCAGTCTTTATAATATGGTTTTGTAAGACATGCAGGAATGCTTATACATGACTTCTCGAGATCGGGCATCTCTAACAATGAGTCACAGGCCCCGGTTATTTGCACCGGGTACACCCCCCTCTCCTGGGAATATGTCGCCCCCAGACCCTTCTCCCCATTTCCCCCTCCCTCCCTTCGGTTATGCTACATCGTATTTTTATATAACAGACAACATGTATTTTGGTTTACTTTTATGATTCTAAAAGATTGATTGGAAAAACTCAATCGTGCATTTTACCTGATTGCTCATATGCAATTCGTTATATTCCAGTATTTACTACAAAAAGAAGTTTCAGGTAGCTTTTTAGATGCGATGTAGTTACTAAAGATATTTTATTGATTGTTGACTTACAAATGCGTAATATTAGCATTTGGCTGCAACTAATGTCATACTGGCTTGTGTTATTTCTCATGTAAAAATTCTGCTATTCGCATCTTCTTATTGTTTATGGAAAGGTTTCGCTAGTAGATAATTTATATTAAGGCAATTCGTTCATTAAAGTCTGACTTTAGTGGCAATGTGCGTTTGTCGGTTCTTTAGCTTTGGAGACTTATAAACGACCTCGTTAAACTCGATAAATAACTCAGGTGAATTTATGGATGCTAAAAGGTTCGGGGTCCTTGCATTGTTACACTGTTTACGGTCGTACCGAATTTCTTCCCCCCAAGGTTGAAAAAATCAGAACTTAAGGCCAAAACCTTTTGTCGCCTCTATAATAAGATAATTATACCCTCGCAGCACGTCTAAATATCCTCGGCGAAAGAGCGGGAGCAACTAGGTTGGGTGCCTTTGAGCAAGCTTAGTTCTCCAAGCGGGAAATCGCGCAAATGTTTTTTTTCCGCGCAGGGCGTGAAACGTTTTGGAGCGAAGCTTGGCACGTGCGCGAGAATCGTGAAGCGTATTTGAGATCTTTTGTTATACGATCGATACGAGACATTTGTTTGGACTCATTAGGATCAAGGACATCAACAGGTTTGTCGCGTACAATGTGTTGACACTGGACGAAAGTTACGCTATGTTGCATTTTAATCGGGGCTATCGTTAGGTGACCAAATTCTGAGGAATCAAAACCGGGGCAGTATTTGATGCTTAAGTCTTTTAGGCGTTTGTACGCTAGGTCATGGATGGCAAATGGTTTTTGTGTCGCGTGCCAGAAAAGTATGTAATGCGAATCATCAGAATTTTTTTTCGCGTGTCACAAGTTTACTCCTCTAAGAAACCATTTATATAGAGAAAACACAAGCTTACGCGTGCCTCGTATTTGCCTCCGCTAAATAAAAGATCTCGTGTACCTTTTTTACAATTCTGTTCAAAAGTTAACAAATGATGCGAAAATCTCGAACAATACGTACGCAGAATTATTGCGGAACTTTTCATTTCGTTAGTTCGCCATGCTTGCCGGTGTTCATACGCGTGAGCTATGATTAGAAGGCGAGCTATAGTTTATGAATTGGCTGCGTTTTATGAGATATTGCTGGCCTCGCTAGAGGGGTGGTTAGCGTGTCTATCTCGCGGGTTCGAATCCTTCCGAGGGCATGGCCGTATGTGTTCGTCTTTGCTGTTTTTGTAGCGCTCATTGTTAAACGGTCGTAAAGAGCTGTTTATCAACTGGTTAAAAATAAATAAATAAAAATATATCGTCGTCAAAAGGCTTCAAAACTTCACTTTATTTCGATCTCCGAACAAAATACTAGGATTATTGCAAGCGTATTTAAATTATGTCAGCGAGGGAAGTAAGACTAACTTTTGGTTAACTTTGGTTCGTCGAATTAGATTTCGCGCCTAAGTTTTGTAGGGTGCTCGTAAATTTAAGTTTACATTGTCATCAACCGACTCCATGACCCCAGAGCATCGCAAGACGTTCCTTAATATATTCGCGGCACAAAATAAAAAGGTCTATTAGAAAAAATATGCACAAGTCCATGCGCCCTTTTAAAATGTTTTTGCGCACTGCATAGGGAACGTTACGTTATTGTTTGGAGAGGGAAATTTGAAGCGTTACCGAAAGAGAACCCAGTGGCGAACGGGAGGAATGCCCTTAGAACGAAGAGGAGTGGGAAAGGTGTGAAAAAAAGGAGGAGGGGGTTACGCAAATTCGGGCCAAGGTCACGGCCCCCGCGGAACGCGCGCGTCGTTTTATTACGTGCGCCCAGGATGCCACGAGTGCTTTTCGAAGGGAGTCCCTCTTCCGTGCGTGCGATTAAGAATGCACGTAGGCGTCGCCCGTGCATGCCGGATGTGGGAGAGGGAGTAAGAGGAGGGGGGTTACGAGTTTGAACGATGCAATAGAATTGTGGACTTTAAGCGTACAGCTCAAGAAAATATAGCCGAAATAAAGTATCTGCGATATTCATACGTTAGAATAATGTCGCTGGTTACATTATTGCGTGGACAGCTTGGAGGTAGCTGGACATAGAACTAGTTACAATATAACTGGGCGCTATATTATATTTCTTTTGGGAAATATTACTTATTTATCGTTGTTTGTTACAGCAAGGTCTATAATTGGATTTTACTTGAAACCGTTGAGTAAATGGACAGTTTTTGAAGATCGACAAGAATGAACTACCCGCCATTGTTGCAAGGTTTGGTCCATATCAACAAGGCTTCCATTCCGGATAATACTTTCTATAAATACGAAATTTCGCGAGATCCTGTCAAACCGTTTCGCCCCTAGAGAAGCGCACAGACTACAGACGATCGAGTCTACAGACGGTTGGTATTGCGTAAATCTTCCTTTGTTACTCATGTTTAGCTAGAACGTGCATTTTATCCAAAATCTCGCAGTCGTATTTTTTCGCGATCACAACACTTTCTCCACTTACTACGCATATGAGAAAGGCAAAAAGAAAATTATTGCTAATTGTATAATAACGAAGGAGAATGAAAGCATAAATTAGTGATATCAAAACGTTGTCATCAAGTTTTCGATCTCGAGGTAAATATCGGAATGCTATATCTGTCAACAGGCGCGCTGCTGGGCGCACAACTTTCGCATAACTTATTGCCTATAAGTATAGATATTGGTTTTATTATGTTGTTTCTCTTTTTTCCTAACATAGAAGAATTTAATTCTATTCCTCCCTTTAAAACAGACTAGTGATTTTCAACATTTTAGCAGGAGCGGCAAAAAAAGAATTTCGCGCTACAGCCACTTCGAAACATGGTATGTTAGGGCCCTGCGAATCTCAAATTATGGAAAGTATACGAATCTCGAATCGGGCAGTTTTATTTACATATAAGTCTCTCTAGGCTGATGTGTTTTATTTCTAATCACTCTTTAGTTAGTTATCCAGTCTTTGTTTTTCTGATATGTGTCAAGAATCTTTAAAAAAACACACACCAAAAACAGTCACTTAGAAACACTACACAACACAATTAATTCTCAGGGTGGCGGGATGTTTTCGTTACGTTGTATCAGAAAAACTGTACTGGGCTTTGTGATCTAATACACATAGCATAAATAAGTAAAGTGGGGACTACGACGAAATTGATGTTAAATATAAATTAACTCCTTAACCGTAAAATTCAAAATTAGACACACACAAAGACAAGGGGGGGGAGGAAAGGAAGTAAAAGCAAAAGACAATAAAAATTATAAACTTACAGGTTTAGCGGTTGTTATTCCACGCCAGGGACCTGATGTCACTCACACATTCACTCACTCAATCGCACAAGCACTAATCCTAAAGGTGGAAAGGAAACGGGACCTAGTTTGCGCCAAGAGGTAAAGGGAAAAAAATATTTTGTGTGCGTGTGTCTGTGGTTGCTTAGTAGGTCCCTGTCGCGGTCATACTGACTCACAAACCTTCTAGCAACGGTGTGATTTTTTTGGTCCCTGGCGCAGCGTAATTTCTCGCAAACCCGTTTCCGTTTCCTTATTTTTTTCCCTTTACCTCTTGGCGTGTACGTGTGTTTGTGGTTGCTTAGTAGGTCCCTGTTGCGGTCGTACTGACTCACAAACCTTCTAGCAACGGTGTGATTTTTTGGGTCCCTGGCGCAGAGTAATTTCTCGCAAACCCGGTCCCGTTTCCTTTTCCACCTTTAGGATTAGTGCTTGTGCGACTGAGTGATAGAATGTGTGAGTGACATCAGGTCCCTGGCGTGGAATAACAACCCCTAAACCTGTAAGATTATAATTTTTATTGTCTTTTGCCTTTCCTTCCTTTCCTCCCCCCCTTTTCTTTGTATGTCTCTAATTTTGAATTTTACGGTTAAGGAGTTAATTTATTTTTAACATACATAGCATAATAATTAGCATATAGGTTGAAATAATAACAAGATTACAAGTAAAGGTACATTTTATTTAAAATAAATCATACAAAGTTAGAATTCTTTAAAATTTAAAATAATAAATCTTTCTTCTTCTTTGCACATATCCGAGTCTCGGCATTATGGTTAGACGGAGAATATCGCAAGTCGGATAAAATTATGCCACCCACCGAATTTAACCTTTCTGATTAAGTGTTTGTAGCCTGAATTGCCAACAAATCTCTCGGAACTTTTGCCAAAAATGGCTAGGATCTACTGCTCTCTTTCCAGTAAAATAATGGGTCACTCTCTCGGTCCCTCACAGATATTTTTGTGTATTGGTGTATTTTCTCCTGAAGTGTGGACATTTCGTCCATTTTTTAAGATGCTTCTTTTTGCGAGTCATTACTTTTTAAAAATAACGTATCCAAAAGGTTTTCCTTTTCTGCTTCGCTTTTTATACATCCAGTATTAAAACAATTACCTCTATTACACTATGATGGTTAAAATTAGACCAATAATTTAATAATAACATATCAAACTTTTATTGGTCGATATATCGTCTGCCGATTCGAAATTAAAGAATCGTTTTTTTGCTATATCGAATCGAATCTCGATGCTTCGCAGGGCCCTAATAAATGTGTCTTTACCTTAGGGTTCACAACGTTTTGACTCACTGTCAGTCATTTGTCGATACTATATCATCATCACATTTATTAGAGGGAGGATTGTTGCCCCAATGAACTAGCAACATTTTTTAATATAAGGCTGTCATCGAATAAAGGAATAAAAAAATCCTTTAGGTGGAATTTGAAAAGACAGTTGTTCATACGAATTTTATTTGTAAACTTGGTCTCGTAAACCTCGGAAAATTATCTACGAAACTCGCCATTACAATCAAAGATGGCGATTGGAGAGAAATTTGATAATTTCCACTTACCTTTAAAATTGCGCACGCACGCAGCCACAACCAATCACGTGCACACGCAAGCGGTGGATACCAAAGGTTCTCAGTTCACTGAGAATAACGAAATTTTTTTTAATCGCTAAAAGCTTGAGAGAGTACCGCTGTCTTGAATATTTTACGACTCCAAATGTTTCGCACTTTTTGGTTTCTGGTCATCGCACTTAAAACTCCCGATTCGAACAAGAAACGTCTTAATTTGCGGCGCAAACACACCAAATGAGAAAACAACAATATTTTATGCGTAACTGTAAGCCGTGAATGCTAATTACATTTGCATACTCACGACGGAGTAACAGATTCGTACCGACACGCAGGGTAATAGTTTCGTCTTTTTTACTCCCGAAAGAAGCTACTCGAAACAAAACTCAATACTAAGAAAATTGAAATAATTCCCCATGTCATCAGTAGTTCTTGAACTGTGTGCTGCGGCACGCTGGAGTCCCATAGCTGATCGTTGTGGCGCCACGAAAAATTGTCTTAAAACCGTTAATTTAAATATATATAAAAAATAGGAAGATGCCCTTTGAAGTTCAACAGGAAAGTTTTAAAATGAGATTTCGTGAATAGATACGACGCGAAGCTATTATCCAAGTCAATGGTATGCAGTTACACGAAACCGGAAACAATGCAAATCACTAAGAATGCGTCAGATTTTCGCGTTAAAAACTGATCTGTTAATGGATTCGATGCGTATTCAAAATCGACTAGGGACTTATTTAAATTTGTGTTATTATTCAATATGCAAAATTTCTTTATGTACAATTTAGTGTTCGAATTCTTGAACACCCCCCTTATTTCCATGTGTAAACCAAGGTTCGGTCGTAAAAATACCAACTTTGGCTCAAGTTTGGCCTTGCGATTTATTTATTGTCATGGTATAAGACAGTTTGATCGCGAATTGTCTGCAATGCATGTTTAAAGGAATTGCTGGATCATTTGGCGTGTCAATTTTTACACGTGGGATAAAGTGAATGATTCCAGCCATAAAACCAGTAATGACTTCCAATAATTAATTTAATTATTAATCACATTTAATTAATCAATCACTCATCGTTCTCTCACACATTTTTCAATCATAACCCATGCTACGTGCCTCTTATTTACGTTAAATAATGGTACATTCGGTTCTCGAGTTAAATCATAATGTTCTCTTTCAGATTCAATGAACTTGATTGTATTGTAACTTGGAATAAAATCGGAATTAAATATAATTACCAATAATCAAATGAAACTTATACGTACACTGCATCTCTTTTGATTTCATTAAACATTATAACATAAGATTTTCATTTAAATACTAACTGCATTTAATATATCGTATTGTATACATTGAAGCTTTCGTTATTTTTTCATTTATTAAAACAATTCTGATTTTAATTCTTACCGATACGTAAGTGAAGCTTCAATGTGTAAACTGTTAAACGAAGCGAATATGAAAGTTTATTTTCTGTCATTACTAACTATATACTGTTGTTAGTAACCATACAAATTCTGTAAACAAAACGACATTTCACTTTGTGTAATATAATATACATTTATAAGCTGAACACGACTTCTATTAATAAGGTGTTCCGCCAGGTTGCAGCACTCCACTGTTACTCCACACCCTCTACAGGAGGTTTTGAAAACTAACTGCGCTTGGCAAGTCACCTCACCTGGTGTATTATAATAGAGATGACAGGAAAACAAACTTTCGTTCTTTTAGACGTTCGTTGTTTCAAGTCTCGAACTCCTACGATGATTCTAAGTAATTTTAATATGCGAGTGAATAATGTTCTACATTCAAATGTAGTCCTCGTAAAAAACGCAATGAATGTTGTTTACATTGATTGCTATGAAAATCATTTACCCCTCCTTCCTTTTCTCTCTCTCTAGTATTATAAGCATTCAAAGCACGCGGATTTCGAACTGCAGACGAAAAAAACATGAACATAATAAGAAACTTTATAATCTTTTCTTTAAATTGTTTCAGATCCGAAGATCGTATGGTTAATTCTTTCTAATTTAGATCTTAAAAAGAAGCCTGCACGTTGGAAAGTCGATGTTTACTTGTTATTTTATGGAAAATGGAAATGTATTGAGGTCGAACCCAGGACTTTTTTTAGAGATTTTTTCGTCTCCTCGCTGTATAACTCAAACTCGGCGCTGCCATATCTACTAAACTGGAATACGTTGCGGAGAGCTCAGAAGAGAGAGAAAGATGCCTGCGGTGAGCTACTGGGACGGAGGGGATTGACTGTTCGGACAACGAAGGCGTTGGCATGTGGCAACACAGCACTCAGAGACGCTTTTGACGGGGGAGGCTCCGCCTACTTCATTCCTATTGGTTCCCGTAAGCTCGCGTACTCGAAAGCTCTCTTCTTCGCTCTCTCTCTCTCTCTCAGCCGCAAAGATGTATGAAACAGGGTATTGTGGCACGTAAGCTTTTCATATGGTACCAGAGGAGTATTAAAACTGCTGAGGGTAACCCTAGTTTTTTGTTACAAAAAATCCTTTAACTGTTCTTTTTATATTTTCTAATTTATTTTGTTCATTTTTAATATTATCACGCCTTTTACACCACAAAAGCGAAGATTTGTCAATTGAAAATTTATATGATTCGTTAGTAATGAAATCAATGAATTTCATTTGAATTGTGAGACCTAATTTGAATATTTGGATGGTTTTGATTCATAACGAATTAATGGCAATAAAAGTTTGTAAACAATTTGCTATTTTTACTTTCTCCATATACGTAGTATGAGAAAGTAATGTTTTCATGAAAAAAATCGAACTCGAGATTTCAACTGTAATACATGTTTTAAGGTTAACTGAACACGTTCTGACTAGTTTCGCGATGATGTCTGTGTGTCTGTCTGTCGGTCTGTATGTGATAGATTTTTTTGGGCGCTCTAACTCAAAAACTATTAATCAGGTCAACGCAAAATTTTATATTTAACATTTTTATAAAAGTTAGATGATCTAATTAATTTTTGGTAGAAATCGGTCTACCGGAAGTAGGTGTTTACTCTTGTCACATCCGTTATTTTGAAATACTTGCTTTAATATTTGATAAATGTAAAAATGTATTGGAATAAAAGTTGTAGGAAATTTAATTTTCTACAACCTTTGTTTGATACATTTTTCCATATAATGCATTGTTTAAGAGATATCTTATATTTTTTAGCTGCCACCACCACGCCACCTACCGAAGACTATTGTTAACAATTGACGCTTAGTTACGTCTTAGTAACGCTCCTTTTTCTTTTCTTAATTGTCAACCGGAAGTAAATATGGACAACGATCCCAGAGCTAAGAACATGTAATTTGCCATATAAATATGGAGAAAGTCATGTGTTGCCCACATCAGTTTATTTATTAAAGAAAGTGTAGGCATTTGGTATGGAGATTTGTTTTCATATTCAGAGAGTAATTGGATGTGTTTATCCAACCGACCATGTTAATGTTACTTGATTATTACGTACTAAAGTTGTAATGCGACATACAAGGCGTGTTTAAGCCGAAAAAGTTTTCGAATTTAAAGTGCTTTGTACATTGAAAACATCGAAATTTTCCGTGAAATGTGCAGAATTAACGCATCTTCGGAGAAACTCGACGTATGTTTCGATAGATAGCAGCAATTTAGTGAATACAAGATGGAATGGTCTGCTCGCTTTAAGGTTATCTCGTATCTTATTTTTTCTTTAAAATGTTGCATTCCTTATACATAACGCGCACTAAGAAATTCCGAAAATTTTACAAAAAAACTTGTATAACGCGCGCGTTATTCATGGGAATTTAGGGTACACAAAATCGGCAACAATGCAAATCACCTTAACGACGGAAGATTTTCACGTAAAAATACGTCAAATTTTCGCGTTATAAGCTAATTTGTGGCTCGGTTCGACGCGCATTAAAAAATCGACGGCAGAAAAATAACATTCCGTTCGTTTAAGCGTTCTTTGTCGCAAATCCCGATTTTCTACTATGATTCTAAGTAGTTTTAATTTGCAAATGAGATGTGTCCTTTTCAAATAGAGGAAAGAAGAGTTTCAGGACTCGAACCCGGTTCACTGTTCTATGCGAAAATCGCATGTCTGTTTGAAGGATTAAAATTAAATACTCATTGCAAACAGGTAATTACAGTTTTTTCCGATCGTTTTCGTGAAAACATGCAACTTAACAATATGTTGACCACAACTTGACAAATACTTATACGGTGAAGTTCGTTTAAAATGTGTATGGCCAAAAGAACTTCGCTTACATAATATTCTCTGCACACAACTGTTGATTTTAGGAATCCATCCTGAGAATGCAATTAAGATCGTTAAATCCGCATAAAGCGGCGTTGCCACTTTTGATTTCCGAGCGGAATTCCATATTACGAAACTCGCGTTGCGCGAAAAAGTTGTAAACATATCGTTGGATTAATTTATGACATCTGAAATAGCGAACCCACTGCCAAGGCTTTTCATTATACATAAAATAGGTTTCGAAGCGAAAGTTAATGGGATTGTGTCGTGTTCCGGGAGCTTTTTTTCAAATATACGCTAGAAGTGGCCATGGGTGTGGCGTTACTCAACAGAATGAGTTTCCGAGGAGTTGCGTTCGAGTGGATCCATGCAAAAAAACAAACGAAAGATTTGAAAGGAGGGCAAAACTTGGACTCGCTCATCCGAATTCTCCTGGCATGCTCAAAACACTTTTTTGCCGTCGAGATCTAAAGGATTACGGCGCAGTCGTTTATTACTTAAAGCGATTAGCCTAAAACGTGACACACTTAATAACGTTAACACTCCAATCAATAGAGCGATTATAAAACTTGAATTCTCTGATCAAGTATTGTAAATAAACATAGACATGCCCCTAAGGTTGCGGCAGTTCGTATAGCAGAAGAGTAAAACTAACACGATTTGTAATTGATTGTAAACGATAGAGTGGAATTAATATTTTACCGGCAAAATTACGGGAAATTTTAATATTTAAGTTAAAGCTATTAATGTTATCATGTGCATTGATTCTAAATTAGCAAACTGTCAATAAAAAAGAATTGCTTTTTTTACGGTGGTTTTGACGACAGAATACTCTTGTTGTTTGACACCTTGTTACTTTGATCTCCTAATATTATTTTAAAAGGAATTTGGCAGATTCTTCATCGTATTATCCGCGGAAAATCTGTTATTGTTTTTATCATTGTCAATTTTCCACTATTTTCATTTTAACCTGATTTGATGAAGGTATGCGACAACGATACGCGCAAATTAGCCTTTGAAATTCTCCTTTACTTCATATCGACCGGTGCTGCGAATCTTTTTGAGGAATAATATGCGCTCAACAATCGTTAGTTCAAAAATTAAATTTTGTGAAATTCTTATTCACTACATACTTTTAAAAATGCATTTGGGGAGCGAGGCAGGGACGATTTTATTTTTTTCCGCGGACCCCCTGTAGTAGCCTCGCTGACCGCCAGAGGTCAGCGGACCACAGGTTGGGAATCGCTGATATAGTAGACGGTATAGAATTAGTTCTAAGCTCAAGTATATCGTGCAATACGTTATCTCAAATGTCGACAATGGTTAGATTTTCATGGGATCTTGCGCATAGAGCTTCCCGTCTCATAAAGGACCATCTAACTCGAAGAGGGCAATGAAGCAATTATCGCCGAATAACTGCGTTTCGTGAGCGGCAACGGAGGTTTTTTGGTCTGGCATGAAAAAATATTGTCACCTTTTCGTGGATCATTCTTTGAGCAAACTCGGGCTCCGCGACCGCCAAAGTATCGCGATCGGAAAAAGTAGCAGTTTTGCTGAGTTGTATCCGTGAAGTGATTTATCCGGCGAAATTCCTTTGATTGTGGAAAATATGTCCGCGAGGTTTATAGATGTCATTCTTGGAGGGTAATTAAGGAAAGGAAGGTGTTGTTTTTTGCAGCTATATGTTATTGACATCCACACCTTATCTTTTCGTAGATAGCAATAATATTAATATTTTCAGATGAAAACGAAAGTCTTTTGATCTCCCTTTGGTTCATTAGATATTTCGCGTCTTCTTATGCCTTCACTTCCAACCTAAGTGCGCCTTAAATATTTTATCGGTGAAGCAAAATAAAAGAATATCAGAATATCGGGCGATGTTTCCGACCTTATTGTTTTCGTTTGACCGGTGAGTTTAGAAAGATTATCATCTAGACATTTGTCTTTTTCCATCCATGTCGTGTTTTTCACAGAATGCGAGCCATAGTTTATTTCCTCCCATCTTTAAGAATTTTCGACAATTTTAATTTTCGCTAGTCATGGAAAATTGTTTTCTACTATTATGATTTCTGGGTAGATCAAAGCCAAAGGTTTACATTATGTGTTGGTTGTAATTGCTCCGTAAATATGACGAAACCCTATTTATTCCTTTCTTTCCGTTCAATTTCACTTCCCGTTCAATTTCACTTCCCGTTCAATTTCACTTCCCGTTTTTTAGGCCTCCCATCTCTCCCTGTCCACAATCTCGGATGCTTTCTTTCAGTCACAACGGACATTTATCTCATCCTTCAAACCTCAATCTTAGCTCGCCTTTTTATTTTGTTTCTCATACTTGGTTATTTATCATTATTTATTATTGTGTATGGTATTGTTAATTTGTTTCATATTATATTTCAATGTACAATGGCTTGCGCTGTATGTGGCATTATATGACTAAATAAAATAAATAAATAACTTTATAAGAAGTAACGAAAATTTTGTTTCGAACTTGCTTCCAAGCTATGGATTCGGCAGCGGGTGTGTCGAGCTTCGTTGCCGATTCTATCGAACTGGTAGAGACCGCGTTCGCCGTCGGCGTTTCTCTTGACTCGGGACAACGTTGCGAAATTAGACCTCAACGTTGACCAGCCCAAAAACGCGGAGCAGCAACAAAAAAATACAGGTAAAAATTTTAAACATGCATAATATTTTTGAACGATACCGTCATCACGAATGTCCGTGGGTCGTAATTCTCTCTAGACGGATTGGTCGATGACGAAACGCGTTTATTTGAAAAAAATAAAGAACGCTTAATCCTGCGTTAGTCATGTGGAGTCTGGAGAACCCCCAATCAAAATTTTTGACGAAGTCACCGATAACTGGCAGCACTGAGGCATTTGTTGTTTACAATACATTCATAAAACTCTTTCAAGAGTACACGCCCCGACTTTCCCATTTCATTCAAGCTCGAGCCGGAGCAGTACGTTTTTTTATGTTAGAGGAGGTTAGGGACCCCTGAGGACTAACGCAATGCACACCTTTCGGCTAGCCTCATGTTGTTTTTTTGTGAGCATTGTGTTATAAATGGGTTATAGGTCTACCGCGATCAAAAGAACATTTTGGGTGTACAGTGGGTGTGACCTAATCCCTCACTCCACTTGGAACCCTCCCCTCTCGCCCTTCCTTACCGCGCGGGCTATCACTGTCTCGGTCCTTTTCTAACTACACTGTTGACAAAAACTTCCTCTAGGCAGCTACTGTAAATAGTGAGAACTGAAAACCTAAGGATGAGAAGGATGGGCTAGTAGTGTGGTGGGGGAAGTCAAGATGACCTATGGAACTTCCCCTCCGTGACGGACGAACTTCCCCTCCGTGCGCGGCCGAAATCCGCGCATGTTATGTCTTCGGCATACCTATAGTCTAGTTACTGACCTAACTCTAAACTACAATGGTTTTATTCTGATTTCTTTTGTTTTTATTGGCAATTCTTTAGTTAGATTCATGATGGATGACGATTGTGGAAGGGTAAACTATTTTCATACTGATTTATTTTTAAAAAATTATCAACATAAAATAAATATCTTATATCAGGCATGTCAAACTGGCGACCCTCAGGCCGTATGCGGCTCTTTCTGCGCCTTAGTACGGCCCGAATGCGAATTTTTGTCTCGACTAAATCGTTCGAGATTTTTTATAAATACTTTATTTTTCTGAAAAGGAGACAAGTTTTTTTCTTAGTCATTATGGTACAACAGAACACTTTCTAAATTATTGTTTTTTTTAAGCAGACGTCCAATTTAATATTAATGGAGCCCTTTTATAACATTCATCACAGCATTGCGGCCCGGCTGCCTCTTCGAGTTTGACATGCCTGTCTTATCTTGTATACATCGTTATATTTAAAGAAATCTCAATATGTATTAATATGTTAACAACATATTTCCCGATACGGGATCGATTCGACCCCACAAGATCATCGGCGTTCCGAATAGGGGAAGGACTAACAGAGGGTTAATAAAATGCGAAGACGTTCTCCGCCTACGCCTCCCAGAGTGCCGTTTCCCCCTCCCCACGTAATTAGGGTTTCTTTTATTTATTTATTTATTTTTTTACCTGCCGAGATGCCAGACGACAGTGTGAACGCCCTCTCCGGTCTCTGTTTCTCCTCCTCCCCCGCCGTCTTCTTCTTCTTCTCTGAGACCTTCAAGCAGTCCCCACTCTCCCATCACAAAGGGGAGAGGTCGGGGGCCCTCACACCCCCTTTATGGAACTGTTGCCTCGATGTGGCGCCCCTTCCCAGGCGCCGGGTGAACCTGACGAGAGCGGACAGATGTTTTTTAAAACGTTTCGAAATATGTTTTTCACATAAAAAATGTAAAAAAACTTCAGCGTCCAAAATAAATCGGTGCATCAGATCGGCGCGTATTTGAAATCGACTGTAGGAAAATTGTTTCAATCTTATAAACATTCTTCGGTTCAGGTCATAAAATCATACGATTTTTAAAAGTAATTTTAAAATGGAAATTAAAAATGTGATATACTCAATCCTAAGTTGTTCAGGAGGAATGAAACGGTCCTGGAATCGAATTGAGTATATTGTACCCGTTATATTAAGCTGCGATTACCCGAAAGCCTTCTTAGCGTCAGCCTCTTTTTATCCGAAAGAATGGTTGAACTAGATTCAGGCGTTTTCGAGTGATTTCACATTCTTAATTCGAGTAGTCCGGTTTAAAAATATATCTCGATAAGTTATTATACAATACAAGTTGTTAAAAAGTAAATACTTATCTCGGATATAGCCATAGTGGGGTGGATGACCGTCAAGAATGCGCGTTTCAGTTTGTTTTTTAAGTGCTTATTTTTACGACTTTTTGGCCATAGGACTTATGTTGAATTAATCTTTATGTGTATTATTACAAAGATTCTCCTCTGTGAAAAGCTACTAGGTAGCAGAATCCCAAACAGTTTTGAAAAAAAATCGATGCTAAAAAAACATTTCCTCCACACTTTAGACTAGGAATATCATATCTCCCATTTGTGTGTCAAGGCATACTAGACTAGTGCTTCTCAAATTTATCGACTCCAGGGCCCCCCAAATTCGATTTAAAAAATGTCAAGGCTCCCCTGGCCCAATAATAAAAGTTTTGTACTAAATAATAATATTTTTTATTGGAAAAATATGAAAAAATAAATGAATTAACAAACATTTTTGATAAAGCTTATTACATGCACATTTTCTAATATATTTAGAAAAATCTAATTTCTTTACGTGGAAAAATATAATAAAAATAATTAAAGCAAACTTAAAATGTATTAGTACCTTCCCAAATTATGTACTAGCTAATGAGATGGATGTGATCGCATATTTTGACACAATAATTCAATATCGGATGTAATATTTGAAATGGCAATTCTCAGATTTGCCTCCAAAGCTTGTGTCGATAGGCATGATCTGTGCTTGTTTGTAATTACGAAATGCGATGAAAATGCAGTTTCGCAAAGATATGTTGAAGCGAAGGGGACTATGATATTTAAGGCAGCTTTTGCGATTGAGGGATATTCTTGCTGTCGTCTTATCCAAAAATCTGATAGTTCTCGTTCATTGAATTCTGTTTCAAGGGATGAATCTGATATTATTGCAATCAATTTTCCTTAAGCCACCCACGTAATATGGTCATATTTTAAAGAAGAAGCAAATGGTGTTCTTATCCAATCGTATTCTTTGTCCTCATTTAAATTAGGAAAATATTTTTGAAAAAAAATTGTGATTTGGCAAGGTGATCACATATTGATTGATTGATGTTGAGAGCGAAATATTATTTTCTCTAAGAAAATCATTAAGGCATGTAAACATATCAGTGCATTCTCGCTCAAAACCTTTTGGCCATGACAAGAGCTTCTGTTGAAAAGCCTGAAGTTTGCTATTCAGGATCAAAATGTTGGTACTTTTCCCCTGAAGAGAAAGATTGAGTTCATTTACTTTCTCGAAGAAATCGGCCAAATATGAAAGAATACGCATCTTATTTTGATCGCTAAAATGAGCAGCTAGATCTGGTTTCTTATCATGAAGAAAGATTCGAAGTTCGTCACTGAGTTCTACAATTCTTTTCAATACTTTGCCACAAGAAAACCATCTTACTTCGGTGTGATATAGTAAAGTTTCATGAATAGACCCCCATCTCTTTGTATAAAGTATTAAATAACCTCGAATTGACAGCTCGGCTTTTAACAAAATTAACTATAGTTATAACTGCACTCGACACTTCATTGAGTTCACAACCAACTTTTCGAAAAACTCTCTGTATATAATGCAATGAACATATTTCGCATTTGGACATAATTTTTTCACTTCTGCAATGAATTCCAAAAGTCTTCCAGTCATGGCTGCTGCACCATCTGTGCATGCACCTACGCATTTTGGCCATTCAAGCTCATTCTCTGAAAAGAATTCATGTACTTTTTAAAATATATCTATTCCTTTTGTTGTCCCGGCAAGAGTCTGGAAAAAGAGTAAGTCCTCATGAATTTGGAAATTGTATTGGTATCTCACAAAAACCATTAACTGAGCATAGTTTGTAACGTCTGTAGATTCATCAAGTTGAATTGCAAATGTGTTACTCTGTTTGATACGAGATATCAGTTTAGACTTGATATTGTTCCCAATGCAATCTATTCTTCTTTTAATCGTATCATTTGAAACAGAGATCGACCCTAAAGTCCTCTCCAATTGTGTAAGGTTTTTTGTTTATTTTGCAATTAATAAAGCCACCTCAAAAGATGCCTTCAGTAATTTATCCTTCAATTTGGTCTGTTTTGTGAGTAATTGGTTTTCTCGTTGTAAATCTGTTGCTTTCCTTTCAAAGAAGTCTAGTGCCTTATTTTTGTATTCACTGTGCATGGTATTTAGATGCCGAATCAATTTTTCCTGCCTCATACTTTAATTTGACAATTGGTTCAAACAGATTACACACAGTGGCCTCTCTTCATTATTACATATTGAGGATATAAAACCATATTTTAAGTATGCAGGATCATATTTTCGAATTTTTTCATGTCGTACATTTTCTTTTGATACAATTGTTCTTTTTTTAGCACCAAGTGATAATGTCGATGATGACGTGGAAGGCTCTGGTGAAGTTGGAACTGGTGTTGGTAGCACTGCATCTGAAACTTTTATTTCTTCCTTATTTTATCTTGTTTTAGTTCCACTATTAGGTGTTCTTATTATCCATTTATCCATTTTTATGAGTTAAAAATTACTCCATCCAAATAGGTACTACAAATAATTAACATTATTTTAAAATAGGTAATATATTTAATTTTAAATGGAATTTTACATACAAATGTATAAATCATATTAACTTACAATTAGAACTGAACTGGGAGATCAAATTTTGCATACTGAACGTGTGTGAACTTGATCGGCAACTGTTTCTGTGGAAGTTACAAGCTAGCTCTCTGCGCAACAACAACCCACGCAACGAACCAAACATTAAAAGATTTATCTACATAGTTGCCATGTTGCACTGATACGCTCGGTTTGATGTTATATTGCAGAGAAATTTTAAATGTTCGAAAAGGGTCTAATTTTATACTCATCATTGGTGACAGCGATATGTAATTGAATGAAATAATTCAGTACTGCAATAATAATGCTCTTTTTGTTAAAAGAATTTGATATTCGTTGCTTCTTTTTTGTTAGAAGTTTTTTTAAATGTATCAATAATGACAAAAAATGTTATCGCGGCCCCCTAACTGAAGCTTCACGGCTCCCTGGAGGGCCGCGGCCTACAGTTTGAGAAGCACTGTACTAGACCATATCTTCCTCGAAAGCTACAGCTCGAAATTTATAAAACCTCGGTCAGAATATTTAATTTATTTATTTATTTTGTCAGTTTTGGATCAGCGCCTTTCGCGAGAAATTTATGAACTCTATCATTAACTAAGATCGCTGCTTGGATGGTTTTATTAGCAATAATGATTTTATGAGTCGCTTTCTTCAAATATCTGTAGCTGTTTCTTCGAATACAATGATCCCTCGCGAGACGGACGCCCGCATTACGCAATTTCACCATAGCGGAATTTTTTAAATTACGACCACAAAATTCACGATATGGAACGTAGATTTGTTGTAACGGGAAGAATTCCCGGAAAATTAGGCATTTTGCTGTGGAAAATAAAAATACCGTACGTACTGGAATACAGTGGTTTCCAATTTGTGGGGCGCGCCATCCCCTTGGAAAGGGGGGGGGGCTGTTGGTAGGTCGGGAGGTGGGAAGAGGAGGGGGCTCAAAATATTTGACATATATTTATTGTCTGTTGAACCATCCTTATCGTGAGAACTGCATTATGAAGCCGTCAAATTCTACTCTAGTGGTTGGGACGTTCCGTTTGCGTTCATGTTTCTCCTAAGTTGGTTATATTAACGGAAGTTGTAGATCCAGTTGGTATTCCTTTGAATTTCTTATCGAACATGATGTAGAGGGGAGCATGTTGTGTATAGTACTAGTACAGTATATTACTGTATTATTTTTTCATGAGTGTGATTTTTACTGTCGTGAAGTGAAAATTTCTCTTTAGGAACGCATCTCCGATAAAATAACGCAAGTTTTTGCGAGAAATGGGCTCGCGTTACGAAATTTCGCGGGGACGTATCCCTTCCGTATCGCTCGAAATGCTTATATTATTAATGTACTCATGCGCGGACGCTTACTCTCACACGCATGCGCGATTACAAGGCACATACAGAAATCGTCACACCGACGCGCAGGAATCGTATAAAAAATGAAAGCTGGCCGAAGAACATTTTTAAAAGAGTAACTGATTGATCGCACACGCGTAAATAATCTTGAACCAACTTCTAGCACGGCACGTGAAGGATGTATGAGTCATTCATACCTATTACAGACTACGTTGTCAACGTGATAATAAACTGCTGAAGGGCCGCGCTGATTGTGTCGTTGGAATACTTGGGCGTTACCACATGTCGCGACGTCTTAAAATGGAACTCTCCTCGTCCTTAGGGTTTGCCTGTACCGCCATCAAGAAACATGGCGCTTATTAGACTAATCGTTCTGTAGAAAGAGAGAGAAAAGGGACAGACAAAGCGAGCGAAATTTTTTTATTGTTCTTTGGTCGGACGGAAAATTGAACATTGGACCAATTCTTGAGAAAACTTGAGGGCAATGCATTGCGTGCTTGACAGGAAAAGTTCGGAGCATGACGGTTTCGTCAGTTATGCAGTGCTGGTACAGGAAAGAAAGCGTCGTGTCGTTAAAATTCCTTTAAAATGCAAATCAACATAGCTTCCTCGGTTGATTTCGTTGGTTTGAATATTTGGTAAATAATGCAGCATTAAGGATAAAACAGTTGTTATTCTTGATTCTGCTATAGAACCAGGCTATAGCTAATAACGCGATTATTTTAGCGATCATTTCAGCTATCTTCATTAACTGATAGATTGATCATAGATAGTTTACATAGATAAATCTTGATCTTGAAAGGGAATCAAAGCACTTGCCGGGCGGGTGGTCTACCATTGAACTATCAAGGAAGATAGATTCTCCTCTCTCGGTCAGTGTATACTAGCGGTTTCCAAACATTACCAAGCCGTGCCCCCCTCACCCACGAAAACTGTCTTTGCGCCCCCTCTATATCACGTTCAGTTAAAATTCATAAACAGTACCTACTGGACCAACAACTGGAATTAATATAACCACTTTAAGAAAAACATGGAGGCAAACGATACGTCCTAGCCAATTAAAAGTTGCATATTGTAAGTCTCACAGTTAGGATGGCTAAACAGATGGCAAATATACGTGTAATATTTTGCGCCCCCCTGATCTGTCCTCAGCGCTCCCCCAAGAGGTAGTTTAACACGAAATGCATGTGTGTATTTATTCGCTTAACGCGAAATGGATTACATGAAATCCCATTAATACGATATTATTTCTCGGTTTTAAGAAAATAAATCCATGCAAAATTCGTCTGATAACACGAAATGGTAGTTGATACAGGATTTCCCCATCCACAATTTGTCTCTCAATGGCCATTTCTCCTCCCAATGCTTAAAGCGTGCGTCGTTTTTTGGGTGCTCAATCAGATGGAGAAAATGTGTTTAAAATGGTGGACAATTTGGAACAATTTGCGGAACAAAATTATTGTTAACGCCGTTCAGAAAAAATACGGATTTTTTTACCAAACAATAGGGACTATAACTGTCATAACGACCTCAGTGCTAAATAAATAAGTATTTTGTATAATTATAGAAATATAATGTCGTTAACATTATACGCCAAATAAATTAATTGAGTGCATTTAATTGGTTTAATCGGTTAATGTGGCATTCAAATCCCATTATTGATGTGCATCACGAATTTTCCTACGAGCTTATACTTCCATATTTTAAAAATGAAATTTTTACTAGCAAAGCTGTTAACATGAAATTCGGTTAACACGAAATGTGTGTGCCGGTCCTCCACATTTCGTGTTACTGTACCTCAGTAGCCTGGTTTTTTCCCGTTTTTCTTTGATTTTACGATCGGGCGTATGTTCTCATGAACATAAACTTAAACACGCTTTACCTTTCATTCTGAACTCACTTGGCACTTTAATAAAAACATATTCCTTTGTTTCTTTATCTGCCAAAACTAATTTGCTCAGGAACTACGGAAATTTCGCCACCTCTGTTGCCTAGACTGAATGAGTTATCGAAACAAAGCTTATGCCCGGATATTCGAGAGTCTTAATCCTCCACTTGCTGCGGTATCTCCGAGATACATTGGGAATGTTTCACTGAGTCATACATTCGACTCCCGAACTAGTCATGATAATTATCGTTTTATTTTATTATTTTTCGCTTCACTCGAAAAGACGCCTTTAAAAAAATCCCTCGTCTTCGACTTTCTAAAAATTGAAAGTTGAATCGTACATGCGTTTACGAACGGCGTCCACGCGTCTGCAGTAATTTCAAATTTCCCGTTCCAAATTTTTCGTCCCAGGAACTTGTGCATTATCTGAATTTCCGGAGGAAAGTTTGATAGGTTCAAAGTCGAACCTCGATAACTCGAACGTTCGTTGTATCGAAACAGTTTCTTCCCGCTCGTATCAATAATCGTTGTAGCCAAGTCATTTAACTATAGCTTCGTAAGCGTTCCCTCGAGGTTCGAGCTATCGAAGTTAGAATGTACGTTAAAGTGAAGTTCCGTAACTCGAAGTTTCGATAACTCGAACTTTGTCTCTCTTACTTCGACTTGTAGAGATTGGGCTGTACGCACAACGACCGTTTTTATTATTCGTAATACTTGGAAAAGTTAAATTATACCGTCGGTGTTGCACCGGACGAAGAGGATCGCCCGATTTGGCAACATCTACCGACGGGGAAAAGCGAGAGAGAGATGGAGGAAATATTCGAAACGCAAACAACGTCAGATTGAAATATTCGGGAGGCTGTTTAGTAAACGTATTAGAAAAACCACTGCACCGAGATAAACACAAAAGGTACACGGAAAGATTGTACTGCGAGGCTTATTTATAGATGCGGGAAGTTGTTGATTTAAAGAAGTGGAGAGGAGAATCCTCTCCATTTCGAAAAACATTCAACGGATTCTATATAACGTAGGAGGAGTTAGCTTGACAGAGTCGGCTGCTGCGCTGCTGAAACATAAATCTAATTCGAGCGATTCAGCGGAACTATGGATCTCGTCTTATGGCTGAAAAATATTCAAGAACAAGCAGTCTACTTGCCTCAAGTATTTCCAATAGCCACAACAAGGTTAAAAAAAAACATGCGCATTTCGGCTACAAAGCAGCCGTCTTCAGTGGTAATTCACCGAAAATAGGTCCTTGAATTAATTCGAGAGAGGCTTACAGGCAACTCAACTTATGGCCGAAATCGAAATTTAAAACTCGGTCTTCCAATCCAATCGTCTTAAATAGGTTAGGAATATTAGATGCGCATTTCAGCTACGGGGTCAGACGTCATAAGATATAAACCGTATCTACCCGACTATAAGACGGCCTCGAATATAAGGCGGACCTCGTTTACAGAAGCTAATTTGGATGAACATCTGTTTTATGAGAAATTTTGGATCAAATAAATCAGCGTTATAGGAGTTATTTTTATTTAAATCACTAAAAATGATCATCACAATTTACAATGCAAAGATAAATGTGATTTAAGCCAGTGTTTCTCAACCGGTGGGGCGCGAAGTTTCTAAGATAATTTTTATAAAAATTTGTCAGCAACATTAATGCAATATATAATGTCCTTAAAAATTTCCATTTGATTAATATAATATTTCAATCCAAGTTGTAAATACCCAGGAAGCTAGGTTTTTTCGACGAAACAGTTGAAAACCACTGATGATCACTGTCATTATATTTTTTTATTTGTTCGCGAATAAAAGGCGACTCCCAACCTTTGATTGGAAAAAACAATAAGTCCAAACCAGGACTAATGGCGGCTGGTTTCCCAAAGTTGACGTCCCGAATTGATTACTTATGTTGACAGGAAACGTTTCAGTGTGTGTTAGTCATTCCAAGGAATTCGCATACTATAAATACCATTTGTAATTCATAATTTATCAATGACAGAGAAATGTTGGAAAACAAATTAATAGAGCATTATCATATATCGTTAGTAGCTCAATAACTTTGGCTAAGATTAATAAAGGTAAAGTACTCCTTTAGCCAAACAATTAGAGGGTTACAACACCCAATGCATTTCGCCCACAAGGTGGGCATCGTCAGGGGCATGAGGAAGTTTTGTCAATGTGCGGCCGAGCCATAGTAACTTTTGTGCTCTGGAACTCTTGCAGTCGACCGATGATCGTTTTATCCGGATGATCGAATGATAACGAAATGTAACGATAAATGAATCAGATGTGCATGGACGATTCATTTTTTGGCAATGTACGTGAATTCGTGTAATAGAGTACATCTATCAGGGATCAGCAACCTTTTCTGCATGGCGCGCCGCATTCGTAGTTGTGAATGCATCAGCCGGATGTTACCGAAGTTACCTAGATTCTGGGATCTCACATTAGTAAACATCAAGTATAAACAAGATTGGAGAGGTTTACTCCACGTCGGAGTACACAGAGTTTCCAAATTCGTTCTTTGAGGTTTCACAATGTTCTCAGTATTCTTCACTTAGATGAGAATTTAACGATAAGCAAGCGAGGTACGTTGTAAAACACATGTAGGTCTTCATGTAAAGTAGTCGTAATTGTTGTCCGATTTTAACCAAAATTGGAATCGGTCGACAAATTTTAGCAAAACTCCCCAATACCAAATTTCATCAAAATACCTAAAGCGGTTCCCGGGTTGAAACAAAGGAAAATTGTAAACTACATGTAGGTCTTCTTGCAAAGTGGTCGTAATTGTTGTCCGATTTTAACCAAACTTGGAATCGGTCGACTAATTTTAGCAAAACTTCCCAATACCAAATTTCATCAATATACGTTTAGCGGTTCTCAAGTTGAAACAAAGGAGCATTGTAGGTCTTCATGTAAAGGAGTCGTAATTGTTGTCCGATTTTGACCAAAATTGAAATCGGTCGATAAATTTGAGCAAAACTCCCCAATACCAAATTTCATCATAATACGTCCAGCGGTTTCCGAGTTTTAACATGCGGATGGACGGACGGAAACGACCTCCCCTGTATGCGTTCACTTCGTGCAAATAATGCGTAATAATTTACTAGCGATAAAGCTTCGCAAAAAAAATAATATCCAT
This sequence comes from Tanypteryx hageni, assembly GCA_028673005.1. Classification (NCBI taxonomy): domain Eukaryota; kingdom Metazoa; phylum Arthropoda; class Insecta; order Odonata; family Petaluridae; genus Tanypteryx; species Tanypteryx hageni. Next base: position 26,898,239 of record CM054114.1, read on the forward strand.
AAGTTTACTAAAAAAATACGAAATTTTCTATTAAATTTTATCGATCACTTTTTCGTCATAGCTTCGCAGGCCGCATAAATTGCTATCGGGGGCCGCATCCGGCTCGTGGGCAGTATGTTGCCGAGTCCTGCTGTAAATAATAACGAGAGAGTTTGTAATATTTTGTTCGAAATGAAAATAGCTTTTGCCTTGTCCGGAAATTCAGCAGGAAATTATCGAGATCCCCTAACGGCTGAAATCATATTGACACAATATTTCTCTCCTATAGCCGTCCGAACGATTATAAAAAAAACAGTAATTGGTGAATCATCTCTGATGGCGCCTGCTCTGCACCCGAACTGCGCATCCTGTTTTCCTGACTTTTTTGCCGTTGGAGAGACGTGTTGTGCCAGTTTTCACCTAACCCGGATGCGATTCGGTTTTTTCCTTTAACCACATCGTAGAAGTCCCCACTGCCGTGAATCCAACCAAAATCATTTTTACTGCAATTTACCTGATTTTTAGCTGTACATTTCGACTGCCGTTTGATATGCAGCGAACTTTAAAAAAAAATTAGGAACGGAATGTTCTGATGGTGCACGTCCAATAAATAAGACGCTCTATCGTGGTCATGCGAATGGAATTTCAATTTTCGAGTAATTATAATAATTTCCGCATGTCTTTTTCTCCAAAATCCTCGAATGATTTCAATACCAACTTTTTTTTCGATTCGGCCCCTCCTCTTTTCCCTTCCTCCCATCACGTTTCGATTCTCTGACAAACGAAGCGGAGAAAACCCGTTCCTTGATCACGCGGAGTCCTCGCGATGACGGAGATTTTCCCTCTCCCTCTCTTTCTCCGCTATTACATAAGGAAGCCGACTGTTGTATCACAGGGTTGGGGAGGCAACAGAACGCCAACATCACAACCGAATAACTCGTTCCTTCTTTTCTCTCTCTGTCTCTCTCTTCGAACTCGTATAAGATCAGCGAGAGATAGGAGCGTCGCATTCGGCGAACTGTTTCCTGCTGCCGCGTTACGGATTTGCGAGACCAGCCGGAAATCTTTCTCTTTGCGGCGAATGTGTCCGTCCGCGAAGAGGGTGACGCATCGTGAATTTAAAAAATCCGAAAAAGGCTGCGAAGGAACATGGCCGTTTATTTCTTTGCGTAATTTTTTCTCTGCGAAGGAAAGTTTCTTTCGAAAATTGTTCGGATGCATCTTTCTTAACGCGCGCGAGTCTCACTCGCGTAATTTTTTGCCCGCGGCTTTTGGGTGTTGCGTGGGCTTAGGTAAGTTCTCAACCGGACCTTCAAAAAAAGAGACGTTTTGGCCATAAATGCTAATGTTAAAACGTGGATGCCAGCAATCGTTCACGTGAAACGTTAAGGCTCCACAAATCGAATTTTCGATTAAATAAATGTTCGATTAATTGAATGTTCGATTAATTGAATGTTCGGTTAATTGAATGCTCGATTAATTGAATGTTCGGTTCATGAAATGTTCGATTAATTTAATGTTCGATTAATTGTATGCTTGATTAATCAAACATTATTTTGTTGTTAGCACGACGAAGCACGGAAATACGGATCGATTGATACCTCATTGCGTTCATAATAACGAAGTCCATAGCGATATGGAACTCAGACAGCAATTTTGCCTAAAATACGTTCTCGAATGAGGTTTTTGTTGATAAAAATAAGGATTAAAATTTGAAGGCACGTGAATCAAATAAGAATCAGCGGCAATGAATGTAATCATGGTGAATTGGTGTCCACTGTACTGAAAATGTGGAGAATAATTTGACAGTACGGATTCTCGAGGCCTGTTCATGTTTGAAACTGAGATTTTTCAGCTTTGGATGTGTTCTTTTTTGTTTTATTTCAAGTTTCATTGTATTTTTCAACAACTCCAATTAATTTTTAGTTCCTTATAATGATCGAGTTTAGAGACTGAAGTTAAAATTATGTATTTAGTGCCAATTGGTTGTTGGTGAGGCGTACTTAAAAATCGTTCTCATGCCCGTAAACTTCTGGCGAGTGGTAAAAATGTCGCCGGTTACATTATTATATGGACAGCTTGGCGGTAGCTGGGAGTAAAACTCGATATATTATAATGTCATTGGGTAATATATAGTTATATTTGGTGACTTGGTACTGGCGTGGTATTGTTGATTGCAAATGATCTATAACTGTATTAATTTTAATCAAAATCCCTCTAGCCATTTCTGAGAAAATCCACTTTTGTGAAAGTCGACAAGAACAAGCTTCCCTCCAATGTTGCGCGGTATGTTTTTTATCAACAAAGCTTCTATTCCGGATGTTGCCCTTTATAAATAACAGATTTCATCAGATCCCGTCAAACCGTTTACCCTCGAAAGGTGTGCGCAGACGACAGACTACAAATGGAATCGCAGGGGCGCCTAAGGTCCCTTTCACGCAACACGGTTCTCCGCCGTGACCGTGTCCGGCTGCGGCCCCGTGGTTTGTAGTTAACTGATTGTTCTTATAGCGATATTCACACAGCCCGGCCACGGTGAATCTGCTGTTCACGTCACCGTTGCACCCACGGCTTCCCACTACATTCGTCCGGTCCCCTGACCGTGTACGGTTGTAGTGTACTGCGCAAGTGTATTCATGTCTTCACACGTCACGGCAATTTTCCGTGCCTACGCCAGAGGTAAGTCGGTTCTTCTTCAGTGCCGAGTTGATAGTCGTGTTGGACACATCGTGTAAAATATACATTTATTTAAATATGAAAAACTTTGAAGTCGACATCGAACTTCTTATATCTTGAAAACAAGAAAGACCCGTGTCGTGGGACAAAATTTTAAATCATCCTGTCTTAGCTTTTCAAACAACGTAACATATGTGTTTCTTTTCTTGTTTAACAGATGTACCCAATGTATTCTGCATTGCCGTATTTTTCCGTATATATAATAGATACAGACAAAGCAAACGCCTTCTTTGATCCATTGCACTCACAGTTTGAAGTAAACTGTGGGCCAAAACAGACAGAGCGAGAGCCGTGGCCGTGCACGGTCACGGCGGAGAACCGTGTTGTGTGAAAGATGCCTAAAAGGTGTATTTTAATACAAAATCTCGTAGTCGAATTTTTTTCGCGATCACAGTACTTTCTCTACGTATTTCGCAAATGAGAAAGGTAAAAAAGAAGAAACTTGTTGGTCATTGGGTTATAGTGGACTAACATGAAAGTGCAAGTTTGCGATATCGAAATGTGGATGTCGATTATTCTCTTTCTCTCGAGATATAGGTCGAAACGATAATTCTGTCAAAAAGAGCGCTGCTAGATGCATCGCTCTCGTGTTTTCTTAACTTATTCTCTGTAAGCATAAACGTTGCCGTTGTTACGTCAGTTCTCTTTCCCCTCTCTCTAAAAGAGCTTATTTCTATTTCTCCCCTTAAGGCTTCGTAAGTGAGCGCGTAAAATTTCGCAGATACGTGTCAAGGTGTTAACGCATATTGTCACGGGTTATTGCACTTGCATTTCTCCATATGGTCTCGTGCTCAAATTGAATAGCCATTATTTCGTTTTTTTCTTTTGCCTTCTACTGCAGTATTCCATTTCTCGAGGCATCAACGTTTTTACTTTGATTTTTCTTTTCAACGGTTTTAGAGTTTTTAAATGTTTCTTTTTTGTTCTGATTCTGAGGTTTGACATGTAGTGTACTTATAAATGTTAGCATCCCAATAAAAGTGTTGTTGAATCCTTAATGCACTGTTTATTTTATTTTGACGCAAATGTTTTTATAAATCAGGTAGGATGTGTACAAACAATTATTTTAAAAGTCTAAATCAAAGTTGAGTCGTGATGAGTTGATTTGTGTATTTTTACCTTATCACTTATCCTAATCGTCTTACTGGCATAATGTGCAAGTGATTTTTAAGTACCTCAATAAGCATTCCAAATTATATAAATAACTTTATAATTAACGTAACAATGTTTATTTATTTAGTATGCACGGCCCAGTATCGAAGTTTCTATTTATTGCCATGAAAATTATTATTAAGCCCAAGATTGACTTTAGTTCGGAAATTTCATCTTTCTATCATTTAATAACAATTGGAAATTTCAATTAATCACCTCTGGCTATCATTCGGATTTGTTTCCATTCAAGTTTGCCGATCCTATCATAGTCTTCGAAGAAAAGGAATCCTTCATTTTTCACCCTTGGCTTATTAATACTTTCACAGAATTAAGCATTGCTGTAAATTTTGAGATACTTTTAGATGATTAAATATTTAGAGAAATTAAATGAATATCGAATTCTATTTGCTTAATTTCACAGCTAAAAAACTTTCTTTATATTGGGGTCAATTACACTATTACATATGTGTATTAAAAGTAGTTTGGGTGGATTTGCTGTTATTTTTTGCACTCGAACCATTATTCAGGTATTAAAAATCTTTACTTTCGTAAATTGGCCTCGTTTCCTTTGTTCTTTAATGTTACAATTACAATTACCGCCGTCCTTCATTCAACACGGTGCTTGGAATGTCGGTCGCTTCAGATTGTCCTTACACCCTCGCTGTGTTGTTAATCTAGAGAATTTGTAGCTAAATCTTGGAACTTGAGGTTCGATCTAACGCCTAGAAAAACCACAACGAATATTTACATAACTAGCAAATAGATTTAACAGTCTAGACCAGGGGTTTTCAAACTGGTAATCCCTACTGCAACATCTTAAAACCCACGGACCCCTGCTATGGAAATATATTTTGTTTATTTGCGTGACTGCTAGTAATCTTTAAAATCACCGCTTTTTAGTAAGAATTCGCTAAAAATAAAAAAATATATAACTGAATATATTATTACATAGGTAACACAAAACAGGTGCTTAGTTAACCAAATTCAACAATTTTACCATATTTAATTTGAAATGTGGAAAACATTGTTGCAAATTCTATTACAATTCGAACGTGTGGATTTGACATTTGAAAATTACTAAGGAGTGAGAGCACGTGTTATTTGTTTCGAAAGACCCGACAATTGAGTAATCTTTCCATGGCAATAGATTCCTTTAATTTATTACTATTCAATAAATTATCACTTTTCTAAATTAACACGTTTTTTCTATAAGTGTCGAGGACCCCCTTCAAGCTTTGGCGGACCCACATTTGGGAAACCCTGTTCTAGACAATTCTAGATAATGGCTAAGATTACGGCGAATATCTGCGTTCATGCAAAACACAAAAAGGGAAATTGAACAAAGTTAATATAGATAAGCAGAACATTCTTTTTATTTTATTGCTTTCTCTTTGTAATTTGAGCAATTTGCTACAACACCGGAACAGTGGGTTCCACTTAGGGAAATTGTGGTATCGTTGACCACAAGAACAAAGGAAGAGAGAGAGAGCGCCGATTCAAAATAAAGTGGGATTGCCAGATCAGGGAAGATAGTTTTGCTCGTGTTTTGCTGCTTCCTATCTTATAGACGCCAGGTCGACTATATTTCTATAGCTAACATTTTCTGGAAAAACACGAACCTATTATCACCTTCGGAAAAGATTTTGTCGTAAGATGACTCATATTTTCAAAAGCTCCAATATTTTATTTTTACCGCACACGCTCTGCGAGTTAGGTAATGGTAAATTTAACTTACGAAACAACCTACGGCGTAATGCAACCGGTTTTTCTGTCTCAGTTGCAGAGAAGAGTATTGTCCATTCATGGCGAATTTATAGCGACAAACATGATGCGATATAGCGACCATTTGGAAAAAAATTATAATTGGCAACACTGACCTAAGATGAAGGCTCGCGTAGGCTGTGACGTCACCCGCGCGCGCGTACGGGGGAGGAATGTTAAATAAAAGCGTGCACTAGCCATCTCGGGAATTGTGCAAGGGAACGATTATTTGGGACGTAGGGAAAAGTTTTTAATATACACCCCCCGAGGTTATTTGCCCATTTCAAGCTTCGTTTGGTCGTGAGCTTGGTAAGCGGTCGCAGTAACCGTCAGAGATTAGCGTAACGCGAAACGCGTCATATTTCCTGGTCACCAGACGCGCGGAGGGCTATGAAATCGTGGGCGGTCTTCTTTTTAACAAAAACCAACCGAAAGGAGTCAACATTTGGATTGTAGGGAGTTTGGTTGTCCCGAGTTGACGCTAGGTGACACCTCAGGTTAGGTTATTACGAAAGGGTTCATTTTCCACGAGACTTAATCGGTTGTTTAGAGAGAGATGGTGGAAATGCGAGAGACGCTTGGACGGAAAGCAGTTCCTGTCACCGAATGGTCGAGAATTTTACGACGGCGGGCGCGGGGTGAATTCAATTTGGTTTCGGAAACGGGGTAGGTTATGCATTTTATGCATATATGTGGCTGTAAGTATGTATACATAAATACAGGTTTCCCTGTCTTTATGCGGAGGTTGCGTTCCAAGAAAGGGATGCATAAAGCGAATTCGCATAAACAGAACCCATATTTACATGTAAAAGATAGAGATACGTTCCACAAGCAATCCTAACTCCCTTCCAAGACGCTTTTCTTTCGCCCCATAACTTCTTATTAGCTAAATACAGCCTTAAAACAATGATCACTGAAAATTATACTCACCAATAAAAGGAAGCAGACGAGCACAAGTGGTGGCTGTTGAGTGACGTAATAGTGGAGGTTTAAAGTGCTGGAGGGTTGTCTTGGCCCAACGCAAGTTCCGCGGGAAAGGAGACAACTTCTCAAATGTGCTCAAACAGTATCACATGAAATCTCCGTCTCATCTTCATTCTACAATATCCACTCCACTCTCATCTCTTTATCTTTAGTACTAATACGCACAGCATAAGAGTGAATCAAAGATACATAAAAAGAAATTCCGGTAGCAATAAGTTTGCCGCATAATAGCGAATTCGCATAAAGAAAACCCGTATAAAGAGAGGGAAACCTGTATGCACTAGGGGCCCGTTACAGTACTTCCTGCAAACACCTAAAGATCCTTGCATGAAGTGGCCCAATGCGATAGTTCCTATGACAAAGAAATTGTTACAAAGAGTGGTATTAGTTGAACCACTTTTATTGCCCCTCTTAAAATAATCATAATTCTCACACCATTTTCATAACAAAAAACATGCCCATATGATTTAAACTACCGGAACAGATTTTTTTTTTCACTATTTCTGATGGTACAGCATATCGTATGTTCTGTGGTTTGTTTAATATTAAGTAATCAATACACCGGCCACGCGTCAATATCGAAAGAAATTAATCACAAACATTATAAATGTAGTAATTTGCTTTAAATTGCCCAATAAAACTTGCAAACGAAAGGATATTTTCAATGTATGCGTGAAATATCTTCCCATTGGAAATGTTAAGTTGTCCATTATTACAATGCATTGGAGTAGTTTCTTTTCTTCGCTACGTGTTTCATTTGTTTTATATCTACACGAAACTTTTCACATAAGTTTTCAATTTGTTATTGTCCTTGATTCGTTTGTTTCATTGTAGGCTTAGTGCAAATGCACTTGAAAGCCCGAGTCTAACAATGCAAAAATCCGAGATAAAAAATTGAAATGTTGTAAAATCGGAACAAATCGAATATAAACTTAAAATATGAGCAAACACGAATTAAACAACAGAATAAGAATCTTCATTTCTTTCTACGTGAATTAGTGTAAATCTCGAGTCAAAGTCACGATCGTAAGATATTTTAAATTGTTAAAGACTGAAGGTCTACACATCGTATTCCAGTCGATTATGTGATAATCACATGCAAAAACGAAAATTTTCCTGATATGGTACCCATGGCTTTTTGTGAGACGACTTCCCACTTAAAATCTGCAAGAGTTCGCGCCCAGTATTCAGGCGAAAGATTTGTCGAGATCGAGCCGACCGCTCTTGATTTATTTGCGTTTATTCTGGAAGATGACGCCACTCGAGGCTTACTCTGTTTTTGTCCTTCGTGCGTTTTATTGTAAGCTTATTGCAAATGCACTTGAAGCCGGAGTCTAACAATGCATAAATCCGAGATGAATAATGTCGGCTATCCTAGTAACCTCCTTTTTGAAATGTCGAAAAACCGGAGAAAATCGAATATAAACTTAAAATATGAGCAAACACGAATTTAACAACGGAATCGGCGGTAAAAATATGAATCTTCATTTCTTTCTGCGTGAAAGGGTATAAGTCTACCCACCGTATTTTAGCCGATTACGTGTTAATCAAATGTAAAAACGAAAACTATCCTGGCATCGAACCCATGCCTTTTCGGAGGACTATTCACGTAATACCTGCAAGAGTTCGCGCCGTGTATTCAGGCGGAAGATTCGTCGAAATCGAACTGGTTGTTCTCGAATTATTTGCGTTCGTGCCGGTAGGTGACGTCACTCGAGGCTTCAGACGCAGGCAGGCAGGGACACCGGTTATAATATATTAGATATACAGTCAGACCCCGATTTAGCGCCGCCGTTTGTCCATCACCGATATTGGCGGTAAATCGAGGTATGTATGTATATGCTTGCTCTATGTAATCATAAGATGGAAGTTCTATTCACAGCGATTCATGGGCGGTATGCGGGGGTGGCAAGATATAGGGGGGCGCTAAATCGGGATCTGACTCTATACGCATTCATATACATTCAGATTCATATACGCATACAAAATTATACACATTCAAATACATATACATTGATACACATGCGTATTTAATCGCCAGGGACATGTTTGGTCCATTGCACCCCCTGCCATCCACTATTAGGTGACTTTCTGGGTATAATGTGGATATATCTATTGTGTACATGCTCGCTAAACTCTGCGGTACTGTTGAAGTGAAAATAATTCTTAGCCCTCATAAAGCTTATATGCTAGAACTTGAGACTTAATTTGCGTAATGAGTTATTTAATCCGCCTAAGCAGGTTTATTATCACGTCTCACTTTTTAATAAGATAAAAATGTTTAACGGCTTCGTCTTCCTCTCGGCAGTCATTGGTATCGCGCTTGATATTTTTTGTATGTTCAACTTCAAAACTAATTAGTTTGCGTCATTAGGAGACGGCCTAACGAAAGTTCCCCACTTTGGAGTAACCTTGGTTGTGGATAAAATACCTTGACGCAATCTAGAAACGAAACTATTTGTTGGATTCTTCTTCACGCTTGACGTATTAACAAAAAGCGTGCTTTCGCAAACCCCTAAAAAACGCTTGACGTGACCGCTTGAACAAAAACATAATTTTATTTAATCTTAAGTGCTACAAATGAAGCCAACATTTAATCTGAATTTTCTAATCCTTTTATCTTTTGTCTTATATCATTCGATTTATCGTTGTGTCGAAGAACCATGAAAATATACAGGATCACGTGAGAAATTATAATTAAATTATTTCCAACTCGTTGCTAGTTGACTTGTTGACAACTTTTTTCAAGTATTTGTATATTTTTTATAAATAACTGGGACTGTTAAAATAAAAAAGTACGAACAAGAAAAAATTCGATCGAAAACATAAATTTTCACCGCAAATCGAAACGATGACATAATTTGTACTATTTTATCATTGAGACAACTAAGGGAAAAATTTCGGCTGTTACTTTCGGATAACAAAACACGTTAGAGACGCGCACAGCTTTCCCGGGAACGCTGTTGCCATGGACACGCTACACGTGGGAAGCGAGAAATTCGAGAGGCAACAGACGTTGAGCCAACGGTCGGTAAATTTCTAGAGCAATTTTCGAAACCGTAACCGCCACGCGATTTGGAAACGGGCGAATATTTATTGGCGAGGCATCGTACTCTATCCAAGACCGCCTGATTTCATCGAAAGGAATGAAGTTTTCTGAGCGTGGAATCTAATGGATAATCACATAAAACACAAAGGGTAAAAAATCGTTCGAACCCTGCAGAACTCCACCGCAGTCGCGGAAAAAATAAACAAATCGTAGCATGTGTCACACGGCAGAATTCACGCCGACCACTCAAAACACGACTCTTATCCGGTCTTGAAAACGTTTTACGCGCTTTTGTCGGCGCTTAATAAATTCAAACACTGCCCTCCGAAGGAGCTAGATCGCCCGTTATCGTTTAGGGTGATAAATAAAGGTTTAAAAAAAATCCACGACGCCGTTCACAATGATGTCATCCGCTTTGAATCGTTGAGTAACACACACTCGAGGAAAAGGTACACGGCCGCGTATGATCGGATCGGAATTAGAATAAAAGTTCACGCTCGCTAACGCACCACCGTATTAGTGGGATGGGGAGAGAGGGGGAGGCGAGGGAGATAAACTATTAATCCGTGTTAAAAAAGTGTGGGCGTCCTTACCTTTACGAAGTCTCTCCCACTCGCTGGCGATTTGCTTGCACTCTTTCTCGCGTGTGGTACAGTCCGCGGAATCGGCTAAAAAGTCTCTCCCTATCTCCTCTGCCCTACCCTCCCTCACTCCTCTTCCCTGCCTCCCTTCTCGAAACTCCCCCTCGTTCACTGCTCAGCTACCTCACCGACAGAAATCGAAAGTGGTTGAGAGATCCCCTCGCGAGCACTTTCGCCTTCTTTTCGAGTTGACCCGCATTTGGAACACACTTTTATCTCTCTCACTCGCTCTTCTCTCGATGGCGCCCGATTCTCCCGCGCGCGCTCGTCGCTGCGACGTTGCCAGATCTTCCCGCCGCGGTCGGTCTCTCTCCTTTGTTTGGCGAGACTTTTCCGTCTCTTTCTCTCATGCCAGTTAACCTCCCACGTACAAAAAGGGTCTTATAACATAGCTCACACCCGTGTTATGTCATTTTTCTCGAGCCGGTGTGACGACACGCGTTTGGCGGATTTTTTTACGCGATCCGCGTGTTCTGGCTGCAATTTTTTTTACGATGCCGGCGATCTTTAGGTTACGGGTCGGGGGATTATATCGTTGCCAAAATTAAAGAATTGAACGTTTTAAGTAAGTCTCATGCCAATCGACGGAGCCTAGAGAATCGGGTTTTTCGCTTGGTTGCGAATCATCGAATCTTTTCAGTGGCATTCATTTGAAACCTGTTATATTTTCCCGTTTTGTTGTTATCATTTGGCGGTTTCGAATGAAAAATACCTTGAAGTTCCTTGGAGTATTTTAGTTTCACGATTTTATTCGTTTATTGATAAATTTGTGTTTATTTAAATTTGTGAAATTTTTAATCTCTGCTTGAAAGGGTTAAAATTCGGATGGCTAAAATCTCCTAATTCATGAGAATTTAATACGCGGATACGGCAATTGTAATCTACTTTCTGGAAAATCGCAGTAAACTGCAAAACCGAGAGGGGCGAGCCTTACGGGAAGACGGAGATCACTTCGCGAAGTGACAAGACTTTTAAGCCTTTTAAAATTTGCGTCGAATTTTATCGGACTAAATTATTGAATTAGAAGTAACATCGAACCTCGTAAACTCTCAACTCCGTAGGTTAATGGTGCAGTATTCCTTTTTTATGGTCATTTTTTCCCATGTAGTATCTGATCTATTTGGCTCATGTTTCATCCGTTATCTCCCCTATAATAAAAAGACTATGTTGGTCCATGTCACGCTCTTAAAATGCGAATAACTCGATAAAATATGCAGATTTAAAGTTGAAATATGGCAGAAATAATCCACTAGGAAATAAAAATAGTGTGACGAAGGAAAATTTACTAAAAACGTCCAGGGTTTGACTCCATAAGATAACACGTAAAAATCGACATTTTGACGTGCAGGCTTTTCTTTTTTTTAGATTAAAATTGGAAAACGTGATCCACGACCTTTAGATCTGAACCATTTTAGAGGAAAAATTATGAGGTTTCTTATTCTGTTGATCGTTTTTCGCCTACAGTTCAAAAGCCCTCATGTTAAAAGTTTTTAATTCACATTCTTTGGGGGAAATTTTGCCATTTTAACGGGATGTTGCCTTGCCAATCAATTACATTATATAACCTCGAGATCCTATTTTTATCTCAATCCTTATAGTTTTAAGCGTGCTTTTAAGGATTTGAATACGAGGAGAGAAAACAGGAGGAGGAAATGATTGTTATAGAAATCAATGTAAACAACATTCGTTACGTTATTTACGAGAAGGAATACCTAAAGAGCTGTAATACTATTTTTTCATTAAAATTGCAATAATAAGGTAAATCCAATATTATTGAAATAGAAACGGTATGGTAATCTGAGGAACGTGCTGGACGTTTTAATAAACAAACTGAGCATGTAAAAATTGTATAGAGTGAAGGATTGGGCGACAGACAGGTTACGGGAGTTAGATAGAAGAATGGAGGAATTGAGGACGTTTTGGGAAATAGGGAGAGAAAGATAGATTTAAAAGAATCACAAAAATAATAATAGAAGTCTATGTTTCCTGTCCGTTGGTCTGAGTGTAAAGCTATTAAAGCGCGAATAACTCGATCGAGAATGTAGATAGAAAATTGAAATTTGGCAGAAATTGATATAATGAGCTATTCAGAATTCGTTTATTCAGGGTTGTCATGGTAATTTAAGAAATACATGTCTGTTTATGGCGCTATTTTGATTGTACTTCATCCGAATAAAATTTATAAAATTTAATTTGGTTAAAGTATATTTTATGTGGACTGAAAATTGAAAAATATATAATTCACATTATAGTATGTTCCAGAGAGTTAAAATAATTTTGGCCAGCTAAAGTCTAGCGTAATGTTTAACAAATAAATACTATTTTTGTTTGAAAGATTTGTATCTACGTATATCACGCTCAGAGAGATAGCTACATTTTTAAGGGGAGAATGAGAAAGAGAATGTGAGGGAGAAAGGGAGGAGAATGGGAGGGAGGAAGAGGGAGAATGGGAAGCAGCGAGAATGAAGAATAGGAGGGAGAGAGAGATGGAGAATGGGAAGAAGAAAGAGAGGGAACATACGAGGAAGAGATGGGAAATAAAAGGGAGAGAGCGAATATGGGGAGAGGGAGGGAGGAAGAGAGAAAGGGAGGAAGAATGGGAAGTACCGTAATTTTAATACATAATCTGCACATACCTGTCATATTTGACGGGCAATTACGATAGTCATATAATGTAATCAGCTATCTCATCCTGTCACGCTCGACTGGCGCTGCCCTTAAAAAAACGTTATAAAAGAGCAGGACAATCGAGAACTATTTATGACTGATTGTAATGGAGAGTTAAGGATGGGAAGCAGGAAGAGGGAAGGGAAGTAGTAGGGAGAATAGGAGGGGGAGAGGGAGCGTGAAAATAGGAGGGAGAGATTGTGAATAGGAGAAAGAGGGGGAGAATAGGTGGGGGAGAGGGAGAATAGGAGGGAGAGATGGTGAATAGGAGAGAGAAAGAGATAATGGGAGAGGGAGAATAGGAGGGAGAGAGGGAAAATAGGAGGGGGAGAGGGAGAATAGGAGAGAGAGGGAGAATAGGAGAGAGAGGAGAATGGGAGGGAGAGGTGGAGAATAGGAGGTAGAGAGGGAGGGTGGGAGGATAGGAGGGAGGGAGAAGTAGCGCGAGAAGGGGAGAGAGAAGGTTTGGGAGAAGGGGAGGAAGGATGAGAGAAAGGGAGGAAGAATGCGAAGTACCTTAATATTTATACTTAATCTGCACATGCCCGTCATATTTTGCGGGCAATTACGCTAGTATGCTTTTTATTGTTGTAGTGACCTTGCTACCAAGCATAGAGCCTAATTGCATTGTGAATTAATAAATAAAAATAAAATATTTGTGATGACATGAGATGGAAAAATACAAGTATTCGCTCGATAGTGAAGGACAATTTAACCACCTTTCAGGAAAGGCGCGAGAGAACATAGGAGTGGGACACTATACAGCAAAATAAATCCTTTTGTTGGTTCTTTGGCCGATGGATAACTGGAACTGGTACACCGGCGCTTACACGCCAAAAAATTGCAAAACTTTGGATATTGGTGTTGTTATTTCTGTTGGGCCCGCGAGACCCAGCCCGAACATCAAAGACGGCGTTTTCCCCCGTAGAATGCTAAATCGTCCAAAACGCTAGAATGCAAAGTACCGCACGAATAAAAAAGCTTTATCTAAATATGTTCATCGTTATTAAAACGGATTGGTCCAGTATCAACGTAGAAAAACATGATATTGAAGTGGAAATTATTGAATACGCAGCACTTTTCAAAGTATCGCCGCGCTACAAAATGCCCCTCGGTGTGCCGCAGGTTGATTACCTTGGAGTTGAGTAGCACATCAAAGAGAGTGTCAGTTACTGCGCGTCGCACCATGCGTAATAATGATCTTTTCTTATTGTACCTACGTCTGACTTCCATTTCTGGATTAGAAAAATAAATCAGGAAATCACGAAATTAAAAACAAATTGACTGCCGTATGCGCTTTATAGGATGCGAAGAACCTATCGTCGGTGGTGATTCAGCGATAGTGGATTATAAAAAAAATAAACCAAAATCTACTATCAGTGAATCACCTCCTGTTGAAGGTCATTTTCAACTCGAAATGCGCATTTGATTTTCCTAACAGTTTAATGGCCCATGGAACAGCATGCGTAATATGCACAAAATACTTTTCGCTGGAAATATATGTATGGATTTCGTCGATAAATCTATTGGTCATCAACTCTTTCGTTTATATGCACTGGATAGTCGTGATGTTCGCTTTCGTAAAAGGTCTTAAATGGACGTCGTCTCTCGCCGCTTTTATGCAATGCCCACGCCGTGCGAGAAAAAGGTTTTCCGTTTGGAGATAAACGGCGGGCGAATATGCGAGAAGTTGTCGGTGTTCGAGAATCGCTTCCGGTTGAATTGGCTTTCGGAGTCCGTCTCGAGGTCGCCGAAAACGCGCTTGCATGCGAAGTATACTCGAACCGTCGGGGATGACAGGAAATGGGGAATTTTAGTAAATTGGAACTACGAGTAAAGCATAATCTTTGTTTATCGAAAAATCGAGTCGTTGTACTTTCGAGTAATGGAGGTCCGACTACTTGGTGAGCGAATCGACTAAATCCATCGGTATAAATGATAGAAATTGTGTGGCAGAGGGTGCTATTTTATTATGCCTCCACCCTTAACTACAATTTTCATTAGCATGTTTCATGGCATCCTAAAAAAGGACCCATAATATATGTCGGTTGTAGCGATTATTCCTATTTATTTCCTTATATATTACGGACGACCCCTACGCTTGTTATCCATTAGGTACAAATACGACCTTCGTAAACGAATTCGGAGCTACGAAGGTAAGCAGATGGTTTCTGTTTACGTGATTAAATTCTATATACAGAGTAATAATTCTTTGTTTTTAGGCGTTCTTTACCAGCGAAGCGGTATTAGAGGAACGCTTTATGGGCACGTCTCGTCCGTCCACCCGTCGTGACTTTCATCTCCGCTGGATGGATTTTAATTAAGTACGAGTGATCCCTATTAAGATGTATCGCCCAATTGTGATTTTTTAACTGCATTCGTCAATTAGAACTTCCACTTTATATAAATAAACACACTCGTATCTCGTTAAATGGCATCCGTAAAGCAACAATTAAATACCATATTTTTCTCTCCCTAGCTCTTATATGATTTGTAAGGTATAAATTAAAATATTTATTCTGATCGAGGACAATATTTACCACAGAAAAGTCCGCGAGACTACATAATTACAACTTACAGTTTCGGAGATAAAAATCGATAAAATCTCAAGCATAACATCACATATTTTGTTTACATAGAGGGCTAAGGTGGTTCAATCGGCAAACAACAATTAAAAATCCATATTTGTCTCTCCCATGCTCTTATTTGATCTGTAAGGTATATATTAAGAAAATTATTCGAATAGAGGACAACATTTACCAGGAAAACATCTGTGGGACCACATAATTACGTAATTATAGCTTCGGAGATAAAAATTCAGAAACCGCCTAATCTATCGACACCATTTCATAGGTATTTCCCATAAAGAACGTCTTTTAAACCTCTGTGTATTCCATTTATGGAGTATACTCTTCCATCTTGTTTCCTTAAAATATGATCATTCGAGAGTAAGACATGGTTTACAGCGGAGAACAGGAAGTTACATAAATTAATTAAAATTTAGAAATACTCGCTTTATTTATCTAAGCAGGAGTTTGAATAAGCCTCGAATTTATAGAACTCGCATTATTTAATATTTTGGAAGTGTTTTGTGTAAAAATCCCTTTTGCACCTTAAACAACGATGTTTTCGTTCATAATTTTCGTTCACTTTCAGAAATCGAATAATGGTCTAATGGTCGATAAAATAATATGGTGGCAAAGAGATACGAAACGATACGTTTAATAATTAGGAATTGTATCGTAATTTGTCCTGCATTGAAATGCATGCCATTTTGATTTGTGTCCTTTTTAAGTTTCAACGAAATTATTGTGGCATGCATCCCGCCATACATATTGAAGTGATCTCATGCGGCTAGCCCTTTATTTCAAAATGATCAGCTTGGTTCCCATGAATTGTGAGTTTGAGATCCCTGGCCTTGTGAATGTATTCGCGCATTATCTTTTTCACTTCCTGGATGTTTTTTTGCTGCGACCAAGAAAACGTTTTCGCGAGGTTTTCCGAGAATAGCAGAATGTACCTGTTTAATTTTGGCCATATCGCGTGCTTCCAGGAAATTTTCCGACTTCGAGGGGCATATTTACGTGTACTAAGCATTTTAATATGTCCGTGATATTCCAAACAACTCCTCCAAAAGGTATCTTATTTGCAGTCAGACAATGTATTCTCTCTGGGGGAAGAACGGACATAAAATTGCGTTGTGCGCGGCGATTTCATTTTGCGTCCAAAGGAAGAGAGTGAGGAAATCTTTCCTCGCTCCTTCTCCAAGACAAACACTATCTATTTATTTTTAGCAAGAAGATAGCGCGTTAAACTATTTATGCTTCTCCTCTATATGCATGTTTTAATTCTTGTATGATATGTATCCTATTTTTTGGTAAATGTTTTCCTTAAATTTTTTAAAGATATTAATTGACGTCATTTTTATCATAACGTTTTATAAATTCTGTTTAAGATGTTCTGAGGTAATATACGGCGCTGGAAAATAATTTAGATGGTATGCTATGCCAAAAGTGAACATTTTTTTAACGAGTCCAAGTCAGTGTAACCAAATCAGGAATTTTTCCCTCTTCAAGGCTAAAAAAAAATTGAAAATTTTATTTGGAGAAAGAGAAAAAGACAGTACAGACTTCCTTAGTTTAAAGATGGACGTTAAGTTACAGGTGTTACAAATTTTTACTTTTTCATGTACGTCGTGTATAGAGAAAGTATGTATGTATTGTAATCGCGAAAAAATCGACTTCGAAATTTTGACGGAAATACCCGTTTATGGTGTCCCTTTGTCCAAAAAAATGGATTTTACCATGCCATCCTTCTGTCTGTTATGCGCGCAGCACTGTAGTCTAAACTGTTCAACTAAAACGAATGATATTTCGTTTTTAGGTTTACTACAACCCAGAATATTAACTATGAATGGATGAACTATATAGCGCAACAATAAAGGGTTCTAGTTGATTTTCACAAATTATCGATTTATGAAAAATCTGATGTGGCCACCACATGGCTTTCTCCATACTGTAATATTTCTAAAAATTCCAAATAGGTTAATTAATAATAAATATTTTAAGAAGCTACGAGAAAATTTTAGACTACAAAGAACGGAAATAAACTCAAACCATAGCCTTCTGATATTGGATATAGCCACAAAGCTCCGACAATAAAGAAAAAGGAGCGTTACTAAGACGTAACTAAGCGTCAATTGTTAGCAATAGTCGTCGGTAGGTGGCGTGGTGGTGGCAGCTAAGAATATAAGATATCTCTTAAACAATGCATTATATGGATAAATGTTTCAAACAAAGGTTGTAGAAAATTAAATTTCCTACAACTTTTATTCCGATACATTTTTACATATATCAAATATTAAAGCAAATATTAAAAAATAACGGATGTGACAAGAGTAAACACCCGCTTCCGGTTCACCGATCTTTACCAAAAACTAATCAGTTCTTCTGACCTTTATAAAAATGTTAAATATAAAATTTCGCGTTGACCTGATTAATAGTTTTTGAGTTAGGGCACCCACAAAAAGCTATCACATACACACACACAGACATCATCGAGAAAATGGTCAAAACGTGTTCAGGGGACCTCAAAACAAGTATTTCCGTTGGAATCTCGAAGTCGATTTTTTTCATGAATACAATACCTTCCCCATATTACGTATAGGTAGAAAGTTAAAATGTCTCGAACGATTTTAATTAAAATTCAATCAGTTATAGAGGTTGGTGTCATTAACAATACTTCATAAGCCATATTTCTCAAAAAATTACTATATATCGTCCAGCGACATAATACACATCGAGTTTTACGCCCAGCTCTAGCTAAAACGCTCTTGGTGGGCGCAGTAGACACATTTACGGTAGGAGTACAACCTCGAGGCGGGACCACCTATAGGGGAGGTGGCGTTTAGGTGTGGGTATTTGATGCGTGTATTTGGACTCGTGCGAACCAAATTTGTGTTACTGCGCATAGGCTCTGACGTCGGCTTCCCCTTAAATTTTATCCTTCCCTTCCCCTCTCACGCGTCTCCGGCTGCCACCTTAGAGCGCGCGAGCTATACCAACCTGCTCCCCCAATTATCTCTACAATTCGTCCAGCAATAATGCTTCAGCGCCTGTGTGGCTTCGCCAATCCACATAATACTTGATATTTTTTCTGGTATAACTTTTTATCAAGTTTTATTTTCACATACATATTTTAGGTATTCACTTTCAAATATTTTCTTTTTTCTCCGCAACAAACTGGACAAAATTCACTCTTAAAATTCAATTGCGCTAAGTTTTTTGCGTTATGAACATATAAAATGGATTGAAAAGGCATGAAAACGGCCTTAAAATCGTGAGGACTGAAATCGAGGAGTCGGAATACTGATGGTATTCGTAGGTCGGTACAAAATCGCATAAAACGGTATAATATCGACTAAATCATTAAGATTAGTCGCTTTAGCTGTAGCACACGAGCTTACTAGTACATATTTTCTCACTGACCTTCACTGGACTGCAGTATCAAACAATGAGAGCTCCGCTTCCAGAATACGATCTTGCACATGAAACCATAACGGTTAAAACCATGTGGGAAGTTGTAACTAATTGTAAGTTCGCTGTGGCCATAACAAACGCGTACCCGTGCTGGCATGTACTTTATTTCAAGAATTTTGAGGATTTATATTCGATAATCCCGTGAGAATTAATAAAATTTTCCCAATGTTAACAACCGTTGGTGAGCTACATTGATGTGTTATTGCTCTGTAAACAGCCGTGGGCGATGCATGCGGTGCTGGCGCCGACGGTGAGCGAGAGGAGCCAAGTTGAAAAGGCGCCAAATCATCCGAATGCTTTGAATAGCATAGTGGCCAACGAACAATTTGGCTCGTGCGCCAAAAAAACCTGCGCCGCCTCTCGCTCTGCGGTAAAAGTCATCAACTGCGTTCATGAAACGTTCGTGGGAATAAAGATTTTTATAATACCTTCAAATTTTGCTTTTTAAAATCAAGCTTTTGTAAAATGTCATCTTTTTTCTACTTTTTCTGGTTTTGTGCTTATCATTTTTGTGGTCAAGACAATACGACGTCGATACAACTTAATACCGCTTGACGACTTGCCGTTTGCCGAAAAATGGAAAAAGAGATGCTTAACGTTAAACGCTGGAAATCAGTTTCTTTTCTGTCTGTTCGCTTATTCATAGTCGTAGATCATTTATAATTAAAGTGACCAATTTTTATTGTAACTCAAATCGACACAAGTGGCATGTTATCCTCAAATAAACATCAGAATTTTGAGGAAGTTGTCTGGGTGAATGGAAATGCGTATTTCCTTTACGAAAAGTAAAGAATACCAACTTCAAAACTTATAAATATGAATGTATAGTTTTTAACGTATATTCTATGATTCAACTTCTTTCTATTTAAGTACTTTAAAACTGCTTAGGTATGTGCGACAAGAATCTTAAAAATCAGGACAATATCAATGTGTGGCCTCATTAAGTCAAGTTAATGAACATATCACATTTGTGGACCGGTGAAAAAATCGGTACAAAATCGTCAAAATCTGTAAAGTGATGAGTGAATGAACAAGGTCGGTCACTTTCTATGTAATCCTTCCTATGATTTCGTTTGTCTGATACTATAAAGGCCTTTTCCTACTCATCTATTTTGTTTGAACTCATATTAGAAAATGCAAAAACGATGAGTTATGCATATTAGTTATTTTATACGAGCAATTTTCCTTGATAACAGATATAACAGTATAGAAAACAATCATTTGGCGTATGCATTGAAAAGGTCTTATAGAGGCCAAACTCGAGATAAAATAAACAAGGAAACAGCTGCGGAATCAGACAGTAAATGGCAGTTAGAAAAATTGGAAAGACGGGCAAACCGAGGAAAATTGCCCCACGAGAAAGAATACTGAATCGATTGGCGAAAAAATCAAGTCTCCAGCTGCTTTCGTTTAGGAGTTAGCGCGTCTGACAGACAGACGGACAAAAGGTACGCATTTGCGGATTTTTACTTTCTCCATTGTTTTCATGAAAAAAATCAACACATTTTGACCATTTTCTCGATGGTGTCTGTGTGTGTATGTGACAGTTTTTTGTGGTTGCTCAAAAACTATTACTCAGAACGCGAAATTTTATATTTGACATTTTTGTTAAAGGCAAAAGAACTGATGAGTTTTTGGTAAAAATCGGTCAACCGGAAGTGGGTGTTTATATCTTAAAAACTGAATGTTTTAGCTGCCACCACCACACCACGTACCGGCGACTATTGTAAGCACTTGACGCTTAGTTACGTCTTAGCAACGCACCCTTTTATGCGTAATTGTTGGAGCTTCGTGGATAAATCCAATATCAGAAGACTACAGTATGAGTTCATGCCTGTTCTTTGTAAGGTCTTAAAATTTTTCTCGCAGTTCCTTAAAATATTTATTATCATTTAACCTATTTGGAGTTTTTAGAAATATTACAGGTATGAAGAAAG
This sequence comes from Tanypteryx hageni, assembly GCA_028673005.1. Lineage (NCBI taxonomy): Eukaryota > Metazoa > Arthropoda > Insecta > Odonata > Petaluridae > Tanypteryx > Tanypteryx hageni. Next base: position 26,919,183 of record CM054114.1, read on the forward strand.
TTATGTGATGGCCACACCAGATTTTTTTTAAAGCGCTAAAACCGATGAAAACCGCTAAAAACAGGAAGTACAATTAAAAGAGAACATAATAATTATAAAGATGTACCGAAAAAGGAACGGCCACAAAAAATACACTCACTCAGGTTTTCGGTTAACTCCGCTCCAGAGACCTGGAAACTCGTACACAACTTGCCTCGAGTCATGCGCGTCTTCAGCCACTACTGGGACCTACTTAAGCGCAAACGCAACCACGAAACCGGAAAAAAACGGAAAAGGAATTCACACACGAGCACACTCGGTCTCATGAGATTCACTTTTTTTTTAAGCAACGCCATTCACATTTCGACGACTTCAGGTCGCCGTCGTCTGGATCGCCCGTCAGCAGTTCCCACTTCGAACGGGTGGAGTGTTCCTCGCGTTGCTAAACCCGTTGAAGCGCATCCAAAGCAGGTGGAAACTTCGCTCTAAAAATCAAGTCGGAGAGCCTCCAGACGTTGCTCGTCACCTGCCCGTCAAATCCTCGGTCTAAATTTCGTCCTGGAATGGGCAAATCGTGTTGCACCCGATAAAAATACGCCGCGTTCGGGAGAAGGTAAAGATTACCTCAGTGTTTATTTGCCCTTCTTCACGAGCGCATTTCGGTAATTGGAAACGTAAGCACCTCCGAGGGGTTATTCGCGAAGGTGTCCTCTCCCGCCAAAGTGGTGAAGCTGAGGCGCCGTTAAACATTCTCATTTAACGTCTCCGCGAATCGGTTTGCTTTAGTTTAATAGATATGGCCTCGTGCAGAAGTTGACGAGATTTGCCGCAGGACCTGAGAATTTCGGTTGACGCTTGTCTCCAGACCGGGAATGTTTCGCTTTTAACGCGGTTCAGGACGGATTGTCTCGGATTGCGCGGCCATCAGTTTCGCTCTAACGCGGTTTTGAAACGGCCTCCGAGCATTAAAAACAACCATAAAATGTCCGAGTTCGACTGAAAGTTTATAACAAAAGTTTAAGGAAGCGGAATACATTGGAACTATATTGTAGCATTTTGATCTCAATATGGCGCTCAAATGTTAGCTCACGTTTTCCTGTGAGAAAATAAACGCGCGCGGTTTCGATTTACACGGCATTTTTCTTTGCGCAGTGAAAACCGAGGGATTAATTACTAACCTTGAAGTTAATTTTCTCAGTTTACCCATGTGAAGGGGATAAATTTCGATATCTTTTTTCCCAATTTCGACAAAAATAGTTTCTATTTTTCTTCGTTCACAATCATGAATCGTTTCTACGCGCAGTAAAGTTCCGATTATTCGGACTCCAGTTATTCTGGGGCCCAGTTATCCGGATCAAATTTGTGAATGAAAAAAAGGTTCGTCAAATGTATTGTTTGTTGATTCTTCTTAAAGTCATTGTTAATGTTAACACGAATGCTTTTATAATACTTGATTTTAGGAAAACGACAAAATGATTGAAAAGGTGCTAATGTGGTTCTAAAGATTATTAGGGACCGTCACACGCAGAGGCTTTCATGTTTTCGGCATCTGCAATCACACGGTCGAAGAAGTTGGGAGATTGTGAATTTGGTCTGCTTCTTTATTTTGTCTTAGACGATTTACATTTTATATTGTACGTACGAAGTTAAATTTTAGGCAGGTATTTTTGCACTTAATTGATTTTTACTTTCTCTATATACGAAGTATAGAGCAAGTTTCTCATGGAAAAAATCGAATCCGAGATTTCAGCGGAAATACGTGTTTTAAGGTCCCCTGAACACGTTTTGACTATTTTCTCGATGATGTTTGTGGGTCTCTTTGTGTGTGTCTGTGTATCTGTGACCGGAATTTTGTGGGTGCTCTTAACTCAAAAACTATTAATCAGATCACCGCGAAATTATATAGTTGACATTTCTGTTAAGGGCACAAGAACTGATTAGTTTTTTGGTATAAATCGGTCAACCGAAAGTTAATCTTTTCACATCTGTTTTGAAATATTTGATAAATGTAAAAAAGTGCTGGAATAGAAGTTGTAGGAAATTTAATTTTCTACAACGTGTTTGAAACATATTTACATAAAATGCATTGTTTAAGAGATATTTTAAAAACTAACTTTGTAGCTGTCACCACCACGCCACCTACTGGTGTCTATTATAAACACTTGACTCTTAGTTACTACTACGTCTTATAAATAAATTTGGGGTATTCGAACATAAACGACGTTTTTCCCAGTTGATTCAGTCAATATGAGCTATATATAATCTATCTATTAAATATCCGTGCACGCACAAAATTGCTAAAACTTTTCGACTGCGTCGTATATCGCCATGCGGGCTCAAATACAGCCTCATCAGAAAGAAAACTGTGCAGCCTAGCTCGCAAACACAGAAACAGTGTCAGCGGTTAGACGCCGAATTCAAATGGGTATGTGGCCTCAATGTCCAGTTTTGGAGCATGGTATTATATTAGGTGGTTGATCAAGGATATTAGATTCAAATCTAACTTGGATCGAGTATATCATTTCGAATTGTATGGCTAGTCGCGTGTTATTTCAATAATTATACGGATAATTATTTTCCCGAAGCTTAAGCTCCAAGCGCTAAGAATATTACTTACCCTTATTAGCAAAACTTAAGTATTAATTTTGAACTCCACCGGCATTAATCGAGAAGTCTTTATTACTCTAGGTAAACATTTTTGTAGAGTAAACGTCTTGCAGGGCACCATCAAGGAGCCCTGTTACCATTGTGGGCTTTACCTTGAGGGAATGACCCTCCCCCACAAAAAAACTGTTAAGTTATTCATCATTGAGAGAAAAGTATTATGCATTCGGAAGGTCGGCACGAAACCAATTCTGTTTATTTAAACGCGTCTGGCCGAGGCGGTCTTTATCAAAAGTCATCCGTGAATTTCGATTTCTATAACGAAATATTGTGACTTTCTATTTATTAAATTATGATTTTGATGAAACAGTTTTGAATGATTTGTCTGTTGTTATGTCTTTCTAATTTTTAAAACCATAAACTCTTATTTTTAGGAATCAGAAAGATGTGATTTAATCTTAACTTTCATTTGATATATATTGCGGAAATCCATTTCATAAGTTAATATTATTTTCAATTTTTTTCATTGTGTTCTTATATATAGCGTACTGACTTGATTTTTGTAATTGCACTAATTTATTTAATTCTCATTCGACAATATAATCTCGGATCATTTATGACAGTTACCTCAAGAATTGCTCATTGCCGGCTACTGCTATGCCCGCATTTATACTCGTGGAGTTAGCGTATGGTAATTTCCAAAAATACTTAGATGATGGGCACCTCAGGTGTTCATTCGCACCTCAAACGAAGGTTATGCTCCATTGATGTCATTGTCACGAGTGCAACAGTTAACCCAATCAAGTGCGCCGAGCGATAGGTAACAACAATTGATAAACAAATATGCGATCGAGAGACGTATATTGTTTCAAACTCCTAAATCGGCGTTTGGAAGACATAACAGCTGGAATTGCCTCCAGGGAATCGAGAGTTGGTGGACAATTTTTTCTCTGCGGAAAGATTTTTATAAAAGGCGGAGAAAAATTCTGCCTTCATCGGATATCGAACTCGGGTTTTCCGCTTGGCGGGCGCATATTCTAACCACTGAACCATCGAGGCAGACTAATTCTCCCGCTTCAGAATCGGGTATTTCTCGCGCTGAGGTCAGGCCAGCCAAGCCGGTATCAACTTCCCCAAAACAATTTCCTCAATGAGGAACGTCCGGGTTCGACTCCCAGTCAAGGTAGAATTTTTCTCCGGCTTTTTCAGAAATCTCCATGTCCAGCAAATGCCATCTGAATTCCATCTTCACCAACACTTTCATTTGTTTTTCTCTGTAGAAAGTAGAGTAAGAAAAGCTCGTTCTTTTTTAAGGTATGTGTAATTGACGAGTTGACGTTGAAGCGCTCAATATGCCGTAAAATATAAGGCTAGGAACTGATGAAGGGGACACAATGGATTAACCAATGAAATTTATTAACCGCCGGACAGTAATATTTACTAAAACTTTTACGAGGCGAAAAAAATAACTAAAATATATGTTAACCTGAACGTTATTTAATAAAAAATGTAAAATACGTCGGTATCGGTCGTGATACCGATGTATTTTCAAAATAAAAAAAAATTCCATCGATATCCAGACTTAAAAAAATTATCCAAAACCGGGTTCGATATGCTGTATCTCGGAACGTGTACCGGGCATTTGCCTCACCACGCCATTGGCTTCGCTTCGGGAATGGGAGCAGCGGAGGTATTAGTCTTGCATCTTGGTCTAGGCAAGTAACGGTTTCTTTGTTGAAAGGTCTCTTTTTAAACCTGTAGTTGATGATGCGGGTTAAAAAGAATATGCTTGTTGAGTAACACGACGGCAGTTGAGTGCTCATGAGAAATATAATCGGATAAGTTCCCAGGTGAACGTGTTTTCTTGTTCGCCAAGCGAGAACACTCGCGTTTTCTCTGGGTTGACGTATTTTTTCTCCAAAAATACCGGTTTCTGTGTTACGTTGCAGTGCGGTAACACACCCTTGTTTTAAGGTGTCGCCGTGTATGTTGAGCTGCCCATGATGTGCAGCGACAAATAAGTTTTTACCATTAGGTTTTACAAGGAATTATGAAAATGGCGGAGGAATTGTTCTAGGACCTAACTTTATTCGAAATTTATCGAGCTCTCTGCGTGTCTAAAATCAAATTGGCACAAATAGGTATCTCTAATAGTCATTTAAAGGTTAGGAAAATCAAATGCGCAATTTATTAACCTTTTATTGGATGTTGGAGATACCTACCTATCGTGTCAAATTTGTTACTGTATTATTGTTAAATCTTCTTTATCTACGACTAGCAAGTATACCCGGCGTTGCTCGGGGTTTTTAAATCAAGACAAAATAATTTGAAGAAGATTTGAGTATAAATGAAGTATTTAAACCAAGTTAATTTTTAAATAAAACATTTGTTCTGCCGTAACTTTGTGTAATTGCATAATTAAAATGAAAGAAAGTAAAAAAAACTAAAACATCCCTCTTTATAAAAGTGGGATTTTTTAGTTTTTTACTTTCTCATATAAATAGTATATTGAGAAATATTGTTATCGTGAAAAAAATCGACTTTGAGATTTTGATGGAAATACACGTTTTAGGTGTCCCTGAGTCTACAAAAGTTGTTTTCGCCATGCCGTCTGTCTGTCGGTCTGGTCATCGATCTAGGGCTCAAACGCGTACATGAAATCGAATGATATTTCGTATTTGTGCAATATATCATGTTTTGTAGACTCTTTTTTCATAAAAATGATATTGCGCACAAATTAAGGGTAGTTTATTCTTGGCGATTTTTTGAAAAAATTTATTTACTCAAAAATGGCTCCAGAGAAGTTGATTTAAATCATACCAGTTGTATAGTCTGATGTCACAAATAATTCTCTATATGCCGTCCAGTGACATTACAATGTACGCTAAGCTACCTTACCTAATCCTTATGACGTCACGCCTCCGCCGCGATCCATTCAAACTCTTACTACAACCTTAAGGTTAAACTAAATCGAATGATATCTCATATTTATGGATAATACATTCATAAAAGACATTCTGTTGAGATAAATGATATTTCACAACAATTAAGTTTACTTTATTCTTGGATATTTTGAAACAAAATTCAATTTACTCAAAAATGGCTGTAAGGATTTCGTTTAAAATTAATCCAAACGTACAGCCTGATGTCACAAATAATACTAACTAAGCCATATGTCCCAAAAAAGTTACTATATATCGTCCAGTGGCATTATTTTGTACAAGACGCTCAGCGCTCGCGTCCGAGGGGAGAGTTAATTTCGGGGCAAAAAGTGTAGTGAGATCAAACGTATACATATACGTATATTAAATGTGAAGTACTCCTTTAGCCAAACAATTTGGCTAAAGGAGTACTTTACATTTAATAATCTGAGCCAAAGTTATTGTGAGCTACCAACGATATATACGTATATGAGAAAGTTTGTGCAATGTATATTGAGCCGTTGATTCTTACTTTCTTTCAAGTTAATTTTTATTGTAATGCTTGTTGGTATACAATACTTCTTGTCTTTCCATCTTGTTCTCAAAAAAATAATTTTTCCCGCATCCTTCTGTAGACGTAGATATATATATATATATATGGCTATTCTCTTATATTTTAATTTGTCGGGATCTGAGAATGATCTCCATGGTCGTTTTGGCATTATGCTTGTTTTAAAACCTTTGTTTAATTTCTTTGATATTTATTTTCTTAAAATAAATCTATAAAAGTAACGTAGAGTATTAACTAATTAATGTAAATTTTAAACCAATATTATGAATTTATATCTAGATATAGAATTTCGGAAACAAAAGAAGTCTACCTGAAATCTTGCACTTTTTGGTTGGCAATCGGTAATTAGGCCTTTTTTTCTGCACAAACAAATTTTAAAAAATATAAGTAAACATTTGTAATGATAAATCCGGAGCCTCTGCCACTGTTAAATTGGCTATTTTACCGAAGCAAGGATTGAGTTATAGTATAGTTATAAAAATACATTTAAGAGGTTAAGGTTGCTGTCTGTGTAAAGCAGACTAAAATATTAATTTTTATTGCGTCTACACGTGAAATGTTTTTTCAAACAAAAAATTCGGACTGTAGGCAAAAAACGACGAAAAGAATGAGAAACCTTGTAATTTTTTCTTTAAAATGATCTAGATCTAAAGTTCGCGAGTCAATTTTTTCTAATTTTAATCTCAAAAAGAAGAAAAGCCTACACGTCAAAAAGTCGATTTTTACGTGTTATCTTATGGGGAATGCAAATCATCCACTGGAGTCGAACGCTGGATGTTTTTCATAAATTCTCCTTCGTCATAGCATTTTTAAATCGGAGTAGTTTATCACTACCAAATTTCAAGTTTATATATGCATATTTGATCGAGCTATTCGCGTGTTAAGTATATTCCAGGAATCAGGAGCCCAGGAATAAGGCACCCAGAAATCGGACGTTCGTTTATTTGTAAGATTCCAAACAACTGTGTGTCTCTCTAACATATTAATATCACCAGACGTTTTTGGGGTGGTTCATGGACCGGAAGAAAATTAAAAATTTTTCGAGGCCTAGCTAGACTTTTCCCAAATTCCTTATCACTCTATTCAATTGGCTGACAACCTCCGTTTAAACTACAATATTTGCAGGCATACCTATGGTATTCCAATTTTCATATGAGAAAGGTTTGAAATTACAATCCCAGCGTACTGCTCGAACTCAGGTTTTTACTGTTTTCGTGAAAAAATCTATTTCGAGATTTCAACGGAAATACATGTTTTGCGGTCCTCGAAACACCTTTTGAGTATTTTCTTGATAATGTGTGTATGTGTGAGATAGGAAATTTGTGGGCCTTCTAACTCAAGGACTATTAATAAGATCAACGCGAAATTTAAACTTTCAATATGAGCAATTTCGAGCCGTAGACGGAAAAAGATGAATAGAATAAGAATCCTTATATAATAATTCTCAAGTGTCCGTCTGTCTGTCCCGGTATTTTTGGACATTTCCCAATGGAATTATTAGCTGAAACTTTCACAATCGTTAAATCCCCATGAGATTGTCTCTAGAAAAATCAAACATCCCGGAAAAAGTCCCGGAGGCGACTCCGGGAGACAATTATATTTTCCCACAAGTTGACACGGGATTTTCGATTTTTCAAGGTGCAAGGTTTATTTCCTTCATTCATTAAAATATGTAAATATAGACCGAATTGCTCCTTGTTTTATTCGACGGCTAAAACTATAATATATCTTATTCTTGCGACGTTTAGATGTTACACGGAAGAATTTGTCAGAAATATGCATTTATTTTCGAAATTTTATCAATTTTTTGTTATGTAAATTATGTGAGCTATATGATTATTTTGAGAGGGGCAATAAATGTGATTCAACGAAAAATACCGTGTCACAATTCTTTGTCATAGACCCTAACGCATAGGGTCACTTCACGCAAGGTTCTCGAATTGTTTGCAGGAAGTGCTGCAACGGGCCCATAGTATCTTGTATATTTCCTTGAACGTCTGTTTTTAGAATTTTCATTTTCAATTTTTTCCATCGATGTAGAGCGTGAGAGCGCGACTTAAAGTTGTCCGTGTCTGAACATGGGTTCTGGCAAAAATAATCCAACTTCATTGAAAATGTTATTTATTATATTGGTCGCTAGGAAGATTGTTTCCGTGATCAAATAAAATATCATATTAAATTTTTTTAGATATTCTCTCCTCCCCCTCCCCATCTCCTCCCCACCCCTCTCCCCTATCCCTCCTCCTCCCCCTATCCCTCCCCCTCGCCCTATCCCTCCTCCCCCTCCCTCCTTCCCTCATCTCCCCCTCCTCCCTCCCCCATCCCTCCTCTCCCATCCCTCCTCTCTCCCTCCTCCCTCCCCCATCCATCCTCTCCCCCTCCTCCCTCCCCCCTCCCCGATCCCGGACTCTGCGGTCCGTATTATAGTTCCGCCATCGGCGCCTGGTCGGCCCTGGCACGATCCTCGCACCCGATTTATCGGTCGCAAAATTTTGCCTCGATTATGTCATTTAAACGCGGCGACAGATTTCTCCCCCTCGGATTCTCGCTCGTTCCGCAATCCACACCTTGTTGACACCTCGCATCTTGTTTTTTTTTTAATTTCCGCGCGGCGTCCGGCGCATGAATCGCAACTCCTCCCCTTGGCCTCGCGCGTGCGCAATGATCGCGTCGTTACGCAACAGCGGGTCGAGTATCCGCGGGCTCGGAAGGAAAATGTCATCGCCGCAGAATATCTTTGCGAAGGGACGAATCTTCTTTTAAGGCAGTGTCCTTGCGCTTTCCCACTTTCGTTTTTCTCCCGCGAAGCGCATCGCCGTCGCCCAATAAATGATGTTAGTTTTGCGTCCGGAGGCGTTATATTATTTGTTCCGCGAAGGACTTCGAAGCGATGGCCGAAAAGACTCGGACATCCTTTCGGTCCGAATAGTTTTTTGTCTATACTCAAAACCGAAGGTTGTGTTTGGACTTTGTTTATCGACTTAATTTTGGCAGCAACGCGATTTTGAAATGGCTTCTGAACGCGAAGGTGGGTTCTACCCAAGGTCGTCGGGTTTTTTCTCCCGTGTGTTCAGATGTAATTGTCAACGCGCCTATGGTTATTATTAGTCCGCAGCTATTATCATCGCCTTTTGCCGGTTGCATCGCCTTTTGCCAGTTGGCATTTAGTTGAAGGCAGGTTCGTGAGCTGCGATTGATTATTACGAATTGATTGCCTCATTTAAAATTCCATCGATCAATTACTTAAATTCGCTGAAATTTATCCCTATTGCACACAAAAAAATAGTTGCAAAAATTTACATCTGCTTAGTCGTAGTCATTATTTATCTTTTTCACATTTTTCACAATCCTTTGCCTCGCACTATCCATCAACATGGATTATCCGGCTGACCGTGGTATTCCCTTCTATTGACCTTTAAGTACCGGAACCTGTCGAATATTGGTCAACCTAAATCTAATCAAAACAGCTAACCGTGGTTCTTTGTCGTCAGATTTGATTAGGAATTAAAAATGACCGTGAATATTACGGAGATATCTCCTCGAAGAGTTGGTAGCATGGTGGAGTTTATTGCGTCGTTAGAACCGTCGAACCGTCGTGGCAGTTTGTCGCGTTTGGAATACGTGTATTCATGATTTGATGATCGATTAAATAATTTATAGACAATGACGAAGAAAAATCTTCGTAATTTTGTAAATCTCCCGTACCTCCAGCATGTACCCTGAAAACTGTAACTGGTACTTTTATTTCCATCACGGTATTAATAACCAGTTAATATTTGCAGCATTCGAGGAAATTGATATTTTGGAACAGTTATTAAACTGGGCTTATTTTATCATATGGATATTTCGTTTGTAGACATTGTCTTTGAATGTGTCGGAACTTAATTCAAGAATAAGCACTTAATATTTAAAACAAGTAAATATCCTTGCTAAATCAAGAGGTGGAAGCACGTTTTCTTAAAAATTGTTGGTGTTCTGATTCGTCTCCCCGTTTGGGGAGGGAGGTACCCTTACCGTTGGAATGCAGATCTTCAGTAGTCATTCCCATCCGTGAAAACCTCACTCATCTGGATTCAGTAGTTTGGTTACAATGCTATTTCAAAGTTTTGAATTTTCATAAGTTGAAGCCACCTAGCGGAAAATCTATGAACTACTTGTAAAGTCCAAAAGGTTGATTGTCCTCGGGCAGACCGACAGAGTGATCACGTTAGTACGTTTTTGCTTTTAAGAAAACAGGCAAAAATTGAAAAAAAAGTCTTTATCGTAGGTATCGAATCTCCAATTGCCATAACAAGATTATTTGTTATGACTAAAGAAGATACTTAAGATATGTTCTTAATTTTTCAATTTTTCGAATTTGAAGTGCTTATTCTTGATTTTGTTTTCGGCCATTAGACGAGCTCTAAAAATTTTCCGTGATTGTAGGAATGTGTTTGAGATGAAAAATGTAGGCGAGTTCTTTTTACGGAAACAAAATTTGAGATATCATTAACACATTTCTGTAGTGTCATTAAGTTCGCGAAGTTTATGAAGTGTACAATTTATACGTCCCTTTCTCAAATTTCTGCTTCAAATCTTTGGACCATGTGCAGAATATTAGTTTCACGTTCAACCATTTTTGCAGCATTCCAGATAAAAATAATTACAGCAATATTTGAAATTAATTCTTGAAATGATAACCTTTCCCTGTTTTTTGTATATATAAACCGTTTTGATATAACTAATTACCAACTTTTTTCTGAACCTCGAGTTATTATTTGTATTAAAGAAACTTTTTCCAATTATAAAATAAAAAAAATATGAAGGAAAAAAAAATTTAATTCGTGGAAATAATTTCAATTCCTAACGCTGTGAATTAAGTATATTGATCTTACAGGCATCCTAACGTCACCAACCCGTTTTCTCCATTGTGTTTCCGTACTTCGGTTAATCGAAAATAAGAATTGAGTTGTTTTATGTTTAAGTATGGATAAATACATTAAAAGGCTGTCCTTTTGTAAACGCAGCTGAAGTGCATTCGCCGTGTGTATTATGTACTCGTGCTGGAATGACCTTTTGGTGAGTGAATCAGCTTTCTCGAGAGAGAGAGAATGAGAAGACCGGTCCAGACTGCTGCTTTCGTTGCAACTGCGTTGTGCAATACGAAGAAAACGTTTTCGCGTTGTCATTATAATCAGGTGGACAAGACCGATTTTTTGTGGGAATGAGCAGTTTAGAGTTCGTTGCATCCATTTAGCACTTCAAAAATGAATCCCATAAGCGACGCGTTCATTCAGTTTTTGAAAATCTCCTCAAGTTTGTAGTGACCTAGAAAATAAGTTAGTTGATTTGTTATTATCATTTTTTCAACTCAAGTTTAACCGTTCTTGAACACAGTCGAACCTCGATTTATCGAACGACTCTTAACTCGAATTTTCGATGAGTCGCAGCGAGACATTTTTTCTCGTTAGCACTAAAGTGAATGTTATAACTCGATGTTTCGATAAGTCGAACTTTTCTTTAATCCCTTGGGCCTCGAGCTGTGGATGTTCGACGATATCGTTCTATTTCTTTCCGTGTGAGTTCTGACCGTTTATGTTTGAATTTGGGCTTGTATTTACAGAGGTTAGATAAATTAAGTATAAAAGTGTTTTTCACCTCGAAAATTCCCACTTGAATGGGTGTCAGATATGCACGGGTATTGAACATCCCTCAATGTCAAACCTGCGGCCAGACGGAAAAATAATCTAGGCGAAACATTATAATCTGCCCACTTAATCGACATGGAATTCTGATATTTGTCGGTCCAAATTTCTTACGAAAAATTCGCCGCCTGTTTTTTTAAAAGGAACATCGGATGTGTGCCTGATTCGAGGCGAGGCGCCAGGCGTGCTTCGTGGTCACGCCAGGGGCGGCCTAGCTCGGAAGCTGGTATTGACTCGCTGCTACGGCAGACGGAATCGAAGAGACTTTCCTATTAAGCTGGGAACGTTGAAAATCTTCCAAGCCATTAAGTTTTATCGTCGTTGCATTAACTGCTTGTTAAAAAAGTACGGAATCGTTTCGACCGTTTAAAAAGAATAATTCAAGAATGAATTACCGAACTCACTTGATAACTTGAACCCAATTGATTAATCGTTATAGATGTTTCTTTTGGTCGTCAAAGTGGTACAAATATTTTTATGCAAACGTATATTTTTCCTCGGGGACCAAGACGCATGTGTTACACCGCTGCGGCAAAATTCATTGGTCCATTTTAAAAATCTCACGGAAGACCTTAAATCGGTGCTTCCCTTCGTTTTCGTAGGAGCGGCACCCAAAGATAAATAAAATTTTCGTCGCCTCCATCTTCAAAAAAGTTTGCATGCGGGTATCAAAACCTATGTAGCTGTTACTTTGTGGCCTCTGTATTATTATCATCATCGTCATAATCAGTTTATTGGAGGAAAGATAGTAGCCGTAATGACCTAGCAAAATTCCAAATTTTTGGTTTATTTATTTAACTTCTTTTTCGCAACGGAAATCATCTGCGGGACCCTTAATTAACGAATCGGCTAAGCGTCTTAATTTTGTTTTGTGTTCAATATCTTTACGACAGTTTCTTTTGTTGCCTGGCAGGATTCACACCAGAGCGATAAACGCTTGCGATAAGCGCCAAGCAATCCGAGATATCGTATCGCCTGTTTGTTCACACTGGGAGAACCGTTTGTGTACGATACTTCACAGCTAGTTTAGAAAATGTCAGTGAACGAAGTGGCTATTGCTTACCGAATGTTGCGAAAAACTCGCGTTTGTGAGTGGGCTCGTTTTACGTCAGTACTGTTGCTAACAACGAAGTTGTTGTAATAGAACTTAGTCATGACCCAGAACTATTTCAAAACTTGATCGAATGAGTCAAAATACTTTCATTGGTTTCACCTTCAATTTAGAATATTCCGGAATGGAATGATCGTACAGACATGCGTACTTCTCTAATATCTGCACAAAACCTACGTTTTGCTGCTTTTCTGCAGCCATGTTAACCAATCACTAACTCTCAACTATACTGTGATTGAAACTGACTCAACGTGTTGTTAATGATTCACCGTACCAGGAAAGGCTGACTATCGCTCAGATAGGTGTCCACCTATCTCTCGGCATTAGAACAGGACTATCGCTTGTTGCTTGCGATAGTTTGGCTATCTCTTATCGCTGTCATACCGGTGTGAACGGGTCACATTGAAAAACATGTAATTCTTAATAGCAACCGCTATCGCTTGTTGCTTATCGCATATCGTTTATCGCTCTGGTGTGAACCATGTCAGGTCTTCAGTACGACACGACAAATGCTCGAATTATCACTTAAAGCTTCCTTACTCTAATTTACCAAGGAGTAGTGTATAGTCTGCAGTTTTGACTGTTGATACTGAAACGCCAACCACGGTCACGTAAAGCGCTTCTTCCAGCTGAGTCATCCATCGTGCATTTGAAAGCACCTGCACCACAGTTTTTGTCATCTCAGTTCTATATAACCATTACGTCAAGCGTTACGAGACTTTGGCACTTCGTATGTTCTCTGCGCTTAGATGTCGATCGACTCGAATCTTTCCGCGAAGGTCTTAATCACATGTAAAAATAATGAGATCTTGTTATCGATACCCGAATAATGGTCCATTATTGTCACTACCATCGGTAATGCCCGTAGATAGGTTCGCGATTATCACGACCTGGTTCTCCGCGTGCTCCAGCTTTCCGCAACCTTCTCAATTTCTTGGTAGCTCTTTTTCCCATCTCAAGCGGTCTGTCCATTTAATCGTCAGCATTCCTCTTTCCATGGTCTTAATAAACTTGGGTCGCGATTATGTTACCGTATTTTCCGGCAGATAAAGCGCGCATTACATATCTATACAAAAATGTTCGAATTCTAGAGAAAATTGCTGTGCGCGTTATGCATAGGAAAACAAGTGAATACTTAAAAAGTGACTAAAAATGTTTATTTATGCCTAGTAGGTATTACGATTCTTCGATTCCTACGACCATTCGACGACAAAATATCGATACTTCCTCTCACTATGCTTAAAAGCCTGAATGTACGCAATTCTGCGAAATCAGATGACGATTAAAGATTTTTCACCGGCTAAAAACAAAAAAATTCAAGTTTAAAATATATTTACGGACAGATTTGAACGCTTAATCAAAAATCAGCTTTTGACAAAAGGAAGTTTAATCTTTTAGGTGGTATTTGATTCAAGTCTCGAAGAAAGAAACGCTTCTGTGTTCGAACCCAGTCCATTTTAGTGCTTTTCGTCATTGCTTAAAGCACTATTATCTTCGTGATGTCCGGCCGTCCGTACGCATATATCAGGGAAGAAGTGGATTAACCGATTTAAACCAAATTTGGTACGTAGAATAATCACATAAAATAATGACCAAAGTGACATATTTGAACCGGAACGACTCAGCAGGGGAGCCACAATTGCAAAGTTTAACTTTTTGGTAATTGTGAATTTGGAAGGAATTGGCATAACCGATTTCAGGAAAATTTTGTATCAAGGAGGTGTGCAACATAGAAAAACAAAATCAATATGTTTTATGTAGATATAGAAATCAGGGTTGCCACAATCAAAATAATAAAAAACATTCCTTTTACACGTATTTGGGTTGAATTGTCATAATCAATTTTAACGAAATTTAGGATTTATAATGTCACATATATAATAAACCAAAATAGCATATTTGGACAGGATCAGCCAAACAGTGGTGCCACAACTTCAAGTTAAACTATTTCAGTAATAATAGATTTGGAGGGAATTGACTGGACGGATTTCAACTAAATTTTGCGTAAAAGATTCGTACAACATATAATGAAATCAAGATGTTTAAAGCGGAGCTAAAGAGCAGGGCTACCACAGTAAAAAGTTAAATGTTATTTCTTTTACACGTAATTATAGAGAACTGGCCATATGGATTTTAACCAAATGTGGTGTGTATAATCTTCATATAAATAAATAGCCAAAATATTATATTTAAACCGTGTCGACTAAACAGGGCTACCACAATATCAAGGCTAGAATTTTTCGGTAACTATGAATTTGGAAGGTATTGGCTGAACGGATTTAAAAGAAATTTCGTTTGTAGGACGAGTATAGAATGGGAAAACGAAATGAATATGTTTAGAATGGATCTAAAATGCAGGGCTACCACAATATAAGGAAAAATAATTTTCTGATCTCAAAGCAAATACATAGTGTACGATTATACTAGAGCGAATTTGACGAAAAGCACTTCTGTACCACGGGAAACCCGTGTACACCCCTACTTGTTGTACCTACACTGCAATTTACTAAAGGCCTCTTTAGGCATCGACCTCTAAACCTCTTGTTATTCAACATTCTTTGAGAGTTCATACAATCTTGACCAATTAACAGAAAATATTTTATTGCGCATTATCTATACATTTTAATGAGCGTTAAAAATATTAAGATGCGCGTTATCTACTAGGTTCGCGTTATTGATGAGAAAATACGGTTTATGCCGTATTTACGCGAATTCTGCAAAATTTTCCTTATGTTATGGTTTGGAAAATCGTGATTCGCGCTATATTCGCCTAATATGAATAACTCGGCATGGATCGATGTTTTCGCCCCAGGGGGATGCAGCACCGCATTTCGGCTATACCAGTTGAAGGAACTATTTCGTAGGAGATAGACAGAAAAACTCTCGCTGGCTGTTTGCTCGGAGAAAGAATTTCAGAAGCCCAAGGATAAGAGTTATTAGAGCTATTATCAATATTATTCTTTCTAAATACCAAGTTCTAATGGTTAGATATGGGTAAATTGACCAACCGTACTGGTTAATTCAGTAGGCACTGTACTAATTTTGTAGATTTTGTACTGATTGACTCTCCGTACTGATTTACGAACATTATAATTCCTTATTTGATATACCTTTCCTCAATTCGGTGACTTAGCTCACCTATAGATATTTTGAAGTCCTTCATTTCGGCAACTGTCATTTAAAACGCTGTTTTCGTACCAGTATAAGCACAGTAAACCCCCGATTTAGCGCCGTCGTTTGTCCATAAAGCGGGGATGGCGGTAATTCGAGGCATATGCTTGCCCTATGTCAGTGGTGGCCAACATTTTGTGCATGGCGATCCGCATCTGTGGTTCCGAATCCTTCGGCCAGCTGCATTGGAAGTTGCCAATTCTTCTGATGGCCGTATTCGAGTTAAAATTGTAAGTTACCTATATATCCTGAGGGAAAATCAAGTCTAAATAAGAATTTTATGGTTAACATTTCAATATTAAGTTTTATTATCAAAATGTTTGTAAAAATGTATGAAATTATATGTTAAATTTTTCGGATCATCGTAGCTTCACGGGTCGTACAGAGACCCTTCGCGGGCCGCATCCAACCCGCTGGCCGTAGGTTGGGCACCACTGCATCTGTGTAATCATAAGATGGATGTTCTGTTCACAACGATTCATGGGCGATATGCGGGAATGGCTCTACATGGGGGGGGGGGGTGCTAAATCGGAGTCTGACTGTAGTTTAACCCTAGAATGGTAACGCTATTTTTTAGTCACTTATCGGTTAGTTTGGCTCTCTTAAACTTGGAATAAGGAAATATCGTTAAAAACTTTTAAAATGATTTTTATTAACGCCAAAATGTAGGAAATGTTATAAACGTGTAAATTAACAGCTAGGGTACAATTATTTTGGTGCTCGCTACAGATAAGCTTCTTGCAAAGTATGCAGAGAGTGGAGGTTTTCCTTCTCTTGGCATAATGGCGCAAATTACAGCAGTTTCTTGATATTTGTCGCTCTGTCGCTTGTTGTGTTTCAGGAGCCTTTTTTCCCCTCTCCAAAGGCTTTGCAAATCATAGCTTTCAGATCATTACTTAAGTTTGTCAACTGAGTCTGCTTTTTTGCCATTGGCACGCCAACCCCTTGTGCAACTCTTGCATAAATTGTAACCTTGAGATTGGTAGAGTGATATCTTGATTTTTTTTGACAACACATAGACAACTAACTAGAGGAAGCACTTCTAAGAGAGGGGGGAGCGTATTTGAACACGAACAGCGTTAGACATCTTTCGGAAATGTGTGAGTCATACAAATACAATAGTAATACAAATATTTCTACATTCTGCAAAATGATACTCAAAATTGTAGCAAAAGAATTTTCTAACGATTTGTCACATTTATTCCGACAGTATTGCCGAATTTATTCCTTTTTATAGGCAATAAATGACGATTGTACCGGGTTGCGCTCGGAAATTAATGGTCCCTTCAGGCATGGGCCATCATATATTCAGCTAAATGCGATATGTATTGGTACGTGGCAGGAAAACAAGAGAACGGGGAAAATTTCATCGTAATTTATTTTGACGGTGTTCTCGAGCGTAATGATGCAGTTGGATTTAATCAGTTTCCTTTTTCGTCCATTATGGTTTTGCCATCTCATCAGCTGTGAGATGGAATATGATATGACGCCCTGTTCTCCTGCACCCAAATGAACAGGTCGGCAAGTCTCAGACGGTGGCGTAGGAATTCCCCCCCCCCTGCTCTGCAAGGACGATGGCTTTAAATAATTCGCCGTTCATTCGCACCCGGTCTCGCGAGACGCATCGCGGAATAAACTGGAATAGGAGCGGAGGAAGGGAGAATCCCTCGCCTCGCGGTGGTTCATTCTCTCTCTGACCTCTCTCTCTAGGATTCCTGTTCCCGGGGTTCTAAAGTTTTAAAAAACTATTATTCGCGGATTATACTAATAAATCGCGACTCTTGAATCGGGTTGTCGTTTTGCATCCATCCCTCGCTTTGCACAGTTTCGCTTTACGCGGTTTGTTTAGCACGGTTTAGCTTTGCACGGCTTCGCTTGGCCCGATTTGGGTTTCACGGTTTTCACGGTTTCGTTTTGCAGTTTCGGACCAACGCTGTTTTCATTTTAGAGAACCAACGGCCATCAGTTTCACTTTAGCCTGGTTTCGGAACGTTCCCCAAAAATTAAAATAATCATGTAATGTTTCAGTTCGACTCATAGTTTATAACAAAGAGTAAAGGAAGAAATTCCAATTACACTAAAGTTGTAAAGTGGCCTATTTTTTCGAGTCCAAATCAGTAAAAATTGCATTTTTTGTTCATTAAAAAGCAACAATTTCTGAAATAATTTCTGTACAAATGATAAAAATTAGTACAAAATTGTTTTTTAAAAGTTGATGTGTCAGAATCAAGTTTTAATTACATCAATTCATATGATTATTCTATGATTACAGTTCAGTCAATCAGTGATAATTTTAAGCCACTTTATGAGATGATAATGCGGTCCAAAAATCAGGGCAGGAATTGAGGTGTCAGAATACCGATAGATGAGTCAGGATACCACATGGAGGAAAATTATGAAATAATTATTACATTCGTGGATCGATACAGGAATAATTACAGAAATTTAATCAATGCGGTTAGTTGTTTCACCTGTAGATGATAACGTGAAGTAAATAGGTATTTTTTTTCGAGCAAAATAAAAATTTAACTAATTTTTCTTACCGATAAAGTACAATTAATTAAACGTGAAAATGATTAACAATAAAGATGACCATATACAAACTAAAAATTCGATTAATAATTTACTGGAAGAATTTGGTAATTTTACATAATTTAATGTGTCCTATGAACGCCAAAATGACATGGAAATGAACGCCGTTAAATTTATAAATAGCGTGAAAATTGTGAAAGCTGTGAAATTTATCTTTTGTCATTTAAAAAGTCTTGCATTAAAGGTAGTATATTAATGATATCACAAGTTGGTGAAGAAAAAAGTTTTTCCTTAAAGTACGTCGCTAATACTTAATCGAGTGGTGCTGATAATTTCTTCTTATACAAAAAATGCTTGCAAAGTTTTGATATCAGCCAAAAGTACTTGCACAGGTTATGGGCTCCTTATTCATGTATTAAGCTAGCGAATGGAAAACCCGAAACACGTTATTGCGTGAAGGTTACCCTCTTCAATCAGAAAATCTCAACTCTCAGAATCGCCTACCAAAGTTGAAATCCTATTTTTTGCTGGCACTTCGTGGTTGTCCGACATATCTGGTCAGGGCAGTTTATTTCGTGCCTGATTTTTTTGAATTCATGTCTGGTTGCTGTGAGATTTTCCTCGACGAAACCGCCGCGGTTAGCCTACGCCCTAAAATGCTGCATTTGGCACCTTCCAATCGAAGAATCTGGAGCAAAAGAGATCGGCGTATTTATTTGTCTGCCGCTGCACGATGATATCCTCGTTCACTTGCTTGGTTCTCGTCGGATGAATCACTTCCGTCTCTCTTCTCTTTCAATCTTCTCTCTTTACTCCTTGCAGTCTCTCCCTCTTTCTCTACCCTCTTCATCCTATCTCTCCTTTCTACCTCCCTTCTCTCTACCTCCCCTCCCTCCCTGTTTTTATTATTGTTTTAACTTTATTTATTGATTGATTTAGCGTAATTCTGTAGATTTCACAGGTTTATACATCCCCCTTCTTTTGCGGGTGATTTTCTGTAGTGTATTTATTTGATCTTTTCTCTGTTTCTTTTCTTTCTTTTTTTCCTTTTCGTCTTTTATTGCTGTATTTTTATGTAGAGAACTTCAGTAGATTTCGCAGATCCACGCACCCCCCTTCCTGTGTGGGTGTTATCCTGCAGTTCATTTATGTGTTCTTTTTTTCTATTTCTTTCCTCTATTTTATTTTTTGCCTGTACTCTTTTATTGCTTGTATTTTTATGCATGGTTATCTCATATATTACAGTGCATCATATGATGATTTGTTTAGTGAATCTTAGTAGGTTTCGCATGTTTTTCACATCCCCTTCTATGTGGATGTTTTCCTGCTGTGGTTTTTATTTTTCCCACACAATTCTATCTTTTTGCAGTTATTGTATTATTATGATATTATTATTAATTATAGAATGTATTGAGATATTTGTATCATGACGAGGGGTTAGGTGGAAGATGAGACTTCCTAGTCTCAATCTCGCCCCAAATAAAGACCATATCTAATCTAATCTCCCTCCTCTCTCTCTCTCTCCCTCCCTCCCTCTCTCCTTCCCTTCTCTCTCTCTCTCTCTCCACTCTCTCCCCCTCTTCTCTCCCCCTCTCCTTCCCCATTCTTTCCCTGCCTCCACTATATCTCCCACTTTCCTCCCTCTCTCCCTTCTCACCCCTCTCTCCCTTCCCCTCTCTCCCTTCTCATCCATCTCTCCCTTCTCACCCCTCTCTCCCTTCTCACTCCTCTCTCCCTTCTCATCCCGCTCTCCCTTCTCGCCCCTCTCCCTTCTCCCTAGATGGAAAAAGATACTGCTTAGTCTCAATCTCTCCCCCTTCTCTCCCTCCTCCTTTTCCTCTCTATCCCTCACTATCCCCTTCCTACTCGACCCTCTCTTTCTCTCTCTCTTCGCCCTTTCTCCTCTCTTACTTCCCCCTCTCTCCCTTCTCATCCCTCTCTCCCTCCTCACCCCTCTCCCTCCTCCCTAGATGGAAGAAGAGACTGCTTAGTCTCAATCTCGCCCAAATAAAGACGGATATCCATCTCTCCCTCTAGCTCCCTCCTCCTCTTCCTCTCTATCCCTCACCACCCCTCTTTCCAACTCTATCCCCTTTCTCTCTCCACCCTTTCTCTCTCTCCACCCTTTATCCTCTCTCTCTCTCCACCCTTTATCCTCTCTCTCTCCACCCTTTATCCTCTCTCTCTCTCCACCCTTTATCCTCTCTCTCTCTCCACCCTTTATCCTCTCTCTCCACCCTTTCCCCTCTCTCCCTCAAACCCCAAACTCCCTAAATTTTCCTTTCTCTTTTCTTTTCTTTCTCTATTCTCCGTCAGAGTAAGTTTGAAGAAGAGACCAATCTCAATCTCGCCCTTGTAAAGACATCTATCTATCTCCTTTCTCTCTTTTTTTCATTTATCTTTCCCAAGGCCGCAATACGGATTTTGTTTCGCTTGCTTTGTCGTGTCCCTGACTTTTTCGGCTTCTTTGTTACTTTTAATTACGCGACATGAGAAATTTAGCGTACTTGGCGCAATTTTATTTAAATATTGCTCGTCCACTGAAGCTTCTTTACACAGATAGTTATTAAATTTAATCCAAACGAGTACAGGAAATACTAAAATGTGCTGTCCTCCAATTTAATGTCTTTATTGCTCACCACTTGACAAACCTGTTAAATTAAAAAAAATCCTCTTAGTCTCATTATTCGTTGAGTACGTTAGGGATATATTTCTGGCATGTTATTTCTCAATTGTATTTCCAGGCTCTCTCGCTTGGCGATTCGCAAATTATTTTTCTCGGCAATTCTTTTAATTCTAATGCCTGCTGATATGCTCAGTTCTCTCCTGTATAGATCCAGACCCCGATTTAGCGCCCCCCCCCCGACATAATGTCACCCCCGCATATCGCCCATGAATCGTATTGAACAAAACTTTCGTTTTATGATTACATAGAGCTAGCATATACCTCGATTTACTGCCACCCCCGTTTTAACGCCAATGTCAGTGACGAACATACGGTGGCGCTGAATAGGGGCATGACAGTACTTAATTATATGAAAATGGCTGACTGCCTATCTGTACATGTTAATGCGAAATCTGACTTCAGGTTATTTCTTCTGAATTCATTATCTTTCATATCGATAATCACGCAGGCCAGTAGCGATTGATGGAAAGGGATAACTTCATCCATTTCCCTCCCGCATATTTCATTATCCTCCCCATTCCAAGAAGGTTCCGAGTAAAATGTTGTTCAGCCTGATATTGCCCTTGGAAACTTATTTTTGTTTGCTTTCAAGAGCCGATCCTTGAATCAAGGCGAACTGTCGAGAAAATTAATTATATCGTTGCCGAAACGAAGGCGGTCTGAGGTAAACTCAATAAGTAAGGCGAATTTCGGAATGACTTCAAAACGTATGAGAAAAAGGAGACTACGACGAATAACTGAAAAAATAAAACAACTCCTAACCGTACAAATTTCAAAAATATTTGGAGGAAACAAAATATTAAGTTTGCGGAAAACTTTTTCTGGCGTCGAAAAGTTTTCCGTACACTTGATATTTTAATTGTTTCCTCTAATTTTTTTGAAATTTGTACGGTTAGGAGTTGTTTTAATTTCTAAACTTCAAAACAGTTTATTCTAGAACGACGTATTTTTTTACAGCGGCTTTTCATGGTAAAGGAAAGTTTTTGGCTAGGTCAGTAACCAGTTATAATGATGTAACAGTCAGATGCCCGTCCATTATACTTATGCGACCGTGTCTGAGCAACTACAACCAAACCCCGATTTATCGCCACCGTTTGCCCATCACTGACATTGGCGCTAAAGCGAGGGTGGCGGTAAATCTACGTAATCATAAGATGGAAGTTTTATTCAACAACGCGGTATGCGGGGTTGGCACTATATAAGGGACCGCTAAATCGGGGTCTGTCTGTACAATGGTGCAGGAGCCTTTTTGAAAACCAGTTGTCATTAACAAAGCTGGGAATTTTTTTACGCGAAAACTGCGAGCATTACGTATTCCTACACGCAGTGATTAGGAGATGTGGACATGAGTAAATGTTGGATGCAAAATATCCCCGAATAGTGTAAATTCATCTTGCTTATTGATTCACCTTCCTAATAATACCTGTATTGATCTTAGCTTTTATATTCATACTTTCTATCGATGGCGTATCAAAAGGTTCGCGGAGTAATATCTTCTTCATGGCGTTTTTAAATACTATTAACCTTCTGAAGTATTTCGGTATAGTTAAATTTCCGCGCTCACGATTATGTGTTTGTTCACTATAACATAATCGTATTCTCAAATATTTCCAAAACGGATGAAAATCCAATTGTTTTGACTAATTATTCATTTTATTTTTAAAATTCTTCAAATAAGGAAGTATCGAGGAGAATCGGCATACGATGTGAAGTTGAATTTTTTATAAAGGTCGACAGTTTGCTACAAATCTAGCAAATATCATGTAATTGCGTTCTAAACAAATATTAAAAATTAATCTCAAGGATGAAAAACAAACATTTCAAAGATTTTTTAATGATCGTGACCACTTCGCGGTTTTTTTAGAATTTAAGAGATGCGGAGAAATTAGCGCGTCGTTGTTGGTATTTTTAATTAGAAGAACGAGCGGCTGGAACTCGAATCTTCTGGAAGGTAAAAAAAATTCCACTAATAGAAAATTCTTGATTTCGAACTTGTAGCTTTGACTTGAAGAATCTGTCATTATAAATTATAAATTTGGATCTGCATATAGTACTACGCTATAATGATGGATTAATTAGGCGAGTTGAGGAGCCGTAGATGTGTTTGTATTGTGAATTCCTCGCGATGCGATGTGGGCGACTTACTGTAGTATAAATAGAAGCAAATGTGACTCGTAAATGTATGTAGTTTTGGAAAAGATTCAATTTAGGTTAATTTTTCAGTTGCTGTAAAACTCGTTAATTTCAAATGCTTTAAAAAAATAAAGAAAAGAAATCTTTTGTTGGGTTACTCGACTCTTAATCTGTTAGGTCATTTTGCCCGAGCACTGGGATTCTGTAGACATATCTTCAGAACAAAAAAAGCGCACAGAATTATTTGCAACAAATTAGTCCGTCTTGGTCTAATGGCTTCGCGGAGAGCTCTTGTTTTTTTTGTCGGCGACGACGTCATCATACACCAATTTCAACTTCGTAGTAACTTCGCAAATCTCTAACAAGTAGGCGTCGCTCTTACTCAATTATGAATCACCACGAACAACCTTAGCCAGCCAATTACCTGGCTTGCTCGTACGACAGAGCACCTTTCGTTAAACCAAACCGCTTTGTAAGCAATGCCAAGGCACGAATGCGTAGAAACAAATGACGCATGACGGAGGGAGGTGGATTTTTTCGCAAGGCAGACATCTCAAAACGTTGGCTAACCGAACCCCTTATCTCGTTTTTGCTTGATATTAGATTAGCCGCGACTTTGCGAAGCAAAGCGAGAGATTTTGCAAGGAAGTTGCTGACCTTGTGGCATATAGGCACAATTCTATTTAGAAAGTAACTCCATATATAGTTTTCCGCACGGCAGCCATGATTTATTTCAGTTTCGCGCAATACGCATGTATTTTGCCACACCAGCATATCGATAATTTTTGAAACTCCTTATTCGATCATTAAAAACAATGGAAATTCTTTTATTGCGCAGGTAACCGTATTTTGATCTTATTTGTTAGTGAAAACTTATTCCAATTGTGGACCTTTAAGCAGCATATTACAAAAGGATCTGATAATTTGATTGGTTTCACCTGAAAATCGTATATAAATTGATTGATATAGATCGTGTATTGCAATTTGTATCCCTTTGACGTTGACACGTAATTTACTCATTAAAAATGCCAATGATCAATCTCGTCTTGCGGCTGGAATCTTAACTGATAAGTTAGATCGCTCCATTATCGAAAAAGAAGGTTATGAAGCAGCCATCATCAGCGATGATTCAACATTAGTAGACTGTAATATTGACGCATACCATTCGTCAGGGATGGCAAACCTCCGGCACGCGAGACGATTTTGGTTGCCGTGCAACAAACAAAAATTATTTATCGACGCTTCCCTTAGTAATTTTCCATTTCTGACGAAATATAAAATACTGTTTCTAGCGAGATTGTAATTTTGTGGATAAAACGACTGACCAACAGTGATTTTTTTGTCTGAGAACGTGATACTTGTTGCTCCATGATTGTCGTTGAGCCATAAATGATCTGGGACAACAAGTCTATTTAGATGTTAAGATGTTAGGTTGAATTTTATATAACCAATGTATTCTTTTGGGGGGGACTAAGTCTGAGAATAAATAATCGTAGTTAAACCATAAAATTATTATTTTTGGTTATATTTTAAATTTTATTTCAGAAAAGTAAAGGAAATTAATGCAGTTTTGACACGCGAGCAAAGAAAAGTTTGCCATCCCTGCCCTTTTGTATTCAAGTTTTCTGTAATGATTCTACGCTCATCTCATTATGCCACTGGCAATACTTTCTCATGTATCTAAACTATAGCCCCTTTCAATATCGATGACCAAATCGGTCTATAGCTCGAACAACGTGCAGCACTTTGTCGGCAGTCGTCTCCTCACATCTTTCCAAGATCTTTCCATATTTGATCCGTAGAATGCGGCAAACCTATTCCTTCCGTCCACCTCTGTCCCTCTCTCTCTTCCTGGCGAACCTGTAGACCTTGAAACAAGTCTGGCCGGAATCCATCCATCGTTTTATATGGGTGATACATATAATCTCTCTATAATATTAAAGTCTTGCGTACGTACATCCTAGGTGTCCCATGCCTCATGTTTTTATAAATATAGGTCAGTCCGATTTCGACGAAACTGTAACCATAATACTCGCCGTGAGTTTCTGCATGTGATAGATTGCATTTGTCTAACATAAGGGCATGGGTTCCATACCAGGTTAGTTTCCATTTTATTAACACGTAAAAGACTGTAATACATATTTCGTTTGCTTTTTAAAATTACTTACAACTGTCGTAGAAATTAGAGATTTAAACCAAAGTATGTACGTACAAAAGAGCGCAGATTCATTTTCCGACCGTCGATTTTCAAATACGGTACGATTTGGCTCAGAAAATTTTTTTGAGGACGAAAATTTTAAGGTTTTTGTGAATAAAATATTTTGTTGCCAAAAACAACCAGCATTGCTGCCATACTCATAAAATTATATAGAACCGCATTGGGATAACGGAGGGAGATGGGAGTATAGGGGAAAGGGGAGAGTGAAAGAAAGGAGAGAAAGAAGGAAAGGGAGAGCGGGAGATTTGGTTGGAGGGAGGGATAGAGAGAGGTAGATAGAGGGGAGGGTGAGAGAGGGCTGCTAAGCCCATGATATAAATATAAACACACACACACACACATACATATAGGCTTGGGCAAATCTAGGAGCCGCTTTCAAAATCCAGGCGCCAACGTAGATTTCAAAGCGATGCAATTTAAAGTCGGGATTATATAAATCTGTATACATTACATCAGCGATACACAACCTGATGCTCGCGAGCTTCGCGGTGCCCTTAAGCAGTCTTACCGTGAATTTCTACGATGCTGAAAATCCTGTTTCCTAGTACAATTAATATGATTTCTTTGCCTGCTTCCTTTCTAAACGTACGAAAGGACATTGTTAATCGCTTTGATGTCGATTTTATTTTATTTATGGTCATTCGTACTTTACATAAGAATAGCGGTACTCTAGAATGTAAGTTGGTGTTCTAGAACCGCGGGCCGCATCCTGCCTGCGAAGAGTTTTTGTGCGGCCCGCGAAGGAATATTGAAAAATAATTCCGAAAAAATTTAGCACACAAATCGATACATTTTTGCGAAATTTTTGATAACACACACTTTTAATATTGAAATGTTGCCGCGGAATATAAAGGTAACTTCCGATTTAATCTCTAATTGACAAGTTCCAATGCGTCCCGCCAGTAGAAAAGGTTGGGCACCACTGCTTCTTTAGAATGTAAATTGGAGCTCGCCACATTGAAAAGGTTGCGGACCTCTGCACTACATGTACACCACGACTAGGGTGTTCAGATGCCGAGGAGGCAAAACCGTGACATTTGATGTTCCGAGGAAGAAAAAACCGGGACAATGATTTTTAGTTATTTTAAATGGTCATTTTCACTTAAATATTGCGTAAATACATTTTGCGTGATTTGAATGTAGTAATATTATAATGTATTTATTGCATTAATAGTATCAATTTCTAATTTGTAGCGTTCATCAGTCCATTGGATGTCAAAGAAAAAATTCCCTTGCAGCTTGCTTTGTGACTCGGAATTACAAATACATATGAGCATAGTCTAATAAATTCACTTTTTTGCTCCGTAATTTCAATTTTCTTAAAGATGTATGTCCATTTTTCATTGCAGTTCATTGTTTTCCAACTTCCATCACTTTCGATTTCGTTGCTTACAACTTTTTTTATCTGAAAATTGATCTTACTATATTTTTTCATCAAGTTTAATTTGCGTTTTTTTATATCGTAAGAACCAACGCTGTTGCAAATTCACTTAACAAAAATAACTATAATTTTAAAAGTTGTTAATTTTAAAGCAAGAGATTGTCCAATTAACGCGTCACCACTACAAACAATTTGAACGATCTTGCAGAATCTTACAATCTGTAAGGCTTCAGTGACGTTACACTGGATGCACATTTATGCATTTAGTCCGTCAAGCACAAGTAACACTTTTTGTCTTATCACTTTATGGATACATGTAACCAACGTTCAACGTTAATTATTAAATTTAGAGAGTATACGAGTCGAAATCAAAGAGCAACACATCTTGTCGTCTCTGTCTTCGGGGGTATATTCGCTCTAGTTTTGAGACGCTGTGATTCGAAACAACATAGACTCATTACTCATTCTGTGTTCTAAACTGCCACACCGGAGCCATTTAGCGAAGAAAAGTCGTACTAATGATAAGGCCAATAAAAAATCCCCCTATCTCTTTGTATATGCGCTTAATTTTCCTCGCAATAATTCAATTTTTCGATCCAGCTACTTTACATAATGACAGCAACCCAAAAAACCGGGACGGCTGTGCGTCCCGAAAACTTTTTTCGGGACACCGAGGCACTAGACAAAACGTATGGACGCCCTAACCCTGACTCAAAACATATTACCCTCTTGTTATGCTGAATTGGTAAAATATACCTAACAAAAATATTGTCGCCACTATTGAATTGTTAATAGTCAATAGTCTAGATTTGTAAAGTCCTGCGCGCGTGTATCGAGTATCAGGGGATTTACACAAATGTGCTTCAAAGCTATTAGCCGGGATTTATTCCAAAAAGTTGGGAAATATTAGCTTGTACATCGTTAATTAACCACAGAAAAAACACGCAATTCCTTTACAGTAGGTAAACACTCGTAACTTTTTAAGTCTTGCATATATACAAACAATGGGGCTGAATGCACTTATACATAGAATTTGAGATAACGTTTAGGCGCAATATATAGGCAACTAGGCAATTTTTTAAATCCTGGATGTGTGTACAGGAATACCCCGATTATTGCGGTTAATGCTGCCAGGAAAAACACCGCAATAATCGGGAACCATAACCTACAGAAAATACGTTATTGTTGTCGACTTTTTTTTGTCTTGATAATTAAAACCTTTTATTATGATTTTCTTACATCGGTTGTTTATTCTTTTACGTATTTAAATAAAGTTGTAATAAATGAAATGCAGTTTTTAGTTTTAAAAGTTGAGTAAAGTGCACCAGCATGTGCACAAAAATATGCATGAAATATCAATCTGATGGTGCTACGATCGTAGTGAAACCGGTCGTTTAAAATTAAATTTGTGGAAGTAACCAAGTTCTTTTTTTCATTATGCATAAAATGTTTTATTTTTTGCCAAAATATTTGAGGAGACTTGTTTGCTTACTATTTTTCTTCATCTTCTCTTGGTATATTACTCGATTGCGGAGAATTGAATTTTCTATTTCTCTGCGCACTTTCATTGCACGGTCGACATTAGGATCTGCATCCATTATTTTCTGTTTCAAAGCTCCACAATCACGAAACATTTCATTAAGTTCTTTTAGCGTGAATTCCTTCGTTGCTGTTTCAATTTCATCTTCGTCTTCTTCCAGATCATCTTACACACGGTCTTCTTCTAGATTAAGAAGGTCTTAGTTATTAAGGTCATTATCATGAGATTGGAGCAATTCTTGACCACTTCCATTATCTATTTCTGTTCATCCTAGGTCTAATCCAAGTTGCCTGATGTCTTCTATGGTACCGTTCACTTCAGCCTCGATTCCTTGGAAATCATTTGCGCAATGAGGAATAATATTTTTCCAAACAGCTCTCATGTTACTTGCTGTAACTTCACGCCACGCTTCATTAATGTTTTCAACTGCATTTTTATGCTAAATTTCTTCCAAAATTCTATTGAATCCATTGCATTTTCTCCGGTTGTTTTTTCAATCGCCTGCGCAAAAATCTTACGCAAGTAATATGCCTTGAATGTAGAAATCACCCCTTGGTCAATAGGCTGTAATAATGAAGTCGTACTGGGCGGTAAAAATACGACCTTCACATTTTGATACAAGTTACCTAGTGCTGTTGGATGACCCGGGGCATTATCTAAAATTAATAAAACTTTAAAATCAACATTTTGTGACAATATTTTTCGACTTCAGGGCAGAAACAGTTTGTAAACCATTCTTCAAATAGCGATTTCGTCACCCAAGCTTTTTTATTCGATCTCCAAAATACTGGTAGTGAATGTTGACTATAACCTGTAAGAGCGCGTGGGTTCTGTGACCACCAGCTTTAATTTTAGATCGCCGGAAGCATTACCACCCAATTGAAGTGCCAATCGATCCTTTGAGACTTTGAACCCCGACTGAGATTTTTCTTTCTTTTCCAAATAAGTTTTATTGGGCATTTTTTCCAAAATAACCCCGTTTCGTCCACATTGAAAATTTGTTTGTCAGTGTAACCTCCATCTTCAATAATTTTTTTCAATTCAGCTGGATAAGTTGCTGCTGCATTTTCATTGGCACTTGCACTTTCGCCTACTACATGAACACTATGAATGCCTGATCGTTTTTTGTACCGATCAAACCATCCAGAACTTGCACAAAATTTTTCTTTAGTCTCCCCTTCGTTACCGTTTTCTTCCACTCGTTTTCTTGATACACGCTCAAGGCTTTTGTTTTTATAGTCATTTGACTTAAAGGAATTCATTTTTGGTTGCAATCTTCTATTCATATTGATAACAAACGCTCCATTGCAATCATAGGAATGCTTCTGTTTCTTGTCGTTTGTAAACCAGGTGAAGTAAAAGCACTTTGTCCTTGTTCCTTATATTGTTTTGCGTGCTGTATAATATGGCGCACGGTAGATTCACTTATCACGTGGTCTCGACTTAGTTAAGCATTTGTTGCACCAGCTTCATGTTTAGTAATTATGATTAATTTTTCTCCTAAACCAATAACCTTTCGCTTCTTTTTATCACTTTGATTTTTAGCTTCACTATTTCTTTTAGAACTCATTTTATAACAGGGTTTTCTTGTAAATAAAATAAGCAGAATTAGCAGCGAAACGATGCGCACGCTATGGAGGCAGAGTCGATACCGACGCATCGGTACATTAATAAAATAAACTTTGTAATTTCCACTTATAATCTCTATTGCGAGAGACCGACCGGTTTCTGATAATGCTATAATAGGCGAAACCGGTCGGTCTCTCGCAATAAAGAGATTATAAGTGGAAATTACAAAGTTTATTTTATTATTTACAATGTTCGTTGATTTTTTCCCATCGGTACATTTTTGGTCGGCGCGATGGCGGGAAAATACCGCAATAACTCAAATTATTGCCGCCATAATCGGTTTTTGGTATCAAAGTGTTAACCGCAATAACTTGAAATCCGCGATAATCGAAACCGCAATAATCGAGGTATTCCGGTATATAATCTTCATTCGTCTCCCTCTCGTGCTCTTCCTTTATCACAGTCAACGTCGCTTGGGAAAAAAGCTAAGCTACGCCTTCCGTGAAAATGAATGGTTTGTTATTGTTCGGCGCGCGGGGCTATCTTGTATTCTTCGCGTTCCGCGTTTTCTCATCTCTCGTCGCCCGATGCGTCATAGAGATGCTATCTTGGCGTTCTTCACTACTTCCAGAGCAAACTTTCTCCTGCTTTTTGAATGTCTTATTTTTGATCACCCAAAGCGACAGGCTTGCAGTCTACTCTTCGCCAAGTGCTTTTCGTTGCGCGTGAATTACGTTTCCTGGGTACCGTCCAATGGCGGGGAACTTTGAAATTTAGTTACTTATCGTTTCGGAATGCGTATGTTACTGTAATTTCTCTCTTTCTTTTACGCTGAAAAAATGCATCAAATCGTCTTCTGCGGATATTAGCGACGATTTCACACCGAGAGCCGAACGGTTGCATAGTTGGGGGACTAAAGGGTTTGGATAAGAGAAGGAAATGACTTAAAAATGAACAGGATTTAATTCAAAGTGAAAGAAAATTTAAAAAAGAATGAAAAAAACATATTTCAAAAAACCGTTAACGAAATAAAAAAGTAAAACTAAATATCTATGAATCTCGATAATTATTCAAAAGTTTCTAAAATTCCAAAATTCATCATCTGAATGTTTTATTGCTTAGTTAACGTATCGCATCGAAATACATGTGGCTTAAATTATTCATTACTAACAATAACTCGTACATGTATTGGAAGATGACTTTTATACATTTAGAAGGCTTTGTTTCGACTTTATAATTCCTGAGTAATGAGCAATTATTCGATGACCGCTTTTATTATTTGCATTTTAGTGCGTTCTAGGGGTTCATTTTAAATATGTTATTGATTTTTTCCCTTTTCAATAATGAAAGCGAATTTAACAGCCATTGCTGAGAAATCTCAGTAAGTTTTAGTTAAGGTCCGTTCCGTTGAAAATTTCGTTCAAAGTTTCAGTAAAGAAACAATACTAACGGATTCAACCGCTGATGTCTACGTCGGCCGTCACACATACTTGCAAAGTATACCCCTGTCCAGAGGTGGATGGTGGATTTTCGGAGCCCTGGGCTAATATTTTTTGGGGCCCTCAACATAAACATAATAAAAGAACAATAAATAATAATGATAGATGATAACAATAATAATCGCACGTCGTACGCAGTAGATGGCTCTGTTGTCAGGAGCAAAATTGCTTTTTCTAGCAGCTCCTGTAAAACGCGTCACGTTGTTGCTGATAAAGTTGACTGGTTTGGCATGGAATAATACGGAATTATTTGGAAAGCAATTTAATAATTGTGATTTAACATACTAAGACAAAATTAGAGTATTTAATGAACGGTACTAAAATATAGAGAACTTTTTCATTTAAAATTAGAGTTGTATGTATCGTACGCAAGACGCAAAAACAAAAAAGTGATTTGAGAGCCCCTAGACAACCGGGGCCTTGGGCTACAGCCCAATTAGCCCATATATAGATCCGACCCCCGCCCCTGTCCATCGCGAATTTGGTTATACACGTTTAAATAATTGCGACATTTATCAGACACAATCAATTTAATCATACGCGGACTTGAATATAGCGGCCGTCGCAATTTACGCATGTATGTGACGTGATTTAAACTAGCTCACACGAACACGTGATTTTTCCATAAGGTATCAAATTTTTGCAACACTATTTTATCCAACATGACCTCTTCCAAGAACATAATCCTCCGTTGCGCAATGTACCACTGTACGCAAGTTCGCCGTCTTATTTTCTTTCTCCTTCAATTCTGATCGAAACATCGACCGATGTGTATGTCGGGCAAAAGTCGGGTGGAGTTTTGCAAGAATTTCGGATATATTTCCGGCTCTGCCTCTCACGGCCAAGACCTTGCTGGAATTAGTTTTGAAGAAATCTGTATTGACGGCCCCGCGTATCTTTTCCTTGAAACCATTTCTTCCAGGTTTTAAAGTTGCCTCAGAAATGTCGAAGGACGGCGGGAATTCATTAATAACCGAGTCCCGAATATCCGTTTTCTTTTTTATTTTTTTTTCGTTCGGACCGTCGACCTTTCCTTCAGCATGGTGGCCGTCTGAAGGTGAAGGCCCGGGTTCGAAAACTTTCGGCGGCGGATTTTTTCTTACCCGAGCAGAATACGCAGTCGTTTCTTGTGGGAAAGCGAGCGATAACGAAAGGCTGTTTTTGAAATGGTTGAGAAGTCTCTTGATTTCTTCGTCTCCTCAGGCGCCTCAGATTCACCACGGCGGGTGGGCCTCATGAGGGCACTCCCATCAAATCCGAGAGCCGCATTCAGTGTTACCGGCTTTTCCGGTCCCAATTTCATTTCATTTTCTCTGGCCATTCACTTTCCTCTTCCACCGGCGCTCTCCCACTCTATGCTAAAATATTACACTTGTAACCGCGGGATAGGTCCTTCGGACCGGAATGGGACGTTTCAGCGCCGCCGTTTCACCACAGAGACGGTTCAGCGCAGGCCGTTTCATCATAAGTATTCTATTTCTTTATAGATACTGATACAGTTATACGTGCAGTTACATGTATACGTGCTATTAAAATTAAAATTGTTTTTACACTTAAAATTATTGCTTTTAATTACATATTAATTTACATGCGTTATCATTATATATAGGCGTTCCTTACAGAGGAGGAGTAACATATAACATATATATAGGAGGATACTAATGTTTAGGCACTTCCAGAAAAGCGGCAGACTCGAAATTATGTGCAAAACCGACTATAAAAAACGAAAATCTTGAAAAAGTTCAACAATGCGGCCGATAAAAATTCGAAATTGTTTAAAGAAATTTTCAAGGTTTACCTATTTCCGAATGTGCTACTGAAATGAAATTTTTTAATAGGTAGAATTAGTAAAAAAACGCTGTATTATTTTTTTATTTTAAAATTATATTTCCTATATTAAATTTAAATATGGTAACATTTACTTTATTCTGAAGATTAAAACTTTCAATCAAACATAAAACATAGACTTATAAACTATAAATTAAAATTGAAGGATTGAGAGAAAAAAAATCAGTTGGCGACCCTACGTTTGAGAACCACTGTATTAGGCTATACCGAATCCGAGTCCGACAATATTTGTTGCTATGGCAAAACTCTCGTAATGAGTGACAAAAACTGCAGAAACTCCAGTAGTTATGCGAAATTCTAAGAAATCCAGTCGATATGAAAAATTCTACGATATAAATTAGAATCTGCATTCCTTTCCTCAGAGAATAGTAAATATCCCGCCCCGATATTTTAATTCTAAGATATTTTAATGTGCAAAAGAAAATTACCCTGCACGATGGATTTCAGATTTCCCATGTAAATCAAATGGAAAGGATAGTTCCTGGAATTGAACCCGGGACTTCAAACTTCGCAACAAAACTCTGTATTATTACATTATTCAAATAATTTCATCTAAAGCAATACAAGTATTTATTTCTAATAGCACGTATACATGTCACTGCACGTATAACTGTATCTGTATCTATAAAGAAATATAATAGTAATTTATCTACTTATGATGATCCGTACATTTTGCTTCTCTTGTTATGATGCTTCCAAGGTATTTATAGTCTGAAACTTGTTCTAAAGGCTTTCCTCCAATACTTATGTTCAGAGTCTCTTCTTTGCCTAATATTAGAATGATCCCAAGGGCCTCGCCAACCTGAAGTCGTCCGATTGATGAGTGTTCACTGGGCTTCCTCATCCCAACATCTTGTTGCCATATATATATATATATATATATATATATATATATATATATATATATATATACTAATAGTTGGTGCTTGCATGCTGCAAGCATTTCATCTCACCTTGAAAAAAACATTCATTTTTCAGACAGACATTTCATCATTACAAATATTCTTTCACTTCTAAAGATTTCACCTCCGCAGCGATTTCCGTTTTTCCCACATGTAAAAATAATAGTTTAAAACAATCCCCAAATGATGCAATTTTAAAAATTTTACACTTTCTCCGTTATGGGGTGCTAATGCTACACATTTGAGCCAAATTTTAAAGTTGTAGCACTTCGAGTAGTAAAATAATATTTTTCTAATTGTTTAAATTTAAATAATTTTTAACGGCCGCCGCAATTCATATATGGCGAAATTGAAATGTAAATTTGTGCAAATTCACTACTCTGTAAATAATTTGAAAATTTCAGCTTCCTAGCTCATCCCGTTGTACCAAAACAGTTATCTAATTGTTTAAACTTTAACAATTTTTAACTGCCAAGCAAATTAAAATATAAAAATTTGTATAATCCCTATTTCGTTTTTTTAAGAATTCTACTTAAAAAAAATTCAACTCCGTGGCACATGCGGAAATACATAAACCTTGAAAATTTGTTTAAACAATTGCGAATTTTTAGCGGCCGCATTGTTGCACTTTTTCAAGATTTTCGTTTTTTCTAGTCGGTTTTCCAAAAAATCCTACCTACGAAAAAAATTTCGAATCTCCAGCTCATCTGGAAGTGCCTCAACATTAGTATCCTCCTTTTATCATTATATATCGACGACTCTGACAGAGGAGGATATAACATACTAGTAGAAGGTGCTTGCATACTGCAAGCATTTCATCTCACCTTAATTTTTCAGACTGATATTTCATCATTACAAATATTCTATTAATTCTAAAGATTTCACCTCCGCAGCGATTTTCGTTTTTCCCACATGTAAAATTAATAGTTTAAAACAATACCCAAATGTTGCAATTTAAAATTTTTTACACTATCTTCATTACGGGGTACTAATGCTACACATTTTAGCCAAATTTTAAAGTTTAAAGTAGCACTTCTAGAAGTAAAATAATATTTTTCTAATTGTTTAAATTTAAATAATTTTTAACGGCCGCCGCAATATATATGGAGAGATTGAAATGTATGCAACTAGTATGTTATATCCTCCTCTGTAAGAGTCGTCGATATATAATGATATATAACATATAGGAGGATACTAATGTTTAGGCACTTCCAGATGAGCTGGAGATTCGAAATTTTTTTATTAGGTAGGATTTTGTGCAAAACCGACTAGAAAAAACGAAAATCTTGAAAAATTGCAACAATGCGGCCGCTAAAAATTTGCAATTGTTTAAACAAAATTTCATGGTTTATGTATTTCCGCATGTGCTACAGAGTTGAATTTTTTTTATAAGTAGAATTCTTAAAAAAACGAAATAGGGATTATACAAATTTTGATATTTTAATTTGTTTGGCAGTTAAAAATTCTTAAAGTTTAAACAAATGGATAACTGTTTTGGTACAACGGGATGAGCTAGCAAACTGAAATTTTCAAATTATTTACAGAGTAGTGAATTTGCACAAATAAAGATTTCAATTTTACCATATTCGAATTATGGCGGCCGTTAAAAATTATTTAAATTTAAACAATTAGAAAAATATTTTATTACTTCTAAAAATGCTACAACTTTAAAAATTGGCTAAAATGTGTAGCATTAATACCCCATGATGAATAAAGTGTAAAATTTTAAAAATTGCAACATTGGGGATTTTTTAAAACTATTATTTTTACATGTGGCAAAACGAAAATCACTGCGGAGTTGAAATCTTTAGAATAAAAAGAATAGTTGTAATGATGAAATGTCTGTCTAAAAAATGACTGTTTTTTCAAGGTGAGATGAAATGCTTGCAGTATGCAAGCTCCGACTACTAGTATGTTATATCCTCCTCCTCCTCTGTAAGGAACGTCTATATAGAATGATAACATATAACAGGAGGATACTAATGTCCAGCCCAAACTACAAGAGCTAGAGAGCTGAAAGTTTTAGTTTTTGTAGATATGATAGATAAACCTACAGGTAAAATGAGACTTGTATGTTATATCCTCCTCCTCCTCCGTAAGGAACGTCTATATAGAATGATATATATATATATATATATATATATATATATATATATATATATATATATATATATATATATAGATGTCAACAAGGCTGTGTTTTTGTGTTATTTTACGTGTGTCGCTTCGACATCCCCGGAGCCTCGCCAACCTGAAGTCGTCTGATTGGTGAGTGCTCACTGGGTTTCCTCATCCCAACACCTTGTTGACATCCATATATTCATTTTACCTTTCCTTTTCCGTAAGTTGTTATATATATATATATATATATATATATATATACACACACACACACACATATACATACACACACACAGGCAGTCCTCGTTATCCGACGATTTTTATTAACTTCACTTCAGATATATTGGTGTATTCAAATCCGAAATACAGCGCTGCCGAATTCCAACAAAAAGATATCGCTATAACTACTCGAAAAGGCTATTTTCTGCTAGATTGATTTGAAAAACGCTAAACAAAAGGAAAAGGTAAAAAAAACAAATAAAATCTGATTATAACATTTGTATCGATTCTAAGGCTATTGAGAATTTATTTAATTTTGACGTGACGTCTTGCCAAGGATTTAGTTTGTATGCCGCATCTCACCAGTTATATCCTTTTCCAATGCCATTTTAATCAGTGCGATATAGTGATTGGACGAAGTAATTATTTTTGGAAGAGCTGGTTCTTTAAACTATGTTTATAGTTAAAATAAAAGTGCTCTTTAAACTAGCTCTTTCGCGAGCGACACATCACTAGTACGGTAGTTGTCGTGACCCTAGTTTTGGGATTATTGTGGTTTTTAAAGTTGTATTACCCCTTAACCATGTGATAGTGATGTTTTTTCTGGTAAGAAACGTAGTAGAAAGCCTCTTGCTATAGAAATAAAATTAAATGTAATGTAATTCTGATGGTGGCCAGTCGAATACCGAAAAGTCGAATCCGGGACTTTTTTCGGGATGTTTGGTTTTTCTAGTGACCACCTCATAGGGGCTTAAAGATTGTGAAAATTTCAGCTCGTTAGACTTTGTAGATCCGAAGATATTAAGCGAGGAATATTTGAAGGAAACGACAAACAGCCAGCCAGCCAGGTTGTATCTACAAATTATCCGTCCTTATTGGTATTATTTCGCCAATGATTGATTCTCGTCCGGAATTATTATTGGAATCGAGAATCGTTGAATTGCCGCAGAGGACGACAACTTGATAGCTGCTCCACCGGTTTGCGAACATATTTTATTACGGATGTTATAGTTAACCTGTATGGTGTCCGGTAAATTTTTCGCGTTATAAATAATTTGGTCGACCTTTCCATCAGCGGAATCTTATTTATAACGTTCTTTTCGTTACTTTCGTCACAATCATTGGTTTCACAATCGTGGATTTCCGAGCAAATGGAATCGAAAATGTATGGAAACGCAATCTGCCGAGGGCAATCCGAGGCGCAAGAGATATTTACAGCGTTTCGCGTCTAAAATATTAAACCACTGCTCGTGACAGCGAATCTGAAATTGAAAGCATTAGTCTCGTGTTTTGCAGTCTAGGTGAATTTTATTTTTCAAAACTTCTTATATCTGTCACGATAACTAGGTGTGTGTGTGTATGTATATATATATATATATATATATATATATATATATATGTGTGTGTGTGTGTGTGTGTGTGTGTGTGTGTGTATGTATGCGGATTTTATATGTAATATTTGTTTGAGAATTAATCGGCATATGCTGTAATTGAAAATATAATGGATTTACTCCGTAATTAAATTTGCCTTAAAATTTGCGGAATCGTCATTTAAAAATGCGTTATATTTCTCGATTGTTTCATTTTGCCTTCAGTAGACAGTGTAATATATTCTCGCAAAATGAACGTATACGTTGTTTTAACGCCGAATGCATTTAAAGCCAAAATGGAAAAAATAATTATTTACAAAATAAGTTAGCTTTAATATTGCCAATTTATTTTTGCACGCTGAAAAAAAAAATTATAAATTATAAATTTCCGTAAATAGAGGACAATTCGTGCTGCGAGCAACCTACACACCGAAAATTAAAACAAGTAGGGGTGTTACAGAAAAATTCTAACCTTGATATTGTGGTAACCCTTTTTAGTCGACCCGGTTGAAATGTGCTATTTTGGTTATTTATTTATATGAATATTATGTAGGTATACCATGTTGGATTATTCTTGCGGTCATTTCTCTAGAAATACGTGTAAAAGAAATATTATTTTACTTTTTACTGTGGTAGCCTTGCTCCTTAGCTCCGCTTTAAACATCGTGATTTCATTATGGTATGTTGTACAAATCTTTAATCCAAAATTTAGTTGAAATTCGTTCAGCCAATTCCTTCCAAATCCATAATTACAGAATGAGTTTAATTTGTAAATGTGGCATCCCTGTTTGGTTGATCCGGACCAAATATGATATTATGGTTATATATATATATTTATATATATGTACATTATAAATATTATATTTGGTTAGAATTGATGGGGACAGTTCAGCAAAAATACTTGTAAAAAGAACATTTTTTATTACTTGTATTGTGGCAGCCCTGCTTTGTATATCTACAGTAAACATCTTGATGTGGTTATTTTATATTACACGCCTCCTTCATGCAAAATTTTGATGAAATCGATTTGGCCAATTCCTTCCAAATTCATTATTACTGAAAAGTTTAATTTTGCAATTGTGGCACCCCTGCTAAGTCGATCCGGTCGAAATGTGGCATCTTGGTCATGAATTTATGTGAAGATTCTATGTACGAAATTTGGTTGAAATCGGCTAAGACAATTCTTACCTGAAATATGCGTACAGACGGACGGACATCACGAAGATAATAGTGCTTGTCAGCATTGACGAAGACCACTAAAAAGCGATTCCTAGGTAAATTGATGGTATCCCCGTGTAGGACAGATAAAAAATATGGCACTCTACGTGTCATTAAACGCGTCTTTGAAAATCCGTCATTGATAACAATATAAGAGCGCTTTAAAATAGGTACGTGTTAGCTTTCGAGTTTCTCCGCCAAACAATTTTTATTTCAATTATTTCCATATAAATTACACTTTCGACAACGAAGGTTTTCACATTTAAATTAGGAAGGTTACTAGGGTAATGAATCTTTTCAAAGGATACATTAGCCGATGCTTTCTAAGAGGAGACTTTTAATCATAATTGTTTTATCAGCGATTAATAGCAGTTGTTTTAACATTGTTTTTATCATAAACGAAAAAGTCGATCCTCCCGGCAAACTTAAATCTATGACAATTTTTTCTAGCGGAATCTTGTAATCAATCTTGTAATTGCGACCTATACTCCGACCTATCCCTTTTCGATTTAT
The DNA here is from genome assembly GCA_028673005.1 of Tanypteryx hageni. Classification (NCBI taxonomy): domain Eukaryota; kingdom Metazoa; phylum Arthropoda; class Insecta; order Odonata; family Petaluridae; genus Tanypteryx; species Tanypteryx hageni. Next base: position 26,958,973 of record CM054114.1, read on the forward strand.
CGTCACTGATCGACCTCACCGATTCGAATCCACCGAAATCAATTTTTTTCATCTAACAAACTATGCCTATAAAAACATCGACAGGCCGAGGCGATAAGGGGTTGATATGATTCGTTGTGACTCGATGCCTGTCTCGACGCGTCTATTTTTATTAGGCTATAGTTTTCACCCAATCGCAAATAGTGAAAGCTATGTGGGAATATCCTCGATAACCTTCGGTGGTCGCAAAACAATAATCTGTTGGGTATCGAAAAAAAATCCCTTAGATGCCGGAGCAATACGGCGATAAAACTTGCGAGGTGCAACGCTTTGAAATAAGAAAGGAACGTATCTGATATACATAGTGAAATCTTGGGGTTCTCTCCCCGTCCACCACGTTTATTTATCGAAGGTAATGACCGCCACGGCGCGCAAGAGGTTAGAATCTCCTAAAATGGCAAAGGTGACGCGCCTGCAAGTCTTTGTTTCCAAGTGCACTCAACCTCTCGCGACGTTATAAATAGGTGATGAATGCAAAAAGATCGACTGAGTAAACCGCTTGCGCGCTTCAGTTGCAGGGTAGTCGGTGATAACTCAGTGGTTTGAGTTCGAATCAAAGATTGACGAATTACCGTTTGCATCGAAGAATTTATAGCTTGTTTGCAAATACTTGACTCGAGTGATTTTTAAAAGGAATAGGCGTTCTCTGGAGCAGCGATGCCCTATCAAGGGGTCGCAATAGATTTTCAAGAAGTTCGTGAAAGGTTTTGGTAGAGTTCGCGTAAACGGAATGTTTTCTTATCATTTTATAACTTTCAGCCGTTCATATATTAATAACAACAATAATTCTTGCGCAAAGCAAAGAGAGATAATAAATTGAACTAACCATTAGGCCAGTCGACTTGGCGAGTTTTTTTGTACAGATTGTATTTCCGATTCTGTTGGTGCAATTAGTGAGCGCACTTGGTGTAAAATATGAAACCCTCATGGAACCTGGTGAAATCACAAATTTTACATTTTTATTTCTTTCTTTTCATATTTCGAGAAGCTCAACATATATATAATTTGTGTCGATATAGAAAATATATTTTAATTAGATTACGCCATATAATTGGCAAAAACATTTCCGCGTATATCAGATCGCGGGACCCTATGTTTGTAATCTGATGCACTAACCATTGCACCAGGCAACTTTCCCAGTTTACTCTGCGAATAGATTTCTGGTTTTGTTGGTGTTATCACGAGAGCAATTGATTTTAATTTTAATTATTGGCGATCGAAGCCCGACGCCTAGCACTTGTAAATTTTAATGTTTACTTTCCCCATTTACGAAGTATAGAGGAAGTATTGTTTTCATGAAAAAATCGATTTCGAGATTTCAACGGAAATACACGTTTTGAGGTCCCCTGAATTCTCGATGATGTCTGTCTGCGATAGGAATTTTATGGGCGCTCTAACTCAAAAACTATTAATCAGTTCAATGTGACATTTTATATTTGAGTTTTTTTATTTAAGGGACAAGGGTCGATTAGTTTTTGATTAAAATCGGTCAACTGAAAGTGTTTACTCTTTTTCACTTATTCGTGTTTTTCAAATATTTGCTTTAATACTTGATAAATGTAAGAATGTATTGAAATAAAAGTCGTATGAAATTTAATTTTCTACGACTTTCGTTCGAAACATTTTTCCCATATTGTTTAAGGGATATTTAAAAACTATATTTTTAGCTGCCTCCACCACGCCACCTCGAGGCAACTTTTGTAAACACTTGACGCTTAGTTACGTCTTAGTAACGCTCCTTTTCATTTTCTTAATTATTTGAGCTTCGTGGCTTTATCAATATCAGAAGGCTACGGTATAAGTTTATTTCTGTTCTTTGTAAAGTCTGAATTTTTCAGGCAGTTCCTAAAATGTTGATTATCATTTAACCTATTTGGAATTTTTAGGAATATTACAGGTATGGAGAGTCATGTGGTGGCCACATCAGATATTTATGTTTCGAAAAGCAATATATTTTATTATTAGATATAATAAAGTGTACTTTAATTTGCTTTAATATATACATTTAACGTAAATAAGATAAATATTCTTATATTGTATATGAGGATCCGTGTTCGTAATCCGATGCACTAACCAGGCTAGGCGGCTTAACGAGTTTTTTTGTGTAACTCGTATTTCTGGTTTTGATGATGCAATGGTGTGCGCTTTTAATTTTAAATATAAGGTATTGCTTTTATAATCTCAACACGTTGAATGGTTAATATTTTATTTTCATTGTATTTTCAATTTTCCATTAGCAATATATTTCATTATAAATGTTTTGAAGTGTATATTTTAATTAATTTTTGCCATATATTTAACGTTAAAATTTTTGCGTGAAATATATTCTGTGATCCTTCTGCTCGTAATCCTATTCACTAGCCACTATCTTAAAACCCTGTGTATGCTTGCGTGTGTCTATAATTGTATAAGATGCTTATTGTGAAACGAAAGAAAATTTTTATGCAATTGTCAATTTCTCACTATGTGCAATTGCACTAATATACTTACTGTATCTTGGAATAATGATTTTAAATCGGAATCGAGTGAACATTTTTATTAGTAAAAATAAGGCTTTCATATCAAATATTAATAAGTTACAAGTAATAAGTTGATTAAGTTTTTAATGAATACTTTCGTAAGGTTTAAATAAAGGACGTTTTGTTTTTCTTTGTTCTAAAACGTTCATATAGAAATATGAATGACCTCAAAAGAAATTATAATTATTGGAGGTTATTCTGTGAATATCTCCTATCATGATGTTAACTCATATATGGTTTTGCGAGCTATAGTTTGGATTGTAGCCATAAATGCGCAGACGGAGCGTACCGACCGGAGAATTTTGATCTCTTCCACATTCTAAATTTTTGCCGCAAGTTATAGATGCATTTCTCGTTTCAACGTTTATTGGAAGTCCTTGAAAACGAGTCTTTCGTGATGCGATATTCCTTCGGATTAAAGATACGTGCCGGCATTTCTCCCCGTTTAGAATTCTATAACACAAGTCTAAGTTGGAATACCGCCGGGCGCGATTTTTTCCAAAATCGTTCATTTCTCCCGCACTACGTGGATTTATGCGTTCTTGCGGTGATAGCTTATTGAGATGACTCCGTCTCGCGTTTTTACCGGATTTGTTGACAAGCTCGATGGTCGGGCTCTCCTAGCAGGGTTTCTAAATAGCACGGTTCGCGGCCGCCGATGTTTAAAAGATACGTCTCGTGTCTTGACCGGATTGTGTGAAACGTTCGATGGCCGGATGTATTCAAGCGGGTTCCGAAATAGCGCGGTTGGCGGCTGCGAATGTTTAAACTATCCGTATCCTGTTGTTACCAGATTGCGTGATACGTTCGATGGGCGGTTTCATCCAGCAGGGTTTCGAAATAGAGCGGTTGGCGGCCGCGGATGTTTAAACGATCCGTCTCGTATTTTTTTACCGGATTGGTTGAAACGTTCGATGTCGTGCTGCATTCAGGCGGGTTCCGAAATAGCGCGGTTGTCGGCCGCGAATGATTAAAACGATCCGTCTCCTGTCGTTACCGGATTGCGTGAAACGCTAGATGTCCGGTTTCATCCAACAGGTTTTCGAAATAGCGCGGTTGTCGGCCGCGAATGATTAAAACGATCCGTCTCCTGCCGTTACCGGATTGCGTGAAACGCTCTATGTCCAGTTTCATCAAAACAGGTTTTCGAAATTACGCGGTGGGCGGCCGTGAATGTTTTAAGCTAGTGGTGGGCAAACATTGACGCATTGGCGGCAGTGAATTCTTCGGCGGACCGCATTGCAAGTTGTCAGTGCTTCGGCGGGGCGGATTAGACTAAATCGGACGTAAACTAGAGATTATGAGGTATCATATAAGTGAAAATCAAGTCTAAATTAGGTTTTTGTATTAACATTTCAATATCAAGTGTCTTATTGTGGTAATTGGAATGCATGCGATATTTTTTGTGTTAAATGTTACGAATCTCTATTTAATCCTAACTTCGCGGAATGCGTAAAACGCTCTCGGAGGCCGTGGGTTGCTCACCACTGTTTTAAAGGATCCGTCTCGTGTTTTTACGGGAAAACGTGAAACGCCGGACTGCCGGCTGCATCCAAGCGGGTTTCGAAATAGCGCGATTCGCGACCGCCGCCGCGAGTGGAGAGTATTTTTCCTCGGCTTTTCGTGGCACGGGGTACGTATGTAAGTGCGAAAGGTTAAAGAGTGAAAAAGGAGCGATGCGGAAATTTAAAAAAAGTTGGTGTGGCGTTTCGCCGAACGAATTGGAACCGGATCGCGAGTTACGTCACTCGCCAGCCGTGGAAAACATTCGTAATGCACTTTTGATTTTTTTATGCGCGTACGTCGCTTGAAAGAACGTTTCCCGGAACCCGTCCATCCCACTGTTGCCTAATCGCCGTATATTTAAATGCCGCCTTTGCGTGGCTTTTACGCCCCTGTTATTGTTAGTATTTACGCTCTCATTCTAGCCCAAGATTTGATTTCTTATGAGCGTAACGGAATCTGGAAACGCGCGCCATTTTATCGTTTATTATTATTATTAATGTTTTGTATGGCCCCGTGTCAAAATGACAGTTATGCCACGTGGATGATTTAAGTGGCCCCTATAATTTTAAAACGTTCAAGAACGCCACATGGGCATTCGGATACAAGTTAGCCTTCCTCAGAGGCAATTCGTCGATCTTTGGAGGTTCCTTTTTGGGAGCCATGATAGCGGAATTATCGTCTACGATGACATCTTTTCAGTCGAACGGAGCACCTTGTTTGTGTAATAAATAATGGCTCTATAATTAAGGTGCAAGTTATAAGCTTCGTAAGCTAAATAGCACTTGAAGTTTTGCCAAGGTCCGTAGTACTTATTTGGGACGCGCGCGAAGGTATTTATTATTTATGTATTCAACTATTATTATGCAAGTGGCGTTCTGGATGCGTAAGAATTAGGCCGCGAAAATGATCGCCAATCGGTCATTTGCGTTGTGATGGAAAGCTTAGAAATCAGGTCAATAGGCAATATGAAAAGTCGTTTGCATCTTCAGTTCTTGTGCTATTATGCGTGGACAGAATGTACGTTTGGATTAGATTTTTCTTGAAGATGTTTTCCTAACAGAACGGTATTGTAAAATGTAAACTTTTATTGTATTTTAACGTTTAGTTTTGCGTGTTACTGAGCTGTTTCTCTAATGAATCGAGATATAAACTAGTGTTATTTAACAAGTCGAGATTCGTAGCCGTTATCGCCATATCAAGGTGCATTAAGGCAGCGGCGAGCAACCTACAGCCCGCGGGCCGCATGCGGCCCCCGAGTGCGTTTTACGCGAACCGCGAAGTTACGATTGAATAGAGATTGGTAAAATTTAACGCAATTTCATATCGCGTGCATTCCAATTACGACAATAAGACACATGAGATTGAAATGTTAACCCAAAAAACCTAATTTAGACTTGATTTTAATTTATGTGATGCTTTAGAATCTATAGTTCACGTCCGATTTGGTCTAATCCGCCTTACCGAAGCATTGACAACTTGCAATGCGGCCCGTCGATGAATTCGGTGCCAATGCGGCCCGCCATGTAGAAAAGGCCCACCACTGCATTAAGACGATAGGTTATTTTTTATTTCGATGTCGATGTCAAGTATATTGTTGGATACATTTGTCGTAGTTATGTTTTTTGATTTCTCAATAGGTAAAATGATTTTTATTACGTTGGAATTCGCAGTTTATCTAATGTGTAAATGGGGGTTTAAACTTTCACCAAAACACCAAGATAGAAGATTCATTTGTAAAATCCGCTTGTCTTGCCACCTGCTTTTCTTTCAAGATGTTCGCCGGATAAAAGTACTGTTTATGAATTTATCATGTTTACTAGAAAATGCACTGATTTTTCCGCAACTTCGTCCAAATATATTGCAGAGAAATCGCTTTGTGTGAATTAATGCTTAATTATCTTAATGAATACGTCCTTATATCTTGAAGCGCGTGGTGACGCTTTGCATCATTTTTGTGACTATATAAAAGAAGTGCGAAAAAAGAGACCTTTTGTAAGCCTATTAATAAATATTTATTATGATGTAACTTTTAGGTCGAATTGTTTTTTACCTTTCTCTAAGGAAATAATTGACGCTAAGAAATATGACTATTCGGCGGTAGAGGAAACCGCCCTTAATGGTAGTAGACTTTGATGAATGTCTAGCCTTGTGGTTGACAAATGGAAAATTATTTTAATCAGTGTGACGATTGTAAATTAAATAAAGATTGGTAACCGACTGTCGAACCCGGGTCCTCCACTTGCACTCGGATGCTTCGACCAACTACGCTATCAATCCACTATGACTCTCCGCTATCGTAGTGGGGTATTTCCGGCGGAGAAAGGACTATTATAAAGGGTTAGGAAAACTAATTCCATTCTCATGTCCTCTGGGAAGCAAAACAGATTTCCCTTATTCTCAAATCAGTGAGATAGTGACTTTGCTTGGGCGCATAGAGCTGAATTTAAGTTCAAAGTGAAACAAGTAGAAAAATTCTGTACTTCCCCGGGAATCGAATCCGGGCTTTTTCCCTTCTCTTTCTTTGAATTTATATTCTGGCATATGCGTCCATGCATGGAAGACTTCATCACTTCACATTCCATGCTACCGGGTACCGCAGTTACCATTTTATCGGAAGCTTACACACTTCTCCTTCCTTTAATAAGTTTGAAATAGTTTTTACCTTTTGAACGGAAACCATTATTGACAGCACCTTATCTAACGAAATGCGATTCGGAGACGCGATACTATTATTAATTCCACCTTCACATCCATTCTGTAGCACCTTAGAAAGGATTTAAGCATCGCGCGAGGAAGAGATGAATATCGTGGAAGACTGGAAACAGAAGACAATCTCGAGGCGTGTAATCGATTTTCTTCGCCTTCGTTTTAACCTTCAACGCCCCTCGTTCGCCAAGACACATCTGCAGTCGCATTCTTCATCTAGAATTATTTTCTTGGTGATATTCCCAGCGAATCGGAACCTGGTTTCATTGTCGGTTCTGCGTAAACGGATAGCTTTCAGTTCATCAGTAGTGCGAATAATAATTGCCTGCTGTGGAAACTCGATCCGATAAAATCTCTTTATCATCCGTTTTTCCTTCTCATTCATTATTTCACGTCATCACGAAGTGATTAGAATCGATTTTTATTATAGTTTTGCCAATACAGACTTTTTGCTTCTTACATTTTAAATAAATCTTTCATACGTAGTACAGGTGCTACAAAAGTCCTTGAACAAACTGAACGTCGAATAAACAACTACGCATAGCAGAGACCCGCCTTTGTTTCATTAGACAGACGTCGTCGTCTATTGTAGCGCGATAAATGTTTTGAATTTAATGTATCGAATGAAATGAAGCAAATGACTCTGCTGTGCAGTTATTTTTTTACTTGCGTAATTGCCGTCAAATATGACAGGTACGAGTGAATGAAGTGTTAATTTAAAATAAATTTAAATAAAAAATTAATAAAACCTACTTTTATATGCATTAAAAAATAAACAAACTAGGGGTACCCGCAAAAAAATTTGCGAAGTCAGTCATAAATCTGCATATTTAAAAGTAATAAGTGAATGATTCCAGTCATAAGACCAGTAATGACTCCCAATAATTAATTTAATTATTAATCACATGTAATCAATCAATCACTCGCCATTCTCTCTCACATTTTCCAATCATAACCCACGCTACGTGCCTCTTATTTACGTTAAATAATGCTACATTCGTTTCTCGAGTTAAATCGTAATGTTCTCTTTCAGATTCAATGAACTTCATTGTATAGCAACTTTAATTGAAATAAAATCTAAATTAAATTTAAATACCGATAATCAAATTAAACTTATACAGCATCTATATTAATTTTATATAACATTATAACGCGAGTCTTTCATTTAAATACTAACTAAAATTAATATAGCGTGTTGTATACATTGAATCTTTCTGTACTTTTCGATGTATTAAAGGAATTCTTATTTTAATTCTTACCGATACGTACGTGAAGCTTCATTGTGTAAACTGTTAAACGAGGCGAATATAAGAGTTTATTTACTAACATTACTAACTATACACTGTTGTTAGTAACCATACAGATTCTGTAAAGAAAACAACATTTAACTTTGCGTTATATAATATACATTTATAAGCTGAGCACGACTTCTATTAGTAGTATTCCGCCAGGTTGTTCGTTCTCGGCTTGTGCCTTAAGGATTTTTATGAAATTTGATATTAAGGACTGACAGTAAAAGGCAATAAGAAAATCACAAAAATAAATCACGTAAGCCAATCTGGGATGCCACTTTACTGGTGACAAAAAATGAACTTTCCGTTATATCTCGTAAATATTTGGTCACATTAAAATCGTTTTTAAATAAGCGTGTAGAACTAGTAACGTCGAGTATTTCATTTCCTCTACTATTTTAATAGCCGAAGCTGAACATCGACAAATGGTAAAAAAAATGCCATGATGTAGTACAGGGGTGAGGAAACTACGGCCCGCGGGCCACATAAAGCCCGCGAGAGCACTTTATGCGGCTCGCGATGCCATTATGAAAGCGAACCGTGGAATGTAATACCTACAGGTAATTTCGTATTTGTTGGTTAAAATTAGTGCCGGAAAACCTTTTCTTGTGAAGTTTTGACGCTAAAATATTATTAATTGTAGATTTGCTCTTATAGAATCTTTCAAATTCTCTCAAGTAACGTCCGATGTGAACCCTAATGCGGCCCGTATCTGTTAATGCGGCCCGCCCAAGCAATCGTCAAAAGTTTTCCCACCCCTGATGCGGTTACAGCAGGTGGCGCAAGGGGAGGAGGAGGAGAAAGTTGGCAATATGTCGCCAATCTACGTGGCGAAATAAATCTCGGAAAACGAGAAAATTGGCGAGCAATTAAAAAAAAGGTTTTCCATAAAGATAACGTTGACAAGGCAAGGTTTACGCGAACCAGTTTTCCTTTAATGATATGTCCCGCCAGGCAAAGAGCGCTAGAATTGCCGCATCTGCAAACGCAACGGTGTTTGCAATAATCGGAGGAAAAATTCGCCGGTGCTTTTCGACCGGCAGTACGCGGAAGCAATCAGAAATTTCTGTTATGTTAAAATGAAAGGAAAAAAGCAAAATGAAGGGCTTGTCGTTTTTAAACGGGGCCAAAGGTGAACTTCATCTTGCGTGACATTTATTCTTATAGTAAAAAAATCGATTGAAGGACAACAAGCAAGGAAAAAATTGGTGAATCAGATATTAAGGGCGGTTTTTTTACTCTAACGACGTAAACAAAACAAAAATTTACCGCAGTAACGGATCCATTAAGATAGTTAATAAGGGGTTTTAAAAATTCTGCTGAAAGGCAAACGGATAGACGGACGGACCCCTAAATGAATAGGGTTCATGATTGTCACCAGCCAAAACTATCCTGAAAAATTGGTTGCCCTAACTTAAACATTGTAGAAGTATTTAAGTAATTTGATGTTTTATTGTTCATTGTGACCGCTCCCCACTACACTCCTTAGACTGCGCCTGGAGTCTCCAAATTTAAACTGCGGTACGAACTTACGCCCATATTTGGTTGCTCTAACAGGGTTAGACACAAAAATACAGAAGTAGGCTATTATTGTATGTTATATATAGGACAAAATCAGGAGTTCACTAAATTTTGCGTCTCAGATGAGGTCCTTGGACAATAGCAAAAATCACGCTATCTGCAGGAAGAACATTCTTCTGTACCGCAACTGTACAAGGCGTTTTAAATGGTAATGAGCGATAAACTGCAGATAGCTAGGATTGTTGATTTAATGCAGTTTTTTTATTTCATTACGTACTAAGATTTTCGTGGCACACATTATGGGAAGAAAACCATTTGAGTTTAGGCCCCATCATAGCATACTTTTTGATCAGTGATTGATTACTTGCTTTACTGAACAATTATCGATCCTGTTTCGTTCTTTTTTCTTTTCAGATCCTTGCATGTATGTGCTGCGATTCGCCAACCGGCTCGAATTTGAGGAGAAGACGCACGAGGTGTCTCTGACTGCAATTCGTCTCCTTCAGAGAATGAAGAGAGATTGGCTTCACACGGGCCGTAGGCCATCCGGTCTCTGCGGAGCTGGTGAGCTTTCAACATTTCCTATCGAGCTTTTTAGCCATATTAAAGGATTTATGCAGAGTTTCATACCGTAAGCCCCATTTACATTTTAAGGTGAGCTATTATTGTTGTCAAATCGAACAATCAGCTATTCCTCACCAATGCTGAATATTATAACCACCATACTCGAACTAGATTCGATATTCATATCAAAGAATACTCCAGTGTACACTGTCAAAAAGGTTCTCATCATTCCGCTTCTCTAATCTTTAGCAAATTACCAAATGATAAAATATGCAATTTAAACGCAAAATTCGAGCGATTTTGAATCGAAGGCAAAAATCAACGAATAGAATAAGAATCTATGTTCATTTTTCTTTAAAATGGTTTCTGTCTGAAGAGCGTACGTCAATTACTTATAATTTAATTTTGCAAAAGAAAATTGGACGTCGAAAAATCTATCTTTATGTGTTATCTTATGGGGAATTGAGATGATGATCTGGAGTTGAACCTGGGCAGTGCCGGATTACCCAATAGACACACTAGGCACTTGCCTAGGGCTCCCCAAGGTAAGGGGGTTCCCGTAGGGGAATCTTAGATAATCACTATTATTGAAATAATAAATAAATTTAAAAAATGAAAGAGCCCCCAAGGTTAGGGGGCCTCCGCAGGTTGACTGTTATACGGTCAGTATTATTAAAAGCAAAAAAATAAATAAATAAAATTAATAAATACGTAAAAATAACGTTTTTCTTATCCTAAAAAATTTTAATGCAGTAATTAATACAATAATCTCTGCAAATTACAAAGAAAGGTCCCCTGAGTCTTACATTGGTGCCTTAGGGGCCGCCACTAAACCTGGGACACTTCTGTAAATGAAAATAGTTGCCCCGGAGTCTCCTAGTTGGCAGAAACAAAATGGCGTTTACAGCATTTCTCTATGACAATCTGTTCAGATAAAAGAGGGGGGGCGGATAGACGGATGGGCAGACATTGAGTAATTATATATAAAAGATTTTTTCAAAATATAGCGTTTTTAGTAAGTTTCATTGGCGACCGACGACATTGTTTGGCACGAGATACTCATTTTTGTCTCGATCCGCATAAGGATACGCGTGGATATATTGGCTTAATAAGATCTAATACATATCATTTTTCTATAATTATAATTTTTGAGGGGAAATTAGGTGATAATTATATTTTGATCGTTTTTATCTGCATGGGCATTCAGTTGTGCGTCACCATTAACAAAACATACCGCTATGAACAAAATTAAAGAGAAGATTTACCTAAGTATGTCACTTTATTTTGCATTGTGAAATCAAATGTTGATATCTTAAAGACGCGAATAATTAATGCCATAGTATAGTATGCACGAAGACATATTACACCTAAGAATAATTACATGCCTTCCCATGCATATTGACGGACTTTTTCGCAAAGAAGCGAAGATGTTCGTCGATCTTGCTGCCTTATTTTGCATTTTGAAATAAAATTTCGACTTTTCAAAATGTTTGTAAATAGGAAACAAATATACTTGCTATGCTTAATTTTGTTTTTGTTTTGTTTACATATCAGCAACCGCGTATTTTTCGGAAGTTTTTTAGATGATAACATTCGTTGCATTCATTTCACCAAAGCCTACATACTCTCTTTGGGAACCTTCCATAAAAATATATTATGTATTATGCAAAAAAGAGTGTTTCATGCTGTGCCGTCGTAGATTCACTTAATCCGTCGAAATTCAACGGGCACTTACACTAGTTATCAATAAAAGGTATTATGAGGCCATCGTTCCTAACCGAAGATGTAATCTTATGATGACGACAAAACTGGAAAAAGCGCCACGTGCAATTCTTCCCTCGCTTGTTTTTTCTTGGCTTGCAAGCGATCGAACACTGCTAGATTAAAACCGCGGCGATTGTTTGAGCTTAAGAAAACCTGGGAATCGGCGCCGCATCAGTTACGAGTGGAAGCTAAATTAGTCGGACTAAGAAGCGTTGCATAGATATCGGCACGTTTTCTCAGGGATCGAAATTTCGGTTTTTACCTCCAGTGAATTGGCTGCTCTGACAGCCGTATGATTCAAATTGCTTATTATCTCACGGAGTCAACTTTTCGATAAGTACACAAGTGACGCGGCTGTAGCGATAATAATCGCTCGTGAGAATCGGTATAAATAAAACCAAAACGGCCGGGCGATGGATGAACTGTGGTCATAAGGTGCATTTGAGAAGCAAAGACTTCTTTTTAGGGCCCGTTTGTTTGGGCAAGCTGATGTACTCAGTTAATCAAAGGAAGTGCATCAGTTGGTTGAGTTCGATTGGCAGAAACTGTAGTATATGAATCATTTGTGATGGTGTGCCGTTTGTCAACAATAAGAATGCCGGTTCAATAAAAACATTTTTTAACGAGCTGTGACTATATTTATTTTTTAAATATTTAACGGAAGAACGTGTACATGTTTTAATCAAATTTATTAATCATGCCACAAATATATCATCATAGTTGACTTTTGATAATTTGTTCTAAAATTATCATATCACTGACTTGTGCCAGTTTATTCACGAATTTGAAATAATACAAAAAAAAATTTCAGCGTAACATCAGAATAATTTGTTATACTTTGTTGATATTTATAATTGCCGCTTTTTCATTACAGCTCTTTTGATAGCAGCTCGTTTGCACGATTTTAACAGGACGCCTATGGACATAATTAAAATTGTGAAGATTCATGAATCAACTCTAAGAAAAAGGTAACTCAAATCTTATACATTCTTATTGTCATGTTATGTAGCTGCATATTTATTAAACTATTTTTCAGATGAGTAAGATGAGTAAGCAGTGCTGATAGCCCAATTTTTGCATTTGGGCATGTATCTTGGTTATGTTTTACTTTCTGTCATACCCAATTAAAGAGAATGGTTGCTGACTTTTCAATGTTTACATTTTTGCTTCATGTTTTCTTTAACACACATTCTCTCGTTTTATTTATGATTTAAGTTAAGTTTTTCTTCTTAATTTTTTATATTTAATTTAGAGCTGAGTGAATTATGATATGCTGTTGTTTTTGTATAATTTTAGATGTAATACAGAAAATATCTCATTTTAATTCTAAAAATCTAAGGCTTTCTTTTCTGGTCATTCTTAATCTTCAAGAAAACAGCCAGTGAGCATATATTATAAATAGGATGACCAGATTCTGAGGAAGTAAAACCGGAACACAGTGTTTTGGGGAAGAAAATCCAGGACATAAACGGGAAAATATAAGATCTCTAGTTTTTTTTCTCGCTTACATGCCAAATAGATAAAATCTGCATAGCTTGGCCATGATTTTCTTTACAAAGTAGCCCATAATTTTTTCAAATTCTAACATTATGTGCACAAAATTATTACAGTTTTGGTCAGAATATTGATGGGAACAGATATTTTAGAATGATATTTACCATATTTTTCAGGCTATAAAACGCACCCCAAGTTTTTAGAAAATTTTCCAGAAAAGGGTATTTTGGTTCACCAAAGCATTTAGGAAAGATCACGTCATGTATCATTATTAGCCATGGTTAAATCCGTATCTGGCAACTTTCAAGAAAATATTATGGTGTGATAACAGTTAAATATAACATTTTAGATAAACTTCATTCGTGAAAGTAAATAGGGATGATCTAAAACATAAATAATTGCTTCAAAACTCATACAGCTAAATGTGCCCTGCATTGCACTCGGCTGTCAGAGTGCACTGCACACCTCGCACCTATATGTACCCCTTACGGATTGTTTAGCTAAAATGCTTTAACTTGGCAGTGTGCAGTAGGCACATGTATGGCAGGACGAGTCCATCCTCGAGGCGGGACCGCCTATAGGGAGGTGGTGTTTAGGTGTGGGCATTTGATGCACAAACTTGGACTTGTACAAACCAAACTTGTGTTACTGCGCATGGGCTCTGATGTCATCTCCCCCTTAAAGCTTCTCCTTCCCATTCCTTCCCTTCCCCTCTCACGCATCTCCAACTGCCACCTTAAAGCGTGCAAGATGTACTTATTTAAACTTATTTGAAAGATGAGATTTTAATTCCTAATAAATGGATTGCACATGTAATAACATATAACTGGTGGAATGTGATTTATTTATTCCATATTTATGAAATAAAAAATAAAAAGAATTTTTAACCGGGGAAAATACTAAATCGGATGGGATGCTGGGATGACATCTAAATCCTGGATTGTCCCACCTAAACTGGGACATATGGTCACCCTAATTATAAAACTATTTCAATTTTTTGTAATATGATCATATACAAATTAAACTATTTATTGAATGGGTATTTTTTCTATACATAGTTTACTTACTGGGCAGAGTCATAATTTTCTCATGAATAACTGAAATTTCTATGCAGAATCATATACGAGTTAAAATACAGCCACTAAACAAGGCTGGTAAATTAATCCTTACAATATATTAATATCTTGATAATCAATGTGATTGACTATCAAAAACTGGTTTTGTTTTATTCCTCTAAAAAATATTCTTTTATGCATGTAATGTCTGTATTGTTTGTATCCTATTAGATTATTTGAGTTTGGAGAGACACCATCTAGTTCCTTGACGTTGGATGAATTCATGACAGTAGATTTAGAAGAAGAACAAGACCCTCCTGCATTTAAGGCTGCAAGGAAGCGAGACAGAGAGAGGCTTCAGAAGGTAAAGTAAACAAAGCAGTCTTTGTACCTTATGAAAGATATTTTATGTAACAATCGGTATTACTTGTTTGCTGTTAAGGCTAAAACGTTTTGTTCCCATGTAAGCTAGGTAGTGTATTTAGTGCTGGGTTAGATCACTCCACTTATAGAAGTCCTTACCCAAACCTTTTAAAATCTTACATAATCTCATGATGTATGTTTTTAATATATTTTCATCATTAAATACCTTTTCAATAATATATTTCTCAAACTTAAACACATATGTAAAAGACAGTAAAATCCCATTTTTATGGAATTGGTCAATACCAAGTCCCATTTCATAAAAATGGATTGATTGCAGAAAAAGGAAATAGTGATTTACCCTATGGTTTTATTTAAAACTAGGGTAATTGCCCGTCTAATATGACGGGAAGTGGCGTAAATATGGGTACGCAAGTTACGCGACCGCATAAGGGCCCAAGACCAAGGGGGCCCTCACCCTTGCATCCATTGTTTATAATAATTTATAAATTTAATTATTCATAATAAATATAAATACTTAGTTTATCAAAATTCTATGTTTACGTTATTTCTATTAATATCCATTACACTAAGAACACACTAACAAATATTCAATTATTAAGTGGGGCTCTGAGAGATTTTTTGCTAGGGGCCCAAAAGCTATAGTTACGCCACTGATGACGGGTATGCATGGATTAAGTATTAAGTTAAAATTGAAATAAAAATTAATGAAACCAACTTTTATATGCTTTAAAAAGTAAACAATAAATATAAAATTCACATAATTGAGTGTTCCAGAGAGTAAAAATAGTTTTGGGCAAATAGAAATTGTATGACAAAGAAATACATTTCGCTGTACATTTCTTATATGCTAAAAATTATTTTTAATCTATGTAACATTTAATTTAGTCTCTCCCTCTCTGTCTCTTTCCTTCTCTCTCTCTGTCTCTCTCCTTCTCTCTCTCTCTCTCTCTGTCTCTCTCCTCTCTCTTTCTCTCTCTCTCTCTGTCTCTCTCCTCTCTCTCTCTCATATTAAAGCATCCAAAGCACACATTCCTTATGCATATAGTATAAGGATTAAGGCGACAATACAACCTCGTGGTTTAACAATCTGGAGGCACATGGTGCAAGTTGTTGCAGATGGAGTAAGAGAAATATATATTTATATATATGATTTATGTAAAAAGATTTGATGCAATGGAATGAAATCATTGATCAATTTAAAAACTTAAGAGTGTTTCCAAGCATCGAGGATTAATGAGTTGCATGCAACAATATCAGCCAGTTATATTCATGACTTTTGCTTTTCATTCGATGCAGGGATGTTATTTTTAGGTGTGGATGATTTTGTCATGATTTACACAATTGAATGAGAGTTCTCTCTGCATCGAGAGCATTACCTGATATTTTTTTGCACTTTACAATTGGTTACTTTCATTTTGCAAAAGTGGTACTTCTTTAAAAACTGCATTCCGTATAAACCACATTTTAATCCAATGTAAAATATTAACGCTAATTTTTCAAAAAATTGTTACAGCTGATTGATGAAGAAGATGTGGATGATAAGGTAACCCAGTTACAGAAGGAGATTGACAAACACATCGATGAAAAACGGAGTCGTACCCAAGGAAGGCCGAAAAAGAAACGAACATTTTCTGAAGGTAAAGTAGAACCCAGTCAAGAAGTTCCTGCAGAAGAAGTTTTCTCCTGTACGAGATTTGATTTCTGAAGTACATACCATTTCAAACTCATAATATGAATGCTATTTTTTTCTGCATTAACAAGCTTCCTGCTCAAAATATTTTCCCACTTAAGAAGTTGGAAGTACATAAGTATGACTAATAAGGCTATTTTACTCATTTAATTAGTTATTGCTTTGCTTACACTAAAGAAAATTTTAGTTTCTCATTTTCACTGTTGAAGATGAAGATGTCGATTATGTGGCACACAATAATCACAACTAGTCACGCGCGAGTTGCAATGGGATTTTTCGATATTTCTGAAGTTTCCAAATCGATGCAAATAGATTCATTTTGTATGAAACTCTCACCAAAATATACTGAACAATTCACTCTGGATTAATATTTTTTTTAAATAATTAATAATTGACAGTGAACTTCAAAAATTTTAATAATTGTTTTTTTCTTATTTTATCAATTTTTAGTGCACCAGTTATTAACCTATTTTTCCCTCCTAAGTAGTTTTTAACTTATGGTTCCTTAAAAAAATTCTTAGCAGAGTTCCACTATGTGTGAGTGACAGAGAAAGAAACTGATTCCCTTCTTGGAATTTCTTTAATTTTTACTAATGACATCATTTTCAACCGTCATAAAAAGCAAAATCCAGACAGAGAAAATAAAGTCAAGAGTCCACAGGACTGATTTAATCTCAATTGTTGTTGTATTCTCATGATTGGTTGTAACCCTTCCCTAATCTTAATAGACCTCTCTAGTGATCAAAAATCATTTCTTACTTCATAGGAATTGAACTATTTCAATTATCATTAATGTGAAGGTGCATTCATAGATGCATTTGGACTTTTGATATTTATATCAGATTTTGTTTTAAATTAATCTCCGTGAAAAGTCTATTTGCACAATCTCTCAAGGATGTCATATGTATTAAGTTTACATGATGTATTTTTGAAAAGCTGTTTTTGATACCACTGCTGTATGAAAACCCAGACACATCCAATAGCCATAAAACTGTTGATAAAACTAGTTGCCAATTTTGGCTACCAAGCAGCCATCCACAATGGTAATTCATTGATTTTGGATTTTTACTGCTGTTTGCTGGTTTTTGTGTTGGTTCAGTTTTTATTGGCAATAAAGTTGTACTTCAGTGAAATTTTCCCAAACTTCTGGCTCTTCTTTTACAGTAAGTTCATGTTTAGTTTCACTTTCATAAATATTGCACAGGAAATATTTATATCTATATTTGTGTATATCATTAAATTATTCGAATTTTATAATCCTTGAAACGTTTTAGCTCTATTTTAATCATTAAAATTTCTCTAATCTGTTTTTGACACATATTTAATTAAAAAACAATTATTCGCAAAGAATAGTAATTTTGTCACTTTTTATCAGTTAATTTTTTCTGTAAAAGTCATCACTTTCACATGTATAAGATGAGTTATTGTCTTTTCTATATAGTAGTGGATGAGGATTCTACCCCATTGGAGAACATCAAAGAAAAGGAGGATACAGAGCGCTTTATAGTTCAGTCCACTCTGGGTACCATCCAGAAATGCTTAGTTAACAGAGAGGACAGAAATAAAACCGATGACGAGGATGATGCTCAGTTGCTGAACATTTCATCGGATTCGATGAAATCCTCTTTTCCTAAAGGACTTGGTAAGCTCTAAAAATTTTTAGACAAGGTAAAAAATTAATGCCTTATGGACAGGTCACCTCTGTCTGTCCGAATGTTTCATCTTGGAAACTTTTGAGTGGATTGTCATGATGTTTGGTACCAAAGACTTTTTGAGCAAAGGGTAATGGGAAAATAAATATAATGTCACCAGAAGTTGAATACTCGCTCTTTTTGTCTTTGCTTCAAGTATTTCCTATCTGAATGGATACCCTAAGCAAAAAAAATTATGAATTGCAACCTATAAAATCAATATAATAGGCAATCTGAAATGTCTCAAAGAATAATTAATTGTTGCAACATAAATTTATCCATAGTGAACATATGTAGCATGTTTCTTCATGGTGATAACAAACTTACTTATCAAATTTAATCCTCTCCTCAAACTGCCCATTTTGCTTCAAGGCCCATAACTCTTATGAAAAGTTATTAAAACTCTGAAGGAAAGGTATTTGTGAGAAGAACTATGTTAAGATAATTCATTGTAAGCAATTGCGATTTAGCGCACCTTAAAAAACATTCCAAAAATGATTGCACAGATTTTGTTTACCTTCATTATTGCCAACTCCCCTGGTCTGGAAAATTCCATTATCTGGCATAGCCTATTTCCCAAGAGCACCAGATTAAAGAGGTTGCACTGTATCAAAAAAAGGCTTCTAAGAAAAGTTGTAGAATTAATTATTTAACATGAAAACAAAATTTGTAAAGATTTCCTTGACCGTGCATGTATGCACTCGTAAAGTATGCATCTTTCCTCTCTTGTTAATTAAATGCATGCTTAAATAATAAAACTTAATTTGTTCACTGTTGTTGCTCATTATTGTATTTGCTAACATTTGTGCAAAAGTAGGATAGTTGGAAGTCCATTATTTAAAATTTTATTGAACAAATTGGATGTGTTCAGTGATGCAATTTTTAGGGTTTTTCTAAAATGTAAACAACAAAATTCATACTTGCCTTATAATCACGAACAACGATATCTTCTATTCCTCCTCTCCCTCTCACCCCCACTAAAATTTAATCCTCAATGTTCTATATTCTATTCAACTCTTAGAAGACAATATTAGGCTTACAGTGCACGCAGCTGCCACATTTTTCCGGCATTAAAGTCAGTGCTCATGTCTTTGTCCTGTATTTAACATTTTTAGAAATAAAACTAATAATTTAATGTAGATCACTGGAAGCCAATAAATGTACATTTTATCATAATTATCTATTAATCTTATCGCACATACTACAATAAAAAAGAATGATTGCTAGTATTAGTATCAATACCCCGAAAAAATTTTCTGTTGTGTGGCTTCTAAAATAGGAGGTTGCCTTATATTTGAGATCTCCCTATAATCAGCCAAATGTGGTATTTAAATTGAATATTTGTTTTATTTACTCTAAAAATTTTATTTTAATGCCTGTACCATGGTTAATTAGATTGGATTTTTATGAAATGCCTGGCTGTTTTTACTGTTCACTCAAATGCTATACATGAAAATAAAAAAAGTTGAAGTAATTGAATTATAATCTTAATTATATTTTATTATTTCTTAATATAGTAAACCTTAAACTTTTTGACGTTCACAGTTTTTATTATTATGAGGGCTTCCTGTATATACTGATGTAACATTCACGATATATAAACTTTACTATTCATGGATTTAACCCGTGGCATCAGGTTCAATTTGTTACTTTCAATGTGCAAGCAGTGAAATTGTTTATTTTCTCACAACATTCATATGTATGTCTGTATATTCTTGCCACTTACTAGTTATATGTGAACTTTATCTTTTTATTTTGGTATAATTGCTAAGCTTGTCTAAGCGCATCTTTCACATTTGGAATTAAAAGGCCAAACAATACATTTTGCTGTATTTGATTATTTTAAGTGAGAGAGGAAGAAAATGCCTCACCATGAGGTCCATAAAACTTTTCATTAATTATTGTTAGTTGCAATTAAATAGATAGGATAATTCATAAATTGTATTAGGCCTTTTAAAAAGTAAATGCTTCAAGAGTCGACCCATCCGCTACATCTATGTATTAGCTTCATGGTTGGTGGCATATTTTTTGTTTTTATTGCAGGAAGCCTGAAAAATGTTTATTTTTCAGATTTATCAAGATTTTTTGGGCTTGCTCTTAACATATTTAATTAAATGAAATAAGAATTTACAACAACTAAACATATGATTGAAATGATATTAATTTCCAGGTCCAACCATCGCAATTATGGGACTGGAGAACCGACTGAATGAGAAGAACTCTAGTGGAAGATCTGGTGATGGAGAAATGGATCAACACAAAGAACCTGGAGAAGGCGGAGAAGATGAAGGGGAGTTGGATCTTGAGGGAATAGACGACGATGAGATTGATTCTTATATCGTTTCAGAGAAGGAAGCAACTTCCAAGGAGGGTATTTGGATGAAAATAAATGCAGAATACCTCAAAGAACAGCAAGGTATTCTCAAATAGTTAACAATTATAGTCCATTTAATCCATTGTACAAATAAAATTCATATTTCCATTAGCTTTCATCTTGTATGAATGCAATTTTTATGGCATAACTTAAAACTATTCGCTCAGTGATGTGAGTGGGTGTAATTATTCAAACTATTTGAGGTTACTCTTTTAATGTCCTAGTAAGCATTTATAAAATTCTGTGGATTTTATTTATGTGCCGTTTGAGTTGACAAATAATATAGGAGAACATGTATTAATGAAGCAGTTAATTACCATATTTCGCAGCATATAAGAAACACCGGGGTATATGACGTACCCTGTTTTTTAGATTTTTCAGGAAAAAAAGTTTTTTGGTTCAGCAAGGCATTTACAATGGGCCACGTCGGGTATCATTTCCAGCTGTGATTAAGTCCGTATCTGGCAACATTTACAGAAAATATTATGGTGTGATAACAGTTAAATATAGTGTTTTAGATAAACTACATTCATAAAATAAATAGGGATGATCTAAATCACAAATAATTACTTTGAGACTTGTATAGCTAGATTTGCCCTGAGTGAACTCGGCAGTCGTATTAATTAAAGCTGGCGGAGTGCACTGCTCACGTTGCACGTGTAGATACCCTTTTCCGAGATTACTTAAACTTAATTTCAAGATGATATTTTAATATAATGGGATAAATAATAAATGGAATGCATATGTAGTAATGATACATATGCTCAACTAGTCCTTTTTCTTCTTCAACTCTTTTTGCCTCATACATAACGATTTTGTTCGATATATCAATACCAAACTTCCTCTGTTCTAATATCCATCACTTCCTCCTTTAGTTGTGGCCATTTAAGACCAACCTTATGAAGACTATGTTTCTCTTATCCCATCCACTTTAGTTTTTCCTTGTTTTCTGCATTCACGAATCATTTTTTCAGTGGGAGGTGGATGAAATGGCATGCTGCTACTCGGTTTCTGTGCATTTTTTGCGTATTAAATCGCATAGGCATATCTTTTAACTTTTGTAGCCATTGCGATCTCAATACACATAATGTTATTTATCCTAGATACGTATAGAATATTTATGGCATTTACATGAATTCTACTGTTCCTTGCCATTAATCGTGCTATTAAACAGACTCACTAGGAACTAAAACATCACAAACGTGCTGAAATTGTAATCACTGTGAGCAGACATGTATTAAAGCATATTGATGAAAATGCATCCTCTGAATTCACGGTGCATAATACTGTATCTATTAACAAATTTTTCTCTATTAATTATTAATAATGTATATTTTATTGTTTTTCCGACGAATGACTGCCAATTGTTCCATTTGGGGGATGAGTGTGCTTGTTAGTGTTAGTATTGAGAACATTAATAATCTTAATTTTGGCATATAAGATGCAGGCTGATTTTGGGGGTCATTTTTTTGGAAAAAAGTGCTTCTTATATGCCGAGAAATATGGTAATCTATTGAATTTTTTCCATTTAAAATGTGATATTTTCTGTCACTGTAGTTGGCTGCCAGCTCTTAATTTCTTGATGTTTTAATATATCGTATCTGCCCAAATAGAAGCCGATCCCAGATTTAAGCTGACCCCTCAAAAATTTTCACCACTTTTTGACAAAAAAGTAAATTTGGTAAGTTTTATCCTGAAGTGTGCCGGACATGCATGCACGGCCTAGAATACAGTATTCGAGATTGAAGAAAAGAGTGGGAAATGGTTTAGTTATTGACATTTTGAAATATTACTCCAATTAATAATTTCGCGTTGCTGAATAATATTCCGCATTCAGTGATGATAATTTCATTCATTTTCATTTTTACAAAAGGTCAAGGTCAAGATGATATTTTAATATAATGGGATAAATAATAAATTAAACGAAAGAAAATATCCAATAGTATTTAGAAACGAAAGTATAGATAACAATGGTAACAAAACACGGGTGCTAAATTCAATATTCTATCTTTATTCATTAATATTATTCATTAATATTCATCGTTGGTGAAATATTTAATTTACGAAAAATATAGTACTACCCTTTTAATGTGATGGCAGTGAGAGACATTCTGCCGTCTATAGATGACTGCGAAACTTCACCCTAACCCCAAATTTTTCTGGGACTCGCATTTAAGCCGAGGGGCGATTTTTTTTCATGATAGATTTTGACGAAATAGGAAAAATTGGCTTATATTCGGGCAGATATGGTAATATCATGGCTATGTGGTCTATTTATAGTTTAGAGTATGCCCTTGTTATGCATAAACTCGATTTATGTGAATTCGCTTATATGCAATCAACAAAATAGGGAACATAAGTCAATTTACACGAATGGGATTCGCTTGAACGTGATTTTGAGCATGGAATTTTGTATGGGAAAATAGGATTTGATTTATGCCATTTTGATATAAACGATGGTATTCGGGAATGCATCTATCACATAAATCAAGGACTGCCTGTACGCCATCTTCTTGAACTTCGCATGCTTGCGGTTTGCGAATTTGGACTTCGCAACAAAATATTTTATGACCATTACTGTGTTTCGCGCATATTACTTGCATTTCACATCATGCTTTTATGATGCCAACAACGACAACATTATTATTATATTATATTTATAATGCTCGTTATAAGCAGTTTTCAAAGTAAAAGAAAAAGTGATAACCATCGACTTAATTCTTTTGTAGCTCAGTTTAAACCGCACTGCCAATGGCGCTATTTTCGATAACTGTCGAAGATGCTGGCATCTAGTGGCCAAATTAGAAATTATTGACTAATGGAAAAGCGTCCTGCGCGTTTAGTTTTCCACAACTTTTACGAGTATGACTGAAAATATTCATTCTTCGCGTATGAGGTTGCCATTTTTTGACTGAAATATTTAATGATTTAATGCTAGTATCTTTGTATTTTGAATGTAATTTAAGGAACTGTTATTTTGTTAGGTTTTCATTGTTTATTACAAATTTTTAATGTAAATCTAAGAATTACTATCATCTTGTAATGTAAGATTATCTACCGCATATTTTGAATGCGGTTACTACAGAAATGTTATAACTTTCTTACACTAGGTTTTGATTTTCTGTTGTACATTTCTAATGTAATTAGTAAAAGAAATAAACCACTTTTTAATGCTAGTGTTTTTTTTGCGGCTTGGAAATGTTTGTTGCAGAATCCAGGAAAGCATTTGTGCATGATGTATTCAACATTCCATTGCAGTAGTTCAATTTAAATTAAACCATTTCCTTAGAATGAACAAAAGAAGATAAAAAATCACATGCGAAATTTTTTGGAGGTAAATTGTACAAGTGCGGAAAGAAGTGTAATCACTTTGTTATGCTGGGTTTTCATTTGCTATTACATGTTTTGAAGGTAATTAAAAGTATTATTTTTACTTTACAATGCTAGGTTTTTCATTTGCGGTTACGTTTTCTTTTATTTTCTGTTAAACTGCAATATTTGTGATAAAAATTGAATTTTTTAGGTTGACTGGGAACCACTCTCTCGTAATAACATGGCATCTTATGGGAAAATAGGACTTGGACTTCGCAAATTTGCATTTCGCGTCAGTTTTCCGGAACCAATTATTCGCGAAGTTCAAAAAGGTGGTGTATATGTGTTTGCTTTCGGAAAAGTAATGAATGTGGTGAGAAGGTGGGAAATGATTCAATATGTGTTATAATGACCAAATTTGTCTTAAATACTGTTTTGTTTAATTTAAGCACTAAAAAATTAATTCTTTAGTTAAACATTTTAATAACTTTTATCTATAGAGGGCTAGTGACGTTTTTATTGGACAATCAGAATGCTTTGCAGACTATTTAAAATAATCATTGATTTGTAAGTTTATTGATTAACTAGCAGCTTGAGCATTAAGTCTTTGCTACCTCACTATGTAAATAACATTTTAAACAAAATGTCATATCTGTACTTAGCTCTCTTATGAGATTTATCTTATTTGCATTTCTTTAATTTTAGAGAAAGAAGAGAGGTTAGCGAAAGAAAGAGAGGAGGGAAAACCTGAGAAGAAGAAGAGGAAAGTGACCAGAAAGCCTAAAAACAATATCTTGGCAAACAGTGCCGGTAGGTTTTGCAACACAATTATTTGTTACATAGAATTTGGTAGTTTGGGTGACAATTTTTACGAGACTCCATTTTTTGCAATATCATCTTAGTGTTCACAAAGCAATTGTCAGGGATGGCAGTGGCAGATGCAGGGAGGATGTTCCTCCCCTCCCGATAGACGCCACCATTTAATCGTAAATTAATGCCTCATAAAATTCCTCGATTATCCCCTGGAGATCAGGTTCATATAACAAGGGAAAGCCTTATAGGAGTAAGAATATTTGGAAATAAAGGGTCATCGGCAGTGGCAGTAACAAAAGGAGAGATTGGGGCAATTAACCCTTTAATCTGCCCCTTTGGGATGATCGATTGTCCTGTATTTTAAACTTTTTAAAAGCCAGGTATACATTTTTATTTGTAATCATAGTTAACGGTGATGTATTTTTAGATTGTTTACACCCTTACTTAAATATGGAGGGAATGTAAACCATAAAAATTTTTACATCAATAATATAGATGTTGTTTTTCATATCTTATTATTACTTTGTGTTATTTATGTGTTATCTTTTAACTGGGTTCACCTTTTCTAAATGTTGGGCTGCATTGGTAGTTGTGAATCTTTTGGAGAGCCGCTTTGGCGGGCTGAATTAACATTTAAATTGGAAGTTACCTAGAGATTCTGATGTAACATACAAGTATAAATCAAGTCTAAATGAGGTTTTCAGGCTCAGTATTAAATGTATTATTATCATAATTTGGATTTTAAAATATTAATGTGCATGTTAAATTTTACAGATCTCTTTGTCATCATAACTTTGCAGGGAGCATAAACCACTCTGAGAGGCCAGGGGTTGCTCATGCCTGCATTGGATTGTTATTCGTTGGAATTGTATCTTTTTATTTATGCTTCAACTTAGATCAAAATTTTAATCTAAATGAAAATTATAGTCACTCTCTGGTCTAGTGTTCAGAGGAGGTTACTTTCTTTTCAGTGATGTGTCTGTTCTATATTCACGTTATATTTCAACCCACAAAAAGGAAAAATAATTTAAAATTTTTTAAATCTTTCAAGTCACTTCAATCAGTGCATTGAAATGGTTAAAGAATGTCCATCTTCTGTAAAACTAAATATGTACAGCAAAATGTGCACTTGCCTTGTCCCGTTATTACCTCCTGGGTTATAGGAAACATCCCTTTTTTATCTTGTTGAAATTTGGTTTAATCAAAAAATAAATCCTTTGATATATGAGGGGAAATCAAAAAATAATGTTACCTAGTTTTTACTTTCTTGATGTATGAAGTATAGAGAAAGTATTGTTTTCATGAAAAAAATTGAATTCGAGATTTCAGCGGAAATACATGTTTTAAGGTCTCCTGAACACGTTTTGACTATTTTCTTGATGATGTCTGTGACTGGAATTTTGTGGGTGCTCGAACTCAAAAACTATTAATCAGGGAAAAGAACTGATTAGGTTTTGGTAAAAATCGGTTAACTGGAATTGGGTGTTTACACTTATCACATCCATTTAGTTTTTAATATTTATTTAATGTAAAAAAGTACTGGAAAAAGTTGTTGGAAATTTAATTTACTACAACATTTTCCTATATAAAGCATTGTTTAAGAGATTTCTTAAAAACTAAATTTTTAGCTGCCGCAATCACACCACCTACTGGCGACTATTGTGAACTCTTTACGCTTAGTTACATCTTACAATTAGTAATGTTTTTATTTTCCTTATTGTTGGAGCTTCATGGCTATATCCAATATCATAAGGCTATGGTTTGAGTTTGTTTTTGTCCTCTGTAAAGTCTTTACATTTTTCTTGCAGTTCCTTAAAATATTTATTATCATTTGACCTATTTGGAATTTTTTAGAAATATTACAGATATGGAGAGAGTTATGTGGTGCCACATCAGATTTTTTATTGCAAGTGCTAGTGGGTTACATCCAAATGCACAAGTGGTAGATATAAGCTTATCCATAGGCTATTTTTACTTTCTCCGTACATACTATGGGAAAGTTTTGTTTTTGTGAAAAATTTGATTTTGAAATTTCAACGGAAATACATGGTTTAAGCTTCCCTGAACACATTTTGACCATTTTCTAGATGATGTCCGTGTGTGATAGGAAATTTGTGGGTGCTCTAACTCAAAAACTATTAATCAGTTCAATGTGAAATTTTATATTTGACATTTTTATTGGAGGGATAAGAATTGATTAGTTTTTGGTTAAAATCGGTGAACCATAAGTCACTCTTGTCACTTATCTGTTTCTTTCGTTGATTTAATACTTGATCAATGTAACACATACCTAGAAGCGACTTTTGTAAACACTTTTGTGTCCACTTAGTTACGTCTTAGTAACACTCCTATTTAGGTGTTCTTTACCAGCAAAGCGGTAGCAGCAGAATGCCTTAGGAGGAGCGCCCACCAAAGTGATGTGACGTTTGACCTGACCTGGCAAGTGAACTGACACGCACACAAATGACATCCGTTTTTAAATGGAGACAATGTAAACAAATGGGGTAAAGCCCACTGAAGTGATATGACCCAAGAGTAATGCATAGCATGCCACGCCATTTACAGGTTCCACTTTTGTCACTTGTCACTTCATGTTGCGGAAGTAAACATATTTTGTCTAGATGTATATTTACAAAAATGAATGACGAACCTGAGTTTAATATTCATTCGTTGCTCTTGTAGAAGAAAGCACATGCCTATACGACCACAGCAGTGCCGATTACAGAAACAAAACTGTTGCTCATCCTGTAGAATGACTGGAACCTGTCCGGGTACATGTTTAACTCTTTGAATACGTTGAAAGCACCATATTCACTTGATATCACTCACCAATTAGGGTGTACCCAAAACTGTCTTTTAACGCTATTCTGATTTTCAATATTATTTAAATTCAACCATGCCAGAAGAGCAGACACATCTTTATCCTCGGAGGAGGACACTGTGACATGTGTTGTATCACTTTGGTGGGCGTTAAGTCATAGCGGAGTTAGATCAGTTTCCCGGTTGGCGGTTGTGTCACAGACAACACTTGTCATGTTACTTCAGTGGGTGCTCTCTCTTATGGGCATATCTCGTTCATCCATCGTCACTTTCATCTTGTTATGGATTTTAATTAAATTAAGTATGAGTGATCCTTATTAAAATTTATCGCCCAATTGTGATTTTGAACTGCATCCATTAATTTGAACTTCCACTTTATATAAGAACTCAGATAAACATTTACTCATGTCTCGTTAAATGGCATCTGTCAATCAACAATTAAATACTATATTTTTCTCTCCCTAGCTCTTATATTATATGATCCATTAGGCAGGCATGTCTGTTCGGCATAAAATCCATTCAGTATAACGTCCATCGGCATACCGTCCGTTCGGCATACCATCCGTTTGGCGTAACATCCGTTCGGCATAACATCCAACCTGGGTTCGATTCCTGGTCATAACAGACTTTTTTCTCGTTTCAAAATTATTCCCAACATTACAGCTTATGCCTGTCTGCATAGGATCTTCAGATCGCTTTATTCCATCAATTTCTTGCTTGGCAATCTCACCATTTGAGAGGGAGGAGTTTTCTTCTGTGTAACTCTTTGAGGACATCTGTTGGGGCAGTTTGATACTAGCTTGGCTAGTTCTGTCCCAACCAAGAAAACATCCGCGTTCATGAAATGAGAAAATTGATCTGCTACGATAGTTCAGTGGTAGAATATCCGTCCGGCAAGTGGAAGACCTGGGTTCGATTCCTGGTCATAACAGACTTTTTTCTCGTTTCAAAATTACTCCCAACATTACAGCTTATGCCTGTCTGCATAGGATCTTCAGATCGCTTTATTCCATCAATTTCTTGCTTGGCAATCTCACCATTTGAGAGGGAGGAGTTTTCTTCTGTGTAACTCTTTGAGGACATCTGTTAGGGCAGTTTGATACTAGCTTGGCTAGTTGTCCCAACCAAAAAAACATCCGCATTCAGAAACGAGAAAATTGATCTGCTATGATAGTTCAGTGGTAGAATATCTGCCCGGCAAGTGGACGACCCGAGTTCAATTGCCTGTCATTGCAGACTTTTTTCTCATTTCAAAATTATCCCCAACATTACAGTTTATGCCTGTCTGCATAGGATCTTCAGATCGCTTTATTCCATCAATTTCATGCAGATTTCTAGCTGACCACTAGTTTATATAATTTTACTGATACAACTTTTCTGCAAGGATGAGATACCATTCCTGGAATGAAAATTGGTTAGGTTTTTTGAGTCAAACATCTGATATTGTTGCATAAAAATCCATTTACTATTCTCTAATTTACATACAATAACTATTTCAGGTGAAGCTATAGAAAAAATGCTTCAGGAAAAGAAAATTTCCTCCAAAATAAATTATGAAGTTCTAAGAAGCTTGACGGATATGCCACTTCCTGTGAAACCAACCTTGGAGTCAAGTAATGTACAAGAAAATTCTTCACCAGCTGTGAAGGATAATTCTGAAAATGCTCTCTCCCAAGGAAGGTAAGTCAAATTTCTTATCTAGTTAGTTTTAAAATATCAGCAAAAAGTTGTGTTTGAAATATATTGGTGCAAAAATTAGTATTATTACACCAATGTCATGTTAACTTCACTTGCATATATATATATATATATATATATATATATATATATATATATATATATATATATATATATATATATATATATATACATAACATATATAACATACTAGTAGAAGATGCTTGCATACTGCAAGCATTTCATCTCACCTTGAAAAAACATTAATTTTTCAGAGAGATATTTCTTTAATTCTAAAGATTTCTCCTCGGGACCGGTTTTCGTTTTTTTTCATTATGGAACAATAATGGAGTTAAACAATCACTAATTTTTACAATTTTAGGAATATTATACTTTTCCCACACTTGGTTAATAATGCCACACATTTCTGCCAAATTTTAAATTTATATCACAATTAGAAGTGAAATACCGTATCTGCCGGAATAGAAGCCGACCCCACGAAAATTTCCAACATTTTTTGGCAAAAAAAGTATTTTCGTAAATTTTATGCTTAAGTGTACCAGACATGCACGCACAACCTAGAATACATTATAAATTACATCTATATAATTATATAGGTTCCATGTAAAGTTTTATTAGGTATTATTACAGTTAATTATAAATATAGTCAACGCCGTTGATCACACCTTACAATCAAATGTAAGTATATTTATTTATCTTACTGGAATTCAAACTGTTGCGCATCGAATTTGGCGTGATCGTATACTTAGTCATTATACGCAATTTTAATAGATTCTATGAAAGAGGTTTCCAAGTTTTATTATTATTGCTGTTAATTATCAGATGAATTACAGTTAACGCCGTTGCTCACACCTTCGAATCAGACGTATCTTATGTTAGCGGAATTCAAACAGTTGCGCATCGAAAGTCGTCATCAAATTTTGCGAATTGACTAAGCAGACGATATCGTCTGCTTAGTCAGTATACGCAATTTTAATACATTCTATGAAAGAGGGTTTTAACATGCATACAAAAATGGCAATGGCTATAGCAAAATATAAAATAAACAAGAAAAATTAATATGAACTTCTTTTATACTGTCGGCTCCTAACTTTAACGTACCTGCCATTTAAATGATCCGTAAAAGCTACGACGTCTGCTACATCTGAACTTTAAATCGATTGCAGCACCAAGAAGTGCAATTAAAACAAAGAGTTGAAGAAGCTTAGTGTAGTCAGAATTTGTAAAAACCTCTAATAAGACCGGTGTTGGTATCTTAAGAACTCGTTGCAAATTATGATCAAAACGAATTTGCTGTAGCGTGCAATCATACTATGAACCTGGTGGGTTGTTAAAACTCGATTGTTTTATATACCGCCCTTTCCTTTGGATAAGAACCCACTTTTAACTACGTGTTAAAATACATAAATAACATTCAATAGCAATTTAAATTACAGCTCCGGGCAACAGGAGGTATTCTATGGAAACAAGACATTTTTCAGCGATGGCGTCGTACGAGGATGCCAAATTTTTCCTCAGGCTCGCATTTAAGCCGAGGGTGATTTTTTTCACGATAGATTTTGACGAAAACTATCGGCTTATATTCGGGCAGATACGGAACATTTATCTAATTGTTTAAATTTAAATAATTTTTATCGACCGCAATAACGATTTCATGGATACATTGAAATGGTTATTCGTTTACATAGATAAAACTCTAAATAATTTAAAATTTTCAGCTCCCTAACTCGCCATGTAGTGTCTAAACATTGACCTATTTGTTTAAATTTTAGGAGTTTTTAACTTCCAAACAAATTAAAATATCAAAATTTTTATAATCACTATTTTTTTACAAATCCTACCTCTAAAAAAAATTTCAGCTCCGTAGCACATTTGGAAATACATAAACCTTGAAAATTTGTTTAAACAATTGCGAATTTTTAGTGGCCGCAGTGTTGCACTTTTTCAAGATTTCGTTTTTCTAGTCGGTTTTGCACAAAATCCTAAATAGTCTGATCTGAAAAACACTAGTGTCTGTTATGCCGATTTTTGTGAAAAGCTAATGGCACCTTTACACCAATCATACAAATTTCACATGCTGCCGATTTCTCATTCTCGAGTTGTAAGCAAAAATGTCCACAACCGCATCCAAGTGGACCTGCCTGAGGTCAATATATACACACCTGAATCCAAGACGAGGCTTTTTTCCAAATTTCAAAATGTAGGGTCATCTTAAATTTTAATACTAAATGGTATGTTGTCAATACATCATGGTCATTTCGGCACAACAAACTTGTCCCGTGTTAATACATCGCACGAAAAACTCATTGCTCGACAAACCCATCGCAAGATAATTTCGTTGCGAGATAAACTGTGACGAGTTGTCATAGAACCATAGTAAGTATGGTTTCGTGTTTAATTGATGTTTTTTTTAAACAAATGAAACATAAGATAAAATAATTGTATCTACTTAGGATTTTTCATTTCAAACACGATCTGGGTTTCAGTTAATGCAGTATTAATTTTTAAAATTGTTTTTTCTCAAACAAAAATTTGTAACAAACCATTTCAATTAATGAATGAAATAGCATACCTATACTGAATACGTGTTTGAAATATACACCAAATACATTCAGTGAGAAATTATTGTTTCCAATTTTTTTGCGGATGATTCTCATTTTTATAAATTTCCATAATGAAAGATTGAGCTCAAGAAGAACTTTTTTCTCCATTAATAATATACGGTAAATGATAAATAGTTTGAAACACAAGGTTAATTATTCTTTTGGATGTATGCATGGAAAAAAGGATTAAATATTTATTTTATGCCGAGATAATTTTTACTTTGACATTTTGATGAATGTACATGTTTTGGGTGCCCCCGAGTTTGAAAAAAAGGTTATCTGTGTACAGCTCTTGAAGCTATCAGTATGACTAATTTTATTTTTTGCTCTCCAAGAGTCAAATCATTTGATTCCATGAAAGAGTTACCAAGCTTTCCTTATGACTGGATTCTAATCAATGATTGTTATTTTCATATAATTTATATATACTGTTAAATTTATTTTTCCAACTTTTAATGAAATCATCAAACTATTAATAAAAGCCTTAATCTTACAAAATTGATTTGTTTGGAAAGGAGGTTGTTATTTCCATTCAAATCTGCATGGATTACCCATTGTATTGTTATATTAGACTTGTGCATGAAATGGTTAAATTGATCATCTGCTGCATTTTCTAGCACGGCTGAAGTGACACCCATTTCAAGATTAAGGAGCTTCAGATTCACGAAGAAGCCGGTAAAAGTTGAGCTACCTCCAAAGTCTAAAAAAGCAAATACGAAGACTGATGATCCTCATATAAATGAAGTAATGGTCTTAAAATTGAGTGATTCTCCCACGCCTGATGATAAAGAGGCAGAGGCAACTCCTCTGGATGAACAAGGTATGATAAATAAGAAGAGATTAATTTCTTCAATTAAGAAAATCTATAAATGCAGTGTAAGTGACATAGGGGTAAACATTTTTCTTCACGTTCTTTTAATTTTTTCTATTCTGAATTTTTGTGGAGATCAATAATCCTTTTTATTTTTTGTTCCCCATGTCTCACATTTGATGCTCTGAAAATTGGAAAATCAGGTATTAGCTGCAGCACCTGGCATTGTCCGGGAAATTTTCAATATTTCATGTGTTACAAATTGGGGAACTGTAGTGTTTTCTTTAAGTTACTGATCTTGGATGCCACAAAATGTGCTTTTACGATGTTGTAAGTTTGTCTGCCATCAATTAAATTTAAATACTTGACTGAGTGTGAGACATTTTTCATTTGCATTTTGGAATCACTTGAAATTGTCATACAAATTCTGGTCTTGAACTAAAGAACATACAAAAGATTGAAAATCAATGTTTCCAGATCGAAAATTTCAACTTACAAGGGAAGGTTTCCAACTCGCACTTACAGATAATTTTAACTTTTCTTACATAGAAAGTGTATGCAAAAAAACTTCAAAATTCATTAACACTAGCTGCTGAGAGCAAAGAGATAAAAAGTTATGGGTTCATATATATTACTTGAAGGAGATTAAAGCAAAAAAGTTTGCATTTATTGCATTACTGAAAGATTTAAACATAGTTAATGGTAATGAAAGAAATTGTCACAAAAAAGTGCACAACGAATGAAGCAATAATTCTCACACATAGCACTCCAACTTTCCTTGATGAAAACCTATTTTTATTTTTGAAGGAAAGCAACCATTTTTTACTTGCTTTAAAGTTGAATTCAATTTGTTTTGCTGCCTCGGTTGCCCAAGCTTGAATATTTATGTCATGCACTGGAACATGGAATGACCTTGTATTTGCAAATTTTGCAATACAGTAACTTTCTATAAGTTTCATTTTATCAAACTTACTACCTTTAGTGTTGACACGGTGCTCAAGTTTATAAATAATTTTACTGTCATATTTTGCTAGTTTCCTAAATCTAGTTGTCATTGATGGCCAACTACGATGTTTACCACGTGGTAATTTACTATATTCAACAATAGCATGAGCTTCCTGGAAAGAAAAACCTGGATTTGATGTGTGAGGTTTGTCTTCTTCATATAATTATCCTTCAGAGTCAATGAAACTTTCACTGCTATTTTCTATTTCACTTTTTATATTACTCTCATTTTCACTTTCACTCTCCTTTTTCATCTCCATTCTTTTCATCCACATCAATAACATCTAGTGAGATATAATCTTCCTGTACACCATTCACTAATAACACATGAAAATATTTTAATAAAAGTTTTGCTATTTTTTCATATGTAAGATGAAAATTGCTCGTCCACGATTAAATTAAAATGTTTCACAATATTTTTAATATTTAGCATTTTTGAATTTACTTTTAGGTTTACAACAGTAACAATAAAAATATTGATAATGACGATAAAAACAAGTATTTGTTGTTATTAAAAATAACAATAATATTGACTGATATCACTACAATCAAAAAGTATATTGTTGTAGTTATTATTGACAAAATGAAATGTAAAGATGAAAGTATAAGTAACAAATGCATTGTTTTTAACTGTCATAAAATATAAATAGTCAACAACTAGTATAGTGAAACAGTATAGCTATTGTTCTTTATTTATTCAGTCGCTCATACATTCTCAACTTTCTTCTCCTAAATTCATAGATCGCATTTCAGCAACAGGATTTTTACTTATGATCCCAGTGTCAAGGTTCGGGGAGCAGGCACTAGCCGACTGCCTCACGACTGGCTCTTGTGAACCACCGTTTCACTAGCAGTATATATGGCTTGCTCATTAGTTTTTTTCAAAATAACTCTTAAACAAATTTGAAGTGGACCATCAAATGTTAGGGAAATATTTCCTAAATCATCTCCCGAAAAATGCTCTCGAATGGCCGTGTTCTCACATATAGTGCTCCTTGTTAGCTATTTTCTTTTTCCTTGGATCTGCCCCTTAATACAGTGTTCAAAATGGCTTCTATCTCTCGTGCATGATGGCGATGACATACTAAGCGAATATATTTGCTTGGAAATCAACATAGTCAAAAAAAGACATGCCTAGGGGTTTAAATGCCATGGAACAAATCATGCTTGAAAGGCTAATCTTCATTGCTGAGAACAATAATGTGAGTCATATCATTGAGAGAAACAAGTCATGAAAATGAAAGGTTTAAATTAATGAGGGAAGACTGCATATCTCAAATTTTGTGTCCTTAATTTTGTCTTGGCATATTAGGAAAAACGCTTATATCGGAGCATACCAGTACTTTATATTTTGCAAGCCATTACTAAAATTTTTGGTGACACACCAGTTGAGAACCACTGCTCTAGTTCAATTGTAATAAGGTTTGACATTTTTCTATTCAAGGAATATGGATAAAATTATACTTAACAATGACTCATTAAAACTATTTTTTGCAGATGATGTTGAGGAATTGGAAGAGGAGGAAGAAGATGACCATGACCATAATGAGATGTCTGTTGCTCAACTACTCAGCCAACATCGTGGCGAAGAAGAATATTATAACGAATATGACGATGATGACTATGCATAAAAACATGTTGATCATTGTAAATGTTTCCAGTGTAAAAAGTACTGAGGTAATGTCTTCTGTCTTACTTTGTAAAAGCGCCAACTTTTGTTTCCATATTCTATTAATTTAATTTTGTAAATTACTTAAAATATCTTTTGTATCCAAACAAACTATGATGAAATAAAAAAATGATACAGGAAAATTAAAAAATTACTTTCTACAACTTGATAACACCAGACTTTTTTATTAGCCAAAGTGATATCTTACATTTGTAGAGGAAATTTCTATAAAACAGCTACAAATAATCTGATAGCAACAAACATTTTTGTAACTTTTGCTGGAATAACAATTTTGCAACTAGCTAATCAGACAAGTTTCTTTTTTTGCAAATACACGATAGCAATTAAAAAATAACAACTGTCCATCTCTCATTTTCAACCAGACAGGAAGTACTCAAACACGTTATTTTAGTTCATGTCTTACGAAGGAAATTTGGAGTCCAGCTACCTGTGAGAGAGCTTCTACTTTCTTGTTTCTGCTTCTGAAGCTTTTGCATCTCCTCTTGTTGTTCCTGCCAACAGAAAAGGTATCATAATTAAAGAACTGAATATTACTTCTACTATAACTAACGCATGCATGCAGTGTTTCTGCATGGTGGCTCCATTGGGCAGCTGGTTTTTAAGTCTTTGTCAGGCAGGTATGTAATTTTGTAGTCCATATCAAACTATGCCTCTGTATGGTGACAATTTCTAAAATGATGCAAATACAGTAAATCCCATCGTAGCACTGTTCATTATTATGCCGGGCAAACCATGTTCTCCAAAATACATATATAAACATCATGTAAATATGGGGTTTTTATTGTTCAACTCCCTGGCATTGCAAATCTTTATATTGCAGATAAGCCTATAATGTGGTTATAAACATGTTCCCCAAAAACCACGTTATAATGGGCTTTCGCTGTATGCCATACATAAAAGAATTTCATCCACCTGACTAGATCTTTCTACTGTCTTTCTAAAGATGTGGTTTTCTGCTGTGGGCTAAGCATAGCCAAGATTACCTCAATGTCTATCTTGATAAGGCTGAGTAGATAAAAACAGACTTGTACATTGACACAAACATGACGTTCAAATACTTAAAAGACCTTGGATGGGGATATGGCAGGGACCAGACCACTCGCTGATTTTGGGCAGCGGATATCAGGGTAGATGAAGAGAAATGGATGCTTATGTGTTTTGGTCCTAAAAAAACCTGCTAATTTTAACGGATAGGTTTCTGAGCATGATGGGCGCATATCCAAAAAAGTTCATGCCTAGAAGGAAAAATTCTTTTATCGTCACATGATGATGATGATAAATTTCTAATCCAGGTTGCAACACAAGTATGTAATTTGATATATAAAAGCCTAGTACTGAGATACAACTATCTGCATCCATGACAACTGCTTCCCAGCAAGTAGAACAAATAACTACATCAGCACACAGGTAGGTCCCTTTGCTTGGCACAGATGCTATGACCCACCAGTCGCTCCGCATGGTGCAGACTGACTCACTAATGGGTCGAGCCAATGTGAAGGTGTTATTAATATAAATTGAAAATGCTTACTGAATATATTTTAATTACAGGCAAAAATTAAATTTATAGCATCTTTTCTCAAGATATTTGGTAATTACTTGCACAAAAAAGTTTTATTTTAATACTTATCAGGAAATAATTAGAATTAATCTTCCTTTCATTCAAAAACTTGTGGTTCAATTAATACAATGTTGCCCTAATCCAGTAGCATTTAATTTTCATAGAATTCAAAAATGATTGATTACAATGTAAAGATTACAATTTCAAAGCTGTTGAATTGCTACTTGTTGGTCTTAAACAAATTCTTTACCTGCAATTTTCTTTGGTTTTCTTTAAATGCTTCCAAAGGGTTGTCAAACTGACGATAAAAATCCAAAACTTCTCTCACATCAGCTACCTCAGATGTGGCAATTGCTAGAAGGAAATAATGCCATAATAAGTATAAATTTTTTGAAAAGAAAGAACATATTTAGACAGAAAATCTTCAAATGAACAATTACTGGATGTTTACAACAGAAGTCAAAATTAGTAATACTTGCATGCAGTATAGCTAATGGAGACAATTTATAATGTATGGATATTGAACCATGTATAATTTTCAATAAACAATTATTTGATAACTATCACAACAATCATGACACATATTAACTCCTTGTACTTTGGACATTTTTTAACCATTGGAAATCATTTAACTTTCATTTGGAACATAATAAAACTTCTAAATGTATAATATAGCAATATTTACTAAAATTAAAAACGAGCAAGAAAGTAATATCTTTCCTTTATTTTTAACAGCAACCTACAATATTTTGGAACTCAATATAAATATTAATTTCAAATGATTGTGAAATAAATCTTACTCATACTTACTTCTAAGAAAAAATGCCAAGTCAACGAGGGTGCGATCATCATCATTACCTTGCCACTTTGGCAGCACAATGGCATTTCTTGTATGCATTTTCACTGAATTAGGATTGCAGTCAATAACAATTACCTAAGAAAAGTTTTAGAAAATTCTTTTTCAAAATGGAAAGGAAATTTAGTATCGCAATAAAATGACCAACAAAATTACAGTATAAATAATGGAAAACATTTAATATTTTTAGCCACCACTCAAATGCACTTTTGTAGTCATAGAAAAGTCCTTCATATAGGCCAACATAAAAATAAGGCAGCTAAATGATTAATTATTTAACCTAGCTTCTAACCAGTATTTTTCTTAGGACGATCCCAACAAATTTAAAGCAGAATTGAATTAAACATAGAGCATACCTTATTAAGGTCTCTGTTTATGCAATCAAGATCTTTTATATGATGACCATCGACATAACGAGTAGCATCTCTCACTAGTCTATAGGCAATGCACCCATTTGGGTCCAGTGCATCTAAAATTGGGAATGCCGTCTGAAAATAATTAAAATTATTCAAGATACAAAAAACAGCACAATCACAGCTTTAGAAGAATTGTTGCAAAGAATTTTTATGAGTTAACATCACAAGATAAAGCAGAAAATATAGCCATCATAAGAACTCACAAAACCAAGTTCAGCTGTATAAACAACTACTTCAAAGAGAGGTGGTGCGACTTGGGAAAGGAAAAAATCAACCCCTGGCCTTTTTTTAAATCTCCAACCTGTTTGATACTGAAGAAGACGAAATAAATTAATAACTGATTGAATGACTTCCCATTAAGTTATTAATTGATCTGGATTCTACTTCCACTCACTGTCCAATCAGGATGAACCAGGAGTCCAGTCATCTCTAAAACAAGAGTGTATGGTGGTTGATAATATGGTTCTTCTAGAGGGTCAGGCAAGAGTTTTTCACGTGATGGATCACGTATCATCTGCAAATAAGATTCTTGAACAGTTGTTTCTAAATATAATGTATACTTAACAAGTAAAATACACCAAAATACCTTTTTGTAGTAATTAATTTCTTGCAACATTCTCAAAAAATATTGCTTAGGCAGCGGCATGAGACTGAATTCATCTTGTAAGATTTCTCCACTCTCATCTCTTCTGGGAGCACCTATTTCGCAAAAAATATTACGCGGCCAATTAAGATTATTTCTCTGTATAGTTACTATCAAATAATTTTCTTGGCTTCAAGTCGGTACTATATTTCTTTTAATGTAATACGTTACCCCATTCCACAAGCAAATATATTCCTATAGCACTGAAGCTAACACCAAAAACAAGAAAAGTGTATTTTATAGCTTTCCAAGATGCCTCACGCTTTTTTCTATCTTCTTCGGTTTCACCCTCGGTACTACCTGATTCTTTATTCGAGCTTTCGCTACCATGTTTTT
Source organism: Tanypteryx hageni (assembly GCA_028673005.1). Classification (NCBI taxonomy): domain Eukaryota; kingdom Metazoa; phylum Arthropoda; class Insecta; order Odonata; family Petaluridae; genus Tanypteryx; species Tanypteryx hageni. The sequence goes on from CM054114.1 coordinate 26,998,136, forward strand.
TCAAAATTTCGTCAGCTAGCCCTTTAACACTGGAAGAACCGGCTTGAACATTTGAATTGGAAGTGCTATACCACCGAAAGGGCAGCCTCACAGGAACAGTTCTTCTATTAGCGAAGTTAGTGACGAGGTTACGCCCTGGAGGTCCGATCTTATTGATATTGATAAGGTCAGAACTAAATAAAGCTCTCCTACCGAATCTTAGACTCACATTGAAAACACACTTGCACGCCGCCATTAGGTTTCTAGATTTTACTTAAACGCCATCTACAACATGAAAGCATGGAAGAATCTCCTTCTTCCATGATGAAAGTTGCAAAACAAACACATGAAGAACGATAATCTTTCGTGTAGGTAAATTTCAAATGGATCTTTCGGTGTTATTTCCTGTGTTATTGTTACAGAAGTAAAATTCAATTTACACAACAATCCACACGGCCAAAAATACAGCGAATCGAAAATACATATTGAAATCAACGGAAGAATTGGATTATCAAATGATATATACTTTCTTTTGTTGAAGTTATAATTATTATAATGTAGTACGTAAATATATATATATATATATATATATATATATCCTAATCAAATGAAGGGAATCAATATGTAATATTATCGACAGTTTTTCAATCATATTATTCGACTTTAATTCATTTAATTTAACAGAAATATTTTTACTGACAAAACAATATACATACACTTTTACACGATGAAGAACCGATCGGCACTTTCGTCATTGAAGTTTATATTAATAGGTCTGCGATAAATAATTTGGGAGACTTTTTTGTTAAAATGAAATCAAAGAATTTATTCATTTTACCTCAGACACACATAGACTTACGTAAATACAAACGGTACATAAAGATACTCAAATAAAGCGACATTAATTTATAGTTAATTGTTTTTATAATAATAATTAATTAAATCTCTATCTCTACTGCTTGGTTTCCATTAATACAAATTTCAGAAGTCAACATGTTGACGAAATTTTAATACAATGGAAACGATCGGTAAAATCTCAACTTCTTTTGGACATGTTGGCTGCGAAAACTCGCTGAATTTGTTGTGTTTGATTTTATTATTATTATTTCAATATACAATGCAAGTGGGCGCCTGGCCCGGTGGCAAGGTTACAAAATTAACATAAAAAAAAACATATTTAAAACATATAAAAACATATTCAGAAGATTCAGTTTACAATTTTTCACATACCACATACAATATTCTATTCATATATTTTTCCTGTTAGGAGCTTCGAGTTCGAGCTCCTTCGTTAATTAATTCATCTTACAATATTATTTAACAATAAATTAACTAAAAGTAATGAAAATCGTTCCCAGTGATATTTTTTTCTCTTGATTTAAAGGTTTTAACATTTCTAGGGAAGGGTACACAAATGGAAACATCACGTATCACTCAAAAGCTCGTCTTTAGAATTACCCATAATTATTATGCATTTTAAATGGTATTTAACTTCGCTTTAAAGAGAGAGAGAGACCTACGCGGGAAGGGAATGGCTTGAAGACCTCTGCAGGTAATGCGTTCCAATGCTCAATCCCTCTATTAAGAAACGAGAATTTTCCCCAGTTTGTTTTTTGTGGAGGAGGCTCCATCTTGTGCTCATGATCCCAGCGTCCATGATAAGAAGGTTTTTTAATCCTATCACAAATATCTGCCCAAGCTGGCTTTTCCGTATATGCATTAAAAAGTCCCCCTAGCCTTGCTATGCTTCTTCTATGTTCTAGCGATTCCCACTCTAGTTTTTTTAACATTTCTGTTACGCTCTCGGTTCTTCTAAAATCTCCTAAGACATAGCGCGCTGCAGTTCTCTGCACCATCTCAAGCTGCTTTATCTGACCCACTGAGTGAGGATCCCACACTATTGCAGCATATTCCAGAATAGGCCTAACTAACGATTTATAAGCCATTTCCTTTGTGGCGGCACTACTCTTTCCTAAGACCCTAATTATAAAATGCAGTGCTCCGTAAGCTTTGGCTACAACTCTGTCTATCTGCGGTCCCCACTGAAGGTCCTTCGTGAAAGTTACCCCTAGATACTTACACTCATCGTCCTCCGTTAGGACGCTACCCTCTAAAACGTACTCCCAGTTAAATGCACTTCTTCCTCTACAGAAACGTATTAGTTTTGTTTTTTCTGCATTTATTTTCATTTTATTTACTTCTGCCCAACGTACAAGTTCATCTAAGTTATTTTGTAATGATCCGCAATCTTCAGTACTCTCGATTAATCTGTAAATTAAACAGTCATCCGCAAATAACCTAACATTACACCCCAAAGACTCAGTTAGGTCGTTTATGAATATCAAAAACAACAACGCTCCGAGGACACTTCCCTGAGGAACGCCCGAAGTGATATCCGCATCATTCGAATGTTCACCGCCTACTCGAACCTTTTGCTTACGTTTTGATAAAAATTCCCCAATCCATCTAACCACTCTTTTGTCCATTCCCATTCCAGATATTTTATCCATAAGTAACCTATGGTTTACTCTGTCAAAGGCCTTGGAAAAATCTATGAGAATTGCATCTATCTGTTTCCCCTTATCTAGCGTCTCTGCAATATCCTGTACTAGTGCGGTCGTCTGGCTGTCACACGAGTATTCTCTACGAAAACCGTGCTGTGCTTTACTTAGCCAGTTCTTCGCCTTCCAAAATTCTCTAATATAGTGAGACAGTAAGTGCTCCATTTGCTTGCAAACTACACTTGTCAAGCTTATCGGGCGATAATTATTCAAATTGGAACGAGAACCTCCTTTATAAATAGGGACTACAATTGCGCTCTTCCACTCTTTCGGTATTTCCCCGTTATTCAACGATACTGTGAATAATACTCGCAGATACGGTACGATAGCTTCGCCCCCCAGTTTCAGAACTTCTCCCAAAATTCCGTCTGGACCACAAGATTTATGCTTCTTAATGCTGAGTATGCTCTTTAAGATGTCGCTGTCTCTTATTTTTATATATTCAAACTCGTTGCTGGCTATCGAGAGCACGTTGTTGTCACTCTCGTCATTGCTAAACTGATTCGTAAACCAAACGTTAAAGGCTTCAGCTTTTGCTATGTCATCTTTGAGTACTATGCCATTTAAGTCCAAATTTACATTGTCTAACTCATCTCGGCCTTTACGTCTTCTTCGTATATATTTATGAAGATTTCCCCAACCGTTATTTATTATAGAGTTTTCTAAAAACTTATCTTTCGCTTTTTTCTTTTCTTTCAATAGGTCTCTACAGGTAGCCTTATACTTTTCTAAAAGAGGTGTTGCTCTATGCCTCTTATGATAAAGTCTCCGTGCTGTTTTCTTTAGTTTCTTAATAGAAACATTATAATATTCCGGGTCTGGATTACTGCCTAATGACTTCTTAGGAACGAATTTTTCAATTGCCTCCGATAGAATATTTTTAAAGTTAACCCATATTTGCTCAACACTGTCTCCCTTACTCGCCCATTCTGGAAATTCTCTGCGTAGATATTCTCTGAAAGCCGTTACATCCGCCTTGTGGTATAATCTAACACATATACCCGGCTCACATTTTCTATGTATTTCCCATTGAATGTCCATAATTACACCCTTATGGTCACTAATGCCCTCGAATACTTCCGTTCTTGTTACCAAATCGCTGGGTCTAACCAAGAAAACGTCTAAAATACTTTCTCCTCTCGTGGGCCCTTCCACTACCTGTGTGAGGCCTCCTTGACCGATAAGACTGTTTACGCATCTCTGACTCTCACCACCCACCGGCGTATTGGCCCAACCGATTTCAATGAAATTTTGTATGAAGTAGGCGTGAAACGTAAAATAATAAAATCAAAATGTTTAGTATAGATATAGAAAGTATGGCTGCCACAATACAAGGAATAAAAAAATTCTTTTAACCCGTATTTTTGTTGAACTGTTCACATCAATTTTAACCAAATTTAATACTCATAATATACACATATATACAAAACCATATTAGCATAATTAAACTGAATCAGTCTAACAGGGATGCCACAATTACAAATTAAAGTCCTTCAGTAATTAAGGATTTGGAAGGAATTGGCTGAATGGATTTCAGTTAATTTTTTTATATAAGATTTTTAACATACCATAATGAAATAAAGATGTTTAAAGCGGAGCTAAAGAACAGGACTATCATAATAAAATGTAAAAGAGTATTTCTTTTACACCTATTTCTAGAGAACTGAACACATGGATTTTAACCAAATATCATATAAATAAAAAAACCAAAATATAATATTTCAACCAAGTCGACTAAATTGGTCTCCCACAATATCAAGGTTTAAAGTTATCTTTAACTATTAATTTGGAAGGTATTGGTTGGACCGATTTCAAAGAAATTTTGTTTGTAGGGCGAGTATAGAATGGCAAAACGAAATGAACATTTTAGAACGAATCTAAAAAGCAGGGCTGCCACAATATAAGAAAAACAATTTTTTGATTTGAAAGCAAATACATTAGTATATGATTATACTACGGCAAATTTGATGAAAAGCGCTTCTGTACCATGGGAAAACTGTGTACACCCCCTACTTGTTATATATAAAAATTGTATTGAAAAGAAAGTAGGCAGATTAGTTCTTTCCAGAACCACTTGTTACTTTCTCATATACGTGCATATATGGAGAAAGTATGGTAATCTCAAAAAATTTTGAATGGAGATTTTAATGGAAATTCATGTGGTTTTTGCCATGACATCTGTCTGTGCACTGCTCTAGAGCCTAAATAGTTCAATGAAACCAAATGATATTTTGTATTTAGCCATACTATTACCCAAAAGAGAAAGTATGAAGAGCTGAACGATGATCCTAACAGAGAAGGCAGCTTCTCCATAAATAAAATTGTAAGTGGTGCTATCAACTGCTACAAGGAGAAGAAAAAAGCAACAATGCAGTTGTCTATAGTTGTAATTCTTAAAAAGTTCACCAGGGGCTCCCATCAGCTAGTCCCAACCAGGACCTTCAAGCAGAGAATAAAACTGTGTTGAGCTAAACTCTTGAGCAGGATTTACAAGTCTAAATTCTCAAGCTGATTAGGTCAGTTTCATGTTGATTTTCTTATTTTAATTCCTTTCTTAATTTTAATATTTTTACAATAAATGAAACCCGAATTGCACATTACATATTAGAACAGTTTTCATTTATTGAGACCAGTCATGGGAGTTAAGGTACATTATAGTTAAGCGTATTTGGCAATTTTCATTTATTAATGCCAGAAAACACGTTTTAAAATTTATATGCGCAGTATTTTTTTGCCAGAAATGCATCCTATCATTCATCTATTTTTATGGGAAATTTATTTTCATTTGTCATGTGTTTAAGTAATGGTATTTTTCAGGAACACATCAACAGCATTAAATGAAGGATTCCTGTACTGTACATGTACTACATGTATTACTACTACTCAGTGGCGGCTCGTAGCTAAAATTAGTGGGGGTGCTGCTCCAGAAAATTTTTAGCCTTTGTATTAAAATTGTGTAAAAGGAAAAAAACATGTATAAAAAGAAAATTTATTCAGGAACTTGATCAAATCTTAACAAAAAAACCAAACATTTTTTACTTACTTTAACATAAATTGTTACAGTTCAAGCTTGATCTATTCATTTAAAAATGAAATCCATTCTTCTTGTTTTAATTTGCGCAAAAAGTTCAATAATTTTCTCCTTGATCTCTGGATGACAATTGAGGAAATTTTTCTCCATTGAAAGTACTGCAAGCGCATTTAGTCTTTCCGAATTCATAGTGCTCCTTAAAAAAGTTTTTATTCTTTTCAATGTTGAAAAGCAGCACTCTGCCTCTGATGTAGTCATGGGAATTGTCAAGAGGATTTTTATCAGTTTCGTAATTTCACTAAAAACATCATCTAGATTATTTTCCAAGATAAATTTCAGCAGCTCAATTAATTTGCAATATTCATGAATATCAGTCCTACAATAGAATACTTTTAGTTCAGTTTCAAGCTTTTCTTTGTCAATCATGGGATAAGCTTCAGTGGTCAGTACTATCTCTTTTGTGGGATGTTCATTCTTAAATCTAGTGAAGCATTTCTTGTTGAACAATTTAGCAGCTACTAAGTGTTTAGTGGAAGAATATCTGTCCATTATATCAACACATATATATTCACACACTTCCTTAGCTTCTGCCATGAGTGTCTTTGAAGGATACTCACAGTACTTTGAGTTTCTCAATTCTAAAATAGCAGTTTTGAAATTTGTTATATATTCATTAACTTTAAACACACTAATTTCTCGAGATTGCATTTGGTTGTAAATTATTTCAACATGAGGCATAATCTGATGAAAAAGCTCTAACCAAAACTTGAAATTATCATCATTCAGGTATTTTAAAATTCCTGTTGCTTCTGCAATGGATTGATCTGCATTTGATGTTGACTGAATTTCAGTAAGGCAGTTTTTTAAAGGTAGCAAATTTTCATGAACTCTGTTTATGGTCCGTATGTTGAAATTCCACCTTGTAGAGGATGGACGTGGAATGCTGACGTCCATGTTTCTTGAGAATGGACACACGTTGTGGTGATCTTGAGAAGAATGTTGGAATAGCCAGAATGTTAGAGAAAAATATTCTTGCGTTTCGTGTAATACTTGCTGCATTTCTCATTATTAAATTAAGTTGATGTGCATAACAGTGAATGAAATGTGCATTACTATAAACTGCTTTTATTTTTGCTTGAACTCCTGCTTTTTTGCCTTTCATGACATTTGCACCATCAAATGTCTGAGCTATCAGTTTTTGTCCATTTCCTTGAAGGATTATGTCCAATTGTTCTAAAATACGTTTTGATATGCCATCTGCAGTTTGATTTTCTGGAATAAAGAATCCCCAAAAACGCTCAAATATTTCTCCATTCAATACGTACCGTAGAACAAGGACCATTTGAGTGTGTTCCGAAACATCTGTTGTGTCATCAGCCATGACAGCTACAAAGGAAGCTTTTCTAATTTCCGTCCTTATCTCCTCATGGTATATTTGTAGCAGACAGTCAAGTATCTCATTCTGAATGGTCTTAGAAACACCTTTGAAGACTGCACTGGTTTCTAAGTGATTCTTCAAATCTGAATCTAATTTAGATGCAAAATTTACTAATCCTCTAAATACCCCTGGATTTACTGAATCGTCTTTTTCATCATGTCCACGTAAGGGAGTTTCAAAGTTTCCACAAAAGTAAATGCAGTCTATTATTTTGGACAAAATTTCACGGTTCTTTTTAACTTTTATATTATGCTCATTGATTGAAAGTCTGTATGCCTCACTAAGTTTCTCCTTAATACTTACGGTTCCTAAAAGTGACAGTGAAACAACATTATCAACGTGCTTCTTTGACTTCTCATGCTTTTCAGTTTTTTCTTTCATTTTGTTTATATTTCTAAAACCATCTTTTGTCCACGGTACATCACCTCCAAACAGCAAACACGGGAAGCAAAACAGTGCATTTTTTACTTCACAGCCGCAAAGCCAACTTTTCCGTTGGTACCATTCAGAATTAAAGCTACGAATATATTTCTTGTTGTTGCTTTTGCCTGGCTGAGATATTAGAATATGAGGTGTTGAACGACCTCTTTTCTTAACTGTAACTTTCTCATGGAGAGATAGCTGTGAAAACTTAAGCTGTTGAAGTTCACTTACAGTCACAGAACTTATTTCTTGGGGATGCAAGGCCATGGTTAAAGTTTTCTGTTAAAACAGTGCATTTTTACTTCACAGCCGCAAAGCCAACTTTTCCGTTGGTACCATTCAGAATTAAAGCTACGAATATATTTCTTGTTGTTGCTTTTGCCTGGCTGAGATATTAGAATATCAGGTGTTGAACGACCTCTTTTCTTAACTGTAATTTTCTCATGGAGAGATAGCTGTGAAAACTTAAGCTGTTGAAGTTCACTTACAGTCACAGAACTTATTTCTTGGGGATGCAAGACCATGGTTAAAGTTTTCTGTTAAAACAGTGCATTTTTTACTTCACAGCCGCAAAGCCAACTTTTCCGTTGGTACCATTCAGAATTAAAGCTACGAATATATTTCTTGTTGTTGCTTTTGCCTGGCTGAGATATTAGAATATCAGGTGTTGAACAACCTCTTTTCTTAACTGTAATTTTCTCATGGAGAGATAGCTGTGAAAACTTAAGCTGTTGAAGTTCACTTACAGTCACAGAACTTATTTCTTGGGGATGCAAGGCCATGGTTAAAGTTTTCTGTTAAATAAAAGAACCGAAAAAAAATGAATCAAATAAAATAGCTGGAAGCAGAATAATAATCTAATTCTACACTTTATCACATTCAAGAATATGGTACACGGTTTTTAAGCACAACACACACTGAGTAAAGAAAAACTTCCTTCCACCATCACGCCAGAGCCGGCACTGCGAGAGCAACAGTGCTCTCTCTGCCTGGCAGTCCCGCCTTCCTCCCCACCCCCCCTCCTATGTGCGCATGCACACAACAGTCAAACACCACGTCGCTGGCACTGTGAAGCGCACAGTTCCATACAAAGATTTTTGTATCTTTTTCATAAACTGGGGGATGGCTACTGAAGTACTGACATTAAGCTTAAGGAATATATATTGTACTACAAAAATAAAGAAAGAATTAAAGAAAAAAGGACTCATTATATTAAATGTTATCGATAATATCAAGTGGAAATAGGGGGTGCTGCAGTTCCGCAGTGCCTATACACGAGCCGCCACTGCTACTATTTCATGAACTTCACCACATAGATTTTCCTTTTTGTTTGTGTATTTAGCCCAATAACCTTCGGCCAGTTACCAGTTAATTCAATATAACATTGTTCATATGGGTTTTTAATATTTGCATAAGAATGTATTTTCATGGAACGAATTAATGTCGTTATGCGAGGGAATTGCTGTAATTAGAAGTGTAGACTTACCATAAAGAAGTAGCTGATAAGTTAGGACACCCTTCAAAAATAATTCCAGTATTTCATACATATCTTTTGTGTTAAGAAGGAATATGAATAACACTGAGATCATGGATGCCAATTACCCTATGACACTGGTTTTCAAACTTACAGAAAACTGGGAAACTTTTGGTTTGAAAACCATTAGTTTAGGCAATTTATGAAATACTAGCAAAAATGCCCAGCTACGCTTGGGAATGTTTTCTTTTAAGTTGCAAACGATTTTTATTATTTATTAATTGTGGTAGCTCTGCTCTTAAGCTCCGCTTTAAAAATCTTGATTTCATTATGGTATTTTGTAAAAACCATACATATAAAATTTAGTTGGCATCCCTTGAGCCTGTTCCTTCCAAATCCATAGTTACTGAAAGAGTTAAATTTGTAATTGTGACACCCCTGTCTAGTTTATCCAGTCCAAATATGCTATTATGGCTTTATATATATATATATATATATATATATATATATATATATATATATATATATATATATATATATTATAATATGGTTAAAATCGTTGCGGACAGTTCAACACAAACACAAAAATTTTATTACTTTTATTTTCAGCCCTGCTTTGTATATCTATCCTAAAAATATTATTTTTGGTTTTTTTATCTTGCACAACTCCTTACAAAATTTCGTTGAAATCAGTTTGGCCAATTCCTTCCAAATTCATAATTACCAAAAAGTTTAACTTTGCAATTGTGGCACCCCTACTTAGTTAATCGGGTCGATGTATGGCATTTTGGTAATGAATTTATGTGAAAATTCTATATGCTAAATTTGTTTGAATTTGGGAGGACAATTCCTTCAAAAAACTTAATTACCAAAAAGTTTAACTTTGCAATTGTGGCACCCCTACTTAGTTAATCGGGTCGAAGTATGAATTTTAGCCATGAATTTCTGTGAAAATTCTATGAACCAAATTTGGTTGAATTCGGTTTGGCCATTTCCTTCCGAAAGCATAACTACAGAAAATTTTATTTTGCAATTGTGGCACTCCTGCTTGGTCTATCCGGTCCAAATGTCATGTATTTATGTGAAGATTCTTTGTACCTACCTAATTTGGTTAAACTCGGTTCTGCCAGATTTTCCCTGATATGTACAGGCAGACAGACATTGCCGAAATTTGGACCAACCGTTCCATGGGGACCTCTCGAAATCATGAAATTTGGATCGACCCTACATTACGATCCTTGACCCCATAGACCGATTTTATCCATTTTAGGCTCGAAAATGTCTCATCAAAACATTGATATTGGTGGAGAATTCATCAAAATCGGTCAATTGTTTGCTAAGGTATCTTAAAAAACCGGCATTTGAACCAACAATGGGGACCCTCAGGCTCCCGTGGGCCGATTTTGAATTATTTTTGGCCCTGCAACTCTCAGGATCAACCTGAAGCTGCTACCAAATTTTGAAGCTTCTACGTTTATTTTCTGAAGAGTTATGGCTGCCATAGACAGACAAACATTCTCTTTTATTTATAGGATGAGAAAAAGCTAATTGGTTGTTTTTACCTTGACACAGGCCTGATACAGGAGGAGGAAACTGCCCCCCTCAGCAGACACCCATGGTTATGAGAACTAAATTTGAAGACATTTTAAATGAATTCTATATTTGAAGTTTACTCTTGATGCACAACCAACAGTATCTGTGAATATAGTGTATATAAATACATGAATGAAGGAAATCAAATTTAGATTCAATGAAAATCATCCAAGATGATGTTCTGGAGTGTAGCATTCTTAGTTTTAGATTATAGGTACCTGCCAACGGGACTTTGCAAGATATTAGTTATAAATACTCCGGACGAAGAACGGGATATTCAACTAGTATGGCAATAAGCATAAGCTGTCAAGTTGGGATTAATTTTGAAATGAAAAAATTCTGCTATCACCAGTTTTCCACTTGCCAGGTGGATATTCTACCACTGAACTATTGTAGTAGATCAATTTTCTCATTTCTGAACGTTCACAAAAAATATACATCTTGATAAGAGCTATCCCGAAAAATTATTTTCAGCTTATTGAGGCATGTAGCACTAAAGTCCCTGAAGGTAGTGGAGGGCGGGGTTGATGCACGTTGGGGCAGGGCCCCTAGTCTATACATTAAAATAATTGACTAAAATTAATACAATGACCAGCCATGAAATAGTTAATGCTTGTGACTGAATAAATACAAGATAATAACATTTCCTATTTATCTAAACTAGTGGCCTGCCCGTTGCTACGCAACTTTAAAAAATAGAATAATATACTTGGCTTTTATAATTAATATTATATAAGCAAAGTATATAGTTATATTTTTTTAAGGATAACAGAAAATGTATGAATTTAAATTTATTTAAAATTTTTGTTAAGAAAATGACTCGATGGCCATATTAAAATCAAAATCATCAATCAAATTAAATAAGAAATGAAAAATAAAATTGAATAAAAAAGTGACCAAATCAAGATCGAACCAAAGACTTCATATTCACGAGCATATAGATGTAGAAAGTCTTACATAGCAAAATGTATCCTAGCTCTTTTCTGCTTTTACATAAATGCTTTTATAACATCTTTAATTTTAATTATTTGAATTCATTACTAAAATTAACATTAGCTAGGAGTTATATAAAAAATTATATCCATTAAGTAGTGACTTTTTCGGTTTAATGATACAAAATATTTTAATTATTACATATATACATTTCATACAAACACCATCTCCTGAGAAAATGCTCTATGATATTTTATGTAGCATCCTGTCCATGACAGTTAATTATTCTTGACCATATCATGGCTATATTTCAAATCTGCTGCAGTTTTCGGTAATTTCCACAGAAAGCTTTTAGTATAAACAAATTATAAAGAAAAATGCTAACATGGGTCACACTAATTAAATATATGAGTTTTAATAAAGGTATATATATCTCTATTACCTATAGTAATAAACATTTTTTTTGTTAAGCCATTTATTTTATCAAACTTTTCTTAGTCAACCACTCCAAATAGTAAATGTTTTGAAATGAAAAGTGAACACAAATCTTCCATCAATGTAATACACCATCTGTAAACATGACATTGCTTCAAACAAAAGAAAATATCAAAAATATTTAAAAATAAATAAAATGCAGACTATGTTAATATGACTGTACAAAATATAGTTTTTTAAATAATCTTATCAATATATATTGTACAATCAACCCTCTTATAAAATGAAAATGTCAAAACCTGAAAGAAAACATTCAAAGAATTAATGGTGCTTTCAATCCTGGATCCTCTTTCAGGTTTAGAATTTCAGATTTCTAACATGGTATAGCCCAGACTTTAAGTTTATTATCTAGGCTGCTGGTGTAAACCTGTTTAAAAAAATTAAAACCTAATATTAGAAAATCCATTTTATTAATGAAGAGTCGCAAATCATTTAAACAAAAATAGGATACAATGAATTTCCAAAAATTCTAACAAAATGAGATTCATCAAATACAGCAGTAGTTTCTATTAGCAAAAATGACAAAATTTATGAATCAAAAAGCTATAACAGTAAATTGAAGTCGAAGGATAACATAATAAGTAAACAGAAGATTTTTTGGTCAAAGCAATGTTACTCAACTCCTCAATTTTATCATTTCCAATGATGAGGATGTACTTTCTCATAAAAAGCTATCTTTTCCTCTTACATGATAGTCATATGCAAATGATATTTACATACGATCTTTCATATTATGACACTTCCTAGATTCTGATCCATAAATAACCTTTAGTTATGATAAATATTATCATGATGTATGAATGCTGCAAAATGGTAGGAAGCAAAGTAAGTGGATGGAAATATTGATCAATTAAGGATAAGCATTTTTCACTGAGATTTTGTGAAACGTCATAATCAAGTACAGTGGAATCCCGATTTAAGGTTTCTCAATTTAAGGTTGTTTTTTGTGGCCCCGACCAAAGCTCCATATAAATAAAGTATTATATTACCTGATTTAGCATTTCTCGATATTGTGAATTGCCCACATTTAAGGGACAAAATTCTTGTATGGATTTTACTTCATATTTCGCAATCATCTCGTTAAATAATTATCTGAGCAGACATTCAATAAAATAATTGACAAATAACTTTTCCCATAAAATATAAGACTTATGATAAATTTAAAGAAAATTAAATTAGAGTGTTTATGTAATTTTACGATTTTTGATGTTTTGTTTGTTCAAAAATTATTAATTAAAAATTTTACAACTCAGGAACCTCTGGAGATATTGGGGAGTTTTACTAAAATTTGTCAGCTGATTCCAATTTTGGTTAAAATCGGATTACAATAACGACCACTTTACATGAAGACCTTCATGTAGCTTACAATGTGAATTTCAACTCGGGAGCTGCTAGATGTATTTTTATGAAATTTGGTATTGGGAAGTTTTACTAAAATTGGTCAACTGATTCCAATTTTGGTTAAAATCGGACTACAATAACAACCACTTTACATGAAGACCTACATGTATTTTACAACGTACCTCTTTTTCAACTCTGAAACCGCTGGACGTATTTTAATGAAATTTGGTATTGGGAAGTTTTACTAAAATTTGTCAACGGATTCCAATTTTGGTTAAAATCGGATGATAATTACGACCACTTTACATGAAGAACTACATGTAGCTTACAATGTGTTTCAACTTGTGAACTGCAGGATGTTTTTGATAAAATTTGGTATGGGAATTTTACTAAAATTTGTCAATCTCAAAGAACACATTTGGAAACTGTGTACTCCGACATGGAGTACAACTTTCCATACTTGTTTATTCCATATAAAAAGTCTGTAACTTGACAGGAAGCTTAACTTTCAATTAGAAAACTGCCATTTAATCTTTCAATTTTAGACTATCCCCATTTAAGGTATTACGCAATTTAAGGTGTAAAAAACTTGTCCCCCAGGCAAACGATAAATGGGGATTCCACTGTACAATTATGTACAACTATAATTATGCCTATTGAGTTTTTTTTATCCACCATAAAAGTATAAGGAAGCTTTATTTGTAGATTTACATATAGATTATAAGTTAAATTTCTATGAATCTTTTGTTAAATACTCGATGTGTCTCTTTGCCAGTTTTCAATGGGTTCCACTCCATAAGTTTCTCTATCTTAATATATAATATAAATTGGTGGAGTGTATTTTTGATTTGCATTTCAAAATTACTCATAATTATTGTAAAAGGTCTGCTCTTGAACCAAATAATGCCTAAAAAAATGAAAATTCATTTTCTTATGGTGGATTTTCAAATATAAGTTAAACCAATTCACAAATTTGCTTTGAACATGAAAATTTTACGTTTTTTAAGGTAAAAGTCCTATGTCGTCAAGGGATACAGAATTGTTGCCCATTTTGACAAATATTACATACATTAAATTGGATTAAATGGAAAGCAAGAAAAAAGTCTCGCATTTGCTATCAAAAGGGTATTTTCTACAGAATATTCAACTTACATTTAAATTTATTGGTAAATTATTTTAAAATTGAAAATTAAACTTCAAGTAAAATATCTTCCATTTAACCAATCAATAGGGAAAGTTAAATTGATATATTTTTGAAGGAGTATTGTCAGGGAAGTAGAGAGGGAGGGAAAGTGGGAGAGAGAGGTAGAGGGAGGGAGGCAGAGATGGAGTGGGAGGAGGGAGAGAGTGAAGAATGGAGGGAGAGAGTGAAGAATAGAGCGAGGAAGAGAGGGAAATTTTGCATTACAGAATTTGTAAAATATGCTTATTCAATTAAGTTCTTTTTCATTTTAATGAAAGTTTTTATTTTACAAATTTTTCTTTTTATTTAAAAAACGTTTCTAAAATAAATACATTAAATTTGGTCCCACAATTTTTGATGGGTATTTTATAAGGAATGATGTAAAAATGAAATGTTTCAACACAGTAATAAGTTAAAAGCATCACAGTCAAAAATTCACTCTTTTAATATTAATTAATTAGTAACTGGAAAACCTAATGTGAGTAATAAAATAAGATGAAAAAAACAAGTCAGTAATATAGTTTTCTTTGAAGATAAGCAATGTTTATACACAATTTATTAGGTTTTCTTATGCTAAAGATTAACTAAAAGAGAGCTCTTAAGAGAATTCATACCTTATTATCCCTGACAGCCAAAGATAAAAGCATCTTATCGCTTGCTTTAATGATATGTTTTGGTTTTGAATTCTGAAACAAAATAAAAAAGTGAAAATTTAAAATGCCAATATCTTTAAATTCAGAAGAATTACATTTCATTAGAGACCTTACCCCAGTTTCATAAATATATACATTTCCATCATAACTTGCAGCATATATTTTGCCCAGAATTATCTTCATGGCAACAATAGTTCCACAATTTTCATATCGTTTCATGCAACTGCCACTCTGCAAAAGAATAAAAAGCATTCGTTCAATTTATAATATCTTCAGCAATCAAACATCACTTTATATATCAAGACAATAAATTTAAAACCTATAGAATATTTCGCATTTTAAAGAAAATTAAAATCTTCATTTAAGCTTAATGCAAAAGAAAAAAATGTATTTGATTCCAAATGTGGTCAATTAGAGTTATCACAGCAATACCAAAAATCCTACCTGATTCTATTTGACATTAACAGCCAATGTGCACTTTAGCTGACATTATTCATTTCTTAAACAGATAATTTATGTGTAATTAGGCTTAACAGCTCCATAATATCTTTGAGGTATTTATTTTAGTTTGAATATTCAAAGCTTTTGTGCATTTCTGAGATGTGATTCCTATGGCCAGTAGTTGGATCACCATGATAGTTCAAATTTAATATGACTTACACCAGGTTTTCCCAAACTACCTGAAGTCATGAACCCTTGGACTCTCATTCTTATTATTTAATGGAACCTCGTGAAGCTTTCGCGGAACCCGTGGGTTCTGCGGAACAGTTTGGGGAACCCTGACTTAGACATTCAATCCTATTTTGTCAGAAAAAATGAGTAAAATGTATTTCTGTGAAAAGAGCAACTGATCTAAGAGTTTTACAAAATGAGTGTGAATCTAATCAGTTACAATTTAAGAACATATTGTGAGGTCGTGGGACAAGACATTCTTTTGGATGGTTTTTCAGCTGAAGACTTACCGTAAAATCCCATGCCGTAAGTCCATAGACACTTGTTCCAGCATAGACTAAGCCATGGTGTACATGGATAGTAAAAACTATATGTCTGGAAACATCATCATTGATTGCTCGTAGGAGTAATCCTTTACAAAAATGCAAAAATTTTTAATTATTATTATTACATCATAAGTCAAACATTTTCTAGGATTTTTTAATGGCAATCTCAAATACACTTTTTCTCAATTACATTGCAAACAACCACAACAAATATTTATGAGGCATTTTCAAGTTGATAAAACCATTAACCATTTTAAAGCAACCTCCAGACTAAGTTATTTTGACAGAGTTTTTTATTTTTAATTAAACCAAGGGTAATCTTAAAACTGAAAGCAAATCATTAATGAATAAAAATGTCTAAATTTAACATTACCATCAGCTAAGCCTTTTCCAGAGAAGTTGGTTAACTTAAAAAGTAGTTCTGGAAAGAACTAATCCACCTACTTTCCTTTCAATACAATTTAAATATATAACAAGTAGGGATGTACACAGGTTTCCCGTGGTACAGAAGTGCCTTTCCTCAAATTTGCTGTAGTATAATTGTATACTAATGTACTTGCTTTGAAATCAGAAAATTATTTATTCCTTATAATGTGGTAGCCCTGCTTATTTTGATTCATTCTAAACATATTCATCTCGTTTTCCATACTCACCCTAAAAACGAAATTTCTTTGAAATCTGTTCAGCCAATACCTTTGAAATTTATAGTTCCAGAAAAGGTCTAACCTTAATATTGTGGTAACCCTGTTTAGTCGACCTGGTTGAAATATGATATTTTGGTTATTTATTTATATGAAGATTAAATATACTACAGGGTGATCATAAAGTTTCTCCGCAGTAGTATAGAATTGAATGAATGTACTCACCGGCTTTAGAGGAGGCACTGAAAGTGTTTCCCACCGTTGTATTTACACATAGCTACTCGCTTGACTTTATTGTCAAACACTTTTTGTAATGTTTTAGCCGAAATTGATTGTATGTAAGAGGTAGACGAGGGGGATACCCGAAACAAAGTATGAGTCACGCTGCTGCTGCTGCAGAGAAACTTTACCATCACCCTGTATATTTGGTTAAAATCCATTAGGTCAGTTCTCTAGAAATTTGTGTAAAAGAAATATTATTTAAGTCTTTACTGTGGCAGCCCTGCTCTATAACTCCGCTTTAAAAATCTTGATTTAATTATGGTATGTTGTAAAAATCTTATATACAAAATTGAATTGAAATCCAATCAGCCTATTCCTTCCAAATCCTTAATTACTGAGAGTTTAACTTGTAATTGTGGTACCCCTGTTTGGCTGATCCAGTTTAAATATGCTAATATGGTTTTGTATATATATATAATGTGTATATTATATGTATTAAATTTGGTCAAAATTGATGGGGACAGTTCAACACAAATACGTGTAAAAATAATTTTTTTATTCCTTGTATTATGGCAGCCCTGCTTTCCATATCTATACTAAACATCTTGATTTTGTTATTTTATGTTGCATGCCTGCTTCATACAAAATTTCGTTGAAATCGGTTTGGCCAATTCCTTCCAAAATCATAATTACCGAAAAGTTTAATTTTGCAATTGTGGCACCCCTGTTAAGTCGATCCGGTGCAAATATGTCATTTTGGTCATTAATATAAGTGCATATTCTATGTACCAAATTTAGTTGAAATCGGTTCATTCATGAAGATGATGTTAGAGGGACACACACTGACACCGAGGTGATCTCATAAGACTACTTTCCATTTTTTGGCAAGTAGGCTAAAAATGGTATTTCAATGAAATGAGCATACATGTATCATAAGAGCATGAAATATGGTCTGTCTATGCTCCGAGTATGTTAATTACAGTGATATTTCACATTCCCACTATCTAAGAGTTAAATGTAAGAATGGACCTTATGGTCCAAATTTTGCCCAAATAAAGAATCTATCTATCTAAGAGACAGGACAACTGTTATTATTGATGTTTAAAAGAGAATGATAGTTGGTAACTTCTCAATTTTTTCAAATGATATACCGTATTTTTCGGTGTACAAGACGTTCCCTTATATATGATGCACCCCTAATATCGTGTCATTTTTCAGGTTTTAAAAATATATTTCCATAAAGCAGACTTGGGTTGCCAACCTACGGCTTTTGGGCCGGAGATCTCTGTGTCATTGCCATAATCTCTGGTCTCTGGGTGAGTAGCTCAAATCTCAGGTTCAATTTCGATTAGAGTGGAAAGCCCTTTTTATGACTTTTTTTGTGTTTTTACTTTATCCATATACAATGTATAGAGAAAGTACTATTGTTTTCATGAAAAAAAATTGAATTCGAGATTTCAGCGGAAATACATGTTTTAAGGTTCCCTGAAAACGTTTTGACTATTTCCTCGATGATATATGATGTCTGTGACCGGAATTTTTTATAAATGGTTTGAATTAAGATAGTTTGCACTTTAATTTCGATTTTATTTTGTTCTATAAAAAGACCTGAAGCCCTTGGGTATTTGTTGATCATCCATATTCTACCAACTACTTTATCTCTGGATCAGCAATATAACACATATACGATGTTGAGTATGGCATTGCAAAATATATGAAAATCACCAGAAGAGTTGCAAAATAGTGTAATCTATTTTTATTCTTACTTTTCTTCAATTTTACTACTCGGAAAATCAGGAGATTTAGTCTTATTCCATGAGACTCCAAGCAGAGTAGGAAAAATTGGTGTGCCTATATGATGATGCAATTAAAATAGCTTTGCTTTGGTCTTACATAATACTCCAATGTTCAATAATTTTAGCCGTGTTTACTTTCATATATCATACATTTAATTTCTCTTAGGTTTCTCCTAAAGCATCCAGGTTTCAAGCAAACTCCAGTTCATGAATATCTTAGAGTAGGCAACCCTTAAAACAATCTCTGGTTCATGAAGATCTAAAAGGCTGGCAACCCTAAAGCAGACGTTTGTGGACCGCTTTGACGTGTATTCAAAATTGACGAAAGAAAATGGAATTTCATTCCTGTAGGCATTTGTTATTTCAAGTCTCGAATCCTACGATGATTTAAAGTAATTTTAATAAGCAAATGATTAACCTGCTACCCTCATCCCCTTATTGATCAAATGGAGAAAATAAACGCTCCTGTAATTGAACCTATGACTTCAGTGTAAACGGTAAGCAGCTTAAAATAATAGAGTATTGCTGCCATGTAATTCCTGAAAGTTTGATAGAAAAAGAATGGAAATTGTTTGAGTTATAAGCATTTTTGTTATTCTCACAGTTGATTGACAGCATGATGGATTTCTTGGCTTATTATTTAAATAGATTGCATAAAAGACTTAAAACAACATAAGTTTACATAATTAAAATCGATGGATGCAGTCTTGACGTGATGGAACTCCATATTCAGGAAGATGAATAAAATGTTTAGTAAAGAATCCACTTTAATAACTCACACAAAAACAGACGACCGGTTTCGACTAACACTTAGTCACCTGATGATAACTAATAACATAATTAGCTCTAAAAGTATCTATTGCTAAAAATTAGGGGCTAAACAGTAAACTGAACTAAGTTAAAGCATAACAAGAAGTCCAAACCAGGACTAATGCAGGCTGGTTTCTCAAAGTTGACATCCCAAATTCATTACTTATATTGACAGGAAATGTTTCAGTATGTGTTAGTCATTCCAAGGAATTCTCATACCATAAATACCACTTGTAATTCATAGTTTATCAATGACGGAGAAAAACTAGAAAACAAATTAATAGACCATTATCAGGTTTAAAATACTAAAAGCAATGTCAACATCTCTTCCTGAGATTATATTTTGCACCTATTTTTAAAAAATAAACTAATTTAATAAATGTTACTGTTGAGACGTATGGATGTATGGATCAACTGTTCATTGCTGAAGAGTAGTCACGTGGAAAAGAAAATAACCCATTTGTTCACTCATCTATGCTCAAGCCGAGTTCGGTAATAATTGTCTCCATGGCAACAATCCGATAAATTGTGATTGAAAACATGAAAACGCTGTTTTAGTAGAAATTCAAGAAAATACAATCATTTATCATAATTTGGTGATAAGAATTAGAATCTGCATTCTTATCTCCTTAGAACAGTATAAACCTCGCTCCAATATCACAATTTTAAGATATTTTTAAGTAATAAAGAAAACATCCCTGCACGATGAACTTGAGACTTCCTATGTAATACAAATAGAGAAAAACGTTCCTGGAATCGAACCCAGGTCTTCAATCTTGGCCAAATAAAATATAGCCCAGAGGTGGGCCCTGGCCCTAAATTTCTCATCTATTAAAATCTTAAATAAATTTTTAATGTGATTTTGAACTTACTCAGATTTTCTTGACATTTTTTTACTTTAATGTTAATATATTCAAATCCTGAGCTCGTATCTTGATTCTAACAATTTCAAAATTATAAAACAAAAGATATCTTACACATTCACATATTCAAGCTTGCCTTATTGCTGAAAATAAATTCCTAAGAAAACACTTAAGTACCAAAAATTTAAAATGAATTTTTGATACTTAAGTGCTTATTCTGGTATTTGGCGAAAGATTCATCAAAATCGTACTAACCATTCTTGAATTATTTTAATTAATTTATAAAATTTTACACACAATGACAGAATGAGATTAGATTTTATTATAATAAACGCCAATCTCATTCTGTTATTTGCACAAAGAAATGATAATTAAATAAAAGAGAAAAATTAGTTTCCAACCTAATTGCGCTAAGCCATCTTTTACTGAATGAAAATTTTATCTAAGAAAGCGAAACTGCTGGCTTTCTAAATTCCAAATAATTGGTAATTCCATGATGGAAAACATATAATATCTTCTCACAGACTACGTTAATAACAATTACCTGTAAATGCATCACGCACAATTATGGGTTTGTTTCTTGTTGCAATGATAAGCACCTTTCGAGGACCTTCCTTACTTGCTTGAATGGCCATGATTTCACTTTTTAAACTACTCATAGCTGGTTTCACTATCTCAGCTCTCTGCAAGAAAAAACAACATATTTCATTTTTCTATTTTTTGCTTCTATTTACACGTTATCCAGGATATCTTTCACAAAAATTTTGAACAACTAGGGGATTTCACAACTTAAGAATACAAAATTAAAGACAAATGTGCATTAGGGCATTTGGTTTGACTCTACTCTATTAAGCCCATTTTTGTTTTGAGCTAAAACAGTTTATACAGAGGATACTCAAACAAATACAAACTATTATACTATGATAAAATTTATAAACTGATACTTACAGCGATACAAAATCTTTCAACTGTCCCAGCTTTTGTACCAATAAATAATGTTCCCCAACCCTCCGCCATGCATTGTATTGGCTCATCTATTGCTGTTCTGTTCAACATTTTAGCAGTCTGTATTAAGATATCAAATACAAAAACTGAATAAGACCTTTACACTAAAAGGGGCTTCCAACATATTTCTTAACATGATTTGAACCAATCATCAGGTATGCACCCCTTTTTTACTATTCAAAATAAAGTTTTTAATTTAATTTACTGAATGAATGATTAAAAATAAACCTTACGAGTATTGGAGGTGCCAAAAAAATACATGTCAAGTTGTCACTGATACTTAAATGACATCGAGGAAGAATGTTCTAGGAAGCACAAATATATTGGTAAATAAACACCATATTTATCTTATTATAAGATGCTATTTTTCCTATTTTTGCATCTGATAAATGAAGGGTCATCTTATATTTGTGTGGTCCAAGAGGTTGACAGTTTGCAGTCAATGATTTAGAATAGTATCGATAGAACAGAAGACGATATTCTATGGAACCAAATGATGAAGGAAGTGATAGTGATGAGGAAAGTTAAGAGTAACCTTACTGGATGTGGGATGGATTTCTTGGGATAACACTTTTTGTTTATTTTTGTCATGTTTATCCTTGTAGTGTGTGTGTGTGTAATATGGTATAGCTTAAATAATATATCTTGAAAATTGTTCTTCTGTACATAATTGAAAATACTGCGAATGGGTCGTCATCTTCTATTTGGATAAATAGGGTAATACATACTTTAAATTGAGCATTTAAGCTGGAAAAATTAACAAAAGGAGTCTTGATCTCACCTTATGGATCACATACAATAACTTAATTAGTAATTATTGTATATATGAAAATTCGAAATTCAGTTGACTCCTTCATGACTAACATTACTCCTATAGGTATTATCTACTCTAAATTCCACATTTTGAAACAGGAGAAATAGTGCAATGTCAGTTCAGCAGCATAATACCCATCAGGCAAGTGGAAGAGATTGATTTCTGATCGTGGTAGAACTTTTCTCCTGATTTCTAGGTTTTCCACCGTTAAATTCTAATTACTCAATTTATAAGCTTCATTTTGTATTATCTCACTGGCACAAATTTGACAATTTTGAAATTTAAATCTACTTTACATGGCATTTTCCATTTCTGCCAACATCCCATTGTGTTCTCATTTTATTGTCATCTGATAGGATCACCAAATACTATGACAACAATAAAAACATAAATAGTTATAGAATATGTTGTATAAAATGATAACTTGTACCCTGCTATGACTATGAGTTTCCACCAACAGAAAAATGCTTAATATAATAATTTTCATTGTTATTTTACAGCAAGAATATCAACAATATGATAAAATGCATTGTATAAGACAGCAATTTTAAGTATTTTGTTAAAGAAGGATAATATGCTGATGTTATGTTAGTGATAAGTACCAGAAGACCATCAATTGCTCCAGTAATAAATCAATTGCATAAAATTAAATCACAGCAATGGCTTATCAATGTAAGAACATTTGCTGTTTAAAGTATAACACCTATGAAAATACCATTGCATTAATATAAACATTAAGCAAGTGAAGAAAAAGATCGAGGTATATTTTCCTGGATAAAGAAACAGTAATGGGAACGGTTATTAGAGCAATCAATAAAGTTAAGCATCTTGTGGCCTAGAGTTGTTGTAACTCGTATTACTGTAGTGCTCCTGTTTGTCAATCAAAGAATGAATTAACCTCTCAAAGATTTAAGGATTATTTTAACAAATGACAATTGTTTATAAACTAGCAATAACATAAAGTTACACTTTAACACATTTTTGACTTACCTTTGTATTGAATTTCAGCAGTGTTTGATCGTGAGATCCTGAATAGAGATCAACAAACTTGTCTGAAGAATGAATGTACAGGCACGTAATTGTTTTCCTATGACCTTGAAACTTCCTTACCAGTTTGCGCGTTTTTATATGGTAACAATACACAGAAAAGTCAGCACAGGAAGCATATAGAAATTTCGCAAAGAGCTGTGAAAAAATTAATAATGTAAAGTATTAAGGCAAATGCTAGTAGAAAAAGACTAAAATTATCAAGCAACTATTAAATATCACTTTGAATTCAATAAAGCTATCGTAATTTGCTCCAAGGAGAGAATTTAGTTACCATAATTTAAAATTATTTTTACTATTTATAATATCAATGATGGGAGTTATGGTCTTCCATGTGTTAAAAAAACTAGCTGACACTTCAGTAAGTGTAAGTTATAACTTGAATAGGAAGGAGTTACATGTTTTTTGATTTTCTCCATTTTTACAAAATACATTGATAATTAAGACTGTCTTTAAAGATGTGAAGATAATGAGAAAATCGAACAGAACATTGAAAAGGCTGGAAAAATTAAACTACATGTTAAATTATAACAAGATACACTCAATTAACCTTTCCGTGACAGTTCAAAAAGCTACATAGGAAATTGAGTACCCCATATTTATTTAGATGTAGTGATACAAAAATTTGAACAAAATCATTAATAAATATTTTTTTTAGCTTCTTGATATATTATTAGCTGAAAAAGTATTGAAACAATGACATTTTTTAAAAACAAAAATTTTAAAAATGAAAATTTAGTCTTTCTTGCAATCTAGAGATTGTGTAATGCACAAATTGCTATTTCACAAACAGAGCAAGATATTTTTGGTTTCCTATTCTTATTTCGGGGGCAAAAACCACACCTATTCTTAAAGAAGATAGAGTCTTTTGGTGTTTCAGGATTATTTTTGGTTGTAAACAAATCCATAGCAGCTTTGATAGATGAATGCATGTTTACATTGCTTTTATTTCTGTCAAATACATGGGGTTCAGCTAGTTCATAAGCTAAATGATGAAGAAAAATTCTGCGCCAACTTTGTCATTATTTTCCCAATCAGGACGTTCAGTTGTCCAATTGATAAAGGCATTTAGAGCTGCCATATCTATAATTTCCATAAAAAGGCACAGTGGCCATCTTCTAGTTGACAATACACAGGGATATTCTCTGGTCATTTTGTCTCCAGTGTCAACTGAGATTTTTGTTTTGTTATAATGTAAAATTACATCAGGTTTAAAGCTTGGTAACTTTGGTTTCATGTATAAAAACGCAATTAATTGCAAAATTATTTTACATAGTACCACGCTTAGTCATGGAAAGTTTAAAATGCTTATTTTTTAGCTTCCCATCATTTACAAGGAGTAAAAAGATAATAATAAAATCACATAATGACTATTAAAGCTTTGAAATATTTAATTTGAATTATTTTTAACTTAAGTTAGTGGAAAAATTATGAAATAATATTTCTAATTTTTATTTGCTTCCAGCAATAAATATGAATGGTTAACTTCTCCTCTGACTAATTTTAATTTTCCTCATTTCATAAATGGATGCTATTTGTCATAAAATTCTCAAATATATTAATTTATATTTAACCAGCTCATGAACAGGGATTAACTGTCTCTTACAATGAGCATATCAACAACATAAGATAGACATGTACAAACACACCCTTAGAAGAAATCAAACTCGCAACCCTAATGTTGCGTGTCGAACGTGCTAACTACCCTTCCACCAAGAAGTGATTTGAATTTATAAATAAACTTCTTATAGAATAAAATCCAATTGCTTGAAATATCTAAAGAATCAGAATTTGCAGGATTAAATTTTAATTTAAAAGCATAAAACAAAAAAAATGCAGTCAAGTGTTTAAGATATAATTGCCACATTTGTAAATTTAAATTCCAAAAGAAAATACAACAAAAGTTTGCCTTACCTTGATAGAAAGTATTGTGTCTTTGTGTCCAGTGAATTCTAGTCCTCCTTTCGTTACAGTCTCTTGGACCTCATTAGAGTCGTATAAAATTTCAACAGGCTCATCACTTTTATCACAGACGTTCATTATATCTCTCCCTAAAGAGGGATTAACTAGTGCATTGTCTTTGTTTTTATCAGATGCACTATTGTGAATTTCACTCTGTTTTTCATTCAACTGCACAGTGACTTTTGCTGACTTTTTACTAACACACTTTTTCACTGATGGTTTAACACGTTCTTTACCCACTTCTACGTTGGAATGATGAACAAATGTCGATGAAAATGATGGAGGATTTTGCAGAGTAGTGACATTTTTTGGTGCCTGAGTTGCTTTTACATGCGATGCTTTGGACTTTTTATTTTTTAAGGGCGTTGAAGTAGGGCCACAAGAGGATTTCTGATGACTACTCGAAATTGGCTTAGGGTCGACACTTTTGGATTTCTCACTCCTGATTGTCTTGAGACTTTCATACAGTTTCTGTTTTTCTTCCATAAGTTTCCCGATTTTTTGATCAATGTCCCACATTAGAGCCAAGATCTTTTCTTCTGTTTCATCTCCTCCCGGTGACAAATTTGGAGAATCACTATTCGCCACATGAATGTGTCTGTGACTTTCTTCACTTTGAACATTTGACTCTTTTCCTACCTGAAAATAATTTCTACCTTCTTCCATGGTACAACTTGTATCATTCAATCCATCTTCACTTCTCAACACCGAAAGAGTTGAATTACAATTTCTACCTTCTTCCATGATACGTCTTGTATCAACTGTTATTTTTTCAATTCTCGACACCGAAGGAATTTGATTATCAAACCTTTTCTCATTGACAAAACAGCTTCTCTTTTCTGGCGAATGCCTTAGATTAACTGCACTAACCGTACCTTCTCCATTCTTGTGCCTATCCCATTCTATTCTAATATCATCGTCTTCATCTTTTCTTTCATTTTTCATCATGCTTTGACTAGGCAAACTAGCTTCTGGCATTAAATTAGTTTCCTCCCTCTCAGTTTTGATTTGAATAGGCAAATTCGGCCCTGGTAGAGGAACATTTTCTTCTTTTCCCATCTCAAGTCGAGTTGGTAAATTTTTCTCTGCCGAGGAAATAATTTCTTTTCCCTCAGATATCACTCCAAGAACACAATTAAGATTGTCATTATGATTCAGTTCATTGTTTATGTCATTATTTTGCTCATCCAAGTTCAGATTCACTTCTTCGTTAGCTAATATTTCATCATTTCCAAAATCCACCCCCATTTCCAAAAAGGTGCCCAATTGATCAATGAGTTCTTGTGGTAAACTTGAAATGTCCACTGTCAAAGATGACTCGAGAAGAATGTTACTAAGCTGGTCTATCGTGTCACTGGCACCCATGCCTTGCAGCGATGTCTTTGTGAGTTCTTGGGTTTGGGCTATTGCCCGATTTACAGCTCTTCGCCCTACTCCAAAGTTAGGCCTGACTTTACTACTTAGCGCTGAAAATCTAGAGCGGATGGCTCTTTGCAGCAGCAATTCCTTATGTCGTTTCATCAGCAAACTCAACATAAATTGCACCCGTGGGTTTCGTGGTTGTTCTACCATCTCATTGAATTCCCGTCTCTTGACTCCTAAGAGTTGCATGAGGGATGGTGTAGGGATAGACTTGGGAGAAGATTCAACATTCGGTTTGGAAGATAACACGCTATCATCCTTGGATTCCCTGGAGATGAGGTTCTCCCGATAGGTTTGCTGACTGTTTCCACCAGCATCTTCAGAGTTTTTACCCTCGCACAGATTAGGGGAAGCTGAGCGATGACGTCTACGTGACTGGAAATCTAACTTCCTTTTTTTTCGTTCACCTTCAATGCTTTCAGAAATTTGTCTCTTTCTGCACTGCTTTACAAACATAATTTCTGGCGAAGTGTCTGCAGTTGACTTTGTCTCTATTTCTGGGTTGTGAAAGTAATTATGTCTTTCAAGGGAACTTAACTCATTTTCACTGCACGAATCAGCACTTGCTTCTATGTTTCCAGTTTTGCCTCTACCTATCGTTTTCAAATCGTCAACTGTTAAGGGGAGATCCCAAAGAAAACAGGGCTGAGGCTGGGATGTAGATGAAGATCTGTTCGTGTCTTTAGCTTTATCCAGTGTAAGTAAATGATTGCTATCTTGAGAATGATTTTTCTGAAACTTACTCAATGATTTTCTTAGTTCTGCTGCTAGGGCTTCTTTCTTTTCTGCTTCTAAACTTTTTTGAAGAACTTCTTTGGGCTGTCCTTTTTTATTCATAAATTCTTCTTTTTGATTGGGGTTCATCGCAGCTCGCTCATAATTCTTACGAAAAACACGATGACTATGCTGTAATCTCTGTGGAGAAACTAGATTATCAAGTGGCACCCTGGCATCAGGAACTGGTACGTTTGCCTGGTTATGAACTCTACCGTAATATCTGTCATCTACGTTGTAACGATAAAAGTTATATGGCTGAAAATTGTTGATTTGGGGTGTTGTAGGGAAAATGTATCTATTTCCGCTGGGTCCACCAAAATGTCTCTCAGGCATCCTTGGAGCTTGATGTGTATAAAAGCCTCTTGGATCTGAGAAGGGCATTCCCACATTCCAATTACTTGTTCGGGCTCGATTTCTATGCCTATAATCCATGGGAGGGATATCAACATCTTCATAGAAACGATCCATTTTGAATATCACAAAACATAACAGAAGTTCTTTCAAGAATGTTTTTATTTTCGAATTCCGCACACAACACACGTAACACGCCAAACTGTGGACATTTGTCAAAAATATTACACGAAAATTTGAGATGTATTTGGAATAACACCAAATTTTTCAACTAAGGAAATGAAATGAAAATCGAAACTTCTTTAGGTGAATATGGAACAAGTGTTTACAAGTGACAGTAAACTGACACCATAAAGCAAAAAACTCTAATATGTGATGCAGGTGGCTAAATTAAACCTAGAAAGAAGAAGAAACTGCTAATGTTTCACTCAATATACTAGCAAATAATTGAGATGAAACTCGACGTGCTCATTTTCAAGTGCCAGCAACCGTTATGAGTTACTAAAAGTTCAAACTCTATAACAATAACACGTAAAAATTAAAATTAAACCGTTAATTAGCGAAGTATCAAAGAGTACACTCATGCACAAATATAAACAAACATTTTTAAAAATACAGCTCTTTCGATTATTTTCCGCCATGTATCGCACTAAGTTAGCTTCGGTACAATGTTACTATCGAAGTGACTGCGATATTATATTTTCACATTCATGTTACCAACAGTAGTGGATAAAAGTGTAAACAAAATATGATACAATAAGCTAAGTGGCACTGAAAAACAGATGCACGTAAAGATGTTATTCTCATATCTTACAAAAATATTTACATATGTTGTTGTAACAAAAGGAATAATAAACCATAAGCAAAGGGAACACGATTTATAAATAAAAATGGTAAAGGAAACGGGTCTTGTCTGTTATCTGCCACCCATCCAGGTTAATATACGCAGCATCCTAACGGAATGAAGTGACCGGTCCAATGGAGATCAGATAGCAGACAAGATCCATGGCATCTTCTAAATCATTTTTTAAAAATGTAGGCATTTATCAAGATAAAATGAATCTTAAAATATTAAAATGTTGTTTACTATAAATTAGTAGTGCATTATTTGGCACTGTTTTTACGAAAAAAAACTATTTGTTTAGTCCCATTGTTAATACCATTTCAGATTAATAAATTACCTTAACCACTATGTACAGTAAAAGCTTTGTTATCCGGCTCCTAAATATCCGGAAAACTGTATTAACCGGCATAGTTCCATTCCACTTGGTTTATGAGAATTTAATATTTAACTGCTTTTTATCTGCTTATATTTTACCTACCTAAGAAAAATGGCTTTGAATAAACCCTCAACAATTGCAGGACAGAAAAGAAAAAGTGTTGTGTTGACGCTTATGGGCATTATTAAGAATTGGAAAAAAGGTGAAAATTGGAAAGTGTTGATGGATGAATTCAGTATTGGTTCTTCAACCATTTATGATATTAAGGCACAAAAAGATGTTTTGCTTGTCCTATAGATAGGTACCTACTCAGTATGTTGGTTAAAATGTGGTTTACATTAGGCAGTATCCAAATTTATATTTTAACTATTGTTATCAGTTGGTGAATCCTAGGTAGGTAGGCAGCTCAGATAACCGGAAAATTTGATTATCCGGCACCCCCAAATCCCAATCTGTGCCAGAAAGCAATGCTTTTACTGTAATTTGTTTTTCTCTCATTTCAACTAATTTTCTCCATTCTACAACACACCCACATCTTTTTTCTTATAGTCAATATCTCACATCCATATTATGCTATACACAAAGTTATCACCAACTTCTTTTACTGCCTGTCAATGACTCTCATCATCTTATTAATGCCTTCTTGTGCCAAAAAAGGAATCATGAATAGCAATGAGTCAGAATCCTACCTAAATAAGTAAAATGTCCTACCTGTTCCAGCTTAACCCATCCACTGTATTATTGATCTGTGATTCCCTGCTCAGGGTAAATGTCATTACTTTACTTTTCTCCCTTTTAATTTTCATTTTGAATGCCTTTGTCTTCACAATTAAGGGAATGATGCACACAATGCCAGATTAACTGGAGTGCAGTAGTACAGTTGTGCTAGAGCCCTGTTATAAGGGGGATCGCATGGGGGCCTTGAGTCCTATTGTTCACAGAGGAGAGTGCATGGGGAGAGGGGGTCTGCAAAAATGATGTCAGGACCCCCAATCCCCTTAATCTGCCCTTGGATGCACAACCTTTTTATATCTAAGGCTGAAATAGCAATATTCCCCAATTCTGTGGGAGCATTTAAAAAATATAAATTCATAAACTATGAAATAAACATTGAAGTAGAT
This sequence comes from Tanypteryx hageni, assembly GCA_028673005.1. Lineage (NCBI taxonomy): Eukaryota > Metazoa > Arthropoda > Insecta > Odonata > Petaluridae > Tanypteryx > Tanypteryx hageni. The sequence continues at coordinate 27,028,289 of CM054114.1, forward strand.
ATTTTTTATTAATTATGTACTTTTTGAATGGAAATAATACTTGAATAATTCTTATAACTGAATTTAAATGCATAAATGCAATATTTCATATAAGTAAGTAGTTTTGATGAGTATATCCATTTAAAAATTATATCCTAACTAAAATTTAACAATCTATGTAGTACTGAACTTCATCATGCTTGAATGCAATCACTGAGGCTACATTACCAAAACCAAATGTTTCGGTTCAGGTGTAATGCTTGTTGTGTTCAACCACATGATTGAAATCAGATTTTCATCTTTAAACTGATTCTGATGCACTAATTGCTCAGTCCCATTAACAAGAAAGCTCACTAGCAAATATTTATACTTGCTAACAAATTCACACAAACTGCTGCTGTATGGCAAAATTTCAGATAGAAGTCTTTGGGAAGGCATTTATGAAGCTCAAAAGATTTCGACTTCAATACATCTTTATCCTGAAGGTCAATGAATTGAAGTAGTAACCTTGAATCGGTGTCTTCACACAAAGCTTCAAAGGGATTAGCAAATGTTCCAAACTGCTTTATTCTGATCCAAAACCATGAATCTCTCATATATATATTATGATAATTTTATCATACCAATGGAAACCTAGCGACATTACATATACTGGACATAAATTCAGACGAATTGTAGATATATCCCTGAAACAATCCGTTCTATGGAAAAAAATTTTAAACAAAACTTGCAGTAAATTATATTGTGCACAACTCGGTTGATGGCAAATATTTGCATTAATGAAGCCCTGTAGGGGATATTTGGCAAAAACAGAAAAATGAAACCTCCAGTATTGGTTGACCCAGCACCATAACTAGGTATTTTAGCACCCGGGGCAAACTACCAAATATGCACCCCCTTCATAAAAAATAATACCTATATTTTTTTACAATATGGATTTTAGGTGAACAATTAATAAATAAAAATAAACTATAAATGATGTAATTTCTCACTATAAATGTACATAATTTAAATACATAATTAAAAATATAATTACATACATACATAATTTAAATACAGAAAGTATCAATCTTTTAATATTGAAGTTATTTCACGTGATTTTAGTGCAGCAAACTCAACAATTAACATAATTGAAATTTATAGTTTCTGCTATGCATAATGTTTGGAGCAAGTATAGTTGTGAAATTGTCCCTGTCGTTGTGCCATGCAGCCTCGCACAACTTGCCATCAAAATTTTTGCGCCCCTTCTTTAGTTACACCAGGGGCAGATGCCCCGCTTGCCCTGCCCTAGTTATGGCACTGGGTTGACCAATTTCAGCCAAAACTTTATTAGATTTTGAATTACTAATAAAAATCTTAAATATTACTTTTTACACTGATCTAATCATTGATTTTAATTATATTTATGTTCAAAAGCAAAGGGGATCAAATGCTTTGTTTTCCCTTCTCATGGCACCCATGAACACAAATATAAAATAACACTATGTTTCTACAGTTTAGAAAATCTGAGTTTTCCAATGTGCCACTGGATTCCATCAATGTGATTAACCAGGCTTTGTGGATCATAAGTAGGAAATATATTTTTCGGGTTTATTGCCCATTTTATTTTCTCATATACGTAGTATATTGAGGTAGTATTGTAATCGTGAATAAATTTGACTTCAAGATTTTGATGTAAATACACATTTTAGGTGTCCCTGAGTCCATAAAAGTGGTTTTTGCTGTCTGTCTGTCAGTCTGTCGGCCTGTTCGTGATTCTAGGGCTCAAACGCGTACATAAAATCAAATGATATCTTGTATTTATGCAATATATCATCTTTTGCAGACCTTCTTTTGATAAAAATGATATTGCACAAAAATAAAGAGTAGTTTATTCTTGGCGATTTTTATAAAATTTTGCTTTACTCAAAAATGGCTCTAAGGAATTTGATTAAAATCGATCCAAATGTAGAACCTGATGTCACAAATAATACTACATGAGCCATATGTCTCAAAAATCACTATATGGCATCCAGTGACATTACAATGTGCACTAAGCTATCTTATCTAAGCCCTATGATGTCACGCCTCTGCCACAATCCACTCAAAATCATACTACAGTAAATCGAATGATATCTCATATTTGTGGATAATATTAGACACTCTGAAGAGATGTATGATATTGCGCAACAATTAACCCTGCAGTGCTCGCATTGCACCTACTAGGCTCATTGTTTTCTACTTGTTTTGTATACACAAAGAGAGCTATTCTTGGAACTGGAAAGGCTCCCTCTACCTTCCCTCCACTCTATGAGTAACGCATCAAGACAATGACCTTTTGAATAGTACCACTCATGCATTCCAAGCGACAAGTTGTTTTTATGATGTACATTTTGTGAGCCCCTCAGACCCGGCGCGAGTAATCACGTTACAAGTAAGTTACTTATCTTATTACATCAAAATGCATTCTATCTTGTATTCCATGAAATTCTTTACATATACAAAATTTTGAACCATTAGTTGAGTCATATATAATGCTTCTCATTTATAAATTTGTGATATTGTTATTGCATTACTCTACCTAATTTCACATTCTTGACATCTTTTCAGTCATGACAAAAATATGAGGTCAAGATCAAGTTACCAAGTGGTTGAAAAATCCTCCTGCAAACAATGCCTGAACCAGGTCCTACAACATTGTGTCACATTTGTCTGGGGTAAAAGGCTAAGCCAGAAATGTTTTGTTTTGGAATGTTGGCAATGCTTTTTTGATAATGAAATGTTGAAAATTATAGTAGATAATGCTAAAATTCAAATTCGTTCTGTCTGAGATCGTTACAGTAGAGAGTGAGAGAGATGCAAAAGAACCGGATATCACTGAAGTGAAGGCATTATTTGGCCATTTATATTTAGCATCCAGTAAAATTCTGTAGATATCTGGCCTTCAAATATGACTGGCATTGACATGTTTTCAGCAGTAATGCTGAGAAAACATTTCCATTTTTTGCTTCAGTGCTTGCGGTTTGATAAAAGGAAAGTCAGGAAGATTGGAAAAATATTGACAGACTGGCACTGATTCGGGGATTATTCAATAAATTTGTCAACAATTGCAAAAATGCATATACCATCTGTGAATACATCACTATTGATGAGAAGCTTGAGGTTTACAGAGGACGCTGTGCTTTCCGGCAATATATCCCTAGTAAGCCCAATAAATACGGCATAAAAGTTTTGCGATGGCAGATGCCAGGATGTATTATGCACTCAATTTAGAGATACATGCTGGAAAACAACCAGATGTTCCATATTTTTTGAGTAATAATCCTTCTGATGTTGTAAAGAGATTATGTTCTCCCCTACTGGTAGAAACATTATAATATACAATTGGTTCACCACCAATTGGTTTGGCAGATGATTTGTTGAAGCATAAAATTACAGTTGTTGGGGCCATCTGGAAAAACAATTGAAAGATACCACCCAGTTTTGTTCAGGTAAAAAACCATCCTGAAAAATCGAGTGACTTTGATTTCCATAGTGACGGCACCTTAGTGTCATACAATCCCAAAAAAAAAAGAATGTTCTTCTCATCTTGACTGTACACCATGGTAAAAACATCGATGAAAGCACAGACGATGAGAAAAAACCAGAAATAGTAACATTTTATGATTGTACCAAGTCAGGTGTCGATACATTGGATCAGCTATGTGCAACTTATGATGTTTCAAGAAATACCAGACGTTGGCCTATGGTAGTCCTTTTTAGTATGTTGAATATTGCTTGCATAAATTTCCAAATTGTTTATATTGGAAACGGAAACCCTCAATTACAAGGGAGATGGTTTTATCTGAGAGAGCTGTCAGTTCAACTGGTGGAGGATCACTTGAAGAGAAGATATCAAAACACTACCTAAACATGTAGTGGAAAAAATCAGCCGGCTTGGACCAGAAGAAGAAGAAGAATGGCTCGAAGAACCAAAGAACAGAGAATATAGTAAGTGCAGTGGATCAAGAAAGAGGTGTGAAACGTATGGTACATAAAAGAACAGGTTCACAAGATATAATTGTGAAAAATGTGGAAAAAGAGTTTGCTTAGAACATGCACATTTCCTATGCAAAGAATATTTTGAAAAATCTAGTACCGTATTTTCTGGTCTATAACGCGCACCTTATAGATAACGCGCAAGTGATTTTCTTCAAACCTGGTATAAATGTATAGATAACGCGCAGTCAAAAAAAAATCTATTTGAAACAAGCGCTTCCTGAAAAAAATGAATCAATTAAAATTTGCTGTGGCTTTCCGTTATTCAGTTGTTTTCATGTACACCACATGGTCTTATTGAGTCTTGAATTATCTTGGCGTCGGTATTGAAAAAGTTTTTAATTTACCATGGAAAACGAAAATATGTGAAAGCGAAAATCATACACTTCGCAGTTTAAATTAGAAGTCGTGAAATTCGCTGTAGAAAAAGGAAGTCGTGAGGCTGGAAGAAAGTTTAACGTAGGGGAATCAAGTGTACGAGAATGGCGTCAAGGCGAATTGGTGCTGAAAAAGCTGCATCGGATAAAACGAGCAATGCGTTTTAGAAAATTCTTTTGGCCAGAACTCGAGGAAGAACTGTATGAATGGGTGATACGAGAAAGGGTAAAAGGCATTAGGATTTCAACAACAAGGGTCTTATTGCAAGCGAAATGCATTGCTCAAGAGATGGGCATCGTGGGCTTGAAAGCGTATCCTTTTGGGGATTCCGTTTCATGAGGAGAAACAATTTGTGTGTTCGTACATCGACAAGCATCGACCAAAAATTACCGATGGACTGTGAGGCGAAAATGATTAAGTTTAGACAATATATGAAAGAAAACATGTCTGGAGTTGATGCAATGCATGTCGGCAATATGAACGAGGTTCCGGTGAGTTTTGATCTTCCTTATGCTAGAACTGTGAACCTTAAAGGGGTGAAAGATGTTTCCGTAGCAACTACTGGGAATGAGAAGTCGAATTTTACAGTTATTTTGTGTGCAATGTCTGATGGTTCTAAGCTTCCTCCTATGGTGATTTTCAAACGAAAGACTGCCGAAAGAATGCTTTCCCATGGACATTGTAATAACCGCAAATGAGAAAGGTTGGATGAACCAAGAAATGATGAGGGTTTGGTTGGACAGTGTGTGGAGAAAGCGAAAATCTACCTTTTTTAATTCGAAGTCACTGTTAGTCATGGATTTATGTCGTTGTCATGTGACGCCTGAAATTAAAAAAGTGGTCGGTAAATATTCAAAGCTAGCTATCATTCCCGGTGGCTTAACCATAAAACTTCAACCACTAGATCTGCCCGTGAACAAGTCATTCAAATCAAAATTGCGAGCTAAGTGGGAGGATTGGATGTTAGCGGGTGTGCATCAATATACTAACTACCTCTGCAGAAATGTGAAAATGGATTGTTGAGAGTTGGGGATCTGTGACGGCTGGCTGTGTAAAAAACAGTTTTGAAAAGGCTCTTAGTGATAAAGTTATGACAGGCACGGAAGATTTTGAAGGTGATTCTTGTGAAAATGAAGTTTCAAATGTGCCTGACCAAATTATGAGTGCTATTGAATCATTTGACATTGACTCAAGTGATAATTTTTATGGTTTCGAATGAATTGTAAAAGTTAATATGCATTGATTTCAATAAAATTTTATTTTCCTTTTTATAATGCGCATGATGTTTTTTCCCGATTTTTATATTTTTTGTTTAGATAACGCGCGCGTTATAGACCAGAAAATACGGTATTTCTTTTTCTGAATGATTTTCAGATATTTTTTATTGCAAAATATTTTCTATCTGTTTTTCCAAAACTTATAATACACACTATAGTTCCTGTCTATTGGTCCAAATCACTTATAGTGAAAATTATGAAATTGTTATTTACTTACATTCTAATGTATTTATTATACTTCAATAATTATAATCCATTCACAAATTTTGTATACTTATTTATGTTTACAACCACCAGTTTCATTCAATAAACATTCTTACTAATATTACAAGCCAAATGAACAGATATTTTACTAATATAAGAGAATTTTCATGGAAAAACAAAAACAGCCTGGCAGGCTCAGCGCGAGTAGACTTGTTTCTCTAAATCGATTTACTAAAAAATGGTTATAAGGATTATGATTAAAATCCATCCAATCATACAGTCTGATGACACAAATAATGATAATTAAGCCATATGTCCTTAAATTACTATATTTAGTCCAGTGGCATTATTTTTGTACAAGACGCTCAGCGTAGGGACTACTCAACAGAGCCCCCGGTCAGTAACTAACATAGCATTAATCTTCTATCCATAGTAACAACGTCCTGTATTCAGCCCAATTGGCATATAAAGTTTTAATTTTTAAGAAAGTGTTTAAAGTTTAAGAAAGTGTTTTTAATTTTAACATTTAGCATAGTATTACCGTCAGCTTAACAATCAAAACATTGCTGTGAAAAACATTGTCCAAAGTGCATCATATTAAGCCCTGATATGGCGGGGAATTGACCCGTAGGAGACGACGCTTCTATCATGTAAGAGGTAATACTGATAAACTAAGGCTTCAGCACATCATGCCGAAGTGGTCTGCGACCGGATCGGCTTAATCACACCGGGGATGAACCCCGGGCTTTTCATTGGCGATTGCCCCCGGTCAGTAGGAAGGGGAGAGGAGAGCAAAAGGGTTACTTGCCGACTTCTCCCCAGTAATTCATCATCATCATAGGTAGTCTGCCTGTAGACAGGTCCATTATTATTCATGGTTAAACCTGGTTCACCACATTCCTATTTTCCGCTGTCCTCTTCATATCTTGATAACTCTCTTTCCCTTTCAAATCGTCTATCAGCTGAAACCTTTTCCTACCTCTTTCCCTTTTTCCATCTAGTTTTTCTTCTAACATGTCTTTAATCATTCTCTCAGGTAATGTCAGACCATTCATCATCATCATAGGTAGTCTATCCATAGACAGGTCCGTTATTATTCATGGTTAAACCTGGTTCACCACATTCTCCTATTTTCCGCTGTCCTCTTCATATCTTGATAACTCTCTTTCCCTTTCAAATCGTCTATCAGCTGAAACCTTTTCCTACATCTTTCCCTTTTTCCATCTAGTTTTCCTTCCAACATGTCTTTAATCATACTCTCTCTCTCAGGTAATGTCCAACCCAGTTGCCTTTCTCTTTCTGATAGTCTGTATAATCATTTGCTTCTCTCCTACTGTTCGTAGCACTTCATCGTTTTTCATCCTATCTGTATATTTTATCTTCAGCATTCTCCTCTAAATCCACATTTCAAAGCTCTTGCATTAGACTTTCTCCATACAGTAGAACCCCGACTTATGGTCTAATTGGTTCCTAAACAATGGTCATAATTCAAGACATTGCAAGTCAAACCCTTATTTCCCATAAGCACAATGTTATAAATTGGGGTTGTGTTCCTGGAATTACATTTCACATCACAAAATACCAAAATTGACCACTAAATTTGAAGAACACTGACAAAAAATTAAAGAGCTTTGCAAAAGAGAAGCATTCGCTTCAAGCGTAGGCTTCAGTGGGCTGCAGACTGAGTCAGCTCAGACCGTGCGTTCACTATATCGGCTGTGCTATGATGCTATGAGATCACGTGACGTTGTGAGACCACTTGTTCCTTTGGTGAAGGGGGTAAGGCAATGATGGAACAGCCATCTGAACTGTGCAGCACAGCTATGTGAAGAGAAATTGACTATCCGGCAATTGTTGGCGATATAGCATCCGCTACGTCCGATACATGCTATATGGCTTGTGGTCAGTGTGAGGCTACATCGGGAAATCTATTATGGCGATTCAAAGACACATTGGATTGAAAGCTTGCTCGCATGGCTTAGCTTTCAGTGTGAGTTGGCCTTTAGGCGGTTGTATATACGAGTTTGGACGTGTGTGGATCTTATTACGTATAAGTGGGGGGTCGTAAGTCGGGGGTCTGGCATTCTCCAACCTGACCTTTATAACTTCATTCACATATAGATTCCTGATCAGACTCCTGTCTTTCCAGTCTACACCTATAGCCTTTAATATCTTCATCAGCATTACCCAATTTACTTTATGAAAGGCCTTCTGCCAGTCTACGAAACATATGCAGATATCTTGACTGTACTCTATTGCCCTTTCTGATATGATTCTAACTACCCCTATAGCATCTCTAGTTCCTCATCCTTTTCTGAAACCGAATTGATCTTTTACTAGCATTTCTTCTGCCTTTTTCTCCAGCCTTTTATTAAGAATCCTCGTGATGATCTTCGATGTGTGTGACAGAAGTCTTATCGTTCTGTAGTCTTTACACTGCATTGCCTTTTGCTTCTTCTTTAAAAGGATTATTGTTACTTCTAGGAAATCCCGAGACCACTCATGACTTTAAGTACCTCAGCCAGTATTCCATCGCTGCCTGTAGCTTTACCTTTCTTTAGTTCCACTATCATTTTTTCTACTTCGCTCTCCATAATACTTGGTCCTGAGTTGTCTTCTTCAATGTTTTCCTCATTTTCCAGTTTTATTTTTGCTGATCCTGCCTGCTTGCTGTATATTTCCTTAACGTACTCTTCCCATACATGTGCTACATCTTTTGTTTCTGAGACTATCTTCCCATCTTATTGTTTTTATAAAGTGTGGATATATCCTAAAAGTTGAGGAAGTATTGATATTGAGCAGCCAAGTTGTATTCAGGAGCACTAAGGATTTATATATATCAACATTAAGACTACATGGTGTCGGCAAACTTGTGTCTGCAGTGTTTAGATAAGGTTGATGTAAACAAGCCACATATTATTTGTGGAAACTGTACTAAGTTCTATTATAAAAAGTGGTGTGGACTTCAGGGTGCTATATTTCGAATTGCTGTGCGAATGGATGATTTGGAATGGTGTTGCAAACAATGTAAAGTGACTGGTATAAACAAACATCCCACTGCCATGGTAACTAGCCCACCTCTTGATCTCCTGTCATCTCTTTTGATGAAATTGCAATCTCAGCTAGAAAAGGTTTGCAATAGATTGGCTAAACTAGAGAAATCTGTCAGTGTTGATAGCCATGCATCACTTCAGAATCCCGAGTTTATGGAATCATTCATTGCAGAAATGAATGATTGTAATAGACATACCAAAAATATTCTTCTGCATGGTGTACCTGAGTCCACATCTAACAATAGCGAACCTACAGTGCATGACACAGTTCATGTGGAGAACATTATTACAACTATCAACCAGTCCAACTCCATGGCTAATTTATCTTTCTTCCACCAAGGCAAACCTAGAAGTGGTAGCATGTACCCAATAAAAGTCATTTTTAACACAAATTCTGAAGCCCATGCCTTTGCCCAAGGCTTCATCAAGCAAAAAATTACTGAATGTTTCCCCTTACTTCCCAATGTATGTTTCTTGGGATAGAACATCTGCAGAAAGGAAATATTTCTTGCACTTTCATATGCGATTAGAGGAACGAACAAATTCAGGTGAAGACAACCTTATGATTAAATATATCAATAATGTCCCTCAAATTGTTAAAAAATGAGTCAATTCAAAAAACTAAATTGTAATGGGCAACTCGATGTTTATTACCAAAATGTGAGAGGTTTGGTTTCTAAACTTTCAAAATTATATGTATCTTTGTCCTCTTGCCACTATGATATTATTATTTTGACTGAAACAAATTTGAACTGCGATATTCCAGACTCTGAGCTTTTACTTACCAATTATATAACATCTTTCGTAAAGATAAATCTCCACTAACTAGTCTTAAATGCTGTGGTGGTGGTACTTTGGTAGCAGTACACAAAGAACACACTGCCATGGAAGTTGTTTCAGTCTACTCAAATATTGACCAAGTTTTTGTCCATATCAAAAAAGGGTATAAAAACTTTCATGTAGGGGCCAAGTCACCAGCTGAATTATATACCTTGCACTGTTTAGCTATTGAAGAAGCTTTATCTACAGGGACAGACTTTCTCAAATTTTTATTGTAGGTGACTATAACCTTCCTGAATTGAACTGGTCTGATGGTTTACCTTCATATCAAAATGAAATTTCGGCTGCTGCTAATATTTTAGTTAAAACTATTTCATACTTAGAACTTTACCAAATAAACAATGTAGTGAACCATCGTGATGAAATGCTAGATCTTTTTCTTAGCTCTAGTCAACACATTGAAGTACATGAAGTGGCCAGCAGTTTACTTCCTGCAGAGAATTACCATCCTGCTATTACCGCAAGTATTAATATGAGTCAAATTGAAAATTTGGTTGAATTAAGCTCCTATTCTGATTATAAAAATACTGAACTTAACTCTGTTTTTAGGTTTTGAGAAATATTGATTGGGATTCATTAATTTCCAACTTAGATATAAATGCTGCCTTTTCTCAGTTTTGTGATGTGCTACATTTAGTTATTAGAAACAATACTCCTGTTAAAAAACTTTCTAAGTTTAAATTTCCTTGCTGGTTTTCAGAAGAATTGAAGTCCATGGTGATTTAAAAAAAAACAATTACATAGAGTATACAAACAATCTTTTTGTGCAAGTGGTTATGCTGAGTTCTCATGTGTATGTTCCTTATACAAAAAGTTGTCTCAAAACTGCTATAATGAATTTGTATATAATATAGAGTCCACTTTTGGAAATATGTAAATACTTTAAGGAATCAGAATGTTTTACCTGACTCAATGTTTCTGAACCAGTCACTTGGTAATACTGCTCAAGATATTTCCAATCTTTTTGCTGAAAAATTTTCTAATGTATACATAGTTACCCAACTAACCATTTAACACATGTTTTTATCTGTGAGGTTACAATTGATTTCATTTCATTTATTCCATAAAAGTTGCAAATACAAGGCATTCTACAATCTTCAGGAGTCGTCAAACAAACAGTCACAACACAAAAACAAGGATACACATTAGAATCATAGAAACACATTAAAAATGCATAAAGCACTGTATACAGGCATCATTTTGAAAGACATTGGTGTCACTGAACATGAGTAAAAGTGCTGGTCCTGATTGCATACCAGCATCTGTTTTGAAACATTGTAGCTCCATTTTAGCCTATCCTCTTTATAGATTATTTAATAATTCTCTTGCTTGTGACATTTTTTTCCTAATACTTTGAAGGAAAGTTTTGTCATACTAATTTTTAAAGCAGGAAACAGGAGTGATGTAAAAAATTATCGTTCAATTGTAATACAATCATTCCTCACTAAAGTGCTTGAGAGCCTTGTGCTAAGTAAACTGAGTCATCACTTCAGGAATATTATTGTCAATGAGTTCCTGCCACCCATACAAGGTTGAAACAATTGTTTAGCAGAGAATTTTATTCAACTAACTATAGTTATTATGGACCAATTCCAAGAATGACTAAGCTAGCAAATGAACTTCCAGACCTCATTGACATTGTTAGTGATATACCTAGAGCTTTTAAACAAAAGATTTTTAAGTGCAGTATTGGCCAATAGTCTAGTGCAAGGTTTTAAGCATCTATAGTGCAACTATACACTAATTATTAACATAATTAAGCTTAATGGCACTTAGATTTAATGGCTTTATATAATATTGTTTGTTTTATAATTGTTTTATTATATTTTGTAATTTAGTTATTTTATTATGAATATGTATTTATTATGTTAATTGTTTATAAACTGGTTTATTATTTATGTACTTTGATTATATTTTTACTTTTATTATTATTAGTATGTTACATGTAATAACATGTATTATTATTTTCGTATTTTATTTTTTATATACTTTTATTATGCATTTATTACTTGTAGTATATGTTTTATATTATAACATACATACATTATTTACAAATTTTGTTATTATATTTTTATAATTGATATCTATTATTATATGCATTCTGTATTTACTTATTATTATTAATAATAATAATTATTATAATCTTCATTGATAAGATGATATATTCGAACTATTTTTAGCATATTACTATAATTATTATTTATAAATTGTGTTATTATAGTTTTTTAATTTGTGTACTTTTATTATTTATATTATTATGTGTATCATGTACTTACTTATTATTAGTAGTAGCTAATAATTGTTATTATAACTTTTATTAGTTGATATTTTAATTATTTTTAGCATTTTTATTTACTATTTTATTTTTTGACATTTATTATTACCATATGTATTTTGGGTTTGCCCATTGAAATAAATAAATCCGTATTCAAAATTCCTTTACAATGAATTCCATTAGACTTCTAATCTTCTAATTCCAGTGCCCTAGCGTACATCATATCGTACTGTCCTAACTTCTCCATTTGTTGTATTTCATCACATTTTTCTTTTATCCAATTTTCTCTAGCTTTATCTGTTACCCTTCTCAACTCATTGTTTCTACATCTATAGTTGGCTCTACCTTCTTCACTATTAACGTTTTTCCATTTTCGTCTTTCATCCATTTTATCCAGCATTTCCTTAGTGATCCATGATTTTCTGATTTTCTTCTCTTGTTTTCCAATCTCTTTATCCAAGGTATACTTGATACTGGTTTTAATTTCTTCCCATTTTATATCCACAGTCTTTGGTTTGTTTTCCAAATTTTGTAAGTGATCTTCCAACTTAATGCTGACTACATCTTTCAGTTTTTCTAGGTCCCAAGTCTGTCTTTCTCTTCTCATTTTTATTATTTGTTAGAGCTTTGTACTTACGTCAACTATTAGAAGGCTGTGATCTGAATCAATGTCTGATCCTGGTAATGTCTTGGAGGTCTTTATGCAGTTCCTGAATCTTTGTTTTACTAAGATGTAATCTATTGGCATCTCATTGTATCTTCTGGGCTTTTCCATGTGTATAATCTTCGTTTATGGCTTTTGAACCATGTATTAGTCACTACAAGGTCATTATTGATGCAGAATTCTACCAATTTTCCCCTCCTCAGTTTCTCATCCCAAGACCGTATTGCACGACAACATTTTCTTTCTGTCCTTCTCCTACTATGCTGTTCCAATCTCCCATTATTATGCAGTTTACCTTCCCTCTTTTGTCTTCTTTGTAAATGTCATTATTTTCCTCATAAATCTCCTTGATTTCATCATCTTCATGAGCTGATGTTGGCATATATACCTGAATTATCAGCATGTCCACTGAGACTGCTTTTAGCTTTATTGCCATTAGTCTATCGTTCATTGCTATTATCTTTGTCACGCTTTCCATCATATCTTTCCTAAGTACCAGAGCTACTCCCCATTCCTCACTATTTCCTCCAGAGTAAACTATCGTGTACTTTTCTGAGTCGAACTGTCCTCCTTTTCATCTAGTTTCACACAGTCATATAATGTCAACTCTATTTTTTCTCATTTCTTCACTCAAGTTCTCTAGATTTCCTGCCTTTCTCATAGTTCTTACGTTCCAAGTGCCTATTCATAAATTACTTTTGACAAATGTTTTCCTCAAGGCAGGCAGAGATCCGATTGGGGTACTATTTTACCTCTGGATTGTTTTACCTCGAGAGAACTCATATTGTCCAACGATATAATCATTATTAGGAATTGTACTGTGGTAGTTTCCCCTCTTGCTTTCCACTGTAACCATTCAAATCGTTCTGATCACGCCTACAGTTGTATTGGATATAGACCCAGCCAACATCATTTGTTTTCGGCTCTATACCATACTGACAGTACTGCTGCCTACTGCCAGGCACCGATGACTTTGTAATGGGAAGCCAACATGCTAACCACTACACCACCAGTGCATACCCGGTCATTAAGCAGCTCTAATTCCGGAAAGATAGTCTTGCCTCTACTTGAACGGCAAGTTTCGGTTCGTCACGTTGACCATTTTTACCTGAGGAAAACGTAACTCGACTCGTCACGTCCAAATTTGAACATGAAGGTACATTCTACTCGGCCCCACCGGGTTAGGTAAGTTAGATGAAGTGTTTTTGGTTCCTTCTCACGTTCACTGTGTTCCCCTCCTCGGGTTGGGTTGGGTAGCGTTCATCTAAATATACCAGACTATTTCACCGTCTTTCCTCGTAGAATGTTTTACAAAAATGCATTCTCTACCTCAGCTGGGTCGTGAAGTGGAATGCCAATTACCCATCGCAGCCAACTTCCACATTTAGATTGCGGGTCTTAGTAGCGCACTGTGAGTCCAGGGGTGCAATTGAGTGTTTCGATAGGAATCTAAAATGACAGCGGGAGGCCGCAGAATCTGAAAGGTAAGAGAGTGACCAGAGGCGCAATTGAGTTTTTCGCTAGGGGTCTTACTGACTTAACTGAACGTGGGGCGCAGTTTAGTATTACCCCTCAGTGCAGGCGTCAGAGGAGCGGAGGGGGAACCCGGGGATTCCCTATTCTAAAATTCCGTACTTTTCTGTTAACGACATGTGCTTATTAGTGAGAGGCAGGGCCTGCCAATTGGGGAGTGCAGCGGATACAAGGCATCCGGACCCCAATTTTTAGGGGCCCCCAAATGTTGAGTATAAATAATATATTTACATCTTTAAAGAAACTTTTTCTTTTTTATTAAATTAATTATCAATATAGTTACTTTATAATTATAAGTACATGTTCTCTCTAAGCCGCAACATTGATGTCTACAAAATGGCAGGTTTTTTTTGACATAGGGGGGTCCCAAAAACTTGTTTGCACCCGTGCTCCCGAAAGTACTTGGCCGGCCCTGGTGAGAAGTGATAGATGTGAGAGGTTGATGGTGTCAGTCACTTTGGTACTGTTGCTACGCATTATAATACATCACTGGCAGTGAACTGCCAAGCATGGAGTTAATTTCGGAGTAAAAAATGAAGTGAGACCAAACGTATATGAGAAAGTTTGTGCAATGTATATTGCGCCGTTTATTTTACCTCACGATTGAATTTTTATAAATTCGGGTAAATCCCGAATAAACCTGAAAATGCTACACTAGTAATAAAATAATTAATATTGAACTAAGGGCTTCGAACTTTCAGACACGATTTTAATATGCAAACGCTTTACAATTTCAGCTCACGTCTACATTAGATATAAACAAGATTGGAAAAGTGTACTCCATGTCGGAGTACACAGAGTTTCCAAATGCGTTTCAATATTTTTCGCTCAGATGAGAATTTAACGAGAAGTAAGTGAGGTACGTTATAAAATACATGTAAGTCTTCATTGAAAGTAGTCGTAATTATTGTCTGATTTTAACCAAAATTGGAATCGCTCCATTAATTTTAACAAAACTCCCCAATACCATATTTCATCAAAATACCTCCAGTGGTTCCCAAGTTGAAACAAGGAACATTGTTAACTACATGCTGGTCTTAATGCAAAGTGGTCGTAATTGTTGTCCGATTTTAATCAAAATTGGAATCGATCGATCGATTTTAGCAAAACTCTCCATTACCAAATTTCATCAAAATACATCAGGCGGTTCCCGAGTTGAAACAAAGGAACATTGTGTGTCTTCATGTAAAGTGGTCATCATTTTTGTCCGATTTTGACCAAAATTGAAATCGATAGACCAATTTTAGCAAAACTCTCCAATACCAAATTTAATCATAATTCGTCCATCGGTTTCCGAGTTTAAACATGCGGACGGACGGACGGATGGAAACGACCTCCTACATAAGCGTTCACTTCGTGCAAAGAACGCATAATCACCTTCATTGATTTGGCTGTAATTTATTTAAAATCTCGAGTTTATCACTTAATTATAACTATTTCAACAACGTAGAGATATCGACAGAAATGGAGACGTAATTAATTCATGCGGACATTACATCTCACGGAGAAGAACACGGACGAAAAGTTTCTCCAAGATTATTATTTTCATCATAGCTCCTTGGGCAGCCGCATAAAATGCTGTCGGGGACCGCATACGGCCCGCGGGTGGTAGGTTGCCCGCCCCTGGTGTAAAGGAAAACGATTGAGGAACGAGCATTTCAGCAGGTCTATGTTATCGATTAATTTACCTCCAAAACGACTAGGACGTGACGTAATATGAGTTAGCGGGAAAATTTTGGCGGGATATTTTTGCTATCTTAGCTCAGTTTTGTTTGAGACGTGTTTGTGTGCGAAAGTGTCGAAGGAAGTTTGCGGCTAGCGATCTCCGTTTCGAAAAGAAGGCGATGCGGTCCTTCAAGATAGTGAGTACATTTCAGAGCAGCAGTGATTAATTAGATAGATATAGAAAAATAAATAGGTTTAAGTGTATAAATGTTTCTGTCTGTTAACTTTTCATTACACTTTCTAAAGGGGTAAACATCGTCATACTGTTAGCGAATTTTTTTGTTATAAATCGTCGTTAGAATTAAATCATTAATTTGGTGGGAATAATGAAGAATCGTAATGTTAGCTTTGTAAACGATCTCGTTTGCGCTATTTTTATTTAAATTGCCATTTCTTTTATTTCGTTAAAGCACTACAAGTGATTTTTGTTTCTTTTTCCATTCCAGGTGCTGTGAATCTCCCCTTTCCCTCCATTTCCAATGTCAAATCTTCACCCTTTATTTCCTTCGTGAGCCACAAGTGTTTTTTTATTTCTCCCCTTTTCAAAAATTAACCTTGCATACCTCTGTGATGTGATATGGTCATTCTGTGATAAAGTGCTCTGTGTGTGTGTCTGAGAGTGTCGAGAGGAATTTCCTTCATCGCGTGAGAATACATTCTCCCACCGCGAGAAATTGAACGCCACACCAAAGGTAGAGAAACGTTATTTTTTCGGATCCGAGCAATCCGATTCCTCCTTTTTTCCCAGCTTCGGTATATTGGCGTCAAATGCAGTCGATCGAAACTAATGTCGGTGTGCCTAAAATTTTCGATCAGGACGTCATAATTAGGGATTGTAATCCCGGCAGAATTTTTCGATCCCGGGATTCTGAGATTCGAAATTTTCAATCCCAAGATCCCGATCCCATTTTATTAAAATTTTATAAAATAGTTAAAGTGATTTTAGACGTAAACATAGGATTTTTGTATTTATCCCACTTATATACCGCACTAGAGCCATTTTTGATTAAATCGACGTTTAGTAAAAATCGACAAGAATAAACTACCTTCATTGTGGCGCTATATCGCTCATCTCTTCATAGTTTCTATTCTGGATAATATTATGCCTAAATACCAAATACCATTCCATTTCATTCAGTCTTTTAGGCTCTAAGGCCGCGCACAGATAGACGACATGGCGAAAACCACTTTTTCGGATTTGGTGACTCCCAAAACGTGTTTCCGTCAAAATCACGAAGTCGATTTTTTTCGCGACTACATTACTTCCTCTACATACTACGTATGTGAGAAAGTAAAAATTAATTAATTTAATAAAAGTCAACTTGGGTTGAAGAATGTACATATATGCTAAGTCTGTGTGTGTGTCCAAATGTGTTTCTATTGACTTATAAAGGTCACAGCATTTTTATCTAAATTTATTTTTATCACAGCCTGTGCAGTAACATTCCAAAGATATTTCAGTTTTTCACTGATCCAAATATCATTGACGACCAAAATAACTCTTCACTCTGCTGCATTCGTTCCTGGTAGCACAAAACAAAATTTGGTCATCAACAACAGATTTGGATATAGTATGAGTTCAAAATGAAAATGGGCAAAGACTTCCACCCAACGTTTATCCACACATATATTAATTTGGTACCACACATTAAATTTTCTTACATTAGAGTATAAATTAAGTCTTATTTCATCAAATTATTCAGTCATTTTTAGCAAAATATTTGAATTGTGAATTCCAATCCTCAGATAATATCTTCCCAGTTGACTTTTTTTTTTAACATTGTCCATACAAAATATTTAATATATTGCATAGGTGATGTCCATTCTTCCAAGTACAGCTCCAGTCATATTGCAACTAGACCCTGGGGGTAGCTACAGGCATTTCCCATCTCCAAGATCAGTGATAATCTTAACAAAATCATAGAGTATGCGAGCATCAGATGTAAATAATGTGGATCGAAAGTGTCCACATTAGAATCAGTACCTTTATCCATTAGCTTCTATCTTTACACAACAGTTCTTGCAGATAAATCAATAAACATGTGCTCAAATAATAATGTGTTGAAGTATTTGCCCCAACCTAATTTTTCTGGCTGCATCACTGAGCCAGACTGACAGAAATATGGTTTTATTTTGTTTGTTTAATACTTAAATACTTAAAATACTTAACTGTTGTCAGAACCACAAAAATATGTGAGAAGAGGGCATTATTTTAAAGAGGACAAAATCTTCAAAAAGAGGAATGTCCTCTTGAAAAAAGAACATCTGGTCACCTTACGTTTACATCACACTATATTGCAGAGGTCAGCAACCTACAGCCTGCGCGAAGCTGTGATGAAAAAGTGATAGGCAAAATTTCTCAGAAAATTTCATAAATTCAGTAAAATTATAGTCAGTAAACCTTTTCTGATGATGGTTTAATGCTAGTAAATTATTTAGATTCAATTTTTGCTACTATGGGTTCACATAATCTTTAGGTAATTTCTGGCGTAATCTCTCATCCGGCCTGCCGAAGCACTTGTGATTTCAGTTGTGGTTCTCTTAAGAATTTATGACTACGATAAGGCCTGCCATGTGAAAAAGGTTGCCGACCTCCGTTATAATGGATCAAGTTTTTGTCCATCTGGAATCTGATTGACTGCCGAGAAGTGACATCCCTGGCTCTAGCAACAAGGAATTAAACATTCTCCTAATCATAACTTTTAAATAAAAATTTGATTTCTTTGTTTCAGAACTGAACCTGTTTTGCATTAATTTCTAAATCAGTTGACTGTCTCAGAACATATTCTTATGATTTATCATCTCTGCAAAATCGAAGATATGAATCAAAATTACCACTTCTGAGAATTTCCACAGGCTGTCTAAATTTTGGTCATTCATAGTAAAATGTTTTGCAGCTGTAATATGCGTATTGTGATACTTGACTTCTTTCCATATAATTTTTGCAACTTATAAATTTAAATATAAATTTATAATATAATACAGAGAAAAGAGCAAACTTCACAGTCAGTCAGGTATTCAAAAAGAATCGATTTCTTGTAACAAGGCCCCAAAGTTCTACACTTTCAATTCCAAAATAGCATTTTTATTTTACCTTTCATAGTCAATATTTGATGAGTAATAAAAATTAAAGAATTCAAGTAATTTTTGTAGAATTTTCAAAGCTTTAACTAATGTTTACTTATATTTCTTTAAAATAACTATATTTGTTGTTAAATTGTTGCTAAACAGGAGTACAAAATTGAATTGAATAAGGTTTAGGAAGCAAGGGGAGAGTAAACTCATTTACACAGAGCTTCATCAGCATGTTGAATCACATGCTACTGTCACATGCTTAATGATGTGTGACAATTGCATGCGAATGAGTGCAATAATACTCATATCTGTTTACACAGGTGAATAACTAGAGAGCTTTAAGATGTCGGAAAAGGAGATAGTTGCAGGTCTTTTCCACACAATCATACTTCTCACACATGTTTTTTGCATCACAAAGCAGGATAGTTGCAGTAGCCTTCAGTTAAGTTAAGAAACATTTCATTATTCCATTCTCAAAATTTCATTACAAATCAGAGAAACAAAAATATAATCATTAAACTCACATCACATCAGGGTGTGAAAATACAAATAACTGGAAATGATAATAGAGAAGAAAATCAGATAATTAAAAATGTAGTTTATAATGAAGTGTTAAATTTTGTCATTTAAATTTATCATTTTTGTTAATTTTTTTATTAGAAACCAAATGTGCATTTCATATAAAATACCCATATTAAATTAATTCCATATTCAAAGCATATTCACTTGAAACTAATCTAAATTCAATAGGTACATGATAGGAACGAAGAAACAGTGAGCAAATGGGAGGGGGATTGGCAAGTGTCAGCAAGCAGGGGGCTTTCTCCCTAGCATATTTATACAATCACTAAGTTTACTGGTTCTGCCTTAACCTCCACTAATGTCAAATAGTTGTTTACCTGCTACCTGTTGATGATTCTTTGCTCTGCTTTATTCTCTAAATTTAATGTTATAGATAATGGGAAGCCAACCATATGTCTGAATGTATTTATTACAGAAATTATGATGTTATTTATTATGAGGATTCTTTTTAGCTTATTTACATTTGAATGTTAAAATACTTTTGTGCTTGATTAGTACCTGTTTACTGGGTAAAAATGTAAGCCTCTTGGGGTTATGGTGGCCAGTGAGTCCTTTTAACTCTGAAGTGCTTGTGCGGGGTGCTGTAGACACCCCAGCCTTATGTTTCATAACAGGGTGCCTTTACTTTTAGGTTTTATGACTCCTATCCTCCAGTAGCTGGAGTGGCATGTGCCTTTAATCATTTTCACCTTAAAAACCTAGTATCCTATGGTTATTCTTTGAGTTCGGATGTTTTTCTTAGACGGTGCGACTGAGTGTTGTATGGAAATCTCAGTGTTTTTTGTTTTGCGAGTGGTTTATACGTTTTATTGTGCAATTATTGTTACTGTTTGCATCTTTGGTGTCATTGTTTATGATATGGGATCGCTATTGAACAGTTTACTGATTACAAAATATAAAATTTTATAAAAATAAGAACAAATGTATTTTCCAAAATTTTTATTTTTCTCCCAGTTTTGTTAAATAATTGACATCTTAAAATAAATTTCAATTAATCGAAATTCCATCAAGAGACATAAAATAAAAAATTTATCGAAAATCTACGATTAATAATTTTTTAAACAAATATTCGTGGGATGTCAGAGACCTCTTACATTACAAAAATGTGCACAAGTACTATTGGGTTCATGTTCCCCTTTTTTGGTTCAGATCGTTTTAATCTTTTGTTCTCTACCATGTTCATTTAAACCAAAAATTTTCTATTTTATTTACTCCTGTGCTAGTTTTATTTCATTTTATGTATATGAGTGGATAAGCACTAATTATATGTATATTTTTTAAACTCTCAGATAAAATTAAAGAGGTCACATTTAGTAGTTATCATTTATTTTTCAGGGAGGTAGGATAACCCACACTCTTTTTTGACAGCAAAAACTTTAAAATATTCACTTTTTCTCTCAAGAGACCTGGTAACCATACTTGGGGTAAATATAGTTGGTTACAAATACCTAGTACACCACCTTTTTGAACTTCGCGAATAATTGGTTTAATTACTGTCTTTCTTGAGCCATTTTTGAACTAAATTAATTTTTTATAATTTTTAATTTAGAAAATTACCTTTCACCTTCTGCTACTGCCACTGGTAATGTTAACAGCATTCTTAATGCGACAAAGATATATGGAAACACTATATGCAAATTATTTTCCAACAAATAATTTCAAACTCTCAATGGAGTCATATTAGATTGCACCATATCTTGCAACATATCAATTTCATTCACCAGATCTACTGCATCAATGCCACTTCTACGTTTGTCATTATTAGAAAGTTTTGTCTCTAAAATATCACAGTTTCTTCTTTTTTCATCATTACTGGCATATTTAAAATAGAAAAATTATGCAGAAAATAAAAAAAACGCTTTGTTATGCTGCTGAAGTATCTCGAATCTTTCACTCAGTGATTTTAGAGTTGTGTACAAAATTGAAAAATAAAAATTTACCTTGAAATCTCGTTGCGGATCTCTAATTAGTTCATCAACATGTTCATTATTAAATTGCCTAGCCTTTCTCCTGAAATGTACAGCATTTGTTTCTGGGAAGTCTGGTTCCACCTCAATAGTCGGAGCTAAATCTTTGCTTTGACTTACGTACTCTGCAAACCCTTTATCTGATCACTTTTCTTTTAAAAAATTGATTAAATTTTTTTAAAGATCAATGCAAGTTTTGATGTTTAGCTTTGACTTCTGTGGCAATTCACTAACAATATTAACTTTAGATAGAATGTCGTACCATACATCGACTGAGCATACAAATTTAAAGTTCTGAAGTTTTGCAGTCAAACATTGGGCTTGGTAGCGAATGGTCATATCTACATTTGTTCCATCTATCAACTCGGTATAACTGTCATATATTTCTGCAATTTCAAATCTCAATGGTTTTATTACATCTATCCTACTTTCCCACCTGGTTTCTGAAACCGGTTACAATGTTCATTTTTAAATATTTTTCTTTAGCATGCTCCACCTTCGAGTAGAGATAGAAAAAACATATAATTCCTGCATAACATTGAAGAACTCTGCAATTTCAAGGCTGACCTTTGCCACATCATTAATCACAAGATTTAGGCTCTGAGAAGCGCATGGCATTAAATATGCAGATGATCAGGGATTAATAGCAGAAGACGAGAAAGAACTCCAGAGGATGACAGACAGGCTAGTGGAGATTGGCCAACAATTTGGAATGAAGATTAATGCTGGAAAAACAAAAGTCATAGTGGTTTCAAAGGAACATAAGAATTGAATGTAATGGTAAATGGCCAAAATATTGGAACAAGTAAGTACCTAGTTTCAAATATCTTGGTAGTATTTTCGTGCAGGATAGAAGTAGTACACAGAACATCAGAAGCAGGATTGCAATGACAAAAGCAGCATTTAATGAGAAGAAGGGGCTTCTCACAAGCAAGAATAGAAATTTAGAAACAAGGAAGAAATTAGCTAAATACTACATATGGAGCATTATGGTGCAGAGACATGGATGGCAGTGGCATAACTATAGCTTTTGGGCCCCTAGCAAAAAATCTCTCAGGTCCCCACTTAATAATTGAATATTAGTTAGTGTGTTCTGAGGGTAATGGATATTAATAAAAATAACATAAATATAGAATTTTGATAAACAAAGTATTTATATTTATTATGAATAATTAAATTTATTAATTATTATAAACAATGGATGCAAGGGTGAGGGCCCCCTTGGTCTTGGGCCCTTACACGATTGCATAACTTGCATACCCATATTTAAGCCACCGATGGATGGTAAGGAGAAAGGAGGAAAAATATTTAGAAAGTTTTGAGATGTAAGTATGGAGGAGGATGAAAGTGAAATGGAGAGAGAGGAAATGGAAATGAAGAAGTATTAGAAATGGTGGGAGAAGATAGGATGCTAATAAAAACAATAAGGAAAAGAAAAGCAAATTGGATAGGCACATATTGAGAAGACAGTGTTTATAAAGGACGACCTTAGAAAGCAAAATTAGTGGAAGAAGAGGAAGAGGGAGAAAAAGAATATGAATATTAGAGAATTTAATGCAGAAATATAGTAGGGGAAGATAGGGAGGTTTGACCATATGGGAGGTTTGACCCACTCCATGCTATCTAGTGGTACATATTCGCATTATCTTTAAAATGTATCATTGGAACAGTCAGCCATTTTGTGGAATGACATATCATCTGATGTATGTTTGTTTCTATACTGTGAAAAAGTTTCATATTATTTATTCTTCGTCTAAGGCTGTGGGTAAGTCAAATTAAATGTTATAAAAATGCTATTCATTATTATTATTATTATTATTATTTGTTGGTTAATTCTCTTTAGATTAATGTATTGGTTGCCTGAAAAATTCCAATTCTTTTATTGTTTATATCATGATTTTGTCAAGAGGTTAGATCAGGGAGGTTTGACCCATAATTTTGAGGGAGGTTTGACCCACCAATTAATCTTTAAAAATTGTATTTCTAAAGAGTTGTATGGTTATTTTCTTAAGGATGTCGTTTATATGGAAACCTGGCAAAAATGCCAGGGAGAAGGTTTCCCCTGAAAGAATGAAAGCTACTGTAAAGCAAGTAATGGAGAAGGGTGACAGTGTCAGAAGAGTGGCAAAAGATTACAAATTGGATAGGAAAACCTTGGGAAGATATGTTGACAAAGTAAGATGTGGAAGGAATCTTCCTTTAAAGCAAATCATGTATCCAACCAAATATTTTCAATGGAGAAAGAAAATGATCTTGCAAATTATTTGATTCAGTCAAGCAAATTGAGCTATAGTTTAACACTAATTCAAACAAGGAAGTTTGTGAATGAATTTGCTGTTGCTTTCACCAAACAAATTGAAAATTAACATACCCAGAAAATTGGAAAAAAATGAATTTGCAAGCTATGAATGGCTCCATGGTTTCATGCTGCATCATCCAAAATTATCTTTGCAAACCCCACAAGCCACCAGCCTTGGGAGGGCAACTGCTTTCAACAGAACAACCATGAAAGAATTCTTTTATAATTTGTCAACAGTATTCAACAAGCATGCTAAGGGCCTGGAGAGTATTTATAACATTGATGAGACTGGAGTGACCACACTCCAGAGACCTGGAAAAATAATTGCCAGCAAAGGGGAGAAGCAAGTCTCCAAAATGACGTCAGCAGAAAGGGGAACATTAGTGACACTCTGCTGCACCGTAAGTACCATTGGGACAGCATTGCCACCTTTATTCATCTTCCCCAGAAAAAGAGTGAGTGATTTAATGAAAGTTGGTGCTCCTACAGGCCCAAAGTTCTGTGCCCATGAAAGTGGGTGGATGAATAGTGACAATTTTGAGCATTTTTTGAACCACTTCATTAAATTCACGAAGTCCTCCACTGACCATCCAACTCTAATTATCCTTGACAATCACGAGTCGTACATCACCCCAAAAGGTCTGCAGATTGCCAAGGATAACAGAATAACGCTATTGACTTTACCACCTCATACTAGCCATAGACTGCAGCTCCTTGACAGGAGTATATTCAGCCCTTTCAAAGCATTTTACAACACAGCTGCCAATGACTTCATGCGCACTTCCTGCAGAGACTATTTCAATTTACACTATTGCTGGCCTGGTTGGAACAACATTTTCACATGCATTCAATCCAGTTAACATACAAAAGGGTTTTGCCTGCACTGGCATATGGCCATTCAACTCGAACATTTTTACCAAACAGGACTTTTTAGGCTCTTATGTCACAGACTGACCATGTTTTGAAGTAGACTCCACTTCCAGAGAGGATGTTGCGGGGGCATCCATTTCTACAGAGGGGGCTGCAGTGGCAACCACTTCCACAGAAAGGTCCGTAGTGGCATCCACTTCCACAAAAGGGGCTACAGTGACATCCACCTCCACAGAGGTAATGGCAGTGGCATCCACTTCTAAATAGGGTAATGCTGGAACCACTGTGAAAACTGATGAGAGCATTGCCACAGTCTCTTTTTGCACTCCAGAGAAAGCAGTTCCATATATATCTCCAGAGACATCATCATTTCCTAAAGCAGGGCCTAGGAAGAACTCCCAAGGCAGGAGAAAGCGATGTGTCAGTAGAATCCTCACTGATACATCTGTCAAAAAAACTATTGAAGACGAGCATGCTGAGCGGCTTGATAAAAAAACAATGAAAAATGTTAGGAGTCAACGGCAAAAACTGTGACGCAGACCATCCTAACTTCCAAAGATGAATATTTGAGTGAAGAACTATTCCAAGAATTCCCAAACTTTGATTATCACGCACAACAAGTAACATTAAAACTTGAGGAGTATGTTTTGGTGAAATTTGTTACAAAGACAAGTGGAGAATGTTTCTATGTTGGGAAAATATTAGAATTTCAAAATAAGAATGACATCAAAGTTGTTTCTAAGAAGAAAAGGATCGAAAGCCAATTATTTCTATTTTCCTAAAATTGATGACATCAGTGCAGTTATTCCAGGCGATGTAAGAAAGTTACCTAACCCAATTGTAACAGGAGGAATGCAACGTTTTGCCTCAAAGATAAGATTTCCTATTACATTTGCAACAATGGATGTATGATAAAACTATTCACCTATGTTTGTCTCATTGCTTATGTGTTTTTAGTTTCAATAAAAATGTTATTTCACATATTTTTTCCATAAACTTTCATATTTTTATGTAACTTCATATGCTTTCATTGCTTTTTGTGAGAATTTTTTTGATTGTATATCCTGTCAATCATTTCTTCATTCATCAATATAGTTCTTAATTATAAATTTGGCATTGTTAATATGTTTAATTCTTGTTATTGCTTGTTTATCCATGTGTACATCTCCTATTTCCTTATTTTTCCATCATTGGGTCAAACCTCCCTTATCATGGGTCAAACCTCCCATATGGGGGGGTTTGACCCAAAAATTGTGATTTAAAAAACCTGATGTACAGCTATTTCTGTAAGAGAGAGAAATTTATCATAAATAAGGTACATTCCTTAATAGTTGTGGTATAAGATCTCACTAGTAGATATCCAGCTGATACTTTACAAAAATTTTAAAAAATATTTCTGAAGTGGGTCAAACCTAAGCTTCCCCTACTTATAGAGGTATAAAATAGGATTCCGGGGAGAGAGAGAGAGATAGAGGCAGTGATTCAGCTGAAACCTGTCTTCGGACAGTAGCATGATGATGATGTAAATTATTATTTAAAGATTGATGCTATTGATTAATGGAATTTTATGAGTGTTCGAGGATTGTTTTTTAAATATGACAAAACTTTATAGTTTTTAAAAGCAGAAACTTAATTCTTGAAATATTTTTTATACAAGATGGTGCATAAGAATAATTTGAGATTAGGACAAACAACTCTTATACTGACTTTTATTGAAAATTGCATTTATATAGTTTATGCATTAAATATTTTTTGAGGATATCAATGTTAACTGATATTGATAGATACCTGCAAAGACCTGTATTTTATAACAGTGATAGTATTAAGATAGTAAGACTATCTATTATGTTGGTACAGCGAACATTCGATATATCGTTAAAAGAAAGCTAACGGTAAAAATATAGCACTTTCATACGTTTTATCGTCATTCAGCTGTTTCTATTCTGCATAGGGCCTGTCAAAAGACGTTGTGTCCTGCAAATAGATTTCTCAGTTTGTTTAGTCATTCTGAATATTTGTTATTTTAGGACCCAGAAGACAGTTTTTATCAGTAGAAGCTTGGGAAAGGTATGTTACATTAATTTAGTGCGATTTGTGTGCGAATGATGTCATTCCTATTTTAGAAAGCAGTTTGTTGTAATGTGGAGGCGGAAATATTATTCAGTAACTGGATTTAATTTTTGTTAAACTACCAAATACAGATAGAATGCCCTTTTATAGAGAAGATTAGTTTTTGTATATATTCCTTATTTGTTCACGATTCTATTACAATGTTAGGGATGTTACTTTATGCACTTGGTGTATATAATTATAATATTTTATAATTGAACTAAAGTCAGTATTTTTTGTGGCAGTGTGTTAGGTACCGTATATGGATTTTGTTGATATTCTTATACTGAAAATTTCGCTCTTTCAAATGCAATGCAAATGCCGCATCTTTTGGTCTCGGATAGAAAAACAGATGACATCTCCGAGTAATTTTTTCAAACGAGATTCATATACTGCTAGTATATACCAAAATCATTTTCTTGCTTCCTATGTGTACTTGAGCTATTACCTATGAATTTTATCTTACCGTTTCCCAGTGGTGAATTCTGAGATTTTTTGATACGGCAGCAATTTATTATCAGATCTTATGTTGTCATTTGAAATGCAGAGAAATTCTTTCCTTCTTTGATAATTCTGCCATGACGTCATCATAGAACACGGGTTTTTGAGAACGTTCTTTGATGATGGCTTTTTTTTGATTGATAGATTTCATAATTTGGAGTCTTTCTTGATTTATGGAATTCCTCACGTATGTTTTGATACGTTTGAGAAATGAAAAACTCCGTTCAGTTGTGGCATTGGTCGCAGGTATTGGTCAATACTAATTCACAGAATTTTGCCATTTGAGAGCAAGCTTTGTTCTAAACAGTTTTTTTAATGAAATGATATAAATCGCTATCGCTGTTTTTATCAATATCTTCTATTTGATATATAACCGAAAGTTCAAAATACAAAGCAGCTATGTCGAAATAATTTCCGTAATTGTTCTTGAGGGAGGCAAACGCGTCTTGTTTAATTTTTTGCAGTGCGACTTGAGCAACACGAAATTAAATCATTCTGTATTGCACTGAACGCCGTGAAACACTGGAATGTTCCAAGTGGTTTCCCCAAGTTTCGTCGTATTTTGCATCCAATTCGACCATGTGCACGTAATTACCTTTATTTACAGAATCGCTGGATTTGTCATGACCACGAAAGCCAAGTTTCTCCCAAAAAACCAATAATATCAATAAGTCTTTCTAACACTTCCCGATTTTTCTTTACTGCTTCGTTATGCTGACGATGAATAATTTCCAACTGCTTATCTAAAACATGTTCTATTCGAGTTCTTCCAAATGTTTTTTCTTGAAGAATTGACTGTAAATGTTCTTTAATTATCGAATGTCTCTTTATTATCTTATGAATATTATTTAAATCAGAAAATTCCGTTTTAGTCCAAACATTTTTGTTTTTCGAAAAAGGTAAGCGGGACCAACAAAATAATTTTGCTTTGCCCTCACATCCAGTCAGACATTCGACACTTGTAAAAATTTACATTAAAATATCTTATGCATGATTTAATTTTTATATTTAAATTTAGGCGAGGTTTTGGCCTACTTGTTTGCTTGAAAATTGTTAGACAAAAACTTTTCGTTAATAAATTACACATTGTGCTATTATTATTATTTTAATTTCAAATTTGGAAGCAATGCTTCACTTGATTCCATTGAGGATTCATCCCTGCCATTTCCATGTAATATTCTGGTGATATGATTTGCTAATGGTTTGTGTTTGTAATAGGACTAGTATGGTTACTATTTAGTTGGTATTTTATTTGCAATATTATAGCATAATTTCTTGTCAGTCAGTTTAAGGATTTTAAAATAAAAAAATTTCATTTGGAAGTTTTTATCAAAGAGTTGAACCATTGATAATGTCTCTCAAATAAAGAACAAAATCGGTTGGATTAAATGTTTCAATCAATATTTAGTTTAACAATTTCGAGAATAATAATGATGATAAATTTGAGTTCAAAATTATTCACTAAAATTGAAATTTATATTTTCAGGCTTGTGATTGACGCAACAAATAAACCAAAGTGAAAATTTGAAAGTGGTGTTAGAACACGTCATGAAAATAACTCATTATTTTCTAATATATTAATTATTTAGAATTTGGATGTTTATAAAAAGCTTTTACACAACTCAGTCGAGTTCAGAAACTTGTAATCCTGGGATGTGTGGTGGTTGGTTTTTGGATACTCTAAGTCGGGGGTGCCCAACTATGGCCTGCGAAGGGATTTTGTGCGGCCCATGAAGCTATGGCGTAAAAGCAATTGGAAAAATTTAACACAAATTCACACTTTTTGAAAATTTTGATATTAAAACTTCAAATATTGAAATGTTACCCATGAAAACCTTATTTGGAATTGATTTTCACTTATATGGCTTATCAGAATATATACTAGGTAGCTTCCAATTTAAACTCTAATCCGGCCCACCGAAGAATTGACAACTTCCAATGTGGCCTGCCAAGGGATTTGCAACCACTGATGTGGCCCGCCAATAGAAAAGTTTGGGCATCACTGCTATAAGTAACAGGATCTGTAACAGTTTGCAAACATTTTCATTGTAAAATCTGGTACCAGTAAATATTACCTTTCTGGTCCAAAGTTAAACACATCACAAATTAACACTAGTCATTTTGGGTAACTCAGTGTACCATGAAAATATGGTTCTTGACTCAAATTGTAACTTGGAACTGGATAGTCATGGCCAGTTAGGCTCATTTATTTTCAAAAACACTGAACTGTATTAGGCAAAATATTTGTAGGAAAAGTACTTTGTTGATAGAGGTGGAAATAACATTAGAGGTTTATGAATGTGTTCCAGGACTTAAAGAAAGGGAGATATAGTGAAATATTGTTAGGGACTAACAAAAACAATATCAAATGTGCCTAAAACATGAAATAATTAGTCTAAGAATGAATTAAATTATGTAATAAATCAATAGGTCCTACTTAAGTCCTCCTCATCCAAATTTGCAGTGGTGGGAGTTAGAACTATACAGTTGACAGGTAAGTTAGGATCATCTGTAGCTATCCATCAGGTATTTGGTGTTATCCACTTTTTTGATATTCACTTCCTGGGTCATTTGTACAACATTAGTGTTAGTAAAATTTTACTCTTTTTAATCACTTGGCATGAAGTTTCTGAAGATTTTGTTGCTGTATTTAAGTTTCATTTGTACAAAACTCACTATATATATATATATATATATATATATATATATATATAAATATATATATATATAAATAATATAAAAATGAATGTGTGTATATATGTATGTTAGTATGTCCCTTATACGTTTCTACACCGTTGAAGCTATCGAATTAAAGAGTGTCATGGGCCATCCTATGGACAAAAGGAAGAACTTGGTCTAGGTTTGCAGACTGTGAGGTCTTTTATACCCCATGGGGTCAACAAAATACTATTTCCATAAGAATGCATGTGAAATGGCGTGGAGAAACCCCAAAATGCCATGTAGCCCTTCACTGATGTGGGTATAAATATACCTAAATATTAACTTACGATCACGGGAAATGGGTTATTTTACGCACGAAAGACTGAATATTTTAATTTTGTTCATGTTTAGACATATTACATGTTAAATCGCTCGAAATTATCCTTTGAGCGCAAAATTTATTAACATTTTCCAGGCGGCAACAAAGCTAAATTTCTTAATTGTTGTCCTCCTCAAAGGGAGATAGCCACATAAAGATTAATGCAAGTAAAGTCTATGCTATGGCGAGCCGTAGAAGAAGAATAGCCAACGCCAAGATAAAGGGTACAAATGGATTAAATATATTCTATGAATACTTTTAAAGTGAGTCATGATTTTTAAGGAATATTATAACATTGTTATCGTTTACCATTAACATTGAAAGATTTATCGCAACATAAATCTACAGATCTACTTAAATTTGTTCGGTAACCAAGATGTTGTTTATTGTTTACGTTTGGCTAATAGTATTGACATCCACATAATTTTATTGCTTCTTTAAAGGCTTTGGTGCATCTATCCATGTGGATATTAAGCAAGGCATTAATGCATAAATATATTATTGGTAAAACTTTACAATACAATAGATAAAATATTAAATGTTAATGTAAACATCGCTTGCGTAATTAAGGAATGGGGAACGAAAATTCAGGGCTTAAGGTACTCTCAGAGTAATTTAATATTTATATATAGTATTTTAATAAAACTGCTCGATTATGCCAAATATTCCCGGAAAAGCAGTCTGCCTTGATTATATGATGGATTCACCATTGAGATACACCCATGAGCACGCCTAAAATTTTTCAATGGTTTCTTAAGGTGGTAGTTAAAATTCTGTGTGAACCTCTTCTTCGAATAACACATTTGAGAAATTTGAGGGCACCGACAGCACGGGGTCCCGAGAAATAAAAATCATTTGCTACTTAAAAGAAAATTCTTTTCCGAGCGAAGCCAGGTAACTCCAGCTAGTGTGTATATATATATATATATATATATATATATATATATATATATATATATGTATATATATGTATATATATATATATATATATGTATATATATATATATATATATATATATATATATTTATATACACATATACATATCAGCATTTGTCAGTTAAATCAGGAGGAAAATGGGAGGAAGTACAAAGTAAGGGACCATGGGAAGTATTAAGTGGGGGTGAGGAGGAATATAATTGAAGCATGAGGAACTGGAACAGAGGAGATCAGGTATAAGGGCTAGATTTTTGGGAGTATTGAAAGAGTCAATTAGTTAAAATCTGGTGAGGTTAGTGAAACTTTAAATTGACACAAAATGTCTCTTTTAATAGCCGTAAAAAATTGTTGACAGCAATTTCTACTTCTTATTTTTAGAATTTAAAAAATCTGCTTATGCGTTTGGGTTTTCATCTGTCTGATGTGCTAACTCCTAAACAAAAGCAAATAGAGACTTTGTTTTTTCCCGATGATTTTAGTATTCTGTCTCATTGTTCAGATTTTCTTGTGGAGGTTCTTCCTTCTGATTTGCTAACTCTTAAAAAAAAAAAACAGCTATGGACTTTGTTTTTTCACCAGTCGATTCAGTGTTCTGTCTTGCTGGACACATTTTCTCGGTTTGTCCATCTGTTTGACAAGATGACAACCTGTTTTTCTTAAATCGCCGTTTACTGTCTGCTTCAGCAGTTCTTTCCTTACGTATTGTTTTCTAATATTTTATGTATCTACAGATGAATAGATGAACTAATATGTATAAAATGGTACAGCTCTATTATATAAAATGCTTGCTGTTTGTCACATTAAAGGGAATTCACTACTGTTATGATGCGTTGATGATCTCCATTAGCTATATTTTTGTTTCAGATTTCAAAGAAATATGCAACATTTATTTATTTTGTGTTTTTTTCTGATGTATATGAATGTGGAGCTTTAAATCAATTACTCCTTGAATTTAACCTGAATGGTAGTGTATTAGGAAAAATATATGCATCCATTTTGTATCAAATCATGAGTATTATACAAGATGTATGTGGCAGAAGTGGTGGTCTGACCACTACATGTTTGCCAAGTATTGAAATTCTTTTATGTCAAGCATAAAGGCAATTCCAGTATGTAAAATAATTGAAAAAACTATTTGTTAATTTCATTTAGTAAGTTTTTGAGTGTAACTTGAAGAAAGACCACCTTAACTCCAGTAAAATGTTTAAGTGTTTAATCCAGTTAGGATTTTTTGGCTATGGGATTTTACTGTTTGATATATTTCTTTTAATGTATTTTAGAAATGTTTGATGCAATATTTTTAAGATAAACTGTTTGCTCAAAAAATGCTCTGCATTGTATATTTTTTCCTTCAGTTTCAGAAGACACCTCAGCTTGTGTGCTGTTTTCATTCATTTGCAGTCTATCTATTTTAAAGGTATGTGCTGCTGATTATTATTTATTTTAGTCGCTAGCTGGAGTACCTGGCATTGCCCGAGGCTATTTTAAGCATCTGTCAAGTGTATAAAATACTGGGAATATACTTCAGTCATCGCTTAAGTTTTATCTATCAGCATTGCTTCAGGAGCTTAATGTTTTGCAATTGAAGGTGTTGCAAAGTGCGCTTGAAGCCCTTCCCCAGTAGAACTTTTACAGTGGATGTTTTCCATTTTACAGTGCAGTAGAGCCTAATCTTATAGTTGTGACAATAGTCGCTAGATATTGACACCTTGAGGAATATTTTGCATCCCTAAAAGTGGCAGGTAGTGCCCTCCTCCCTCCCTAAAATTTTGTATTGCCAAATAGCCTATATTACCAATGTGGCGGTTTATGACGATATCTTCAAAGGCGTGAATTTGTATAGCGGACAAACAAACAATTTCAGATTTATATACATAGTAGATTTTTGACAGAGGAAGCTACTACCACTATTTATATTGTTTTTAAATAAAATATATGGACAAGGTTGAGACTTAATGGAATTCCATAATATGAATGAAATGTGGTGGTGTTAAAATTAAAAACAAAAATTAAAACAAGACATTTAATAACACTTCGACTTATTGCACATAACACTATATAACGACGACCAGTTTCGATGAATAGTCACCTAATTATGGTGATTATTCATTAAAACTGGTCGTTGTTATATGGTGTTATGTGCAATAAGTCGAAGTGGTATTTAAACCATGTGTTGTTTTAATTTTTGTTTTTAATTTTAATATTGCCACATTTTATCCTTATATTCTTTTTTATTTTCTCAAACAACATTCAAGTAGAAAACAATATACAAAATATACAATATTTGTGGAGTGTCTGGATGCTTTCATCGGCCTGATAGTGGCCAGCACAAATATCCATTCTCATGGTAGGATTTGATCGCTTGGCCATCCTATTGGCTTCATTCCAAAGTGTTAATACTTCTTTAAACTTAATAGAAATACTTATTCTTATTTCAAAGAGAATTGTTGAGATTTCCTTATTGTTAAAATAAAATTGATGGGATGTCTCTCCAATAGTTATAAAAAGGTTAGGAAACCAGATGCATATTTTGAGTGCAAAGCGTACATATTCATTGGTGATTATCCAATGGTAGAAGAACCTATTCTGTAAAGGGGTTAAAAGTGGGAGTTGCTAACCCTCAATAATTCACTTTAACGCAGGAGCTTTTTCATATTACTTTTATAATGATATTGATGGAAGTTATTTACAATTTGTGTTTATGATATTATTGAAACAATAAATTATGTAATTTTATGTAAATATTTCGAAAAAGCGTACCATAAAATGGGATTCTAAATTTTTGTGAGGGAAATATCCTGAGCTCATTAAGTGTTTTACACATGCTTATCAATAGCACCTGCTCTGCTTATCTCAAGTACTAAAATTTCTTAATTTTTTATTCAGTAGCATAGAGGATAATTTTCTAAAATTTAAATTGGGTGATAAGCGTGTTGTTTTCTTTAATTTGATAACTTATAAATAGTTTTTTGATTAAATTTTAATAGATTTAAGAAAGCCCACTTTTAATTTAATTTGCTAAAGATGCTTTGGAGTACGTTTATGCTGTATGATTTTTACGGTTTTCGTTCTGTTGTTAATTTTAAAACGAAAATAGATTAGGCGGAAAATTTGCGAATCCGTCTCAGATATTTTAATGCGGTTTGGTCATTGTCTAATAATTTTTTCTGCTCATGATATTTTGAAGATAAAAATCCCATTCAGGAAGCTGTGATGAGTTCCGTCGTCATCGTTTTTGAAAGGTAAAAAGGGCGGAAACAGGTTGGCGAGAAAAATAGTTTTTTCTAAGATAAAAAATATCCAGAAAGCCGAGAAGTGTTTTGCTGTGGTGTCAGAGCTCAAACTTACAATTAGATTTAATAGGAAGGAAAATAATCTCACTTGTTAGCACAATTTTGAAGTGGTTTACATGCGGAAAATCATTTTTAGAATGAAACATTTCACTTAAAAATTTTCGCAAGTTTCCTGTAGTTTTAAACATGAGTTAAGAAGTTTAGTTTAGGGATTTTAGGGGTGGACGAATTCTCGATAAAAATTACGTAGATAAGTCCTCAGTTAACCGAGCATAATACAAAATATTTCTACCTATTTTTTTAGCTTGCTCATAAACAGCCTTTCAGGGGCTTTTGATACGCTAATAACGACGTGATCATATAATCCTACCCTCGGTAGGATTCGAACTCGCGACCCTAACATTGGGAGATGGATATCGTAACCATACCTCTTCCGAGACTATCGATAAAAATTATAAATAAGCATTGTTCGTTATTCGAGGGTAACAATACGGGGATGTCGATGCACGTGTGCCATAAACGATGAATTGCTTTACGTGAGTGTGTGACAGTGAGAAACGGCAAGAATCTCGTATCTGTATATGTTTTCAGCAGATAACCAACCGAGTATTGTTTATAATATTCATTACTGTTGCCGATGGATTGACAAATTTTACTAGGCTTGCGTACCTTTATCTCGAATGCCGATTCCCTCTAAACCTGTCAAAGTCGCATGCCAATAGAAACGAGTGGGGAATAAATGGGACTATATTTATATAATGAGGAGTTATGTGATTGGGCTAATTCTGTTTTATACAGTGGCTCTGATGTTTATATTTATCACTCCCGGCCTTTTAATGTTGATTATCTGCAAAAAGCTTTGTCCTATTATCAGATGCGGATTTCGAAGGTGCGAGGCCCCAAGCGATAGTGGTTTACATACTAAAATATAGTGGGTGGAATTCTGATGTCGATGTCAATCGCAGTTCAAAGTCTTCGAATAAGAAATAATGATTTTTTCAATGATACCCATCAATTGAGTGTGGTTTTCGCCCCTTATCGTTAACGAAGATCGTCGTCGTAATTTATAATGTATGGCCGCTTCTTTGTTTTGGGACTTTTCACACCCAGTGTGTATACGTTTCTTACTCGTCTCGCGCCAAGCTCCTGACTGTGTTAACACTAGCTCTATATCGGATCTCCTGAACCTTTATCCGCGTCTGCCTATTATATGATGTTGATATACAGAGCAAATTTAAACTGTCAAAGTCATGGGAACAATAATTATATTTTTTAAATCATTAAATTGGGTTTTTATTGATATAGCTACTGCCGAAGCCGAAAAAAATTTCACCCGGCTATTTAAGCGAGGGATTGGTAATCTATGGAAGTGTTTCTCAAACTAGGGACAGCAAAATTATTTTGGATGCAAGGTGAAATGGTAAAAAAAAATTTCACTTGCTATAAAATTTTGTTATTTATGTTATAAAAACTATTACAGTACACCCTCGATATAGCGCGGGTGTGGTGGAAAAAGTTACCCCGCGTTATAGGGAAGCCCACGTTATATTGAGATAACCCAACTTATCAATTAGTTTTACTTGCATGCACTAATATTAATGTAAAACAGCGGAAGGAAAGAGAGGAAGACAAATAAAGTACAACAGCTTTATTTACAATTTAAGTTGGCAAAATATTTATAGCCTTTTGACCGTTAACTTCGAGGAATACCACATTGATGCAGTCATGTGAAATATATCCTGTATGAAGTTATCGTCATTTCTGAGTGTGTAGGAACCGCCGAACAAGAAAATGAGTAAAAATCTGTTGCATTTTTTCTTGTTTAGGTTATATTTATATAGAAATTCGGATTTTATACGCATTTATGGAGCTTTCTACGTATTTTTTGATCTAATAACTATAACTAGGTAACTTATCATTATTTTCCCCTATAAAATGCTTTTTAGTTGAGTTTATCATTAATAGTTACTGAGATACGCAAAAATAAAAATTTTGGATTTAAATATCCCAAATAAATCTGACCGCGGATTTCCACGGGGGCATTTAAATCTGTACTATAAAAGTTAAAATAAATAGTAAAAATCAATCTCTTTATATATATATATATATATATATATATATATATATATATATATATATATATATATATATATATATATACGTATACGTATTTAGCGCTTGGTTCTTCCTTTGTTTGTTTACGATCGGAGTCGGCTCTTCAGGTCTCTTGTATTTATTAAATCCTGGTGAAAAAATCTTTTGTTGAGGGCTTGAATAAGACTCGCGATATATCCGATACCGCGCAATAATGAGCGGCGTTATAACTATATAAAATGAAGAAATTTGTATTAATTTTTCTTATTTTTAATTCAATGGGGGCCACATGATATTCAAGGGGGCCGCGACAATTGAAAGGTTTAAAACCACTGATCTATGGCACGCATATACAAAGGGATTTAACATGGCGCGATATTTCAGAGAAGAATTGCAAAATAAAAGTATTTTAAAAGTAATATTGCTTTTATTTCAATCGCATTTCGCGCTGTAACGATAAAGCATTATATCCAGGGTGCCTCGCAGGATAATAATCACTTTTCGTAAGCGTTGTGGACAAAGTAAATTTAATTGTGGCACGCGCGGATGGTCACGGATTATGAGTACCGATAAAGAGCGGCATCCGAGAGAAAAACGTCGCCCACCCCTGGTTTAATCCACGACCGAAATTCCAGTGTGCGAAAACACACATCGTCCGTGTTTAATACGTCAACCGCTGATATATTGTTCCCAACAACTCAAAGGTGTCGGGGGGGGGGGTTCATTTTCGTCGCCTTTCCAAAATCTCCATGAACTCTTCCGCAAACAAGTTTTATTTTTCTCCGTTCGTCCCAATACGGTCTGCCCGAGAGAAAGGGAGAGAGAGATAAGAGGATCGGGTCATGTGGGGGTGGAGTTATTTTGTTTCCGTTTTGGACCATCTCTCTCGTTTCTACTCCGCCTTGACCTTCTTTCTTTCCCAGTAATCCTCCCCTCCCCTCTCTCTTATCTTTCCCTGCGGTCTGGCGTAAAAGGGGACGTAAGGAGGGCGGTCGGAAGGGGTTGGAAGGTGTCGGGATGGCATAGCATGTGTGTGTGAGAGAAGGGGGAGGGGTCTCCAAGAGCTTTGGAGGGGGAGATAAGGGGTCGTCCGGATCGATTGTTGGAAAGGGGGAATGAGGACGGAGAAAAGTGGGCCATCGAAGTGGGATAGACAATCCGCACCAGTTGGCCCCTCAACCCCTCTCTCTCTCACACACACACCGTTCTCCTCCCGCAACCATCCCTACCTCTCCGGAAATATTTTTTTGTAGGATTCGTCTTCGTTTCTCTCTCTCTCCTGCCCGTACTCCCCATTCTATCTCTCTAACTTACTTATTCTCTTTCATGGAAGGAGCCAACTTGCCCGGGCCCTGGGATTCTCTTTCTGCCTCCTCCCTGTGCCCGGGATATCACTCTATCTCCCTCTCTTTCTAAACCCTTTTGCTTTCAATCTCCTTTTGTTCGGCTTTTCTCGATCGGTCGCGCAGAGCTCGGGGGTATTAAGGGGCATATGGCGGTTTTCCAAACTGTGTGCCGCGGCACGCCGGGGTACCCTGGCTTATTCTCTTAGAGGTGTCGCGAAAAAGTTGGCCAGGTATATAAATCGACGGTTTGGAAATGTTGATCGATCATTAGAGCGATAATATTTCCTGTAATGAATTGCGTGCGGTATAGTACCAAAAATGAGATGTGTGCAAAGGTTGCTATACGTGTGTAAAATAAAAGTTTGTTCCAAGGCGGGGCTGCCGCGAAATTGTTTCTCTTTGAAAAAAAAATGTTTGGGAATCACTCTCGTAAGGCTGTGGTGGGCAACCTTTCCTACATTGCGGACCGCATTGGAAGTTGTCAATGCTTCGATGGCCCAGATTCGAGTTTAAATCAGAAGTTACCTAGAGATTCTGAGATATCATATAAGTGAAAATCAAATCAAAGTTTTTTAGGGTTATCAATTCAAAATAAAAGGTTTTATTATGGTAATATTACCAACAAAAATATGAACCTGTGTTATAATTTGCGGACCGCTTTTTCATCACAGCTTCTCGGGCTGCGTAAAATGTTCTCGGGGGTCGCAGGATGCCCATCCCTGGAATGAAGTGACGATTTTTTTTGCGATAGGTTCTTGTTTCTTTCAAGTGGAAGGACGTGGAGGAGGGGAAGGAGGGGGATTAGGTCTCTGAACACCTTCGCGTCATTCATGTCGGTGACGCAAGTGGGGGCGTGGTAGAGAGAGAGAGAGATAGGGAGGGAGAAATAGATAGGAAGGTGTTTCCGAGTAGCGAGGAAGTTAAAGCGGGATTATTTCGACAAATTGAGTGCGCTTTTATTTGTATTTTTTTGGAAACTCGCTTTGGGAGTTGAGCGTGAGGAAAATTCGTTACGCCGCGTGGAGTGGAGTAATACCGGAAAAAATTTACGTCTCCCAGGTTACGTGATGAGTCGAAAACGCTCTGCCCGGCGGATGCATCGTTCCGTTTAATGGCGGGTTTAATTTGGCTGGTTTAAGTTCCGTTCACTTTTAAAAAAAATGAGGGGTGGATTTTTCCTTTGCGACAAAGTTGGTAATTTTTATTTATTTTTTTAAGTTTATTTTTTGGCAAACTTCTCGAAAAGCTTCTTTGAAGTTTAAATTTGCACGCCAACCGCAGATCAAGAATATCGAGGTCACGTTGATTTGAGCCAAAACTAAATTGTATTTATATTCCAGAAGTAGTATTTTATGCGTCTCTTTATAAGAGGTTATTTATAAAGAGGGAACCGATGTTTTGGACTAAACCCTCGAACTGCACGGTTTCGCTTTACACGCTTTCGGTTTTCTTTTTAAAGAACTACCACTGATTGCGTGGCAATCAGTTAAACTTCCGCATGGTTTCGGAACGGTCTCCAAGCATTAAAAATCATGAAATATTTTAGTTATAAGAAGGAAAAAGGAAATTAGGAAATTTCTCCGGGGGTTCCTAAATTTAGAACCAGGAAAAACTTCACCTCATGCTCTATTGCCAGTTTGAATATGACGAAGAGCTTTTCTGGCGATGTCATCTC
Organism: Tanypteryx hageni; assembly: GCA_028673005.1. Lineage (NCBI taxonomy): Eukaryota > Metazoa > Arthropoda > Insecta > Odonata > Petaluridae > Tanypteryx > Tanypteryx hageni. The sequence goes on from CM054114.1 coordinate 27,068,022, forward strand.
GCTTTGGCAACGTCTGTAGTATATGCGGTGCTGAATATTTTCCCTAACGAAATGCTAATTCCTTTCGCATGAAGTTGCTAGCCATTCAAAGTGCTCCCCGGTCGTAATGTCGTCGCTGCTTATGCCGTGGTTTTGATACACTCCCTTTCTGCATTCTGCACACAACTTGAAAAAATTCCTCTGCACTGACTACAAATTTTTGTCTTTACCGATTAGCGCTTTTTTCTTTAAGAAATAGATTATGCATTCGGTTTGTCTGCCCGTCTGTTCGGGCAATATATGTGAAATCCTGCGACTTGTAGAAGCCAACATTTCAGAATAGGTCGGTCTATATGAGGGTTAAGCATGGAGGAAATGGTGGATCTAGGATAAGATGCTTGGGAGTAAACGGTATCTTTTTTCCGACCCATTTACTTCATTTCTACCGCATTAAGAAAAGCAGGATATCGGTGCAGGGCATTGCAAATTTGCATTTTAAAATTAATTAAAATTAAGATATGAGCTCGGGACAATTCTATAGTTGAAAGACAACAACAACAACACACCTTGACGCTTTCCCATGCCATATGTCTGCCAATTACCAGCGCATCACCACATGCTTCCTCCACACACTTCTATCCTTGCACACTTCTCTTGCTTCACTTACACTCATACACTGAGTCACACATTTCCTTTTATTCCTCATACTTTTTACGTCCCTTTTTCTCAGAATCTCACTAACCACATCCAACCAAGTCTTGCGCGGTCTGCCTCTCCCTCTCTCGCCATTCACTCTTCCTTCATATATCTGTTTGGTGATTCTACTCTCCTCCATTCTTTCTACATGCCCAAACCACCTTAGCAGACCTCTCTCATACAAATCTGTCACACTAGCTTTCATACCACATTCATTCATCACCCAATTATTCCTTACTTTGTCCCTCGTAGATTTTCCACAAACTCTTCTCATGTATCCCATCCCAACCGCATTCAAACTACTTTTATGCTTCTCCTGACACACCCATGTTTCACTGCCATACAGCAAGGTAGGCATTAAAACACTCTTGTATACAGACATTTTTGCTTCTTTTGACAACCATTCATTCTTTGCAATCGACCACACACTCCCTGCCACCTTTCTACCAGCATTCACTCTCCTTTTGATTTCCCCATCTACTCTACCATTTCTACTAAACATTCTACCAAGGTATACAAATTCATCCACTACCTCAATCGTTCCACCATTTATGCTAAATTGACAGTCGTTCACCTCATTCTCCCGATCGAACACAACTACCTTGGTTTTGGCCACATTTATCCTTAAGTCCATTCTCACTGTCGTATCATGCAGGCTATCTAACATTCTCTGCAATTCTCCTGGGTTCTCAGCCATTAACACAGCATCATCAGCATACAAAAGTACACGAACATTCTCTCCACCAACCTTAACACCCACCATATCCATACATGCCTGTCTCACACATTTATCCATGAACACATGAAACAACCAAGGGGACATGACACATCCTTGTCGTACACCTTGCTCAACTCTAAACCAATCACTCATCATGCCATTCACCCTTACACATGCCCTACTTCCAGTATACACTACCTTTATAGCATTCAGCAACCAACTATTCACTCCATACTCGCTCAGAACATTCCACAATTCATTACGATTCACTCTGTCATATGCTTTCTCTAGATCAACAAATGCACAGTACACTTTCTTTCTTACATCCATGCACTTCTCAACCACTTGCTGTAGGGCAAATATTTGGTCGGTGCAACCCCTTCCAGGCATGAAGCCACATTGCACTCCCCACATTTTATCCATAGTTACCTTTTGTACTCTTTCAATCAAAACTTTCCCATACACCTTTCCAGGTATACTCAGCAAACTAATCGCTCTATAATTCTTACATTCAGTCCTATCTCCCTTACCCTTGTAGAACGGTACAATTACACCATCCTTCCATTCAGCAGGCACTCTCGAACTCCTTGCACACAGATTGCACAGATCCCACATCCAACACATAAGCAAATCACCTCCATACTTCAACATCTCTCCCGTTATGCCATCCACACCTGCAGCTTTTCCATTTTTCAACGTATTCACTGCTTTAACTACCTTGTTCTTACTAATCCCCTCATATTCCAACAGACTCACTCGGATTTTTAGACCCATTCACAACATTTCCATACAACTCTTCAAAATACTTTTTCCAACACTCCCTTACATCACTCTCATTCCACACCATATCACCATTCTTTCCTTGAATTCCGCTCACACCCTTACTCACTCCTTGCCTTGCTCTCTTCACCCATTTCCAGAACAACTTCTTATTCCCCTCAAAATCATTCTGCATTTTCTCAGCTTCATTCATCCGCAATTGTTCTTTACTCTCTTTCACAATATGTTTTGCAGATCTCCTTTTGAAAGACAGGTTTATGTTTTTTGAAAAGAGTATTCAAAATCTGTGTCGGATGAGAGCGAGCTATTGTTTTTAATCCCAAAAAGGGAAATTTTCCGATATTTAACAATGAGAAATAAAATTGCCATGGCAACGAGTCAACTGCTTTTAAATGAGAAAAATATTATTACGTAGCATTGATATAATGTTTTTTAAGGGAATTTGTGGGCTATATTATGAGGCCGTCGATCTCAATCTGAGGTGTAATCTTGTGATGACGTCATAATCCTAAAACGAGGAAAAAAGCGCCTTATGTAATTTGCTCCGCAATTCTTCCCTCGCTTGTTTCACTACGTTGTCGTTCGAAGTGGTCATAATTGATAATGAAAACAGGAAAAACAGCAGTTATATGAACCTACCGTATTGCTTTCTCGGTTATACCGCGGGAGGTGTTATAACGCGGGTCGCAGCGAGTTATATATTCGAGGAGCATTGTATCCGACTTTCTGCGATAAAAAATTATTTTGGGCGGTCTGCGTTTCCATGGATTCGATCTTCAACTTACCAAATGCCTTTATGAATCATATCTGTTGCCTTTAACAAGGATTAAGCTTACGTTGTTTTGGGATAAAATAAGAAAAAATACAGTAGAGAATTATCTAGCTCGTCTTATGGCTGAAAACAAATTCAAGGATCAAAAGTATCAAAAATGGAATAAGTAAGATAGCCTTGCTAAAGCAGGAGGCGGAAGCGCGTTTTCTTAGAAATTTTCAGGGTTCTGGTTTGCCTCCTATAAGGGGAGAGCTCCCTCCGTTGGAATGAAGATCCTCATTAGAATTTTTCCATTTGTGAAAACTTCACTCTAGCTTCAGTAGTTTGGATACAACACCACTTAATAAGCGGAAAATCTATAAACTATATTGAACATCCAATCGGTGGAAAATTCATAGAATTATAAGAGCATTATAATCCATTAAGAATTTTCATAATATTCCCAGTAGTTTGTCTACAATACCATTTCAAAGTTTTCAATTTTCCGAATTTGGTGCCATCTAGCGGAAGCTACTTACCAACGTGGAAGTTCAATCAGTGGAAAGTTAATAGATTTAGAGCTATCTAATTCAAAAGAATTTTCCAAATATCTCTTAAAACAAAAAAGTTGTTGTCCAAAGACGGACAGTCAGATGGACAGACGAAGTGATCACATAAACACCTTTTTTATTTTAAGAAAACGTGCTAAAATAAGTATTATGTTAGATATCTCCAATAGCTTTTTCGTAACCTTGTTATGTCTAAGATAGGAGCTTATTTTTTTCAAATCTTGATGCGTAAGTGCTAATTCTTGAGGATACAGTGCGTTAAAATGAAAGAAATTCACATTATTCGATTCTCAGCTCAAGGGCGGATCCAGGCTTCATCCTTGTAAGGAGGGCAATCGAAGATGAAAAAATAAACTTCTTGAAAATATCTTCAAAAGCATACAGATTTTAATGCGTAAAAAGGAAATAGGTGTAACTTTTGTGCGATAAAATAAATACAGAAAAAAGGTAACGTATTCGATACGTAATTTTGAAATATTTTATCAATTTTTTAGGTGTTCTGAAATATGCCGGGGAAGGGGGGGATGGCGTAATAACTCCGTTAACACTCCCCTCTTTCCGCCTCTCATTCAGCTGTTCTTCATTTTGGATTCCTTTATATAATACCAGTAGAATATCCCGTTCTTCGCCCAGAGTAATTATAACTAATATCGTGTAAAATCCCGTTGGCAGGTACCTATATCACTGGTCTGCATTTTTGAAATTTTTTCGATGTTTTGAACCTGACAGATGTTTCTAAATCGTTTTCTCACGCTGATTTAAAAAATAACAACGTTTTTGCTCTGTCGCGTCAGAATGTTTGACAAATGAAAAACACAAAAGGAAATATTTTCTGCGATTCTACTGCGGTTCTTTAATTTACATTTCACAATAAAGGTATACAATGTCAGCAGTAATTTTATATATGGAATTGTGTTGAAGCAGAACACAAAGGAAGTGAATACTACAATTTGTCATATTTATGCTCATTTTGAGGTGTTCAAAGGATAAAATTCCCGTTTGTTTGACTTCCTTCCGGAACTCTTTTCGCGAGAACCCTCTCTTTTAAATATCCAACAATAGTCCGCCATCACATTCACATTCCACATTTACCTTTTCTCCATTAATTTGTCCTTGGTACCTTTTCTCCATTTTTTTGATATCCTCGTGAAATATTTCATCCTGTTCTTCGCTAACGCTTCCTACGTTTTCGGGAAAAACAGTCCAAATTAGAGTGCAAAAAGTGCACATGTAGGCTCGTATTGCAACCCGGTTTTCGAAAGTTCTCCAGCACATCTTCCGCGATCATATTGTAATTTGGACCATTGGTGTTTTCCAAGAAGTTATGGACAGCATTTCTGATGCTATTCCTTGCTTGTTTTTCACTTTCGTCCAAAGTTTCTTTGAATTTCTTGTTCTAGAATAACTTTCGAATTTGAGAGCCTTATAAAAATTACTTTTATTTTGTTGACTGTGAGTGAAGGAAACTTGTTGCAGAGGTATTTTAAGCAATCACTTTCATTGTTCAGGGATTTTACAGATTGTTTCATCAAACCCAGTTTAATATGTAAGGGCGTGACAGTGCAATTTTAGGATCAATCAATGACTCGTGCATTATATGTTTTGGACCAGGTGTAAATAAACCAATCACTTTGAAATCTCCACACAAAAACCGACCATGATCTTTGTATTGCACTTTCTCCAAGAGAAGTTTAAGGTATTCATAACTTTCTTTCAAATGCACCGAGTGAGCCAAAGGAATCGATGCATACACATTTCCATTATGAAGCAAAACTTATTTGAGGATTCTCTTTGAAGATTCGATAAAGCCATTTAATTACTCGATAGACAATTTTAAAGTAGTTCATTAAGGCACATTAAGGTTATTGTAATACACCATTGAGCAAACTTTAGAAAAATAGGGAATTAATTCTTATTCACTATGCCTGTACTATGAAAAAACCGTAACTGCAGAAAGCAGATTCTTTGCTTTTAGTCTAGATCCCAGAAGCTCTGCCGAAGTTGGTAGGTTGCCAACTACTAGACATACCAACCTCAAGCCTTGGTCTAGTAAATCCATTTTTCACTTAAACATGATCCGATATTATGAATTATATATGTATACGCGTGCGTTGATAGATAGTCCTACACAATTTTTACGTACATTTTGAAAAAAAAACAGACCAGGCTGTTTGCAACAAAACCGTACGTGATAACCAAAAACGGTTTTCATTTTCGCAATCAGCATAAAAAATGGGTTAAAACAGCTGCAAGTTTGAAAACATCAAAATCAATGCAGATCATTGTATTCTTTCGTGGTTTTGTAGTAATAATTTCTATTCCTTGATACTCAGTTATCCCGAATAACATACTTCAAACCTTTTACACTAATTCTTTATAGACTATGTTGATGGTCTTTCCACTTGGCGAAAGAATATACAAATTATTTCCACTTCTTACTCTCGAGCATACTGCGTAAAAACGACCATGAGAAAAGCATTGCTCACTGAAGTCGATCGATTTCAACTGTGAATTCCCAATCATGTGGACTTCTTCTATGTGTAGGATATCCATCTTCTCCAGTTTTCGTTTCTTTATTAAACGCCTTATGACATTTTGTTGAACACTTCAGCACATTAGAACTCCCAGATGCCAATAGGGAAAAATCTCACCTTTAAAAAATAGTCCCGTATTATTGAAAATCCAGGTTAAAGGCAGAAAATGTGTAAATGCCTCATCAAGAAATTCACAACAGGATGATTTTAATAATTTATGCATTAAACCAGTTTTCTCAATACATAAAATGATTATTCATACATAAAGAATAAACAACACACTTTATCTTTCGAAATTTCAATACAAACTTTTATCAGCATCATCAAGCGTTGAAAAACTGAACTAAAGCCTTTTTCCAAGATTAAAAATTATTTTGTCCTAATACTTAAACTAATAAATATGGAGTATTCGGATTTTTACCTTCGATGAATTTCGGCAAGGTACCCACATTCAAAATTTCAACATTCTAGGTAAATCAGAAGCGCCGTACACTTTAGTGTACAGGCATACAAACTTTGTTTTGTTAGTATGTATTATATTAACGGTACAGCTTTTCGCCAACTTAATGAGGCCAGGTTCTGAGGAAGCAACACCGGGACATAATCGGAAAAATATCTGATTTTTAGTTTTTCTAATTTCTCATAGTTAGTATATAGAAAACATATTGTATGTAATAGCAAAGGCATTCGACTTCGAGATTTTGACGGAAATACCTACACGTTTTGAGGTGTTCCCGAGTCCAAAAAAGTGGTTTCCGCCGTGCCGTCTGCCTGTCTGTGCGCGGCTCTTGAGTTTAAACGAAACGTAATGATACTTCCTCGCGTAATCGCTCCACTTTTTCACAGGATTTATTTTTGCGCGAAAAAAAGGTGGGGAAAATACGCGGTTTTCCCCTTTATAGTGAGAAAGTGGTCTTTTCAGAATGAAGTGGATAATGCAATTTAAAACTTTTACTGGCATTTTGTCGACGCTAAAACTGGTTTAAAAGAACGCTGTTTTTTTATCGTAACTTGACAGTGTCTTCAAGTGAGACACGCGGCGTAAACAGTGATAACCGTCTTGTCAACGCAAACGAGTGGAAAATTTGTTTCCGAGATTTAAATACCCTTAACTAAGTATGCACTCATCTTCCTCCGGTTCCTGAGTATGTATTATGCGACATGCTGCACAGATCGTGTGACTGATTTATGCAAAACTCCTTGGGTACGGAAGTGAATAATGAAACATTCGTTGCAAGATAAGATTCAACGCCTTCATCATGCTTAGTTAGATTAATGGAAAATCTGAATCTGAAATTCTGGAGCTTTCTTATTAACTTTTTTACTTATTCGTTCGTATTGAACGAAATCTTTTCACAGAAAACAACGCTATAGAAATTCTGACGTTAACCATGGACAGTGAGGAATATTTTTATATAATGATTAGCGAACAATTTAATGCAATGCGAAAGCCTTAATTATGAATCCAACGTTTACCATTGGTTTTATATTAGCTTTCGACGAAAAAATTACTTAAAATTACCTTGCGTGTTCATCTGTTTCCATACAAATGGTAATGGTTGAAATTGCCATGCCATCCGTCTTTAAAACCTCGAAGAAATTGACCGGAAAGTTATAAAACGTTGCCTTTCTCGACTCCATCTCCTTCTGTAACTATCTTCTATGTATCTTTTTCGTTTTCATCTGTATCGACATAAACTTCATTTTTATTGTCTTTGGCATAATTTCTCCTTTTCCTATTAGCTCTTTGATGTACGTCTTCCATTTCCTCTTAAGGAGTCTATATTAAGTCTCTTTTCCTTGTTTTTAAATGCGATTATCCTCTCTCTCTCTCTCTTATTCTCCTTTAACTCCTTCAGTTAGCGATAAAGATTGTCTGTTTTCTTTAACGCCACTTTTCTTATCGCAACCCTTTCCCGTGTTGTTTCCTCGCTTCCTTTCCAAATCGGTTGTTAAAACTGTACTCTGTTTTTGTTTTTTCTCTGCTCCCGCCTAAATAGCTTGCTCTTACATTTCCTCTATAATTTGTCTCGCGATCCGTTGTTTCCTTCTTGTCGTTTATCTTATCTTGTTCTTACGTATTTTTTGTGTCGTCAAAAATGTTATTTTTCTTTTCGCCGTCATGTCGTTTGTTTGTAGTTTATTTTTTAAAGATTTCTCCTACTTCATCCAATATGAAATTGAGATGACGTAAGGCCGTGTAGTCGCAACAACTTGATTTCCCCCAAAGGATTTGACAGAGAAAGATTTTTTTTAGCGGATGGATAAGCTAAGGAATGCTAATGGAATAAGAATTCGATAAAAATAAAAATGATGTTAAAAGGAAAACTAGGGAATATTTATATATTTATTCATTAATATTTCACATGCAGCACACAAAGCGCCAATTTACAGTGAAATCTATAACACAATAAACAACAAAAATCCATGTCCTAGGAGGGATTCGAACCCGCGACCTTAGTATCCGTTGGCAGATACTCTTAACACCCGTCTACCAAAGCCGGCATATGAATGATACTGCGGAGAAAGGGAAACGTACACATTAAAGTGAGAACGGAAGTGGCGGATGGAGCGCAGTGTTTTGTCTGAGAGAACATTTTCCATAAAATGTCATAGCGAAAAACCTATAATATTGAGACGAGGGTGTTATGTCGATTTAGAGTGGAAGAAATGCGGGCGGATTCAATTCGTGGAGCGGCTAAAACATCTTAATATACCGAAAAAGTTAGTCGAGTGTACAGTGTATCACAAATAGGCGCTTTCGTGCGATGGAATGGATACTACAGCGAAATACAATAATAATGTAAGAAAACACCTAGTTGTAATGTACTGTTCTTAAATGACGTCTTGGGAATTTTCTTCCATTGTATAAAACCAGGTAGGTGAAGTTAAAAGTGTGCGAATATAATCCCGAAAGAAGATAGGAGTAATATAATGCGTACAGGCATCCCTTATTATACGCGATCTCACTTTAAGCGTTTTCGCCATAGCGCGATTTAAAAAAATCCTTGTATAATAATTCTCAAGTGTCCGTCTGTATGTCTGTCCCTGTATTTTTGGACTTTACCAATGGAATTAAGAGCTGAAACTTTCACAATCGTCAAACCCCCATGAGGTGGTCTCTAGAAAAATCAAACATCCCGAAAAAGTCCCGGATTCGACTCCGGGAGACAATTATATTTTCCCATAGGTTTACACAGGATTTTCGATTTTTCAAGGTGAAAGGTTTATTTCCTTCATTCATTAAAATATGTAAATATGGACCGACTTTCTCCATTTTTGTTTTATTCCACGGCTAAAACTATAAAATAATATATTCTTGCAATGTTTAGATGTTACACGGAAGAATTTGTCAGAAACACGCATTTCTTTTCGAAATTTTATGGCTTTTTCGTACTCTTTCCGGGTGTTGCCAAGGCGACCCGCATTGTTGCCTCCGATTGAATTAGCGTCTATTAAGCCTTCAAATAGACGAAAGAATTGTGTTATTCCCTTTGCGAAATGTCAAACTTAATAGATTGCAACGTTAATAATTGAAGAATATTAGTATTCAGTAAACCTACGAAGAGGAAGAATAACGGAGCCAAAGAGTGGCAAAACAAGTCGTATATTGATGCCAGAATGTAATAAATTTCAAGCGCTTCATTTTTTGGGAGAATTCAAATGATTGTCAGGAATTAATTAATTAATCAAACAATTACATTTACTATATATCATATATATATAAAGTTTTTACACACACCTCAGAAGTTATATTTTAATCACACTACAAAGTCCCGTTGATGTTCAACGGGTAATTCCGCTCGTCAAAATAAAAACTCCATACAATGTAATTGCACGGCCGGTGGAATTGGAGCAATTAGTCAAGTAATTTTATATGCGTACATTGTATAAGGCGGTCGATTGTGGGGAACGCATACCTATTTTACCAATTATAATTATCAATTCTCTTTACGCGATTTCACTTTACGCGGCTCTTTCTCGGAACCAATTAATCGCGTAATACGAGGGATACCTGTAGTAGATTTTTGGGAAAGTCATTTTAGGTTTAAAAATATACTATTCGGGCAAATACGGTAGATGGTACCCAAGGTAGCAGTAACATATTAGTCGTGTAAGGTTGAAAGGGACGGTTGACAGTGTTTAGGTGGGATAAGAAAAAGTCTGCAGAAGGAAGTTATAGAAGGGAGGATGCTAGGAAAGAGGTAGAAGAAGGAAAGATATATCAGACGCATTAAAAGAAGGGGATGGTATGGGAAGATGAAGGGAAAGGCCTTGGGTGGGACAGATTCGGCTGCGTAAGCCAAAAACCTATAGAAAGGTAGAATATCTGTGAATGAATTAAGAGCCTTAAAAAATAAATAAAGAATAAAAGCCTCTAGCTGAAATGCGCATTTAACCTATACCTTGTTCGAGTAATAAATTCCAATGCGAGAAACGACTGCGAAATATGTACAGCATCACCATAGCCATCAACGGACTGCGTATTGTACGTAAGTTCCAAGCTTAACAAGATATGATGATCACAATTTTTAGGAGCATTAAATATACTGCGAATGTAGAAGGAAAGCAAAGAAAACTCCAAGCATGCTAGCGAGTGGCGGTGGCATTTTTGCAGTAATATACGCGGAAAATGCTAATGCGGTCATCTCTTGCGCATGCGGGTGTTACGTTCTTGAAAAGGGCCGTGTTTGGCAAAACCGCATTGGAAAAGGGTTAACTGTATGACGCAGCTATTAATTATCCAAGACTTGTACGCCTGAAAAAAGACCTCGGAAAAAGTTGAAAAGCAAAAATATAGTTTCCTCCCATTTTCATTCTAAAAAAGCAGAACTCCCAACTCCAACGTTATCAGGTTTACAACTGCCAGTGATAAACATTGTGAGTTACCACAATACCTGTGCAACGTACATTACTCAAACTTTCAAATCCGTACGCTTCCACAATAATGTCACAGGTTACATGTACGTGCGGTTTGACTCTCGAGAAGCTGCTTTTATCGGGGAGAGCTTGGCGGTAGCTGGGCGTAAACTCAGTTTGTTATAATTAGGCCGGGTTGGATCCGATTTAAATCGATAAATTTCGATGTACAACAAATTCGCAAAATTTTTTAATTCGATCAAAATGGATTGTCGTCGATAAGTGTCGATTTTCACTACTACATTTTCTACGAAATTATGCGTCACGATATTAAAATTTGAGTTGCCACACGCAAACTCAATATATTTTAGCACCAAACATCCAGAGCAGAAGGGAGTATTTGTCATTCCAGACGGCTACACCCAATTTGGAATTCACTACACTTTGCTTTCTAAGTTCCCTTATGCCATTCTCTTAAAGACCCACACAGAGTTGTCGCGGGGCAATGCAATACGATCGGTTTTCAATGCTACGTTTCGTGAAAATCGGATAGAATAAACTACCCTCCATTGTTGCGCGCGATATGGTTCATTTCAATAAAGCTTCTATTCCGGGTGATACCCAATATAAATGCGACATATCTTCAGATTGTGTCGAACCGCTTAGCAGCAAGAACCGCGAACAAACTACAGACGAAATTGCAAAAACCGATTTTTAGTACACGGTGGCACCTAAAAGCAGAGCACTGCTTCGAAATCTCGAATTCGAATATTTTCAGGATCTCGATACGTTCTCTATGTGCTTCGTAAACGAGAAAATAAAAAATTTAAGAGGTTAAATTCAACACGAATTGCATTAACTAAAGGATGTGCCGAAAGTTAAAGCAATAATTGAAATTGACGAGTGTTTGTCGGCAGAATTTTCAGTCGGAGATTGTTTTAAAGCGCCGTGAATTCTCTTGAAATTACGCTATAGTTTTATGGAGATGGGAAAAATCTATAACAATGCTAAACAATTTTGCATCAGTCTCAAAGTTATCCATATCTTCGCAGCACCTACTTACTTCGGCAACGTGGATCCGAAACTCCATCAGCTCTTAGGGATTTTTTTGTACCCCTAAATTGAAAACGATCGATTCCCTATAAAATGAGAAAGAAAGGAAACGCTATTAGGATCGACTGATTTTATTCCGCTCCCGATGAGCCCCTGGTTACGATGGATGGGAGAGCAATTGGAATGTTTTACTTATTTAGGTAGTATTCTGTCACAGGATGGAGTACGGAGGAGACAAAGGATAGCAAGAGTAAAGGAGGCATTTGCGAGTCGACGAGAGTTGTTTACCGGCAGTCTGAAAAAAGATATTGAAAAGAGGTTAGTGAAAAAACTGATATTGAGTGAGGCATTGTATGGGTGCGAGATGTGGTCAACGAGAAAAGAAAATGTGTGCAGATTAGAGACGTTTTGAGTTGTGGGTATGGCGTAGACAGGAGAAAATTAGTCGGATAGAGAGGAAAACGAACGCGGAAGATTTGAATTAAGAACAAGGAGCAGACAAGAAATGGGTGAGTCCAATTTTGTAAGGAAACGGGGTCTACTAAGAGAAGTCGTAAAAGGAAGAATGTTAGGTAAGAGGCAAAGGGTTAAGAGGAAAGGTATATTAGGTGCACTAAAAGAAGGAATTGGGTATGATGATTGAAGATTGGGTATGATGATTGAATATTGGGTTTGATGATTGAAGATTGGGTGTGATGATTGAAGATTGGGTGTGATGATTGAATATTGGATGTGATGATTGAAGATTGGGTGTGGTGATTGAAGATTGGGTGTGATGATTGAATATTGGATGTGATGATTGAAGATTGGGTGTGATGATTGAAGATTGGGTATGATGAGAACGCGAAGAGAAAGGCTTTGGATGGCACAGGTTGACTTGGGTGTGCCTAAAACTTAACTGGAAGGTAGGATTACTATGAAGGAATGGACCAAATCCGCGTTGGAATAGTGTTTAACGCGTTACTTACAAAACGAATACTGTTAGGATGCCACGGGAAGGTTGTGGACGGTTTGAATCCTCTCTAGCATCACGTTTCCATTATTAAGTTATACTATGCAATCGATATTGTTCGAAGAGGGTTCACTTATACCTTTTCTCGGCCAGAAAATTTCGCCGTGGTCTCGACGTGGAATTGATCTTTATTGGGTATATTATATATTTCGGGCTCGTCTCTTCCGTTTTTCCTTTAACGTACACGTCTTGACACTCAGGTGCGACGCCTTTTAGCGAGTCATTCGGGAAGACAGCCAACCAGAGGAGCCGAATGGAGGTGGTCGGTGTTAATAAGGAAGCTTTCAGGAAGGCGGCGCAGCGGAGGACTAGGGTATGAAGTGGTTTGCGGCTGCCGAAGATCGGAGAACGGTTATTCACAGCTTAGCGCCGAGTGCCTTCGTTAACGAGTTTTGTGTACCCATGAGTCCGTCGACGTCGACCGGGAAACTTACTCCTTTCGAAGAGAAAGGTGGTAGGAGGCGTGGGGGAGGAGAATCCCCGTTTCCCACTGCTCTGATAATACTCGGGTTCCTAAGAAGAATATATCTTAGGGTTTTTGGCTTGATCGCTCGGAGCTAATGGTGTAATAGGGAAAGCGTGATGGGGTGCGTAAAATGGCTTTGTGTGGTTCGATCGCCTGCTGCTTTAAAACCCCTTTTTTCCCCTCTCCTTTTTCGGGCTCTGTGGAAGCAGGACGGAGAGAGAAAGAGGTCATAAAGGGATAAAAGAGGACAAAAGAATAGGAACGAAGAAGTTTATTTACAGCTAGAGGGGAAACATCCCCGTCGTTAACGGAAGGTTTTTGATGTAATCTGTGGAGTTCGGGGTGGGAGCTTAAAAATCAGTTGGAAAGTTCTCCCGGAAGAGGCTATCACTTGTCTCGGTCTAACTTTGTTCCGGACTGTTTAAATTTTCTCCCTCAATTTGATTCGGTGAACGATTCAATTTCGTTTCCCGAGTGAGAGGGAGACATTTCCAGAAGCCCATGCGTTATTTTTTTACGGAGGATTTAATTTTGTTTAGTTGTGAAATTTTGGGGGTTTGCAGCCCGTTGAGAATTTCTCTTGTCGTACCTCCCAGTTAAAACAATTGCGTCGTTAAAGTCAGACAGGATGACGGTGGCGTCTTCTTCGAATAATTTGATTCGTTTGTTCTGCATAATTGTCCGTTTATGATATTTTGCTTTATTTAAAGCTTTTGAAATCGTTTCGCGTTAAACCCACTGTAACTTCAAAACAAATGCAAGTATTGGCGAAGTTTGTATGCAGATAGGCATATGCTGGTCATGAAGATTTCTGAAAAAGCCGGAGAAAAATTCTGCCTTGACCGGAAATCAAACCAGGATCTTCCTCTTGCCGGGTGGGTAATTTGTTCACGAAAGTCGGCGGAAACATCTTCGATTTGTTCAGGGAAAACGTCTTTTATTTGTCTTTGAAACCATAAGCAGTGGAACTTATGAAAAAGTTTAATATGTAACTGACATATATATAATCACAAATACTACTAGCGGTGTGATAATGTTGAACTACAGCAATAAATGATACCAATTCATTAGTCACTACAGGATTAAATGACACCAATTCATTAGTCCTAACCGGTTACATTTTTTGTTTAGGTAGAACGATATTCCAAGATTAGCACAACTTCAGACGAAGGGCAATGGTCCACCATACGCAGTAGACACCGAAATCCAACGAGTTTCTCAAGATTAGTACAATTTTCTTTACTGTACTTGACTGATCAGACATCTATTCTAACTTGAAAACTATCTTTTAATTTATGTGGAATATGGATCAGTCGATAGTTTTATATAAATACATACGGGTATATGGTATAAATGAATTCGGAAACCTTTAAGGGTGATAAAACCTTTTGACTTGTATATTGGAAATCCCCATATTCGATTCACGCTGCAATGGAGCACTTTCCGTCGTGCGGTGAATTAATCCTAAATTGATCATTCCCCCGAAAGGTTACCATTAATGGCCTTCGTAACGACGCATTGTTCCAGGAGGAGGTTTCCCGAAAGGATCGATAAATGGACCTCTTTTAGACTCTCAGGCAACGGCAGAAGTTTCTTCCAGCTCGCTCCCGTACGTTGTTGCTCGCTTCTGTTTCGAAGATTTAACTTGCATAGAAAAGCTAGTCTATGAAAGAAATTGCGGCGTAGATCCGCCGTTGATTTCCGAGTTACTTGGAGTAAACGTTTCAAAAACTAAAGCAGATATTATTTTATGCTGGTGAAATTTCTTTCAGTTACAGTCCGATCGTGGCTTACGAATTTTTCCTAGAAACTCTTGAATTGAGATAAAGAGGAGTTCGAAATCCCAACTTTAAGAATGGTAAGTGATGCCTTCTTTTTTCCCAGTTTTGCCGTTAATTAGGCCTAATTATAGAAGTGTTAATTGGCGCGAATTAGGTGTTCCCTCGCCTGCTAGACTGATGGGTTCGTCGAGAAAAAACTTATCTTTCAATGATAACTGGTAAAGGTTATATACGCTGTCATCGACAGCCTTTCCGCTCGAGAAACTTCCTACGCAGTCGCGCGATAAGGTCAGAGCGTAATGATCTGAAACTGCGCGATTTCATTCCACCGAACATTGGTATAAACCGTTCCATTTAGGGCGGACTACCTTTTAAATAATTTCATCTTTAACTTCGTTGCAACGTGTATGTACGAATTTAAGTTAATTGGCTCACGCAGATCTCCGGTTAATTCTTGCATAACATTAAGGATAAATGCCAACATTGCATACATTAAATGAGCTTGTCCAGTTTTCATTTGGGCATTTATCTCCGACTGAATACTAAATTTGAGTTCATCACAAACAAAGCCGTTTTGATTGAATACGCATTGTCATTTATTTTGCTAGCTGGTCTCTGCAGTGATTTTTAGACCGTAACGATTTAGGGTATTACTTTCCAACTTGTGTAATTGCCCGTCAAAAATGACGGGTATGCAGGAATAAAGTGTAAAAATTTAAAAAGTTCTCATTCTCCCTCTCCGTCTCCCTACCTCTCGCTCTCTTTCTTTCTCTCTCTCTTATTTCATCCTTCTCTCCCCTTCGCTCCTCCCCTCAAAAATCAGCTATCTACCTCTGCCTGACCGAATTACTAGAATGTTATTGTCGATAGAGAATTTATATGCCCCTGGATCTTATACCACCGGTGGTGACGAGCGTGTCAGGCTCGCAGACATAGCTCATTATTGAAATAGATCCCGACGGGAGTCAACATTCCTCGCGTTTTTTCAAAACCATGCGGTGGTGTTTTTTTTATAATAGCGCAACTCTTTTATGGAATTTAGAGCTTTTCTGCGCTCCGTTCGCTTCCCTTTACTTTTGTTTGAAGGTTCGTCTTTTCCTTAAATCGTTACTTATTTGTCCACTTTTCTGTCTGCCCGACCATAAATATATTTTTTCTTTTTTTTTCTTGGGAGGGAACTTTCCACTTTTCGTCTCTTCTCCGTCTCTCTCATCTTACAGAATTATTCTTATTTTTTTCTCGCAGTTTTTTTATTAAAAGGCTTTTTCCTCTTCGTGGGCGCCCCTCTTTTCTCTCCTTTTTCGTTTGTTTTTTTTCACCTCTCTCTGGGACCGGTGGCGCCGATTCCTTTGGGAAATTCGGCAGCGTTCAGTGGGATGCGATTAATCCGTGCGCTTCGCGGTCGGGAAGTACTTCTGTCGTCTTGCCAATCCAGTAATATTTGCACAGTCCAGAGTCGAGAGAGAAATTGCATGGTATTTTTCTAACGGAATTCGGTCAGCGCGAAACGAGCGACGTTATTAAAAACGGATAAGGCGGTTTGGAGGAAAAAAACAATTGTCCGGTTTGTCGTGCGCTGATCAAAAAGTAACCTAAAACAAGTGATGTAGATGGATGATCACTGGTACCTTAATCCAAAAATAAGGCCACATTTTCTACGCAAAAGGCCGCATTTGTGGTTGCGAATCCGTCGGCGGGCTGCATTGGAAGTTGCCAATACACATGCCAGTCGCTATAGAGCTTTAATCGTGAATTACCAAAAGATTCTAGGTATTATTTGAATGAAAATTTAACCTATCAATATCATTGCAATATTAAATGTTTTGTTATTAAAATTCTAATTAAGTCGGAGCTTCATTTGCTGACGCAATATGAAAAAGCGCGTTTTATTTATTGAGGTTTATTTAGAATTGTAAACTTAAAATTCTTAATAAAGTTAGTAGTATAGTATTACATAAAGTAATTTATTCAATAGTTAATTTTACAATTTTACCTTTCTATCAATAACCATTTGCCCCGAATCTTAATTTATAAAACATTGGAGGCACACCCTGTCGTCCACCGATTTTTCAAAAACATTTCTTCTGCGGTGTTATATTCGGCGTTGAAGGCCAAGCATATACTGAAAGATTTAGCTTTCTAACTATATCCACTTGCTCAGAATCTTAATTTGAAAAGTTCGAAGGAATCCCCTGCCGCCCACCGATTTCGCCAACATGTTTTAGGCGGCGTATTAAATGGAATCATAGATCACATAGATCCTGCAAATGTCAGTCTTCTATCTCTTACCGTTTACTTGCTATTTTAATTTAACTGACTTCAAAGACGGACTGACGGTCATACGGACAGACAGCGAACACATAAGCGCGCTTATTAAACGAAACGAGCAAAAAAATCTGAATTTTTTGCGAAAGCTTCATGGGCCGCATGCGGTCCGCGAGCCGTAGGTTCCTCACCCATGACCTAATCGACTCCAAATTCTGCGATCGGGGGCAGCCAACGCCTTATTCAAGTCGATCAATCACGACATGATTGGAACTCTTACTTTTAGCTATCGAAGTCCGCCCTGATCGCGTTTCGTCGTAAATGGATCCCGCTTGACGCGCTAATCTTATTATATTTGCTGCGGGAGCTTGAAATTCCGAAATTGACATTGTTGCTACTCGGGCATTTTTCCTCGGATAATGCGCTCTTCCTTTGTAAGCCGCAAAGTCATTTGAATCTAACAAATTAACACCAATCTCTATTTGAAAAAAGTGAGAATGTACACGGGTTTCTCGTTGTACAGAAGTGCTTATCGTCAAATTAGGCGTAGTATAATCTTATACTAATGTATTTGCTTTGAAATCGGAAAATTATTTTTCCTTATATTGTGGTAAGGGTGCTTTTTAGATCCGTTCTAAACAAATTAAAATTGGAAGAAACTGACGATCGACGGGGACTGCCTTAATACGCGAGAGACAATTTTTTTCCAAAATATGCGATTTAAACGATAAATTCGAGGGATTTCGAATTGATGACAAAATTCGATGACAAGATTAATAATCTTTTATCATTCTTCCTGAAGGCAGTCCCCGTCCGAAGATCGATGGTCAGTTTCTTCTAATTTTAATTTGCAAAAGAATGAAAGCCTGCCCGTCGAACAATCGGTTTTTACGTGTTTTCTTACGGGAAACAAATTATATCCTGCAGTCGAATTCGGGTCTTTTTTTCGGAGCTTTTTTTATCTTCATTGACTGTAATAGGTGATTCAAGATTCCCTGCCGAATTTTGGTCTTCAACCTTGCAGGGATGCTTGTTAAAAACACGTTATAATTAAATATATATATATATATGTATATATATACACATATATAAATAAAATAAAATATTCATGCTTTGCAGCTACATTCTTGCGATCGCAGTTACATAGTTGCGTTCGCAGCTACATTCCTGCGCTCGCTCCTGCACTTTTACATTCTCTCGTACCCGTTTCTTTTGCCGGATTCGCTTGCTGGTTCAGAAGCCAGTGCTTCTATTTCTCCGGGATTATTAATCCTGCTCTTCAAATTGAACGCGAACCACTCACTCTTCCGAGTCCTCCGCGAGGGACGCAGCTCTATAATCTCGCGTCTTCCTCCCCGACACGCGAATGACAAGCGCCTAATCGAATTAAACGACTTTTGCCGTATGGCTAAGAAGATGCACGTGGCACGTGAGTATTTTGTTGTTGTTTTTTTTTGGCGTGCGCGCGACGTTCAAAGAGTGAGTAATCGGAAGGAAGTATTGAACGAAAGGAGGGCGAAGGTTTTCATCCGAGAGGTCACGAATGGACGGAATGAAATGGATCAGGTGGAATGCAGAGAGGTTAAGGTCTTGTAGATAGGCGGATAAGAGAGGAAGAATAGCAGAAAGCGATCAGGGGAGAGTGAGCTATCGTAGAGCTGATCATATGCCGTAGATTTTGAAGCAGGACGGTGGTTTTTAAATCTTTGTACGATCGCTTATTTTATCACGATTTAATTTCTTATACTGTTTCGTGTACGTATTATATGGAGAAAGTACTGTGATCGTGAAAACATTTCAGTTCAAACTTATATATGCACGTTTTAGGTGTCCCTTTGTGCGAAATATTTGCGATTCCGTCTGTCCGTACTCTTGTCGTTTATTTCCAGCTTTAGAGACCAAACAGTGTTGCAGTAAATAGATCTCTTGTTTACTTAGGGCATAGTTCGACAAACTTTTCTGAACGGCGGGCCGCATTCGCAGTTGTGAATGCTTCGGAGGGCCACATTGGAAGTCATGATAGCCTCGACGGGCTGGATGAGTGACTAAATAAGAAGTTATGTAGAGTTTTTGTGGTTTCTCATAAGCCTAAATTAAGTCTATAATTCTATGTAAGTTAAGAGCGTTAAAACTTCAACAGAGAAGGTTTTGAGACCGTTTTGCTGAAAAAATATGAAATTGCTCGTGGGAAATTTGCCCGATCACTTATTCATTACAGCTTCGCGGGCCGCGTAAAGCGCTCTCGGGGGCCGCATACGGCCCGCCGTCCGTATATTGTTGCTCCCTGACCTAGGGTATCAGCCGGAGTAGAAACACTGTCGAATCGTGCAAAAACGGAAGATACTTAGCTCTCGACGATTTTCATAATAATCGTCAGTTTACTTTCAAAACTGTCTCAAAGGATTTTGATTAGAACTCATTCAATTGCTTGCGTTGAGCTATATGGCCTTCAGTAACATGATAATACACAAGTTTCTTTACCATTAGTTGTTATGATGTAGTAGCAAAAATTATACACAGTTCCCTATTTAAAACGAACTCGGGTCACCCATTTTTACCCTGAAAAAATCATCGAGAATTAAAAAACGCGCCAAATCGCTAATGCTTTGTTTTTGCTACACCCTCTTAACACCTGGGAGAAAGGGGACTCTTGAGACATCCTGTACATCGAGTTTTACGCCCAGCTACCGCCCAGTTATTCATAAAGTAATGAAATTATTGTATGGACTAGAAGCGTATGCGCAGTGTATGTTGCATCGATTTCTTGGAGAGTTTTCTCCTTCTGGTAAACTTTCCTAGTGAAAGTTCGGAGACTATACAAGCTTTGCGTGTTAATACGATTCATCTGTTTAATTATATTTACTTTTAAACGCAAATAATGGAAATATTTTGTATGTGCATTCTCAGGGGGGATAGCGAACTACATTTTGCGAAACACAGGCCTAGAAAAACGTCATGGCTCGAGGATGAACATAGGGTATTGCTATTTTTTCTGTAATATCTACATAAGTCGGTTTGGAAGTCAGTTCAACTATGGTTTTAGATCCTGTCGTTGAAGTTATGACTTACTACCGCCCTAGTTACCGAAGTTCATGGGACGGCAGTTTTTTCTAGGGTAAATTCCATTATTATCCATTTGCATTATACGGAAACTGCTGTTTTTTATTGTAGTTCTTTGGTATTATGTAGACTGAGTGAAGCGAGTTCAAAGAGCGCTGGTGCAGGGTAGGGTAAAATATGACCCGTGGACCTCATTAGGCCCGCGAAGCCGTTATGAAAGCGAGCCATGAAATATAAAACGGATGATATCATACCAGTTACTTAGAATTATGGCCGGAAAACATTTTTAGCGATGTTATGACGCTAATAAATATTTTTTGAGTTTCATTAGCCAGATCCATTCGCGGTCTTGAGTAACTTCCGATGTGAACTCTAATGCGGCTAACCGAATCGGGCAGAAATACTGTACCAGTAAAATATTTTGCCTTCTCCAGCGTTGGTGTAATTTTCCTGTATTAAAGTTCATCTCCAAAATGTTGTATCAAATTAACTACGTCAATTCCTACCATTCGCGAATTTCGTACTTACGTCGTATTCGTAGAAGTAACTTAAATGCACCACATGGAATATTTTTGATGAATAATATTCACCATTCAAAGTGCCCTGTTCGCAAGTATGATAGTCTGGAAAAAATGGCCATAATCAACATTGACCCAGTTATGAGGCAGAATTTTGATGACGCACTGTCAAGCATGAAATTCCAATTTCAGAGGGCTTCATGGTCGAGAAATCTCTCTATGGCGAGTCATTTTTCGCAGTTTTCACTCCATATTGGGCATTCTATTTCGCGGTAACTCTCATAGCTTAACTCCTGCGTCTACTAATACGGAACAAATTGTTATGCAGTAATTTTAGACGCCTTTGAATGCCTGCATATACGATAGCTTAAATATTACGCATTTTAATTGAGGAATATTTCACGGCTTTAAAGCGGATTATGTTTGAAAATTTATTTGTTCCTTCAATCGAAGAGTGGACCTCCTGCATTTCGGGACGTTCCTAGTCTACTCTTTCCCATTTGTCTTCAAATCGATTGGCTTTTTTATTTGAAAGAACGGGAGAAAAGTAAGTTTTCGCCTAAGATATAAATGAAGTAAAGGAAATCTACGTCCACAGTAAAGTATAAATCGATTTATTGTACCTGTTCTGACGGAATAAATTCAACTGCTAATTTGTATCTTTCGCGGCGAAATGAAGAACAGGAACAACCTACTTCGACATTTAAATCTGTATAGGTTAAATGTCGATGGAAATAATATGGATGAATAGCTTTCTCAACAAATTTTTTAAACTACCAATGAAAGAAAATCTTATTTTTTATAAGAATAAAGTGTGCTAAGAGCATAGTTGGCTCAAAAATTAATAATGAGATGATTATCAAAATTATGGATTGTTTTCGCTAACCCACGACTTATGCTTTGATTCAATAAAATTGGCGTGAGGCATAGAGGGAGTTGATGGGCCAACCTCGACTTGTGTTCGTGTTTTGTTTTTGGCACCGTTTCCTTCGTCGCTAAGGTTAATTTGTTTAGCCTCCGAAAGTGATTTCATCATCTGTCTATATAACGAAGAATTTTAATCAAACACCACTTCCTTATTGCTGCTGAATTCGAAATTCCTTAATTCCCTTGATAGCTCCCTTGACAACCTTGCTGTAGCAACGCTCGAATTTGGAACATGCATTAAAATCGAAACAGCAGTCGTCTACTTCTAGCTAACAGAGGATTTCGCTAATCGCCGACCCTGATGTTCCCTTTTCAGACGTAGACCTTGTCCTAACGGTTAGCGTCACACAAGATGCATATTCTATCACTCGCAAAAAACAGCGAGTTTCGTCTCCTCAGAAATTAAGTCAACTCCGTTGAATGATGAGTATAAGCCGCCTGGAAATATGGCGGGACGAAAAGGAGCTAGGGGAATATAGTCGAGGATGTATCAGAGGGGACGTATCCCGAGGTAAATTTTCGCGAGTTTTTACAGATTAGGAAAGTAAGAAAAAATAATTCTCTAACGTGTATTCACTTATGAGTTCTGTATAGCTTCTTTTCCATCCAGTTTTATTCCCTGATTATATGGAACAGATATTACGCCTCTTAAGGCAGCAATATTCTATTGAAATTATTTAATCTCTCATTCTAGACATTTCGTACCCTGACGATTTTGGAACGCCGAATATGGACTTCGTGTGTATAAATTGAAAAACTATTTTTCTCCAACGGCCATTAGGAGGTTTGAAAAATCAGATGCGCATTTCCGCTACCAAGCAGTCGTCATCAGTGGCGATTCGCCGGTAGTAGAGTCTAAAAGGATCGCATGAATTCATATGCAAAATCAAAAACTTAATATTCACTAACGGGAAAGTCGGGCAATATTGGATACATTTTTTAATATTCTAATTAATCTTAATACAACTACGCAATAACGGGGGTTGTATACCATACTGCACACTGTCCCATATTACCTGACTTTCCTCTAACTAAATACAGGAGGTCCCCGACTTCAGGACATCCGACTTATGAACCTTCTTACTTACCATCAATGCTCCGTAAAGTATTAATATTTTAATAAATCGGGCATCGCAGCGTCCACCCTCTGCGGAATGTTTTGCGACACAGTGGTCCGTTACACTCTTACTCAGTTACTTGTTCTTTCGACGATCGGGATGATAACCGAAGACAGCCGTAATTTATTGTTTTATACTATAATTCATTGCAAATATACAGCATTTACGCTTAATTGTTGGTTTAAAAGGCTTCTGTGGACTGACTTGGGAATCTAACCAACATTTATAAAATTTTCTCTTTGAGAAATTGAGTCCTGAGTTCCAAACCAAAGAAGAACGAACTTCTGGAACGCAACTCGTTCATAACTAGGGTACCTCCTGTGCTTTGAGTCTTTCGATGATTCTTCCGTATTTTCTTAAAGTTACTTGAGAAGAGGAAATTGGCTCCATAAATAGGATATTTTGACTAACACCCTAAAATAATAAAGATTTTTAACCAATGCATGCCACAGAATCGTTTTTAAATTAAGCATAGCATTTACGGACAAAATATCGGTACATTCACGGTAAATCACTTATCTCCTTTCATAGCTAACCTTTTCATGTCTTACAATCAGAGCTTCTTTGTCAGAACCCACTATTGAAGAGTCACCGCTGATGACATCTGCTTTGTAGCCGAAATGGTCATCTGATTTTCCCGACGTTTTTGTGGCTATCGGAGGTTGTTTTCCAAATTGATTTCAGCCATAAAGTGTTTCTGATATTGGTTTTTAGAATTCATGAATGTAATTTTTGTGTAATGGCTGTTCTAGGTGGACATCAAAGTTTAAAAATTGAAGTAAAACATTTATACATACTTTCAAACTTGTCTCGTTTATCAATATCTACCGAAGGCGTGGAATCGCAGTATATAATAAGAATAACGCAACTTTTTATATTTAAACAGTTTTAACTCGTTTATCAATATTTATAAATAGGCGTTTTAGACGAAATGTGGAATTTTTGTGAATACGTTTTACCAAAATTTACAGTGTTTCCGTTTGTTTCGTTATTCATGTAGAAGCTTGAATCAGGAATTGCGAAACATTTCACTGACGGTAATCAGAATTTATATCTCTATAAAACGCATTTAGACGTTTAAATAACACCTTCTCTGTCGTTCAGCGCTTCAAGTATATACTTATATTTTGGGCGAAGTAGATGCCATCCGCTTACATCGTCGCGTGTAATATTTTTTTGGAGGCGGTTATCTCGCATCCGTACTTGAAAAACGGCTTCAATTAGTGTTCCGTTTCCCCGAAAAAGTCGGTATTTCTATGTTCTCTCAAATCGACCTTTTCTCGCTTATAGAGGTCGATCGTCGTTTTTACCGCATACCGTCCAATCGCGCACGCAATCTTGAAGAAGCTGTTGGAAGTGCGTAATTATAACATCCTTAGTCTTTCATTTCCAACATCACTTTCTCGAGCACTTAAAGGGAATTGCGAAAAATGGTCTCTCCTTAAAATTGAGATGAGAGTTCCTCCTACCGTCGTCTAAGTAACGGAAGTAATTTAATTTTTACCCTTCTGGTTTATAGATTCGCGCGAAAGGAGTCTTTTATGAGTAGTCAAAGACTTAACGTCGGAGCACAGGAACCATTATTTATCCTGAAACCCTTGCTGACGTTGTAATAGAGAAATATGGCAGATAAGAAGGGTCTCACGAGTGGAGATTTGTGTCCAATATTGTCTTTTAGAGTGACAGATGACGCAGTAAGAATTCTGTTGAGAGTTTGCGAACGTTCGTGCTGGCAGTTTTAGCTCGATTTTTTACCAATCCAACTCCAACACCTCTCTCTCAGGCATCTCAAAAACTTCTAAATCCTCGTTTGGCAATTTCATTCCCTGCGCTTAACCTTTCACGCTTTAAATTTATTTATCTTCGTTACTTTTGCTATATTGCTTCAACTATGCTCTCTATAGATTTGCTTTCAAATTATGCAGAATTGAACATGAAAGTTACTAATGTTCATAATGGCTCATAATGCTATAGGTCCGAAATGTTAGAATAAAATAAACCGTAGCCTTGTTTAAACGTAAAGGTAATGCAATACAAACTTAGAATCAACGACTGTTGAATTATCGCTGGAGATGATTATTTGCTTATTGTTCAACCGTTTAATGGCTGCATAAATGGATATCATTTTGGTGAAACTCGTAGGGTGAGCTCTATAGTTTATTTTTGAACCTGTTTTATTTAAAATTATTTATCGAAAAAAATATTACGTTTATGCTGTGCAATTTGTTAGTGGTTTATTAAATTGAAAAATCTGGGAGGGACGACATAAATGAATATAAATGCTTTGATTAAGCGCTGACGTCCGAACTGACACGTTACAGACGCAGTGATAGGATCTAATGAAGATAAAAATAAATTTGACGCGTCATTATTTCGAATTGCCATTTAACATGCCGTGATTTATTTCCGTAATGATTTTTTAAATATTGTTTTTCTTGATTAATTGTTAAAAAGATTACAGAAACCGATGTGGACAAATGAAATCTGTCAGTGCTGCCTCAGTTTTTTTTTCAAAATTTGTTTCTGCCATTATTCGTTTCCGATAATCCCGGGAAAAAAATATCAATCCTTTTGGCAAAACGAAATAATGAAATTTTTGCCTCCACCTCGGGAAATGCGTCCCGCTATTACTTTTTTTTTTACAAAACTGCGTGCATCGTGTCGTTGCCTGAAAGTTCGCACGGGGAAAAGCGTCGTTTAAATTTATTTTTGACGAAGGGCTTCTGTCTATCTGCCCCATTCTCCAGCTTGCTCCGGCTGACATTTTTACCGCTGGCTGTATAGACGAGCAAAATATGTCTCCTCCAGTCAAAATGGCGTTTTTCCTGCCCGTTGGCGGCTTTATAAAAAACGCTTGTCCTCCGTGAGGTCATGCGCCGCTCTGTTTTTACATTTAATGGCGCAATTGGTCCTGAGCGGTCCCCTGCCGTACTCCGTTTAAAATAGTTACTATATTTTTGTAGCTTTTGTTTTTTAACTCGAGGAATGAAAAATGCACAAATTTTACCGGAGAATATTTAGCTCGGTTCAAATGTTGTCACGCGCATGCATATTGTGTCGCAATGGCGGCGTGTTTTCCGAATTTTGACGGCGCAGTAAATGGCTCCAATTTCGCCAATGGCGTTGTTTCGTCTGGATGGTGCGGTAAATGGCGATTTTTCGCGGTTGCGGTGAATGAGAGGTGAAATGTGGGTATGTTTTCAATTCATTGCAAGCATTGAAAAAAATGACGTAATATTTGTTACCTTTATCGGCATATATTGTGGGAAATATTTATATTAACTCCGTAGTCGTACCTTAAGTATATTCAGCTTACCCCATTGCGTTTTCATGCAATCATTTGTTGTTGATAGCATTCGGAGAAATCAATGTTCCGATTTGAAAACCAGCGAGCGGGTGTTTGTTCTTCTAAATTCAGAATTTGTGTGTTGGATTCCGGTTATTTTCAATGGAAATAAAGACTAATGATAAATTAAGAACTACGAAATGCGTGATGATCATAAATCCATTTCGAATTTGATAGTTATTTTTCTATATCGCCAATGCCCCGCAGTTTCTTCTCTATAGCCTGGACATCTTTCAGTACGGTATGAAGTCGAACCTCGATTACTCGAACGTCTGTAGCTCGAACTTGTATTGCTGGAATAAATATTTTTTACCTTCTTATTAATATGCGTTAACATGAATTATCATGGCTCGGAAGTTTCCGCAGCATTTACTTCTTTCTTTGAAGTTAGAATTATCTAGTTGCGACTGTATTTTTTGCAGTCAATATAATTCAGTCTTTACAGTATATATCGCGCAGTTTGAATGCCCGAATACGCCTGTTTAAAACAATAAATTTTATCATTCCGACAATATATTGTAGTCAGCGCTTGCAACTGACTCCACTGCACCCGAAAAAAATCGCCTTTTGTGGTCGAGTTAAATTCCGGCATTTTCGTGTTTTTTTTTAAATTCCTCCGGTGATTTCGCGTAATGGTCGCCGGGTAAATTAATTGTAGAGTTAAGGTTTTAAATTATTATGCCGCAATTGAAAATTTCCATTTAGAGCGTAATTAAATTAAATTGGCTGGATATATTTAAGTGGAAAGATATAAATTAATTATTTTTACGTACCGTTTTTAAAAAAGTGCATTCATGGTAATAAATTTTAATTTTAATCGTGTATCATATCAGGCAATATTTCTCCTCCATTGTTGAAATAAAATATGTGATCGACTTTTAGGGATTATCGGCTGCAGCGCTGGATCGAGTTTTTGCTTTAAGCTCCTAATTATTAATACGGAATCGTGTTCATGTTAAAGAACTTTTTCTCTTTTTGCAAAATTTTTGTAAAGATACTCTCTGGAAATGATTATCGTGATGATATGCCGTGAAACGTTTTACTGGGTCATGCAACCCAATGAAGGCTGAAATATTACCATAATCATCATTAGAAATTTCAGTCACCAAATCCAGTTCTTATTTAGAATTTAATTCGATTAGTTTTTTAGAAATAAAAAACTGGGGTATCATGTTTGCATCATGTTCTATATGGGCGACCTCCTAAATAAAAACAAAAATCGGCATTTTAGCTGATCTATTTGGAGAAACGCGGGTAGAATATATGCTTCGCTTTTAGCATAAAATTCCCCTAATGGTTGATTTTGCCCAGTTGATTAAAAAAAAGATTTTTCGTCTCAAACCGTCTATGTATAGTTAAAAATCATGTATAAGAAACAACTGAAATTCATTTTAACCTTGCGACGTAACAGCTTGATAAGCTATCAGATCAGTAGGGGA
The DNA here is from genome assembly GCA_028673005.1 of Tanypteryx hageni. Lineage (NCBI taxonomy): Eukaryota > Metazoa > Arthropoda > Insecta > Odonata > Petaluridae > Tanypteryx > Tanypteryx hageni. The sequence continues at coordinate 27,095,894 of CM054114.1, forward strand.
TTTTGAAATTTTACACCCCTAGGCCAAATTATTTTTCCGCCCCCTTTTGGCGTTTTTTCTAAAATAATCGCTCGTGTATAAAGTTTGTCTGTCCATCCATCCTCCTGCGGATCATAACAGTTAAATTTATCAAAAGTCTGCGTAATAATATCTCGCCACCCTCGCCTACTTTGGCCTTATTTCAAATCCGCTGCTGTATCAGATACATGATTAAAGCCATAATGGCGAAAATGTTTACACTAGGCTGTCATGAATAACTAAATGGAAACGGTTTGAAAATTACCCTATCAATTTGCTACCATTATGTAGTAGCCCATGGTTCAACACCTACATTCAAAGCTCTCCCTCCGTCTTCCACTGACATTCTCCTTCCTTCAAACTGTCAAGAAGCCCTGTTCTCATCCTTCCTCTTTGCATGTTACTTCCTTCCCTTGATAACCTTCTTCAACAGATCTCGCTGCCTCTCAAAATGTCTCCCAGCAGATTTTTCCTTCCACTTAGGACATCTACTTAATTCGTCTTTTCTGACACGATTTTTAAAGTCTAAATTCGCGTAACCTTTCCCTAAATTTAGGTCCCTATTTTAGGAATTAATGTTCTGATATCCTCACCTGGCTTAGTGGAGGTGAAGTTAAGAGTAAGTCACTCGCAATATTAAAGCACTCAAGTCCGAATTCTGGAGCTGGAAATTTCTGGCGTTGGTAATAAAGTACACGTAATTTTAAGACTGTATAACTGTAACAGTTTAGAAAAACCAAAAAATAAAGTTAATTAATAGTTCGATATGTTTGTCTTGGGTACTCGTGTAATTTCTGGATTGTATACAGTTTGGGTACGATATATTAGTGCAGAGATGGTGAACCAGTTAAAGAATTTTAAATTTTTGTCTAGGATTTTCATGTGCTAAATAAATTTACCTGCCCATATGAAAAATAATAGAAACACGAAAATTAAAAAAAGGTCGATTAACTTTTCTAATAACTCTTTTAAAGAGGTTTCTATAAAATGCCGTTGATGATAGCTATATATAGCTATATAGTGATTAAGAATATATTACTTAATCTTTTATTGGAGTTAAAACTGATTTGTTTATTGAAAAGTCTCATATAATTAAGAGGGTATTATCCGACGTAGTCAATTTGTTGATCAAAGTGCTCGCATCAGCAGCCATGTATGCGATTACTATGTAGCATTGGTCAGTTGGTTCTTTTATAAAGGTTCGAAGAGGTCAAGAATTTAGTGATGGATAATTATACTCACGAATCGAGATGAAGTTAAGATTGTTAATTAAGGTGTGAAATTCAAGAGAACCATATGGAAGGTGTCTAAAACGTGGCAATGAAATTATTCAGAGCAACTGAGAGGTGTGATACATGTAACGTAGGAATAACAGAGATTCCTTGAATGAAAGATTATTTAAAATTTGCAAAACACCGGCCATATAAGTTTATAACTAAATTTATCACTTTCCCTATCACGCCTTCAAACCAAACTATAATTTCATCATTTCCTTATCGCGAGTTGTTTAGGCCCTAATGCTCCTTAACTTTGGACGTCTTTCTTGCGATTATTTTCTCTACTGAAAACTGGAAATAAAAAGAAATCATAGACGGACGTCCCTCTGACTTTTATTGCGGTTGTAGTGGTGGAAGATCTCCGCTTTTTCACGATGACAGAGATTCCTATCGAGACAAACACGATGGCCATAGTGGTGTGCAGTTACGCGCGAGAAGCTTGTAGAAAAGGCAACTACAGGGTATCCGGGAGGTCCCTAACAATTCTACTTGCGCGTGTATATTATATTTGCCATTCGTTTTATATAGCAATTGTTATGCAATTAATTTCAATGAAACAGTAATTTTCTTCATCTTTCGGAATTGAATTGAATTAATTAATTAATTAATTAATTATTTCTTCCTCTTATGTTGTCTTATCCTTCTCTGCATTCCTCCCACTCTTTCTCCATCCCCCCCTCCATCCCCTTCCTCCATCCCCTCCCTCCATCCCCTCCCTCCATCCCCTCCCTCCATCCACTCCCTCCATCTCCTCCCTCCATCCCCTCCCTCCATCCCCCCTCCATCCCCTCCCTCCATCCCCTCCCTCCATCCCCTCCCTCCATTCCCTCCTCCATCCCCTCCTTGTATATCTCTTCTATCTTCTCTCTCTTTTTTTCTCCTTCCGTCCAACTTTCTCACTCCCTCTCTTACATTCTTACCCCTCCCACTCTCTCCCCTTCTTTCTCCCTCTCTTATTTTCTCTATCTCTTCCTCCAATTCTCCATCTCCCCAGTCTCTTTTTCCCACTCCCTTTTTTATCCCGCCTCTCTCCCCTTCTCTGTCCCTATTACCTCTTCCTCCCATTCTTCTCCATCTCCCCAATCTCTCTCTTTCTCCCTCCCCAATCTCTCTCCACCTCAATATCTCCCGCTATATTTCCCACAGTTTTCTCTCTTTCCTGCTCCCCATTCCGCTCTCTTCCCTCTCTCCCTCCCATTCTTATTACTCTCACCTTCCTTTTCCTCTTAGCTTCCTTTTCCTTATCTATCTCTCTCTTGTCTTCTTTTCTCTCTCACCTCCTTTCTCTTCTCTTCCCGAATCTCTTTATGCATCTCTTTTACTACCTCCCTCTCCTTTCTATCCTTAGCTCCTCTTCCGCAGGTGTTATGGTGAACTATAGAATGTAGGAAGAGGAGTAGTTGTTGGACTGGAAAGTTTCTCTCTATCTCTCTCTCTGTTTCTCTCCCGCTTGTCCGCTCGAGGTCATTTTACGCGGCATTGCCGTCGGATTTACGGCGTTACTCCAAAGTGATTCCTTCCCCTCTCTCCCAATCTCTCGCGTATCATCCCTCTATCCCTTTCTCTCTTCTCTCTATCTCGCGTCACTCACTCGTGACGAAGCATAACAGAACCTTTAGCAGTCTCCACTTTTGGTGGAGAGGATGGTATGTAACTCCGCCGTCCTTTTCCTAAAAGGTTAAAAGGTCGGAAAAAAACAAAACCCTTTGATTTCGTGTGAGTGAAGTGGTCCGCGTTCTTATGGAAACGTCGCGCTCATTTAACACTCCGTTGACCGGCGTTTACGCGGTATAGAGGAATTTTTTGATGAGGCTATTCTTTGGAGTAAGTCGAGGATAAATGAAGAACCGGTGGCATATATATATTATATATATACAAGTAGAAGGTGCTTGCATACTGCAAGCATTTCATCTCACCTTGATAAAACATTAATTTTTCAGAGAGATATTTCATCATTACAAATATTTCTTTAATTCTAATGATTTCTCCTCTGGTCCGGTTTTCGTTTTTTCATTATGGAACGATCATGGAGTAAAACAGTCACTAATTTTTGCAATTTTAGGAATATTATACTTTTACCACCTGCCACACATTTCAGCCAAATTTTAAATTTATAGCACAATTAGAAGAAATAACATTTATCTAATTGTTTAAATTTAAATAATTTTTAACGGCCGCAATAACGATTTTATGGATGCATTGAAATGTTTAATCGTTTATATATATTAAACTCGAAATAATTTAAAAATTTCTGCTCCCTAACTCGCCGCGTAGTGTATAAACCTTTACCTATTTTTTTAAACTTTAAGAATTTTTAACTGCCAAACAAATGAAAATATCAAAATTTCTACAATCCCTATTTCGTCGTTTTACAAATCCCACCGTTAAAAAAAAAATTCAGCTCCGTAACACATTCGAAAATACACTAACCTTGAAAATTTGTTTAAACAATTGCGGATTTTTAGCGGCCGCATTGTTGCACTTCTTCAAGATTTTCGTTTTTCTAGTCGGTTCTGCACAAAATTCTACTTAAGAAATAAATTTCGAATCTCCAGCTCATCTGAAAGTGCCTAAACATTAGCATCCTCCTATATGTTATATCCTCCTCCTCTGTAAGGAACGTTTATATATAATGATACTATTAGAAAGTGCTTGCATACTGCAAGCACTTCATCTCACCTTGAAAAAATATAAATTTTTCTGAGAGATTTCGTCATGGGAATATTTCTTTAATTCAAAATATATCACCTCGGGACCGATTTTCGTTTATTCATTATGGAACAATAATGGAGTAAAACAATCACTAATTTTTACAATCTTAGGAATATTTTTCTTTTCCCACATTGGGTTAACAATGCCACACATTTCGGCCAAATTTTAAATTTATATTACAATTAGAAGTGAAATAATATTTATCTAATTGTTTACAATTAAATAATTTTTAACGGCCAAAATAACGATTTTATGGATAAATTGAAATGTTTATTCGTTTAAATAGTCTAACCTCTAAGTAATTTAAAAATTTCAGCTCCCTAACTTGTGGCGTAGTGTCTATGCATCTACCTATTTGTTTAAACTTTAAGAATTTTTAACTGCCAAACAAATAAAAATATCAAACTTTCTATAATCCCTATTTCGTTTTTTTACAAATCCTACCTCTAAAAAAATTTCAGCTCCGTGGCACATTCGGAAATACATAAACCTTGAAAATTTGTTTAAACAATTGCGAGTTTATAGCGGCCGCATTGTTGCATTTTTTCAAGATTTTCGTTTTTTCTGGTCGGTTTTGCACAAAATCCTAACTGAGAAAATAATCGAATCTCCAGCTCCTCTGGAAGTGCCTAAACATTAGTATCCTATATATATATGCTATATGTTAAATGTTATATCCTCCTCCTCCTCTGTAAGGAACGTCTATATATAATGACTAGTAGTTGGTGCTTGCATACTGCAACCATTTCATCTCACCTTGAAAAAACATTCATTTGTCAGACAGACATTTCATCATTACAAATTGTCTTTTAATTCTAAAGATTTCACCTCCGCAGCGATTTTCGTTTTTCCCACATGTAAAAATAATAGTTTAAAACAATCCCCAAATGTTGCAATTTAAAATTTTTTACACTATCTTCATTATGGGCTACTAATGCTACACATTTTAGCCAAATTTTAAAGTTTAAAGTAGCACTTCTAGAAGTAAAATAATATTTTTCTAATTGTTTAAATTTAAATAATTTTTAACGGCCGCCGCAATTCATATATGGTGAAATTGAAATGTTTATTTGTGCACATTCACTACTCTGTAAATAATTTGAAAATTTCAGCTTTCTAGCTCATCCCGTAGTACCTAAACAGTTATCTATTTGTTTAAATTTTAAGAATTTTTAACTGCCAAACAAATTAAAATATCAAAATTTGCATAATCCCTATTTCGTTTTTTTAAGAAAACTACTTATAAAAAAAATTTCGACTCCGTAGCGCATGCGGAAATACATAAACCTTGAAAATTTGTTTAAACAATTGTGAATTTTTAGCGGCCGCATTGTTGCACTTTTTCAAGATTTTCGTTTTTTCTAGACAGTTTTGCACAAAATCCTATCTAAGAAAAAAATTTCGAATCTCCAGCTCATCTGGAAGTGCCTAAACATTAGTATCCTCCTATCATTATATATAGACGTTCCTTACAGAGGAGGAGGAGGAGGATATAACAGGAGGATACTAATGTCCAGCCCAAACTACAAGAGCTAGAGATCTGAAAGTTTTGGTTTTTGTAGATATGATGGAGAAACCTTCAGATAAAATGAGACTTCTTACCTAAGTGACATGAGTTCGACTCCAGAAATTCCGAAAGTTGCGTTTTTTCCCATAAGAAAAGCATTGCGCCATTTTGGTAAATTAATTTTGGGCACTTGCCCGTAAGCTAAAAAAATGAAATTTTCAGTGATGCTAGACGGCTGCAATATCTATTAAGAATTATTGTTAGTTTTACTTAGTGTCCTGGGTTCGACTCCAGATACCCCGGAATATCTCCCATAAGATAGCATGGGAAAACGTAATCCAGTGTGCAGACCAATCTAATAAGTTTAGGAAGCTGAAATTTTGCAAGATTATAGAACTTTTCTCATAACCAACTATAAAAATAGAAAATTTCAAAATTGTTAATTTTTAGGGGTTGTTTTAACCCCATTTGAACATTAAAGTTTAATAATTTTTTATGTACTACGGGATGAGCTAGGAAGCTGCAATTTTCAAATTATTTACAGAACCGTGCATTTGCATAAATAAAAATTTCAATCTCTCCATATATATATTGCGGCAACCGTTAAAAATGTTTAAATTTTAAACAATTGGAAAAATATTATTTTACTTCTAGAAGTGCTACAACTTTAAAATTTGGCTCAAATGTGTAGCATTAGTACCCTATAATGGAGAAAGTGTAAAATGTTTAAAATTGCAACATTTGGGGATTGTTTTAAACTATTATTTTTACATGTGGGAAAAACGAAAATCGCTGCAGTGGTGAAAGCTTTAGAATTAATAGAATATTTGTAATGATGAAATATCTGTCTGAAAAATGAATGTTTTTTCAAGGTGAGATGAAATGCTTGCAGTATGCAAGCACCTTCTACTAGTATGTTATATGTATATTATATCCTCCTCCTCCTCTGTAAGAAACGTCTATATAGAATGATATCATTATATATAGACGTTCCTTACAGAGGAGGAGGAGGATATAACATACTAGTAGAAGGTGCTTGCATACTACAAGCACTTCATCTCACCATGAAAAAACATTAATTTTTTAGAGAGATATTTCATCATGGGAAATATTTCTTTAATTCAAAAGATTTCTCCTAGGGACCAAATTTCTTTTTTTCCTTATAGAACAATAATGGAATAAAACAATTGCTAATTTTTGCAATATAATGAATATTATACGTTTTCCACATTGGGTTAATAATGCTACGCATTTATGCCAACTTTTAAATTTGTAGCACATTTAGAAGTGAAGTAACATTTATGTAATTGTTTAAATTTAAATAATTTTTAACGGCCGCAATAACAATTTCATTGACACATTGAAATATTTATTCGTTTAAATAGACTAAACTCTAAGAAACTTAAAAATTTCAGCTCTCTATCTTGCACCGTAGTATCTAAACATTTACCTATTTGTTTAAACTTTAAGAATTTATTACTGCCAAAAAAATTAAAATATCAAAATTTGTATAATCCTATTTAGTTTTTTTTTACAAATCCTACCTATAAAAAAATTTCAGCTCCGTAGCACATTCGGAAATTTATAAACCTTGAAAATTTGTTTAAACAATTTAGAATTTTTAGCGGCCGCATTGTTGAACTTTTTTAAGATTTTCGTTTTTTCTAGTCGGTTTTGCACAAAAACCTACCTAAGAAAAATTTTGCATCTCCAGCTCATCTGGAAGTGCCTAAACATTAGTACCCTCCTATATGTTATATATTATCTTTATATATATATAGACGTTCCTTACGGAGGAGGAGGATATAACATACTAGTAGTTGGTGCTAGCATAGTGCAAGCATTTCATCTCACCTTGAAAAAACATTCATTTTTCAGACAGATATTTCATCATGAGAAATATTTCTTTAATTCTAAAGATTTCTCCTCTGGACCGGTTTTTGTTTATTTATTAGTTTTCCGACATTGAGTATTGCATTTGCACAAATTAACATTTGAATATCTCCATAAATATATTGCGGCGGCCGTTAAAAATGTTTAAAATTTTAACAATTAGAAATATGTTATTTCACTTCTAGAAGTTCTACACCTTTAAAATTTGGCAGCTATGTGTAGCATTAGTACCCCATAATGGAGAAAGTATAAAATTCTTAAAATTGCGAAGTTTGGGGATTGTTTAATCTATTATTTTTACATAGGGGAAAAACGAAAATCGCTGCGGGGAGGTAAATGACGTTCCGCTACATAAGTCGAACGAATGGCGTGCAGGAGAAATTAAAAATCTGATTAATGATTACATTTCAGATGATATTTTTAACGCCCATGAGACACGCATGTTAAACCCTCAAATGTGATCGTTGTAGAGGAGGCAGGAATTTCAAGCAATGATTGACTACACTTTTTCATTGCAATTCATCATGAACTGAAAAGATTATCATGCCAACCAGTGGGTGTGGATGACGAAAGACTTTTAACGAGTGGTTTATAAAATTCGATACAAATATGAAATGGGCCAAACGAAAAATTTGAATGCTGATCGACAACTTCTTTGCTTACAATATGCTCCTACGTTTAGAAAATGTCCAGGCTATACGTCTACCACCAAATTGTACTTCCATTTACAACCATTGGATCGTAGCATAATTCGTTATGTTAAAGAAGTCGACTATAATACAGATGCATATTGGTCTCAACGTTCATAAAGAAGATAAAACTGACGCAAAACCAACAATTGACATGATTGTTGAAGCTTGCTGTTCGGTTTAAAATCAGCAATTATGAAATAGTGGGAAAAGATGGGAATTATTTCAGTGGAAACATCCAACAACGATACTAAACAAGAAGAAACTGAATCAGATGTTGAAATCGAATGGCAATAGAAATCTGTCACTACTGAGCAGGTGTCTCAAGTGAGATGTTGGGGTGGCAGAGTGGTTAGAGCGTTGGCCTTCCACGCAGCGGTCCTAGGTTCAAATTTGGCGAAGGTCGAATTTTTCAACCTGGGATCTTCCCGTTCCCTACTTATGTGATTTGAGGAGGCCGTGCAAGTCAGCGCTCCGTCCTTCGGAAGAGATCTAAAGCATTTGGTCCCCTTGGTGCTCTTTTAAAAGAGTAGGTTATTGCCGGCACCGGGTTTCCCTCCTCCCTTGTGAGTGTGTATAGTGTGTAAGGAGTAATGGCTATAATAATCCAAGAGGTTAATTAGCTAGAAATACAAGCCAAGTGAGATCCTATGTACGGAGCTCGTGTCTGCAGACAACCATGAACTCATCGCTTCCAGCTTAACCAATGGCGAAATTATTGAAAGCGTGAGGCATGGTGCAAAGCCTGACAAAAGTGAATTTAAAAATGATGAAGTGTGTGTTGGTTTACTGGGGCTGCCTAAAATTCGTTACAGAAACAATTCCGCATATTCAAAAACAGGCAGTTTCTTTCTTGTTGTAATAATGTTCCTGATGCAGTTTTTGTTCGTAAAAATGCTATTGATGAATATTTAATGACAAATGAACAAATCATTTAGTACAATCTAAAAATCACAGATTTTTATAAAAGAAATAGAGCAAATTACTCTTATTTTTTATTATGCATTAAGGTGTGAAATTAACGATAGTTTATATTTAACTTGCTACAGTTGTATTATTTGTGATATATTTAATTTTTTATAAATAAAAAATAATTTCAAAATTAGAATTTTAAGCATTTATATTTTTGTGGCTACATAATATTTTGACGTTTTATTTATTATTAATTAAAAATTTGAAATCAAGTAAAAATTACTACTACAGTTAATTATAAAAGTGCAATGGAACTTATTTGAAGAAGTAATGGACCTCGTGAAATTATTTTGAGTAACATTCGTTAGAACGAAATTTCAGTACAACGAAATGATTCACGCTTCTCGATAAATTTGCTGTAGCGAACAATGGTTCGTCTCTGCTCCCTCCTTGGAGCAGTACGCAGACAGTTTTTCACCACACCTATATGTACATATGATGGTGTAATTTATTTCCAGGTTGATCATTAATGGCGTAATTCTAAATGCGTTACCAAAAAACAAAAGATGGACGAAAACAAAGTGCCAACCTGAGAGATACTCGTGAAAAGTGGTTTTATATGGCGGTGAGTTCGTATCAGATTAAAATTTCCCAGCTGCCAGCATCGTCGACGGGAATTTTAAAATTGTTCAATATATTTTCATAAAGGGAAAGCCACAGGCAGCGATGGAATACCGGCTGAGGTACTTAAAGTCACGGGATCAGAAGGACTAAAAGCGAAATTAATTAATAAGATTTACGACACGGGAGAGCCCTCAGGATTTCCTAGAAGTAACAATGATCCTTCTAAAGAAGAAGCCAAAGGCAATGCAGAACGATAAGCCTTCTGTACCACACTTCGAAAATCATCACGAGGATTCTTAATAAAATGCTGGAGAAAAAGGCAGAAGAAATACTAGGGGAAGGTCAATTCGGTTTCAAAAAGGACGATGAACTAGAGATGCTATAGGGGTAGTTAGAATCATATCAGAAAGGGCAATAAGTACAGTCGAGATATCTGCGTGTGTTTCGTAGACTGGCAGAAGGCCTTTGATAGAGTAAATTGGATAATGTTGATGAAGATATTAAAGGCTATAGGTGTAGATTGGAAAGACAGGAGACTGATCAGGAATCTATATGTGAATCAAGTTGTAAAGGTCAGGTTGGAGAATGCGGACACCTGCGAAGTAAATATCGGTAGAGGAGTAAGACAGGGCTGTTGCCTATCGCCGACCCTGTTAAATATATATGGAGAAAGTCTAATGCAAGAAACGCTAGAAGGCACAGAAGATTTCAAAATCGGAGGAAGGATTATAAGAACAGTAAAATACGCGGATGATCAAGTACTTCTAGCAAGAAAGAAAGAACTCCAGAAAATGATAAATAGACTAGTAATAACAGGTAGAAAATACGCTATGGAAAGAAATACAGAAAAAAATCCAAGGTCTTGCGAATATCGGGCAAAGAAGAGAATCTGAACATAAGTATTGGAGGAAAGCCTTTAGAACAAGTTTCAGACTGTAAGTACCTTGGAAGCATCATAACAAGAGAAGCAAAATGTACGGATGAGACCAGGACTAGAATAGGAAAAGCAAAATCGGCTTTCAGAAGATAGAAACACCTATTTACGGCGAATATATGATATCCGCAAGAAGTTCATAAAATGCTATGTATGGAGTATAGCTTTTTACGGGGGTGGGGGGAACACGGACGCTACGAAAAATGACAGAAAATACTTGGAAAGCTTTGAAATGTGTACTTGGAGGAGAATGCTGAAGATAAAATGGACAGATAGGATGAAAAACGATGAAGTGCTACGAAGAGTAGGAGAGAAGCGAATGATTATAAACTATTAGAAAGAGGAAGGCAAACTGGATTGGACATTACCTGAGGAGAAAACTAGACGGAAAAGTGGAAAGAGATAGGAAAAGATTGCAGCTGATAGACGATTTGAAAGGGAAAGAGAGTTATCAAGATAGGAAGAGGACAGTGGAAAATAGGAGTATATGGAAAACCAGGTTTAATCATGAATAATCACGGACCTGTCTACGGACAGACAACCTATGATGATGATAATTTTCAGTTGGTGTTACCTTAGGTGGGTAGTTTGTATTCTGTTAAAATTTTAAGCTGGCATACGTTCGAGAAATAATTGTGATTTACTAAGGTACTGGTTTTGGAATAATATGAATTCAGATAGGGAGCATGATAGATTTATAACTAGACTTAGGATAGTTATTCATTTAAAAATGGCCAAATATGCACTAAAATGGGCAAAGTAAGCAATTAAAATTTGCAAAATTTCTTCAGAAATAATGAAGTAATAGTTTATTTTCAGAATTACATTTCTTCAATTGCAAACAAATAATATTAGGAATAACTATTATGATGAAAATTGACATTTCTTTAAACATTACGAAATTGGAGATATTTAGTTTGTAGAGAATCTACTTATTTACAAGTCATGGTTACACTTATTTATCATGTAGTGTAATAGGTGCTCAAACACAAAATTACGCCTCTTTTCACTTAAAATATTCTCGTACTCAGAAAACACGCTTTCAACATCACATGGCCCAATTGGAACATAATCCAACGTCACTACGTCTGATATTTCAAGGCCAAATTCACTGTCAGTATTTTCTTTGCCTTGAAGTACACCATTGAGGTTTTTTAACTTTTGTAAACCTGTATTATGTTATAATACTTTCTGCATTTTTTCGTATAACTCATTTCTTCCTAAACAACTTATTGCACATTCAACGTCTTCTAAAATGTTGATGATGGTTCGTAGTGGCAGTCCTTGTGACTCTAATTTTGCGATTGCGATGCAGTTTAATTTGGCACGAATAAAAGTAAGTTGCTCTTGAATTCCAATTTTTTTCAATGTGCCTTGAATCTCCTCGATACACAAAGATTCCTCAGGATTGAGGTCTTCAACTGCCCTTTTCACTAATTCATACTTGTCTGCATATCAAACAGCAGCTTTAAACCATGTTCCTCATCTTGTAAAACTGGTGAAGGAGGTAGTGGTACGTTGCCGCCTGCATCCGTAAATTTTTTCTTGGGACTTGGAGCCTTTAGGAATACCTTCTTAACAGTAGAAATCAGCGAAATCACACCAGGAAAGGATGTACATACTATTTTAGTAACTCGTTGAAGTCCATGTGCTACACAAGTTACATGTATCAGTTTCGGATACAATACCTGAAGACCTCCCATGGCTTTGCACATATAAGGGGCAGCGTCGGTGTAGACCATGAGAACTTGATCATATGCAATGCCAGGAGGTCACAAAAGGCTCAGTGAATTATTGAAAAAAGCAGCAATTGTTGAACGATTCACATTGTCTAGCATCGCCATAGTTAGTAAATATGATCTGCCTCTTTACTCCTTCACTCCCAGAAGACTAAATTGGTCACACATCTCTGTTCCACGTCGGTTGTTTCGTCAAGACACCCAAATATGTTGGCCACTAGCTTTTTCTCCCACTTTATTTAAAGTCACTTTATATAATTCAGGCAATAATTTTTCCGAATTATTGACTAATCTGGCACTGAGTGTTTTGTATACTTCTGCATAAATTCTACGAGCTGCTCGTTCTTCAGCTTAGCCAGTGGTATGTTTGCAGACAAACGACTTGCACAAATCTTCACCAAATTCTTTGCTTGTTGTTCCAGACTTTGCCTGTAGTGGACACTAAGGATTGACGTTTTCGCTCCAAATTAATTGCTTTATTTTTGCATGTTTTGAAGCTTGAAGGTGCTGCTGGACTTTTGGTAATTCTTTGCCACGATTACAGGGACCTCACAGTATTTACAGAATAAAACTTCCGTCTGTTGAAAAATCTTTGAACTCACTCACATACGAATTTAATGCCATATCAACAGTTCTCTTCTCTTCAGGAATTGTGGAAGTTAGACTGAAACTGTTTTGAAAATAAAGTACACAGAGTAAACAAAACTCTTTTAATGAACAGATAACATAGTTTCCACAGTAATGTACAGACACGACCGGTTTCAACGAGTAATCGCCGTCATCAGGTGCACAAGTAAAAGTCAAACATGAATATATATGATAAAGAATTTTGAAGGGAAGACAGGAGGGGATGGGGAACCAGAGGAGAAATGGGAAAAACCCGAAAAGGACACAGAGAGGGAGAGGGGGGAGGGAAAGACCCAAAAGACAACGGGAAGGAGGAAAGACAGTGCGTAACATTTTAAGCACGCCGCTTCCACTCTGCTACAATTTTGCTGTGTATGACATTGGAGTGATGAGGAAGAGTGAAAGGCGGTGTGAAGAATGGTTGCTTCTAGCATGAGTCATGCACAGGTGTCCTAGCATTGTTAATTGTCCTCAGTCCTGATCTAGAAATTATAAACCTTTCCACAAATATCAGCCATTAAATGGGAATAGGAATAAAAAATATGCACAAAAAAGCAAAATCGTCAAAATACGGACTTTCCCACGAAAAATACTTAAAATATGCAATTGCATATGCAATAGTTATGCAATTGCATAACTATCCTTAGCCTATTTATAACATTTGAAAATTTTCTCAAAAAAAGGATATTTTTAGCGATTACAAAAATGGCTGATATTGGATTTCTTTTTACTGGTTGTTAGGGCGTTAACATATGCTGTAAATGTGGTGTGAGTGTATATTCAAGGGAAAAAGGTGACTGTTCGAAAGAAGAGCACTGTAAATTTTCTAGTGGCTCTCCTTTATTAAAAAGAACATGTGGTTGTAATTCCTTTTGAAAATAAATGCTCATGTTAACCCAGTACTTTTTTCGTTTCATAAACCCGAAGAACCAAACGCAAAGCCTGCGCATGTTCATTCGGATCTGAGACTTGGTGGAGAACGTACGTGTGGATATGGGCTGGTCCTTTTTAATTCGCATAGAAATAATCAAAGATGGTGAGGTGATCGACTCATACATTTTGGAATCTTACAAGGGTGGATTGGAAAAGCATGAATTTTCCCCACCAGGCGACTGTGACGTTAGAATAACCTACGGACTAGATGACTTAGTTCGAAATGCTGGGAAAGAAGATGATTCCTCAGACCGAGGTGATACCTCTGTGAAACTGTGACCTATTTTCGAAATAGATAAGGAAATATTTTTGTAAAATTATGTGAAATAGACAACAAATAAATTCCTTTAAACATCATTTCTTGTTTTAATTTATTGCCCGAAAAGATTCGACGACATAGAACTTGAAACAAATACTGCAGAGGTGGTTTACAAGCCGTGCACTGCGGAATTCTTAATGTGTTCGCTTTTATTCCCTAAATATTTGGTGTTCATTTCACCAATTAAAGGTTTATGATAAAATAAAATAATGTAACGGTGATAATGTAACATTAATGATATAATAATTATACAAGGCAAGTGAAAAAGTTAGCGAATTTACATTTTCACAGAGATTTTGTATCCATAATTAATCATTACTATTACCCTCCTTAGTTAATGTATGAACATGTGCTGCTCACATTTTCCACGGAATGAAGTTGGTGGTATTGTATTGCTATCGTATTGCAGTTGTTGAACAGCGAATTTTCTTTTGATTTTGACTTTCATAAGGTTATATCTTGTAACAGTTGCCGTAGAATGTGTTAACAACATAGGGATAGTTTTGTATCTTAGAAATTTTGTTTAAAGTGAGGGGAGCTGTTTGCATACGGTCATCCAGGTGCACTGGATGAATATCGGTCTGGTAGACCGGTATAATATTTAGGTAATTCAAGAATGAAAACAAAAATTTTCACTTAAAAATTTGGGTTGAAACCAAGTTTTTCAATGAAACGAGTAATGTTTTCAACCTTAGTGCTCTGATCCGTAGAGAGAAATTAAACGATCTTGCATTGAAGAGTATGGGTCAGGTATTCACACTTAGCTGTCTACCTACGGCAGTAGATTTTGGTGCTGTTCAGTTTTTGAAGTAAATTTTTTATCAGAGAATTGGTGGCAATTTAAATAGGCCATTTTTCAATGTTGTGATTTTTTCGCTTCGTTTTTTTCATTTTGATAATAAACGGAGAGTAGTGTGTTTGGCTGGCCAGACAAACCAATGCATGTCTAGAGCTTTTTTCGTGTTCATACGCCAACTATTGAACTACTAGTGCATTGCCCGTCATATGACGGGTATCAGTTCTTATGTGGTTGAAAAACCCGTCGTAAGACAGGTAATCCTACTGAAACCATATGTCTTAAGTAATCGTAACTCATTATGGATGATCACAAAATTAGTTTATTTTTCTAGTGTAATTGCCCGTTGAAATTCAAAGGGGAACTTAGACATGAATAATAACAGCTGTAATTATTGAGTGAGAGCCGGTTTAAAATTTGCCAAAATAGAGAGAGAATTTCTTTCTCATTCTTATTTTCTCCAATAATGAGCCCCTTGTCAAAAATAAGTTAATAATAATAAATAAATTATAATATTCCCTCCCTCCCTCTCGACGTCCCTCTGTCTCCCTCCCTCTGCCTCAGTAGGTTTCGCAGGTGGATGGGACTTATTAGTCTCAATCTCGCCCCAAATAAAGACCAAATCAATCAATCTCCCTCTCTGCCTCCCTCCGTCTACCTCCCTCTCTCTTTCCTTCCCTCTCTCTTTCCTTTCGTCTCTTTTCTTCCCTCTCTCTTTCCCTCCCTCTCTCTGACTCTCTTTTCTCTCACCTCCCCCACTATCATTCTCTCCTGTCCCAATCCATATCTCCCCCTCTTTTTCTCCGTCTCCCTCTTTATCTCTTTCCTCCCGTCCTTTTCTAATTCTATACCTCCCTTACTCTCTAT
This sequence comes from Tanypteryx hageni, assembly GCA_028673005.1. Lineage (NCBI taxonomy): Eukaryota > Metazoa > Arthropoda > Insecta > Odonata > Petaluridae > Tanypteryx > Tanypteryx hageni. The sequence continues at coordinate 27,111,741 of CM054114.1, forward strand.
GTACCTTCCATTCTATATCCATTCCTTCCTATTTTCCTCCCCACATTCCCCTCTCCCTTACTCTACATCTATATAGTCGTTTAAATAAGCATAAGAATCCAAACTAAATCCCAGTCCCATTACGATTATGTAATTTCGCGAAAAGTCCTACGATAATTTAAGGCAATCTATGCACTCGTATATATTACACGTATGCGGGTTGAGGCAACAATTGATTCTCGAGGTTTAACAATGACGTGGTCGGCAAGGCAACATCCCGTTTAAAAGCCGATATTTTCCCTAAATATGTGATTTAAATGTTTATATGAGAGATTTCGAAAGGTAGGCGGAAAAAGATTAATAGAATAAGAAACTTCATTAATTTTCCTAAAACATAGCTCAAATTCGAAGATCGTACGTCAACTATTTCTAATTTTAATTTCCAAAAGAAAAAAACCTGCACATTAAAAATTCGCTTTTTACGTGTTATCTTACGGGAAACGGAAATCGTCCCCTCCCCCCCCGGAGTCGACCCCGGGTCTTTTTCGTATTTTTTTCTTCATTCAATTTTTATATCTGAATCAAATATTCCTGCGAAATTTCAACCTTCCACCTAATCGGGAAGTTTGTTAAAAACGCGTTATAGAGTGCCATTGATGACGTCAGCGTTATGCACAGAGTAAGGCTTTTATTAATTGAGATTAACCCGTTTCACGCCTCCTATTATACTTCCTCGTTCCAGCATAATTTATACCAGGGAAGTGTTGTTTTGGCTAAATTACTCTTGCTCTAATTCACGATACAAAACTAACCATAGGATATGTATTGTGGAAACACACAAATATTTCTCAATTTGAGTTTATTTAAAATGACAAAACCTAGAAATGAATTATAGTTTAACTGCTTTAAATAATGTAAATTGATTCAAACTATATTACAAGATATTATAAGAGCAGTACTTCATGATATTGTAATTGAATTTAGAAATATTAAATTAAGGCCACGCAAAGCCATTGGCCATTGGCCTAATGCATGTTATGTTTTTAGGCTGATTTCCAAAGGAAACAGCCTTATGAAATGGTCCTGTCTGTGTGTGTCTCCCACTAACCACTTTTGCATCAATGGACCGATTTTCATGAAACTATGGTATGACGCTCGTGCTGCCAAGGCTCACCTCCGGGTTGTATTTTATTTGACGAAGATTGAAGTCCCGGCTTCGATTCCAGGAACATATTTTCCCTATTTGTTTTACATAGGAAGTCTCAAATCCATCGTGCAGAGATGTTTTCTTTAATAACTTAAAAGATCTTAAAATTGTGATATCGGAAGGAGATTTGTAATGTTCTAAGGAGAAAATAACGTATATTCTAATTCTTATAACAGAATTTTGATAATTGATCGTATTTTCTTGAATTTATACCAAAACCTAGCGTTTTAAATCGATCGGATTGTTGCCATGGAGACGATCATTACCGAACTATGCTTGAGCATAGACGTGTGAACAAATGGATTATTTTCTTATCCGCTCGACTACTTTTCAGCAATGTAGCGTATAAACAGTAACATTTATTCAAGTCGTTTATTTAAAATAATATATGCAAAATATAATGTCAGAAAGAGATGTTAACATTGCTTTTAGTATTTTAAACCTGTTAATGCTCCATTATCTAATTTTTCTTTACCATTGATAAACTATAAACTACAAATAGTATTTATGGTGTGAGAATTCCTTGGAATGACTAACACATACTGAAACATTTTCTGTCAATATAAGAAATCAATTCGGAACGTCAACTTTGGGAAACCAGCCTGCATTAGTCTAGGTTTGGACCTCTTTTTTAGATATGCATTAAACAACGTAGCACTAAATAATAATGTGCCTGGAAACTGAACATTCAATACATTTTTGCATTTGCATTTATTTTTATTAGTTTAATAGTAGCCATTTTATTTATTTGCGTGGTTGTGTTTTTTCATAAGATAATGTTTATTCGGCAAGGTTTGGATTTTATCATTACGCTTGCTTCGCTGTTTTCTATTTTTATTCCTGGGCATGAATTTTATTTTTATTTGTTGCCTGACACTTAATCAATTAAAATATTTCCCCCCCTCAAAAGTTAAGCGAACCGAGCTCATAAAATTGCGTGAATCGATTGGACATTAAGGCGTATAGAGCTTGTTAAAGGTAGTGAGCACATTCCTTCGACCCTTACGTCCTTTCTTTATACCCGTTGCATGTTAGAGCCGTCCCTTCGTTGAAACCGACCCTTTTGTTATTGATGGCCATAACACCATTTCGCAGGCCTCGTGAGGATAGCGGCGGTCGGCTTACACGGGTGGTATTTTAGTATGAACGACTCTTTGGGTGCGTGAAAATGTTTGAATGAAATAGTTATTGTGAAAGGAAAATCAAATGTGTGCAGATGCATTTTAAAAAAACCGTATCGTGTTTTTTTATGGCTTAAGTATCTTAGTACGACATTGAAAGTGTTGTTTTAATGTAATAAGTTCAATTGGCTTAATTGATACATACAGATGTTCAGTTAAAAGGAATGTACATATACATGTTTAAGGGAGGAAGAGTTAATGATTATAAATGTTGGTCTAAATTAAAGAATTATTATAGAAGTTTTCTTATTTTACCTTCTGAGATATATTTCACTTTATTTATTTCATGAAAAACAAATTTCGCTGTCTATTAAGTATAGAGAATATGCAAAATACATAAAAAGGTTTTAGAGAATGAAAGCAATTAAAATTGCACATTAAAAAAGTCTTCCTCTTACCTTTTGAAATAATTAGCCAGATTTATAGTTTTTTTGTGATTGTCCTTTGAATAACCTTTGTGTTTCTTTCTTCCCTACATTAGTTTATATTAGGTATATATTATTTCTTTTAGATAATATTAGGTATTGGGTATTCTTTATAACGGTTATAAAGTAGATTTTTAGTCCAACAATACGCTCATTCTCGTGTTATTTAAACGGGAGAACTTAAAGAGGAAAAAATTATATATATATATATATATATATATATATATATATATATATATATATATATATATATATATATATATATATAAGATGTCTTCAAGTTGGCGAGCTGCTGGGGGTGTCGAAGCCGACACACATAAAACACAAAAAATACGGAAGCTTTCGGGGGTGATCCCTTCATCAGCAAAAGAGAGAGATAAGTGATGGACGTGACACTGGGTGGAGGCATGGGGGTGGAAGGGTAATGTGGTAAGGTCGGGGATTTGAGGATACGGAGGGAGTGGGGGAATGGCCGAAAAGGTGTGAAATTCTAGCGAAGGTTGAGGTCAGGAGGAGGGAAGGAGTTTAGAAGGTGGACGTGAGCAAGCTCCCACTGAAGGGGTTGTGGTGCAGACGCATTGTCGAGGAGAGCGCGAATTGCTCTCGCAGTGAAGCAATCATTGAATTTCAAATTGTGTTTATTCGCATGAACGGCCACGGGCAGTGGTCGTTTAAGAATGACGCTGTTGTGGTGGCCGTTCATGCGGATGTTGAGGGGATTGCTGGTGAGCCCAACATAAAAAGCAGGACATTGGGTGCATCTCAGGAGGTAAATGATATCGCGGGTGGTGCAGTTGGTAGGAGAAGTTATGGGGTAAGTGATGTTAGTGGTGAGGCTGGAGAAGGAATTGCATGGTGGGTTTATTAGGCATGTGAGGCATCGGGGTCAACCGCAGGGGTGAGATCCGGCAGGGTGCAGGGGAGTGGGTGCTGGAGGTTTCTTTTTGCATAAAATGTTAGCCAGATTAGGGGGTCGGCGGAAGGAGAGGATCGGTGGTGTGGAAAATGGGACCTGGTGGGGGGAGGCTGTGAAGATTGGGTAGGTGGCTTTTAGGACATTCCTTAGAATATCGTGGATGCCGGGGAAAAATAGGGTGGTTAGGGTGAATTAGGGTGGAATCAGTTATTGCGTAGGTATTGTGGTGGGAGTTAGGGATGGCGGTTGCGACTACGGATAATTGGGTTGTTATAATGTCGCTGCTATTCTTTGGGTATCATAAACAACACGTATAAAGTGTTGGCAGTCTCTGGCAAAGACAAGAATGTGTCCCATTTGGAAGATAGGCAAAGAAGTTTATCTCTGGACCTAAATGGGAAGATTTGTTTCCAGTTTTTTATTTGAAAACTTGTGCATCGAACGCGAAGCATAAAATAGCAAAAGAAAACTTGGAGTCAAATGGGTATGCTAATTTTCAAGAATCTATTATCACCAATCGTAGTAAGTTACAGCAGAAGACCAGCTAGTTTTAAGAACTTCGAATGGAAGATTGAGTGAGGATAGATGAAAAAGTCTTGATGCGGCATCGTGGTCGGGTTTGCGCGGCGTGGCGTAAAGGCCCTTTCCAGGCTGTCATGTTAACATTATCGAGAGAGAAGGAAGCGTAGAGTCAGCTCTTTCTGTTGGGGCGTCAGAAGCGTAGTCCTCTCGTGACGTCAGTTAGTTGTTTATGGTAAATAACGTCCGTGGTGGAATTTATTTATCGCTTCAGTTTATCGCGAGTGAAATACTCGGTTCCTTTCGGAATTTCATGTTGCCTTGCATAATGCGCTGTCGTTGCTCCCTTGTTTATGAAGGCTTTAGTTATTTTAGACCCTATCTGTAGCTTAGGCTTCGGTAAAGGAGTGGCTGACCTGTCTCCCTATGCTAAGGCCACGGGTTCGATTCCTCCTCTGGGCATGGATGGTTGATTGTTTCCTTTAAAAAGCATCCTCTAAAAGACCGGGAAAATACCGTTTAAGGACTAATCATTAAGAAAAGAATAATAATGTTTTGAAGAGTCGAGATTGCAAAGTAGTTCGAAGCAATAGAATTAAGAATATCGAAGCGTTTGATTTGGCCATGTCTTCCTTAAATTCATATTAAAGATTTTTACATACTTTTTATTTTTTCAAGCAGTCAACAGTGGGAAGGTGAAAGGTTCTGTTTATTTTTTTACTTCATCATAAATGGCCTCTTAAGAATCGTCTCTGGTTAAACCGGAGTCTACACATTCCCATCTCAGCTGCAACCTGTTCATTTCTTGAAAACTGTCTTTCCTCTTCTGTCGATTCATTTTCATTCGTTTTCCTCTTTTGTCATTCCTTTGACCTAATCTTTAGTCATCCCTATCCTAGCCTTCTTCTTTCGTATAAACTGCACAATCATTAGTTTCCTTCCCTTTATTATTATTCCTGAGTTTCGCATAAAACTTCAATTATATTTTCTGCACTCTATCTATTCCACATTTCTAAGCTCCGTGTAAGAGTTTTAAAAATCACGTCAAACTCCATTTCACAATATTTACAAAGAAACTGCGTTTTAAATTTGTACTTTATTTTAAAATATAAAGCGACCAAGGTTTCGCTGTGTCCGAAGCATCTGAAGATGTGAGGAGAAAAAACATTATTCGTGTAAAAACACAAAATTTTCATCACTAATCACTTATAAATTTCTGCAATAAATTTGGAAACCCTATATAACCTTGTATATTTATAAAAATGTTGCATTTGTATACAAATAAGTTTTTGATGGAGTTCTACCAAATATTGCCTTGTAGCGTCGAATATATCTAAGAGGAAAAATCCACAGATTATCGTCTAATAATATTTTCAATGATTTCACAAGTGGACGTCAACCTAGGGACTCCATTTATGGATCAAAAAAGTTTAAATTTGCTTTTAGTACCGTTGGTCGCCTATAGCTTCACCATATTGCATTATTTCTTCGACTTCATGTTACTTTTGGGTGGCAGTTTTATATAATTTCTAGCGGTAAACATCGCACTAATTTGTTCTTTTAACCGTACGTTTTCGGTGCTTTTTATTTAAAATGTATTTTCCCCCTTTCCACCCATCTAAACTTTGTCCTTCTAGTCCGTGCCCGTCGCCGCCCATTCGTGGACGTCGAGGGGCGTGGGTGTCCGGTCAAAAAAAATCCCGACTCTCTCTCTGCTATCTCCCTGTCCACTCGACCGTACTTCCCCTGCAACACCCTCGATTTAAAGCTATCTCCAGTTTTTCTCTTCCCTCTATCTTTCTCTCCCTCCCTCCCCTTTACCTCTTTTCACTGACGTCATCCTTGTGAGGGATGGGGCGCCGGGAGGCATCCTCACAAATTTCCCACCTCTTCCCTCCTTCCCTACCTAACTCTCGCGTCTACCTACCTCCTCCTCCTCCCCTTCCACTTAACTCTCCCAGCACCGGCTATTTAGCATCCCAGAAGTGTGCTCGATTGAGCCGAAAATTGATTATTTAGGTAATTATGCTCTATCGGTATGCTCACGTTCTCATTTTTTGCTTTTTTCCGCCCGCAAATTCTTTTTCTCTCTCACTCTCTCCTCGCTTGCGGACTTGTGGCTTTTGATAGCTGAGGGATATTTCTCCTGTACATGTCCGCAGTGGAGTTTTTTTGTTTCAAATTCCTTGTTGACCTTTTATTTCTTCTCGTTGTGTGTATTTGTTTATTTTGGGCACAAAAGTTGCCTTGGAGATGAATTGCTTCGTGTGTATCGTCATTATGTTCAGAGGCTGACGTTATCTACCCTGATATTTTAAAGATGACCCATCCGGTATAAACGGTCATATTTCATTCGTGATCTGAGTTGAATAATCTGGAGTGAATACATTTTTGGCGATGGGACATTTGTCCAGGAAGAAAGGGAGAAACTGAGTTTTTGGTCGTTAAAATCGCAGAAATTATGCAGAAATTTTTGTTATCGTAGTTTCCGGCGGAGATTAGAAATACTGGAAGTTTGGATCATTTCCGATGTCTAGATAAATGCTACCTTGGGTAATCTAACGTGTGATTAATTAAATAAAATCTTTTTATCACGTCAAATTCGTTTTCTGCATAATAGCATTTAATTTCATTAGAAGGGTCTGAATGAAAAATGTTTTCTCTCAGTCGGCCGTTTAAGAAATTTACGGTAATTCTGGCAAGTTGTTGAAACCTGAACTTAATTAATCGGTAGATTTATTGATGATCCACGTTATGTAAATAAATTGATTTCTGATTGTTGTGGCGGGTCATTTTTCGGAATTTTTGAAAGCTATGCAAGATTATTGTTATTGTTCCTGCATATTGCGTTGACGCTATAGGTTTTTAGAAGCAAAAATCCTGGTACCGTAGCACTTCCTCAGACGCTGGGCTCGGAAAGCAGATCCCGCCAGAAAATTGGCTGTTGTAATATTTTACAATATTTTATATCATCGTGCTAACAATCCGAGAAGGTTAACAGGAGCCCGGAAAGTTTTCAGTCTTATAACTTCACTTGCTTTGCGCTCAGGATTAAACGCTCAGCTGACGAGGGTCTCAGCATCGTTAAAAACTGTCCGTTTCATTTATGATCCCATCCGGATCGGGTAACCCAAACTGTTTGCATGAGAAATCTCATACATAAACACATTTTTTACGTTATTTTATGCCTTCCCATGCTTTATTGATTCATATCCTTTTGTTAAAGACAAAACTGTGGTGTATGTATTGTGTACGGTAACAGTAACAGTCATTACATACTAACCACCCAGAAAATTCTATAGTCCGGAACGTTTCCGGTCCCGAGCTTTCCGGATTAGAGACGTCCAACTGGGTTAGGCTATACGCATTTTAAGTACGTGCCACTAAGTTAACGATAGCTTTCAATTTCTTCCTATGTAATGAATATGGGTTTCATATAAATAATGAATAGCAAAAATTGTCGCATTTCTGAAACGCCTGCGCCGCGGAGCATATACAAAGTGTGCTTAATGGGAAGTCCGGCCATGTGCATACGTACCATTTTTAGAAAAGAGCGGGGTGACGGATAATCCGGACATGTTTCCGTCCCGAGATTCTTGGATTTGTACGGTACGGTGTATCCGTAGTTAAATTGACGGTGTCACAGAGAATGCGCGTTATTATTAGGGTATAGATTTTTCGGGTTCAGAAAGAAACATTTCATTCGGATGGTAAATATCGGATTTTATTATTTTCCTTTTCATTCGGCTTAAAATCGGGTATAAATAAGTTACAGATTTTTCGAGGTTTTAAAAAAGGTTCAATCTCTGGTAAATTTCGGGTTTTATTATTTTGTAATTCGGATAAAATTATTTTAAAATAAAAATCTTGTTTAACAATTAAAATTTTTTATTAACAATCAAAACTTATTACTATGCCTTAAGTATGGTTGAGAACGTTATATCTTGTGTTAAACACCTCCAGGTGGAGAGGAACACCTCGCAGGTTGCACAAACATCTTGCTTCCCGTTCAACTTCTTTGAAACCGCACCAGATATTAGTGAAATAATTTTTCTTTCGTAGTGTTTTCAGCCAACATACACTTGGACTCTTTCTTCCTTGTCCTACCAAAGACCTAACAGCGACTAGCTAAAGCGCGTCCTTGACTATTCGTGGCGCGAGCAAAACAAGGAGATTAAGATTGTATTACAAAGTAAGCTTACGAATAAATTGTTTACAAAGAGAATAAACAGACTGATCACGAACATCTCGGACTGCACACAAGTGCTGAGGTGCCTACAAGCGCCAGAATAGAAATTCTGTGACCAAATCTAAAAAAAATATTTATAAAAAACTAATAATTTCGGGTTTTTTCGGGTTTTATCTGAAATTTAAAAAAGGCAATCGGAGGAAAAAAATCTGGTAAAAATAGGGTAAAACCCGAAAAATCCATGTTATTATACAGTTATTATGTAGAATCATTTTCCACACTTTGTTAAATATTTTCAGTAGATGGCGCGGTGGGTAATTTAGTCTTGGTTAGTTATTTTTTTAAAACGATGTGCTCATCCAATTTCATCGTCTTTACCTGAACATGTTCATTTGTTTTCCTGATTCTATTTTTCGACCATTAACAGGCAGGAACAAGTATTTTAATCTGCTTCCTTACTTTTAGGATTTTTGCCATTTTTACTTAAAAATAGGACTTTTGAATACACGAGGAATTCCTAGAGCTTTAAAGTTTTCCTTTAGAAGATTTTTTCAGCCGCAAGGCAATAAGGCTACGCGATACGCCACCGAAAAGCTTTCTCGTATACTCGACATTTCGGTGGTGTGCCTACATAGAATTATAGCTATTATAAAAGTTTTCTACATTGTCTTCTCGAGGATGCTTTGAAATTATATTTGGATAAAATTTTACGGAGATTTATAACGTGTGTTGGGATAAATTAAGAGTTTATAATTTGACAGGAACTCTTTCCATCTTTTTTCTCAGGATAATTTTAGAAAATTCCGTTTGTGATGCTCGTCTTATTTCCAAATACAGGGACAGTCAAGATATTCCATGGAAAACCTGTTATTGCCCAGATCCATAGTGTATGGGTCTACTCTCTCCCTTCTCTGGGGCTCTTTGTTTTCGAAATCCCCTGCCTCTGATGCCTCTTCCTTCCTCTATCAATATTTTATCACAGGGTTTCCGACATGGTATCATCCTATCTATCCTTTCCTTTCGCCGGCGCCCCTTTTCCTATTCCCGCGAGGCTGGACCGAAAATAACCGTTACTTTTGTTATCCCATTCTGCTCCTGTTATTTCTTTTACTTTACTTAGTTAGTCCTACCTGCCTTCTTAACTTTTTCCGAACTCTTAGCCATCTCCTTTCATTATGACTTTAATCTTTAACGTTGATAGTCACATTTGGTTTGCTTTAGGGCCGAGATCGGCAAACTTTTTTACATTGTTAGTCGCATGCTTAGGAGGGCCGCATTGATACTAGCGAATACTTGGGCGGGGCGTATAAGAGTTTAAACTGGAAGTTACCTCGACATAACGTTCTATTACATAAGCGGAAAGCAAGCCGATTAATTTTTTTAGCGTTGTAATTTAAAAGTTCAAGATGATATGACCATAATTTCAATAAACAAATATTAAATCGTCTGCGTTGAATTTTGATGGCCACATGCTGCCCGCCGGCTGTGATCATTCGATTCCTGCCCTGTGGTGCTGGAATATTTCAAAATTTGCGGAGGACTTTGTAATTTTGTCCAATTACAAAAAAATCCTAATCGTTTTATAAGTTTCTAAACAGTAATTGGCTCCACGTGTTGGGTTACATTGCTGTACACGCAATACCTCATTATGCGAAGCCTTCATATTTACGATAGCCAGTTTTTCTATTCTTTTTTTATTTAATTATTTTTACTTTTGACGAAGTGTTTGACCATTTTGTCGGCTCACTTAATATTTGGATATATCCCTTGTTTCAAGCGCATTATTACATAGGCGTTTTTTGGACACCATAGCAAAGGAATATTTCGAATCAGTTTCTATTAGTATTGCTTAGATCGGAATTCGGTTGGACAGCGAGGGTTTACAGCTTAGGGCCCCGAATTCCACGTAAAATTTGCCTTTCCTTGGCGCACTTGTTGAAATGTGCAAAAGTAGCAGTCGTGTCATATGTCATATCGTACTTTTAATAAGTTGCGCCACGATGTTTGGGAAATTTTTTACGGAACTCCCGAAGCGGTTTTCTAGAAGTCGACGTCGCAAATAAAATATTGCTACGTCGTGATCATCATAAATTATAATTTATGTATTATTCGATTTGCGTTTGTGTATTCCGTAGGCTTCGAAAATGAAAATATCGCCTGCATAATGTGGACGACTGATAGTATTAGGACCGTGTCCGTTGACCTTTCGGACTTCGGATGTTTTGATAGACGGTCTCGCGGCGAAATAAAAGCGATCTCGCTCTCTCGAACATGAATTATTCACGAATAAAAATGTTTATTTTTTCTCTCGTAATTCCTCTCGTCGCCGATCGTTTCTCGGAAGACATTTTAACGCCCGAGACGTTTAAACATGGCGCGAAGACCCTTGCGTTGTGTCGTATCGGGGAATGGCTTTTCAAGCATACGTTTTGCTCCTACGGTTGAATTTTGGTTGCTCCCTTGCAAACACTTGCGTAAATAATAATCACCTTTCTCGACGCGTTTGAAGTTTGTCGAATGTTGTTGATAGTTGGGTTTATTCAAAGGAATTTTTCGTTTATTTTGGCCCCTGAGGCGTGCTTTTGGGTTTCTATCGGTTTATTACCTGCTATTGTTTGTTTTGTTTTTTAACTCGATTACCTATTCCACTTTGGAATATTTATGTCAATAAATTAGTGACAGTACTTTAGGAAGTAATTCTTATTGAGCATCATAGACTTAAATCTCTGAATCACATAATATTATTAATTTTTAGGCGTTCTTTACCAGCGAAGCGGTAATAGCGGAAAGCCTTATGGACACGTCTAGTCCGTCCGCCCGTCGTAACTTTCATCTCCTAAACCGCTGGACGCATTTGAATTAAATTAAGTAGGAGTGATCCTTATTAAATTTTTTCGCACAATTGTGATTTTCAACTGAATCCGTCAATTAGAACTTTCACTTTACATAATTACTTTAATAAACTTATACTCGTATCTCGTTAAATGGCATCCGTCAAGCAACAATGAAATATCAAACTTTTATCTCCCTAGCTCTTATATGATCTGTATGTAAGGTATAAATTATAAAAAATTATTCGGATAGAGAACAACATTTACTACAAGATACTCCCCAAGACCATATAATTACGACATAGTTTTGGGGATAAAAATTCGGTAATCACCCAATCTTTCTATACCGTTTCACACATATTTCCCATTAAGAAATCTCTGTGTATTCCATCTATGGAGCATACTTTTCCATCTTGTTATTCTGAAGGAGGTTATTCTGAGGTTATTTAAATTTGCATGTGTTTGATTGGTATTTAAAGGAATGTCCGTATTTTTATCCATACGTGGCTCGATTTGGAAAATGAAAAAGCTCGCGTAATTGATTGGCAAATTTATCGGTTAATCTCCGGGTTTATTTTGCGCACGATTCGCTACGGAGTCCTACTTTGTATTCTTAGCTGCCACAGAGGTGTGGACGATGTCGCATTTGTTGCATCTTTACAATCAGTCACATTTGAAAACTTCTCTTACTCTGAATGTCTCACAATTTTTCGATAAATGACATTTTAAATATAAATCATTGGTTAGGCATGTATGAGACGCAGTTGTGATTAAAGATTTGGGATCAGTTCTATTATTATCACGTGCATCGGAATCTATTGAAGATTTCCCACAAGTCAAAGCGTCTTTTGCAAAGGGGTTTTTCTTTTTATCCCAGGAAAAAATTTAATCGAGTTTTTTAATCGATAAGAAAGTGGGGTGAAGAAGAAACTCGCCTCACAGCTGCGAATAGAATTTACTGAGAGAGAGAGAGGGGGAGGGAAAGGGAAGGGAGGGAGGGGGGAGGGGAGGGAGGGTGAGAGTGTAATTAGAAGCTTCGGATTTTTGAAAATTATTTATCGTTCATCCAGCTCATTTTTTTCGTGAAATGAACGTTTCTCTACCAAAGGTTTAAATCTCTCAAGTAAAAGTGGTTACTTTTGCCACTTCGTATTTTAATGCGCATTAGGGGAAAGTTTTTTATTTTTTCTTAAGAATGGATCAGCAGGTTGAATGGAGTTTTGGGACTTTTTATGAATTAATTAGTCCGTTTCGTGCAACGGAAAATGTTATATTTCAGCGTATGAATTTAAATCGCATCGCGTTTTTCGGAGATTATTTTAAATGCGAAAAAATAAATAAAACCACCACCAGTGTCAGCGGACGAAGGTAACTTTCCTGCCCTGGAAGCTGGCGCCGCATTAAAATATTCACCGAGATAAAAAACTTTGCAATGCATTCTGTAGAGTTACTGAAGGGAAGAGGGACTTTTACTTTCTCCATATACGTAGTATAGGGGAAAGTATTAATATTCATGAAAAGAATCGACTTCGAGATTTCAACGGAAATATACGTTTTGAGGTCCCCTGAACACGTTTTGACCATTTTCTCGATGATGTCTGTCTGTGTGTGTGTTAGTGTGTGTGCGCGATAGCTTTTTGTGGGTGCTCTAACTCAAAAACTTTTAATCAGATCAACGAAATTTTATATTTAACATTTTTATAAAAGTCAGAAGAACTGATTAGTTTTTCGTAAAAATCGGTCAACCGGAAGTGGGTGTTTACTCTTGTCACTTATCCGTTATTTTGAAATATTTGCTTCAATATGTGATGCATGTAAAAATGTATTGCAATAAAAGTAGTAGGAAATGTAATTTTCTACAACCTATGTTTGAACCTTTTTTCATATTAGATGGCTGAAGGGATTTGGATGGAGAGAGGGATATGGATGGAGAGAGGGATATGGATGGAGAGAGGGATATGGATGGAGAGAGGGATATGGATTGAGGGATATAGATGGAGAGAGGAAGTTGGATGGAGAGAGGGAATTGGATGGAGAGAGGGAATTGGATGGAGAGGGAGAGTTGGATGGAGCGAAAGGTTGTATGGGGGAAAGATTTGGTAATGGTAATGTATGTATTGGATTGAGCTTGGAATAGGATAGAGCCCAGGGCTTTGATGGAGCGTGAAGATTCATTGGAGAGGGGAGATTAGGTGGAGGTAAAAGATTGGATGGATTGAATTGAGAGTATTGGATAGAACGAAAGGATTGGATGGATCGAGCGGATTAGACGGAGCGGGAGAACTTGACATAGATGAGGCGATTGTTTGGAGCTGCGTTTTAGGAGAGAGTGTGCATAAAAGGGAAATAATTCTCCTCGAGAAACATTTCGCATCGAGTTGAAATTTCAGCGTGATTAGATTTCGCCATTTCTTGTATTCGTAAAAAAATTCTCGCGCGCTCGCGTCGAGTTTCTGCATTATCATTTTTTTAAATTTGGAGCCTACGGCTGAAATATTAACATCCGCGGCTCGATTTTAGCTTATAAGCTCGTCATGGGGTTCGAAACACGAATGAATTCATTCATACGCGAGTTGCGTTTCCTTCCGCCGAAAGTTTCTTTTTTATGTGGAAAGTGAGGCCCTTTTACTTTCGGGCCGATGGGGAAAAAACTCCGACCGTTGGCTGTTTCCTTCGGGGGTTAATTGGATTTTTCAAATTGGGGATGTTCGATCTCCCGTGTAACGAGGGAACGTAGGAGATGGAGGAAGAGGGTGTCGTCGGTATGCGGCGAGGTGACGTCACGGGAAAAATGCTGAAATCGAAACCGCTGGAGGGGAGCCAAGCGGAATTCCGCACGTTATTTCTCCCGAAATGTGAGTCACAATTTTGCTTCTTTCGGTATAACGAGTGATCTCCGTTTCAAATTATGCGTGTCAAATATTACGCGGTCGAGGAAAGCTCTTTATGCAGGAAGGAGCGCCGCGGAAAATTCTAAAGATTTTTCGATGCGAAGAATTTGGTTTTTTAATTTCTCACATACGTAGTGTATAGAAAAGCTATTGTAATAGCAAAAAATGACTTCGAGGTTTTGACGGAAATGCACGTTTTAGGTGTCTCTTGAGTCCAAAAAGGTGATTTTCGCCACGCCATCTGTCCGTCTGTCTGTCTTTGCGAGGCGCCAAAAAACCTTGACGGTTCAACGAAATCGAATGATGTTTTGTATTTAGGCATAACATTATCCCGAATAGTAACTCTGAAGGGATGAACGGTATAGCGCAACAATGAAGGGCAGTTGATTCTTGTTGATTTTCACAAAATGTTGATTTATTAAAAAATGTCTGGAACGCATTTGATTAAAATTCACTCAGTTATAGAGCTTGTAGTCATAAGCAACAAAACATTAGCTATAGTACTCAATAAATAACTATATAGCGTCCAGTGACATTATAATATGTGTATATAGATTTTTACCACCAGCTACCACCCAGTTCTCTAAACAGTCTTCTTACAGCAATAATACTTCAACCCCTATTTGCCTTCGTCAATCTGTAATTACTTGATATTCATATATGGTATAACTATGTATCAAGTTTGATTTTCGCGTATATTAGATAATTAATATATTGTACCACTTACGTGCAGAAGACATTTTCCGCGGTTTTGTTGTTTTTGTAGCAGTAATAAAGATCAGATGTGTACGTAGTATTTGAGAAAGTTTGTGCAATGTATATTCTATCGATTTTTTAAAGTAAGCTATTTGGAGATCCTTTCCCTGAGATTGCAGTCTAGTATTGACCCGTAATGCGAGACGTCGCAGAAATAAGTGCCAAGAATTGAACGAATTACGCGCGTTATTCGAAGTTGTTACTGATTTCGAAAGTATTCACTAGAATTAACTTTCATTTTTGCGAATTAAATTCGTAGTCTCATAGAATGGATTTTTGGCTGATTTATGACTTCACTTGGCGAATATACTCATACGAGAATTGCATTCCCTAAATTTGTCATGTCATGACGAATCAAGTAACCAAGTTTCTAAAGGCGATAAGAATTCAAGTTGTAAATTCCATGCGAAAATTATGCGACAATAGTAAAAGCCGTGAAAATTTCTCGCTTACTCGGAATTATAATTGCCTGTAAAATGAGTGAATATGTAATACGTTTCTTAGAAATGCAATTTTTGAGTGGCGAGTATCATTCGTCTTTCACTTACAAGTAATTTATCGCCCTAAGCTTGTATATATAAATGGTTACAGTGTGTTTTCAATCGCCTGTATTGTACTTTTATTATTATGCTTTGAATAAGAATGTGCAATTTTTATCATTTATTCCTTGTTTTAGATTTAATATTATTAAATCGCTACTCTTTCGAAGATGTAGCTACTCTGTAGTTTGATTTTACATCGAATGTTTTATTTACCGCTTCAAATAGGAAGGGAGACGAGAATCTGTCTAATTTTAACACAGCAGTAGTCATATTTAAATTTAAAACCAAGCACAATGCTATTTTTAAGATTATTTTGTAGCATTGAATCGATCACGCCTTAAAAAAAAAAGATTTTGGTTTGTAGAAGCCTATTAGCAATTAGTCTGAAGAAATTAGGCTGCATTGTAGGAGAATGTACATATTTCTACGCTAGATCTCTGCTATTAGTATGTGCTATTTTTTGTATACTCCTTACACAGCGGTTGAATAGGTTATAAGGGCCAGCATAAACAGATACGTAAGATTTAGGCTTATTGTTAGTAGGTATTTCGGTGGACGTATTGCGAAAGATATACAGCAGCGACCCAAATCTTGTATTTCACTCGGCATTTCGAGAAAATGACCATCAAGGAGGAATATTTATGCTGACGCGGTAACTTGAAAACGGAACATTAACCGATCTTAGTAATTTACACTGATTTGTAAATTGCTCTCGAATTTTATATGGCTCTTTTAACTCTTTAAACGAGTTAGAAGCCTGTTCCGGTAACGGCATCAATTAACTTGCGAGAGAATTAACATATTTTAATGATAAATTGTATACGTGACATAAATGTTGCCTTCCAAACCAACATTCCGTTTAATGCGATGCTGGTTCAATTGCCAGTTATAGGTATGAGCTATAGGGATACAGGTATACCCTGATTTGCGTCGACTCAAAGTTACTTCGTTAGAGGTCTAAGGTTGTTTAAAATTTTCTTTGCCATCTTTCTGCTGCTATTATCTTCTTAAAATACTAAATAAAAATCCCATACTGCGATCTAAATTTCTACTCTCTGTAATATAACATCTAAATAGACAACGATCTTAAATGTATTGCGTCACTCCAAACTCAGACCAATGTTCCAAGGTGATTGCTCGATATGTTGATTTTGAAGGGTTTTGTAACGAGGGACCCTAGTGATCGAAATATATGGTGAATTGGGACATGAAACGCTTCGGAACACCCAGGCACAGAAGCAATTTTTTCAGGTCCGAGCTGACCGCAGTGTCACACGACGGCCAACCTTTAGAATTTGTCGTCACTGTGGGGAATTTGTCATGTAAGTGAAATTATGACTCTCAATCGTAAAAAAATTCCGCGCTGAATCTGATTATAGCTTTCTAAAAATTGGGGAAAATTGTTCAATATTAGAGAAACTAAAAATATCGGCACCGTAACAAGATTAATAATTCTAATTACAGTACAACTTCGTTTGTACAAATTTCAAGGGACCTAAAAAAACAAGTTCGTTATAACAAGAAGTATATACCTAGGTTTTTGCAGGGGTCTGGATTACACTACATACTTATTAACGAGCGTTTTATATTATCCGAGTTTTTACTATCGAGACAACTGTAATTTTATTTATTCTGTCTCTTTATTCTTAAACACTACTTTCATAAGAATAGGCTGCTTTTCTACTCCAATGATTAATAATTCTCTGGAAATAAGACGTACATGTGTCCTGATGACAAAACAACTCCTGCGCTTTGAGAATCACTCTTGCGGACAGGCGACCACGACCAAAATTCGTATTAGAAAAGCAGGAGTGTTGCGATCCTATTGCGGGCGATCCTGTGACGCAGCACTGCTGTTTACTCGGTCTGGGAATTCTCATTTCCGTGGCCACCTAATACTGTTTCCATTGGATCCATTACTTGCGTTTTTTCCCGTCCAAACTCATGCTGTTTATCGTCTATCAACATTGAGGGGTTACTGCAATCGAATTGTCCTAAACTCCTGGACGCATCCCCCTCATAACATTGATTTTTATGGGAAAAACTGCTTCGATTTACGTTGATCGCAAACTTTTTCACATCCGTACGCTTCTTGCTCATGCAGTAATGTCATTAGTAAATAAACAAAAACTCCTTCACCGTAAATTGGAAGAGAATACTCACGCTGCCGGTTGTTGGTAAACACCGTCGTAGGACCTAAGTCAAAAGGGGACACGCAAACGCAGAAACATACAAAAACCACTCGCACAATAAACTCCGATATTTCTACAGCTAAAGTGTCATCTTCCGTAGTGTGGTGTGTAGGAGGGAGAAGGGGGTATATATATATATATATACAAGGAGTTACCGTTGGGGAGAGGGAGGAAAAGTGAAAGGATTTGGAACGGTTAACTGATTAACTGAAAAAGGGGAGAGTGGAGGATGGAACCTAAGTCGTTGTTCATCATCGTGCTTTTATTTTGATTGCGTATGCATCGAGTTTATTGTATTGGTCGATTGATTTGAGTAAGGATAGGTTTTCTGTGGTGATAGGATGGTGGGTGTCAAAAATATGAGTTGCAATGCTTGATTTGTTTATTCTGTTGTTTTTGTAGTGTGCTATGTATTCTTTAAGCCGGGTTTTCAGTTTGCGTCTAGATTGTCCTATGTAAATTTTGTCACACGAACTGAAATTGTCTTGGTAAATGCCTGATTTGTGGTGATTAGGAATTTTATCTTTCGGATTTGTCAGTAGGTTGGTTAATTTATTTTCGTTAACAAAAACCGGGTGAAGATAAAATTTTGTAAGCATGCGTTGGAGATTTTTTGTTATTTTCGGTGCATATGGTGGTTTTATGTATTTTTTCGCTGTGTTTTGGTTCGTGAATGTGGTGCATGATTTAATTGGAATATTGTGTTTGAATCATTTTGTCGATGATTTGTGAGTCGAATCCGTTGTGCAATGCGAAGTTTTTAATAAATGTCAGTTCTATGTAAAAATCTGTTTTCGATAGAGATGTATTTAGTAGTCTGTGAATCACGGAGTGGAATGGAGCCAATTTATGTGAGATATGGTGGTGAGAGTCCATATGAATATACGAGTAGTCGGTGCTTGCAAACTGCAAGCGCTTCAAAAAATCACCATACACCAAGATCTAAACTCGTAAATAAACCAACGCGATCTCCAAGGCAACAGCACTTCAGTCAAGCGGAGCCTATTTGTATTAAATAATGAATCCATGAGTAATAGCAGTATATTTATAATTTTACGTGAAATTTAGGTAACTATCCATAATTTCCAAATTCTCTGGCAATCGGCTCGTGTCCAAGTTTTCGTATTTCAAGTTTAGTGACTCAGATCGCACTTCATGAGCAATAAGAATAATCATCATTAAGACAATATCCTATACATTAAAAATTATGGAAAAATTAGAATATCTTCTGTTAAGATTATGCTATCATCCATGCCTTGAGCACATATTTGGATAAAAACAATCGCGAAATAGGTATGAAGCCACTATATTTAACAATGAAAAAAACTACGAAACACAACATTAAAATACTTTTCACGTTTTTCCGTAACTGCTATCAGGGTTGCTTCTCCTATTGTGATCCCTTATAGCCCTGGAGAAAACAAACCTATTCGCTCCTTCCTACAGTCTATAACCGAAATTTAATCGTCATGTTTGTGCTTAACAGTAGTACGTGAGAATTGCAGTTATCTATGATACCCTCAATCGCAGTGCGTGATGCAATTAGTGCTTTGGATAGAGTAAAATCTTACATACTATCGGAAGAAAATATTGGCGATAATGTTATCATAATATGCATGATATTGAAAATTAGAATAAGTTAAATTATATGCTTATGGGAACATACTTGATGTTAATTCAGTTAAAGAAAAATGAAAAAAATATAATTCCCAACTTGAATTATCTATAACTCGAATAATTGTTGCTTTTTTGAGATTCGATTTATAGAAGTTCCACTGTATATATACAAATATTTAAAAATATATTTCCATAACTTGAATTTTCTATTATTTTAATAATTATTACTTTTCCTTGAGATTCGAGTTATGGAAGTTCAACTGTAATTCGTTATGACGGCATTAATTTCCATTCAAAGCATTAAATCACTGCAATCGTAAAGTATAATACAGATCCCTCTAAAAGAATTGAGTTCACTGCCATAGTATTTAAAGATTTCCCTTGTTAAAAGAGGATAAAATCCATAATTTTTCCGATAAAAAGCAGATATTTACGCTAATTTGATAGGTATTTGAATTCTTTCAAAAATTAAGAACAGCTGTTCTTTTCCCGAATTCGTATCTCAATTTAAAGTAATTTAAATATGCATATTTGGAAAGCCTTGCCATGAATCCCATGCTTTTCTTATGGGGCATTGAAATGGAACATTGGGGTTAAAAAGACCCCTTAAATATAAACTTTTTTATGATTTTCGAATTTTTTCGTCGGTTGTGTCACTCGACCTACCAACATGCAAAATTTCAGATTTCTAGCCCCTCTAGAAGTACCTTCGAGTTTTCTGTCAGTGAGAGTGAGGCACAAGTTGCTATATTATTATAGATGTGTTGGTGTGTATAGGTTTTCTGTAAATGTTGAATTGCAGTTTGTTATGTTTTCTTGTCATGAGCGAATCTAAGAAAGATAAAGATTTATTGTTTTCCATTTCGTGTGTAAATTTTATCATGTCGAATTGTTGGTTGAGCCGTTGTATGAAATTAGGGATGCTTTCTTTTTCTGTGTCAAAGATTGCAAAAATGTCATCTACGTATCGAAAATATGGGAAGGAAGATTTACAAGACTTATCGAAAATAGTCATGAAGAGATCAGCTATGAAAGGAGAAAGGGAGTTACCCATAGTGGTACCATCTTTTTGCTGATAGAAGGTGTTGTTGATTTTAAAGAAGCTAATAACCATGTCTGTAGGAATTCTATGGTTTCTTTGATAAGGTACGCTTGGGAATAAGGAGGTGACATCGAAGGAAACTGAGATTTCATTATCTGCAAGTGCGGTGTTTTTTATTCTGTTGATGAAATCTTGGGTTTTTGATGCGAGAGTCACAATCTAGTTGTATTTGTTTGAATTGATAGTTTTGCCACTGAGATATTTTGTATTTAAGAGAGTTGATCCCTGAAACTATGGGTCTCATAGGTATGCCTGACTTTTGTAATTTTGGAAGGCAGTACATTCTGGGGACAACCGGATTGAACATATTTAATTGAAGATTGAGTCGTTTATCTATTAAAGTGGGGCATGTTTTCAGAGTATTTTTTGTTTTAGTTATCATTTGGTTCTAAGGGTTTTTTTTGGGATTTTGGAGAAGTTGATCCACTTTTTGGTAGTATTGATCCTCGTCCATTATAACAGCAGTATTTCCTTTGTCGGCTTTAATGTAAAAACAATTTTTGGAATTTAATGATTTCACGTCTTGATATTGTTTCTGGTGAGTTGGTATTGGTCATTGGTTCTGATTTGGATGGAAATTTTTTGTAGACGGTTTAGCTCACTTGTTTGGAGAGACATTGTCATATATGAAAAGGGAGGGTTGCGACACACGGTGAAACAATACAATGTAATATATAAAATTGAATGTCTGTTTTTCTGTTCCCTATACATTCCCACACCCTTTGACCTATCGGGACCAAACTTTGCAAAGTGACTTCCTATGACCCTACGGGTAACATAGGGTACCCGGGAACCCCGACAGACAGACGGATATACAGCGGGTCCTCATTTATCGATTTGTTTTCTTTATGACGGTGTAGCCCCCGCACAAACAGACAGATATACAACGGGTTTTCATATATAGATTTGTTTTCTTTAACTTATGTGAATTAAATGAATAATCAATATGAATTAATCATAATATCGTAGTTTTATTTTTAAATTTTCAGAAATCGCGATGCTCTTAAGTTTCTATAAACTGTTATTAGAAGCCCGAGCAACGCCGGGCACTTAAAGCTAGTAGAAAATAAAGAAAAACTCCTTCACCGTAAAAAGAAAGAGAATACTGCAAAATAAAACAAAACATTACCAACACAGCACGACCCACACCCACTCATCAGAAACAATATCAACTCGTCAACACATGAAGCAATGTTTGAGTAAATCGACCTTTTGTGAAAATCGACGTGATTAAACTACCCTCCATTGTCGAGTGATTAGATTCATCTCAAGTAGGTTTCTATTTTGGGCGATTTGCTATATAGATGCTTTATTTCTTTATATTCTGTCGAACCATTTAGCTTCTGGACAAAACTATAAACGCAAAAACACTTTTTCTAGTCCATGGTCATCTCAAACGTGCTCGTTCATCTCTAAGTCGAATTTTTTTCACGATCACAAAAATTTCCCTATATATTTTGTATATTTAAAAATGAAAATAACATCCCAGATACAAATTTTTTATGATTTTTAAAGAAAAAGTCTGATGTGGCCAACACATGACTTTCTACTTTACTTTTGTAAAAAAAAGTTTTAGGAAATATCAACATCTATCATATACTCTAAACTAGCGGCAAATCTTGTAAACAAATTATCTAATAGTAAATTTCGATAACGATCCCAGCGCCACCAACCATGTAATAGTTGTAAATAACGATTAAATGGAATAACTCCTTAACGATGCGTTCTACAAAAATATATTTCAAACAAAAGTTATAGAGAATAATATTATCTATGAAGTTTATAATAAACAACATTAACAATTGTCAAGATTTAAAAGAGTTATTTGCCAAAAACCTAAATATGACTAAACAGCCACTTCTGGTTGAGCGATTGTTACCAAAACCTAATCAGCTCTTCATTATATAGTACTCTTTCTAAATATAAAATTTGGTGTTGATACGAGTGTATGTTTTTGACTTAGAGCGCCCACAAAATCCAATCACATACAGACAGACAGGCAGACAGACAAACGCAGAGACATCATCGAGAAAGTATTCAAAACGTGTTCAGGAGACCTTAAAACATGTATTTCCGCTGAAACTACGTATGCGAATTGGTTCATGAAAACAATACTTTCTCTATATGGCGATAGTAAAAAAACTGATCCCACTTTGCCACTTTCATTCCGAGCCACGGCCAACAAGGTCATCTCGCGATAGGTCGGAAGTTTCCGACGTTTTTGGCGTGCAGAGCGATAACAGAGAGAGAAAGAGAACAAGCCCGTAAGGGCTTCACCTCGTCGAATCATAATCAAATTAGCCTCCCTCCCTCGCATTAACGGAGAATTAAGCATGCAAAATCGATCACCCCGTAATCCCTCTACTAGTGGGCGGGTCGGGAAGTTCTCAACTTTGGACAGAGGGAAGTGGAAGGAAGGGTGAGGTGGATGGTTTTCCTCGATCAACTCTCTCGAATACAGCCCTTCTTCGCGCCAGATATTCCATGATCTCCGCACTTTTGGTCGTCGTTTTTGCCTCGGCTACTCCGTATTGGCGCGAGGAACAAGCGATGCGTGATTGTGTAAAACAGTGAGAGAGAGGGGGAGGGGTTAAGGATCGATTTTCTCCCCGCCGCAAGAATTAGGGCTTCCGGCTCTGCTTCTACTGCTGTTGTAGGTGGTGCGGGCGAAGGAGAGTGTAGGTCGGCAGAGTGGCGGTGGCGTGGGGAGGGGGGGGGGCGTTACCTCCTCCTCCTCCTTTGCTTTTCCAACGACCCTCCCTAACGCTTTCGTATCTGCCGTGTCGGCCGTTGCTGTGGATACCGCCGTTGTTTGACGCACACCCTACTCTCCCTTTTCTTCCTCCTCCCTCTCGCTCTCCTTTTCCCTCTCTCTCTCTGGAGACTTTCACACAAAAAAAATCGTCCGGTTCCGTCGGAATTGCGTGTTCGGCTCCGTCTCGAGATGCTAGAGAGATGGCCATGCGGTTTTCCGTCTGCTGTTACGCATAATAACGTTATGAAATCAGTTCTGGAGCGCCCTCGGAAATTTCGTTTGGAGAATTTGGAAGTAGCAGGAATATAAATGTTATCACGTAAAATATGTAAACGCGAGAGTATTTTTATGCAAATTTTATATAAACATTGTCGCGTAAAATATGTAAAGTCAATAGTGTTTTTATAAAATTTCAGTTGCGATGCGATGTAGGGTAGATAATTAGCAGGATGTAATTAAAAGCAAGTGAGGTATTTATTTAGTAAAGGATCTAGTCAAGGGAAAGAGAATTAATTAATAGCCACGAAAACTAACTTTAATATGTAATTATAAAATTCAGGATAACGCATTTTGATAATAAAAGGGGAATTAAAGTAAGCTAATTGAAAAAACTATGCTTCTCCAATAAACATAAAAATGTTGGAAAATCTAGATGAGCCCTTCAGCAACGAAGCAGCCGTCGCCAGTGGTGATTCACCGGAAGTTTTAATCTGCTATCAGTGATCCACCACCGTTTTTATCTGCTCTGTCGTCGAAATGTGCCTCTGGGTTTCCCAACATCTTTATGAGTATTAGAGAAAAGTATTTTCAATTGGATTCCAGGCATAAGAATAGTTCTTTCATGTTAAAGAAAGCTATTAAAAGGAGGTCCTAAAGAGGCTGTATGAGGAGCAAGAGGGCAAGCAATTTTGTTAGTTTACTAAGTAATAACGAGTGTGTCACGACGTAAAGCTGACATCACTTGACTATAACATATTTTAAATAAAAGATCCGTTTCGGATTTAAAGAAATCTTCCTTCTTTATTGATGTCCATTCTATTCCAATCAGACAGTTTAGGTGAGGTTATGCTGGACTGTCATGTTGATTTGATGGGTCGATGGCTCGTGTTTGTGGTGCGTGGGAAGTCAAAGAGACGAGCATTTTTCGGCCGTATTTTTTGTTATGGGATATTTCGGCCCTCTCGTATTCTCTGCCCCTCGGTTGACACGGACCGAATTCAGTGTATTTTTGGGCTCCTGTGAAGTTGACCCCTTTTGGCCCAGAACGTTACGTACGCCCGCGTACGCGTAATTGTATTCATGCGCAAGTGTACATATATTCCTGCATGCCGACGTGATTGTATCAGCATATCGTAGCGGTCCAATTACCATTCGGAGTTCCTTTCTGTTTCAATTAGGTCGCCTACTCCCTTGTTTGTTCCATTAGTGCGGTTCTTCCATCCATTGCCCTTAAGGATGCGAGGCGCGCGCCACTGCATGATTCTGGATGGTGTTAGTGCTCAAGTTTGGCGTGCTGAATATATTAGTCGGATGACTTCGTTTTTAGCGTGTTTTTTTAAATGCGGTTATATTTTTACTTTGACGTCCGTCTGTCTGATTGTCAGTGCACTTGCTTAAATTGAAATTGTGACGAAACCGTATAGGATGGAGATGTGAAACATGGAGGCTAGATTTATATTCTGCTGTCATTTGTCTTTCTTTAGATTTGCGTTTTGAAAAATAGACAAGTTCCGATTGGAGCCCATTAATATTTTTAAAAAATATTTCCGAAGGTGCAAAAGATGAAATTCTGGGAGTACATTTCCACATTAATGCCTCTTATTCTTGAAAATAAGAAAAAGTCTAACTGGAAAGTAGTAATTTATTTTGAACATAGAAAATTTCTTACACGGTTTTATTATTCAAGAACAAGCACTTAAAATTACTTCTCTCGGGTATCTCCAATAGTCAGGACAAGGTTATAGAAAAACAGATCTAGAAGATCTAGATAATTCTCCGTTGAACGGTTTTAGTAAATTTTGTCAACGAGAACAATCTTCGCAACAACTGAAGCAAACAAGATCTACTATAAATTCGTAAATATAATAAAAGCCAGCGTCTGTCTGTGTATGTTTGGACAGCATTTCTCGAAAACCAAGAAAAGAGACTTGAAACTTGGTACACTTACTAAGGAGGCCTTGAGGATGTGCACCTTCGTACCAGAATTTTGATTTGGAGCGGGGGTGCCATACAAATTATTTCCTACAGCATTTCTCGAAAACCAAGGAATTTAGAGATTTTAAACTTGTTACACTTACTAATTAGGCCTTGAGGATGTGCACCTTCGTGCCAGAATTTTGATTTGGAAAGGGGGGGGGGGGATAAGGGGAGAGGGGTGCCATACAAATTATTCCCTACTGCATTTCTCGAAAACCAAGGAATTTAGAGATTTAAAACGTGGTACACTTACTAAAGAGACCTTGAGGATCCAGAATTTTGATATTTGGAGGAAGAGGGAAGGAGAGGGTGGTGCCATACAAATCGTACACTGACTAGAGGCCCGTGTTAAGTTTTTGTAAAATTACACATCTTATTTTGAATACACTTAGCAAAATATCAAATTTGAATCTATATTTAATTGGTTAGTACCAATTAAGGGGGAATTTTGGTCACTTATCTCTTGAATACCTTGAGTTTGAATGAAAATATTAGTGAGTGGAATGAGCATGAAATATTCGAAGCTGTAAACCCGGGGCAAATCCCGGGTATTTAGCTAGTATGTAAATACGTAAAATTTCCTTTCGTGTGCACACAGAGCGTAGTAAATGAAAGGAAATGGTTTACCAACGAGGAGGAAATAAACGTAAATACGTTAATTTTCCTTTCTTGCGCACAAAGCGTTTTTTAACTGAAAAAGAATGGATAGGTTTTGCTTGGTTTTATCAATTATCCAAGAAAGTATATTTATGTGTAAAATGTTTATGCAAAATGATGATGCGCAACACAACGCTAACTTATTGTTAGCTATTAAGTCTCTCTCATTTGAAATTATTCTCATGTTGGTCTCGCGAATTTGAGCATCGTCGTGTTCGTAACATGACTTGCAGATGATGAGGTTCCACTTAATTAAAAATCTCGTACTACGACAATGGGGAAATTATATCACAGGTAGAAAAAATTTCTCGAAATGGTTTGGTACTTCGTCGACTTGACATTTCTTTTAATATAATATATACAGTAATAATATAAAAGCTTCAGTATTGCGCCGATTTCTTTCCGTTAAAATCTGTTTTTTAGGAATTGGTTATAGATGGGAATTAGGAATTAGTTGATTTAGTCGTTGGGACGGACCTAGAGAAGTCGAAATGCCGGAGGTAAATGCAGGTTATATACGGCAAAATTGTTTTCTGGAGGAAACTTTACTTCAAATTTCTCGCGTTTTAAGTATTAAAACTTCCGTTGAAGGCAAAGTTGTCGAACTCTTTGGTCTAGTAATTTATGTAAGAGGTTGAATTGAATATCCTGCGAGGGTCGTAAGTTTCCGACGTCTTCTTTTTCTCGTTAGACATACGAAAATCGAAAGTCAATCTCTTATGCATGAATATCAGGTACCCTTTGCTTATATGTTATTCAACGCATAGATGGTATAGATAACCTAGTAGAAAAATTGCGCATTTTACATGGGGAAATTACTCGTAACCTTCACATCGTTGGTTTCAGAAAAAGAATTTAACCGAGGAAGTTGGGAATCGTTTAAGATTCCGAATTTCCTTTTCACAATTTATCATTTTAGTTCCTTAAATAAGCGCTCCGCAAATAGTATGCGACGGCATATTCGGTAGCTTTAGAATAATTAGGAAAAGAAAATGACCACCGCGAAAGATGAGTGTCAATTTACTATCATAGGAAACAATTTGTTTTGGAAAAATCTATACTTTACGCTCGATCTTGTTTCTCTGTTTCGCTCACTCGAAACAGCAAAGCAAAGTTGCTTTTAAAATGAGAAAATCAGTAATTTTATCTCGGTATTATTACTTATTATACAACTGAAGTATTTAAACGAATCAAAAGTGAGCTGTTTAACCAGTAATTTCGTAAAACTACAGTAAACTTCCAATTTATCGGATGCCTCTGGACCAAGCCTATTCGGGTTACCCGGATATTCCTTTCGATCCATATGCCTATTTACGCGTACGGTAGTACACACAAACGAAAAATTAATTATAATTAATTTAATGATTTTGTGTTAAATAAGTTTACAGGTAAAGTAATACTGTACTACCTATTAATACATTTATTAGGCATAGGATGTGCAAATGGGTATAGGACAGTTCGGCGCGACCGACTCGGCGACGGACAATTCGGCGCGACCGATTCGGCGACGGGACGATTCGGCGCCAGCAAGACGAATCCAACCCCCAACCTCTCAACCCAACCCGGGGGAGGAAATAGAACGAATCCAACCCCCAAACACTCAACCCAACCCGGGGGAGGGAATAGAATGGATCCAACCCCAAACCATTCAAACCAACCCTGGGGGAGGGAGTAGAATGAATCCAACCCCAAACCATTCAATACAACCCGGGAGCAGAAAATATAACGAATCCAACGCCCAACCACTCAACCCAACTAAAAATTGTTGCTTTTCCCTCCAGGCGCCGAATCTTCCCGGCGCCGAATCGTCCCGTCGCCGAATCGGTCGCGCCAAACTGTCCCATTCCGTATGCAAATGCCGTACATACCTATGTATGAACCTGATGCAGTATAAGTCTTTTAAGTTTTAAATAAGTTAAAATTCGGGCCAATGTTTTACACAATCTCGTGGAATCTGGTTTAGTATGTCGTGAGGGTCGAGTGAATTTTTTGTTATGAGAGGAAGAAAATGCATGCGTGCTCTGTCTTAAATCATAAGGATTGTACTACTTTATCTCTGCATTTTCATGGAGTGGGATGTTATTCTATAATTAAAGTCGCGGCCGTTTTGTTTGACTAGAGAAATTTATCGACGGCAATTAGCTTATCGTTATTTCGATATTCAGTTGATTAACAAATGACCTATATTTAGTTTTCCCATGACTTCTGTTTGTCGAAAATGATTTTGCATTTTCAATTCAACGAGCTAAAATTTAGGATCCTCACTATTGTTCAATCGGCGCTTCATTATTTTTATCGATGAGTTTGCATTGAGAGGCATTCAATCAGTCTCATTGTTTTTGGAAGCAATTTGCTGTTTAAACAGGTAATTGCCACAGGGGAGTGCATATTGGTTTATATTCGTTATATTTTATTATTTTCTGATTATCATGCAAATCTGGATGGGTGGCATTTGAGTAGAATTCATTAATAAAGAGAACATGATTTTACATTGGGTAAAAATTATATAGCGTCTGTTTAATCGTCGTTAATTTTTGTCGAATGGTTTTTTATCATTATATAAATGTTGACTTAACATCAGCTCGCCTAATCTTTTGTGTATGTATATTATTGTATTCAAATATCCTAATTGAAACTTCAGTTTTATCTGCAAAGCGTTAAGTGTTGGCTCATATAAATGCTTTTCAAATAAAATGAGAATTTAAAGTGTTGAAAAAATTTTTTATCCTAATTTTTGCAGCAATAACATTTTATTCACAGATTCATTTGGTAAATGAGACGATTCTGGATTTATTTTTTAAATAGTTCTCTTTGTACCGTTAAAAGAAATTTAAATTAGTTTCAGATGGTTAATCTAATATCCATTAAATTCATGACTTAGTTGCCTGCATTTAAATTAAATTAAGAAGAAATACGACCGTATATGTTAACCCCTTTTATCATCAGTCTAAGAAAGTCCTTCATTTATTAAGATAATATTTTATTCGATAAAAAGGGCGTTCATTTTTCCTTGTTATGACTACGGTCTTTTAAAGTTTGCTCTTATCACGGTCCCTTGGGGGAAAAACTATGAATTTTGCCTGTGCGAAAGCTCGGAACAATAGCTCGTTGCAACCGGGAAAGAATCGTGGTCGTTGAATGCAGACTTGTTTATTTTTTGTGTATCTAGGTCGGACGAGAAAATTGTTTCCGCTTTTCTACGCTATGTTCTCTCGGAATATTAAATTTGGTAAGAGGGTAAGGAATAGAACAAATCGACTCGCTGTTTGGAGCCCGATTCTTTCGTGTTCCGGTATTTATGGGTCTTTCAAAGAGTACGCAAGCTCAATACTTCTTACATTCTGGGAATTGAAAAACTTTAATGAGACGATGAAACGAGTTACTTCATCATTATGTCCAAAAATTCCTTAGAAAATGTCCGAAACTCATTTATAATTGGTAGACGAAGTAAAGATTTAGAGTTGGAACGAATTAACCCCAGCAGATTTAACTTTTTTAAATTGTTTACCGTTGAACATGATACTTTTTGCCTAAAGGCAATGTATTTCAAACAGTATGATGTAAATGAACGTTTTTCGCTGAAGTAAAATAACCTATATAAATACAATTGAAAACGGCTGAACGGATTTTCATAAAACTTGCAGGGTATCTTTAGGATGCTTCAACTTAAAATATAGGCTATGTAGCGTAGCCAAATATTTTTTTGGTGGGGATACAGCCTTTTTTTTAAGAACACCGCGGTTTGTGGCACATCATTTTAACGGTTTTTGAAGAGCTGAATCCAAAAATGTAACTTTCTTATACACTTTGTTACTTTGTCTGTCCTATGTGCGAGATCAAGACTAGTGCAGCAGTGGGGGCATTATCCCACGGAGTTTTTAAATTTTGTTACTGCACATGGACTACCTGAGCATAAAATCACTTTAAAAGTTGGAGCACCCATAATGCTTTTACGAAATTTATGCGCTCCAAAGCTATGTAATGGGACTCGATTGCGGGTGAAAACCCTCCAAAGGAATGTCATTGAGGTGACAATTTTAACGGGATGCGGCAAAGGGGAATCGGTCTTCATCCCCTGAGTACCCGTTATACCAACAAATACCCCATTCTAGTTCAAACGACTGCAGTTCCCTGTGGGCGTCTCTTTTGCCATGACGATTAATAAGGCATATGGGCAGACGCTCCGAATAGCAGATGTTGACTTGCGACCAAGCTGCTTCTCACACGGGTAGCTTAATGTGGCTTGTTTGACGATGAGTAGCACCAGGGATCTGTTTGTTTGTGCCCCCGATGAAAAGACCAAAAATATCGTGTACAAAGAAGTGTTGAACTAATGTGAACTACCTGACGTCTCGGGCAACGCCGGGTAATACAGCTAGTAAGCTAATATAATCTTGGGAATCTTGTCTAGAAATGCATCCCTAAAAATAACGTTGGTGGATTGAAGCAGAAATATAGTCGAAACTATATAATTCGTATTAGAATTTTCAAAGTGTCGAGGCGGATATTTTTCGATTGCTCGAACTTCCTCCGTCTTCTCTTGCGTTATCCTGCGACACTCGGTGAATAGATTCATTGGCGAGAGACTAAATAAGACTTGTGAAGGATAATTTTTTTATGGGAAAAAACCTGAAAACGTCTCTGGTGAAAAATTTAAATGTTTATTGCAATTAAATTGATAAATAAATATGACTTATGGATGTCTTTTTTACAGAATGCTTTTTATGAGTTAAATTTTCCTCGGGGTAACACAGGTAATGGAATGTGATTGCGGGTTATATATGTAAGTTCTTTGTTTTATTTTCGAACAATTACGCTCGATTTTATGATACGAAAACTATTCCTACCTTTGATAAATCGGTAAAATTGACTCGGGAACCGATGACGTAAGCTGAGGTTTTGAAAAATTCCATATTCATATTTGTTTTAAAAAATAATAGGAAAACGTTAGGTACGAATGCTTAGAAAACATGTACACCACTTACGCTCATAGTATGGACAATAGCATAGAAATTAGGATTTATAAACATTTAATTTTTAGTCCTGCGAAAACCTCACGTGCGTTTTTTCAGGTATAGGAAAATAATATAAGACTCGTCGTACAGGCCTCGAATAGCTCGATGATTAAAATACGGTATTTTGTTCTTCGAACCAATCCCGAGTGTTTCCATAAGTGCCCAACACGAGCAAATCCTATTTTTACCATAATTTTCGCACGTCTTTGAAAGATACCATCTCCTTAATCTTTTTTGCGCCGCCAGACTGTGTAAACCGCAATTCATTCGTGAATTTTAAAATCTAGTTAAAATTTCCTAGTTGATCGTGATTGATGATGGCGGCGAAAGAGATGATTCATGAGAAAGGGCTCGCTCTTTCATTTTATTTTCGCGGAGAATTAAATGTATGCCATTTAACTTCGTTAAAATGCGATCAGGTGCTCTCGTTATTCGTTTATTCGTTAAAATGTTTGACGATGCTCGGAAAATAAAAAATCAGCGGGAGAGAGAGACGCCATTTCTTGACGGGTTGATTACTCGAATCTCGCTTTACTCTTTTCTTTCAAGACGGAGGCCCGATTTCCAACTAATTAGCCTTTTCCTCCCTCCGCTTTAGCCTCGATTAATTCGGGAAATTTTTGCATTCGACCTCTGGATTCCAATCGCTTGTTTAGGTGTGCTGACTCCACGTTTTTTCTTTTATCCTCCGAAAAATATGACGGAAGATTTTTATCTAATTTTAGCGTGTACTTTTCTTGACTGTTCCTTGTTTTTACGATTGATAAATATGCATTCGATGTGCTCAAAATGTGGCATGAATATGAGTAGTTGAAATTCAGAGCCTGCATTTTTGATATACCGAGAAAATTTTTATATCTAATTTGTATTCCTGTTCGATTAATGCAAGTTTTAAATTAGATAACATTGTTTAAAATCCACTCTTCATAAAATTTATTTGAAAGAATCGTAAGTTTGTAGTGAGGTGTGTTCATATCCAAATTAAATGGACTAGTTGAAAGTACCCGGAATTGCTCGGAAATTCTAAGGAGCAGGCAGACAAACAACTTGCCAAAATATATATTAGAACCACTACAATACTGCCGAATTTAATTCAGAATGATGTCCACTTGTATCCAGACATAGACAAAAACCTGCTCCTTGATCTCAGGAACAATCATGAAAAATTTGGTTGTGATATCTTTAGAGGTGTTCAAATGCATAGCGAACAAACAAGCATCTTTACAAAATATATAGTAGATATGTAGGCGATAACTTATTCGGTGTGAATTCGTAACTTTTATTGAGAGATATATTTTAATAATATTTATTTAAACAAATTTCGAAGGTTAAAACGTATGGGGTAATACAGGACCGCGTGATTTTTTAATGTTAAACGCACCATAGTTTTAAACCTTTGTGTAAAATGCTCACTCTATAAACTACTATTTTTGCAATATTGTATTAGTCAACTTTTTGAACTGATTTAAAAATCTCTACCGACGCACGAATATAATTTGCAATTTTATAAAGCGGCTTTATGTGAAAACTGTGTGCAGCTATTGGCATTTTCAGTCTGTCCTCCGAATTTTAAAAACAGTTTTCATTCATAATGGACTCGTTTAAAATGTTTTTGTCGGCAGAAAAACGTAATTGAAACGAAAAACACCGAAGGAAACCTCTTAAACGATAAATATAATTAATGATTATCTTAGTTAAATTATTCTTTTTTCATTTTAAAACTAATTCCTAATTTAATGTTTTCCCGTTTTCGTATTTGTAATACAGTGTAATTCCAATTCTAGTATATTGCTGTGAATTATTCGTTAGGGTGATTAATAATAACAAATTTATTTTACACAAACCGCTTTCTCCAATTAAATGCGCTGTAATAAACGCAGGGCGAACAATTAAGACCATGCCCTCGGCAGGATTCGTACCTTACCCTAGCCTTGGGATTCATATATGCCAAACACTTGTCTATCAAGGCCCCTTAACCCGGGACAGAGGTTCTCCAATATTTTACACTTCGAGAACACGGTTGACCAGCCTCTACCCCCCGAAATGTATCCATGTTGGTCCGCGGGTCATTATTCACTTTCTGCATTTCATTTTAAATTTTTTATAAAGATTTTTTAGTATCATCAAACTTAAATCACAAAAATTTTCAAGTCTCTTATCTGATTTATATTTCGAGCTGTACAGATTTCCCTCAAGATATGTCTGAGATGTGTTCCTAGGAAACTGAGAGAATAAACGTATCTCGGGAGACATTATCCCATACAACCCTATGTTTTAATTAGGCTTGGTAGGATTCGACGTTTATTTTCCCGAGAGATTTTCAACGAATATCGACGCTTAAAATTACCACTTAAATATAGGGCTGACAGTTTTCGGTCTTTCAATTTGATGATTTAAATTTACTTTTCACATCGAAATTCTACGTAAAATTTAAGTTTATTTTACAATACTCTAATTATATATTTAAATTTTTATATGAAGTTAAATTTTTATGTACAAATTAATCGAACTAATATATCATATTCATCATAAATTTTATTTTATTTATGCGCATTTACACTCTTTTTCATTTTTTAATATAAATATCAAAGAAAACACCCGATAACGAATTGAGATTTACTTCTTTAAATTGTTTAATGAAAACTAGAAAACAATATATTGATGAAATCCGAACAATATGTTGCTTTTGCCGAGAAACATTCTTAAAAAAATAATTTGCGAGTTCAGCGTAAAGGCTTTTAGACATTCGTTGATGCCAATTAAGGAAAAAACATTAACGATATAATTATCAAAATCATATTTTAGACGTCAAAAAAGAATTATCTAATACTTTGTATCATTTGATATATTTCATCACTGCACTACATATTCTCTTTATTTAACATAAAATATGTAGTGAGAAAAATTAGACTTTATTATTGAGCGCTCGATCAATAGTCTTACCTCAAATCCTGATTTAAATGTGTTTTTCCAATCGGCAAAATATTTTACAACAAACAGCAAATAAATATTAATATTTAATCCCTCTTCAATTTTTAGTAACGATTGCTAATTTATGTACACCTTTTTTAAACCATTATATATAACTGATAATTTCTAACCTGTAGAAAAGGATAAAGCAGCCAAAAGCAAGAGTGTGGGACGATCTTTCCTTGATAACTTTTAGAGAAAGACTGCAAAAGTGTGGGTTCATTGCGTACAAAGAGGTGAAAGTGCATACAACAACGACCATCTACAGGAAAAATCCTAGCAAGGAATCGAGAAACATTTGTTCCAAGAATACTCCACGGGGTAGATGCGAGGAAGGGGTAGCAAAACGGTTAGCCAAAATTCCTTTCTTCCGAACCTCGTTTAACAGCGGTCGAGTAAGTCTCAACAGGACATATCCATGACCTTATCTCAGTAGAGAGGCTCGTGGAATATCCCACCATTAGGTCGGCAAATATAATCTCAAAAACCTCAAAAGGGCTAAGAAACACGTGTTTTCAAAATTACCTTACGGTCTTGCAGTTACCTGATTGTCCAGAGTAGAAGCGTGAGCTTTTCAAATAGACGCATATTTGAGTGTAAGAAAATACCCTTCTTTCAGTCCCACTGTTAATACAAGCCCGTAAAAGGAACGAAATCGTAGATAGAAAATAATACTGCGAAGAGACTAAACAGAAACGACTTAAATATTATAATTCAGAGTAGGTTTTTGGACCTATACTTTTCCATCTTGTTGGAAAATCGATGCTTATCGACGACTACTCATTTTCATCGATTTTGAAATTAAAAAAAAATCGACATTTATCTACGTCTTTCGATTTAAATCTAATTCTACCAAGCCTAGTTATAATTATTAGCGTGTTCCCAGTTCGAAAATTTCAACTTAAGTCGTTACCTAAATATTGATATAATTGGCCATACTTCGCTGATATGTTGATGTATGATTTATTAAAACAGTTCATACTAAAAGACATGTTCCTTTGTATCTACTCATCAATCTAGATATTAACTAACTTGTTCATCTTCTCCATAATAAGATTCTCTTTTACAAGAGTAGTCCGAGAAGCACTTAAAGGTGAAGCAATTTTTGCACATGCTTTTATCTTGTCACTACGCTTCAATATTGTTCCCACAGTTGATGGTGGAAGGCCCCAAGTCGTATCAAGTTCCGTTCCACGTTGTTCTTTTTCAAAGCTATTCATAACTTCGAGTTTTATTTAAATGAAAATTGAACCTTCTTTTTCGACATTAGGGTTATTATTTAATGCGCAAAAATAATAATCACAAATAATGTAATGAAAAATTCATGGATTAGAACATTTCAAGAGAAAGACTGTAACTGAGTTAGGTCTGTTCCTGAAAATATTAATGTGAATCATATCATCGAGAGAAACAACAAATCACGACAGTGAAACACTGAAATTGTCATGTTAGCGAGGGAAGACCGCGTATCTCAAATTATGTATCCTTAATTTTGCCATGATGCATTAGCGAAAAGCGTATCTCGGATGAACGTATCTCGAGGGATTCCTGTAGTTATTTTCACGGTTCTCGGATAAAAAAATCAACCTGAATATATTCAGGCCATATCTGGTGAGCATTCCCGTCTGTCACTCAGGGAACGCGCTCTCTATGAGTTACAGAATCTCCAGGAGATTTTGTATTTTCTCAGTGAAAAAATCCAAATTAAATGTGCACTTTTAACTACATTAATTTAATTTGCACTATTTTAAACATGAGGTTAGTAAATAACTGATACAAATATTTATCTTCTGACTCATATATTAGCAAATAAAGTAAGTTCTGATTTATCCTGATCGAATTTCCTAGTTTTTTGTATTTTTTAAAGAAGAAAGAGTGCAAATGTACTGATCTTTACTCCCCGAAAAATGGTCAATTTAATGATAATGCGTATTTCGAAGTCATCCGAGCTACTGATTTACATGCAGAATTGTACAAAAAATGATAAGCATTGCTTTCGATAGTTGAGAATTTGATATATCTGTTATATGCTTTCTAAAGTTTGTTTCTTTATCTGTATGTTTAACTTTAAAACGGAAAGGGCTATAGCGGCCAAACTTGGCACGGCGTTCTTTTATACCCAAAGAAAGAGAATGGTTCCCATCCCGTTCCAAGGGCCCAAGTTCGAATTTAATTGGCTAAAATCGGAAATTTCAAGTCATAAAGTGAACTCAAGTTTTTGACATCCTAGATACCAAGTTGTCAGTTATAATGTTATATCAACCGTCATAATGCCTCGCATAGAAAGACTTAGAAAATACGTTAATTTTTGGTTTTTCCTTTTCTGACGGGCTTAAAAATTATATTATAAGTTGAACTCTTTATCGCCTAATTAAAATCAGAAGATTTACGTCATAGAGTGATCAAAAGTTGTTAAGACCCTAGATACCAAGAAATCAGCTTTAATGCCTCGAATAAAAAGACCACGTTTAGTTAAAAAGAAATCAAACTCTAAAATAATGGCAATATACAGAGTAGCAGAAAATTCAGAATAGACAAAACCGACTTCAAGCAGGCAGATATACATTCGATAATTTAATTAATTAATAATAATAAGTCGGGAAAGTTTCCGTCAACTATTTTTGTATGTAGCACGGTCGTAAAATTTTTATAAAATTATGCATGCGACCGTCTGTTATAAATATTTATATTATAAAATCGTAATGGTCATTTATGCGTAACGCTCACTCTGCTGTAAAAATTCCTAAGTAACCAAAAGGATCTTTAAAAACTCTTATTATGAGTCATGAAGTTGTAATATCATTTTGATTATTCTGTTAATAATAATTTATTCGGTATCTTGAAATATAAATAATGAAAATATAATTAATAATAATGACATTGTTTACATATTTGCTATCCATTTTGTTCTGTTTGTTTACATCGTTGCTATCAATATTAATCTACTCTTAGGATTAGTTTATCCTGACGTTCTCTGTGTGGTTCTTTGTTCATAATTCTTTATTCTTTTTCGTCTTTGTGGTTCATTTGTTGTTTTTTGGTGTTTTAGTTTATTTAGTTTAGTTTATTCTTTAATTTCGGTTTGTCTTTGTGTTTAATTTGTTAGTTTTTGGTATTGTTTCTTCGCGTTTCATCCCTCGACTTTTTCTCTGCAAATTTTTTCGTTACTTCGTTTGTAATAGCTTATACTGTAGTTTTTTGTTGTGTTTGGTTCTTTGCTCATATTTCTTTATTCTTTAATTTCTTTTCGTCTTTGTGACTCTTTTGTTGTTTTATGGTGTTATTTCTTCTATCATCTCTCGACGTTTGACTCTTCGCTTTTGTTTGTTCGTCTTTATTAAAGGTTTTATAATTAAACTAAAAGGTAGTTATATACAGAGCAAAGTCACGTCAGGGCGTGAAAATACAAATAACGGGAAATGTTAATAGAGCAGAAAATCAAATCATTAACAATGTAAATAAGTAAAGATGGAGACTACGGCGAAATTGATGTTAAATAGAATTAACTCCTTAACCGTAAAATTTTACGGTTAAGGAGTTAATTCTATTTAAAATTAATAATGTAGTTTATAATAAAGTGTTAAATTAAATGTCTTTTAAATTTATAATTTTTGTTAATTTGTTATTAAAACCTATATGTGCATTCCGCATGAAATGCATTCATTAAACTTATATTCAAAACATTCCCGTTAAACTAATCTAAATCCAATAGATACATAGTAGGAACGAGGACACAGCGAGCAAAGGGGATGGGGGATGAGAGCGTCAGCGAGCAGGGGGCTTGCCCTCAGGTGTGTGTATCATTATTTCTTGCAGAGGAGGAGGAGGATACTAATGTTTAGGCACTTCCAGATGGGCTGGAGATTCGAAATTTTTTTCTTAGGTAGAATTTTGTGCAAAACCGATTAGAAAAAACGAAAATCTTGGAAAAGTGCAACAATGCGGCCGCTAAAAATTCTAAATTGTTTAAACAAATTTTCAAGGTTTATGTATTTCCGAATTTGCTACGGAGCTGAAATTTTTTTATAGGTAGGATTTGTAAAAAAAAACGAAATAGGGATTATACAAATTTTGATATTTTAATTTGTTTTGCAGTAATAAATTCTAAAAGTTTAAACAAATAGGTAAATGTTTAGATACTACGGTGCAAGTTAGAGAGCTGAAATTTTTATGTTTCTTAGAGTTTAGTCTATTTAAACGAATAAATATTTCAATGTGTCAATGAAATTGTTATTGCGGGCGTTAAAAATTATTTAAATTTAAACAATTACATAAATGTTACTTCACTTCTAAATGTGCTACAAATTTAAAATTTGGCAGAAATGTGTGGCATTATTATTAACTCTATGTGGGAAAAGTTTAATATTCTTAAAATTGCAAAAATTAGTGATTGTTTTACTCCAATATTGTTCCATAATGAAAAAACGAAAACACGTCCAGGGGAGAAATCCTTAGAATTAAAAAAATATTTCTCATGATGAAATATCTCTGAAAAATTAATGTTTTTTTTTTCAAGGTGAGATTAAATGCTTGCAGTATGCAAGCACCTTCTACTCGTGTGTGTGTATATATATAATTATATATATATATATATATATATATATATATACATATACATATACATACATATATATAACAGATGGTAGCATGTATAATTTTATTAAAATTTTGTGACCGTGCTACATAAGAAAATAGATGGAAACTTCCCAGACTGTTTCGCAGGAACCTGTTTTTATTTATTTATTTTTTACTTCAACCTTGGTCGCCGTCGCTCTATCTCCTTCAACAGCACGTAGAACTACGAAGTTTACGTGCTTTAGCGACGAACTCTGTAGGAAAATGCTAGCTTCCGAGTGTCGAATATGCACGTGTCTGCGTTCGGCGCGGTGTTTTTGCAGATATGGAGGGTTTAAAAGGGTCGTGTAAAGAGAGAGAGAGAAAGAGAGAGGGGGGGGGGGGAGAGGTAAAACATCTGTTCCGGTTCT
This sequence comes from Tanypteryx hageni, assembly GCA_028673005.1. Lineage (NCBI taxonomy): Eukaryota > Metazoa > Arthropoda > Insecta > Odonata > Petaluridae > Tanypteryx > Tanypteryx hageni. The sequence continues at coordinate 27,150,666 of CM054114.1, forward strand.
CGTCCTTGGGAATTTCACGATCTCACAATTTGCCTCGCGCTTACGCTCGGAATGAGACACACACAGGCTAACGTTTTGCAGTCAGGCGACGTTCACTAGTGTGTGTGTGTGTGTGTATCTGTGTGTTAGAGACAAAAGCTTTCTTCCTCATGCCGCTCATTTACCTCAGAAACATCTTCTCGCGACGAACGAGGAATTCTGCGTTGATCTCGTTAATCCGATGGGAGGGATTAACGCGTGGAATTTTGGTTAGCTCCTCTCCCTAAAGCTTAGCGGATTGATTGTTCGGGAGTGATTTCTTAAAGTCAATGTCGTCAGTCGGGTTTCGCGTTATTCATACAACTCTTATCTCCGTTTGGGGTATATACGCGATAATATTCACGCAGTCGAAATAAGTTTCGTCTTAGTTGTCGTGAGATTTGTATTAACAAAATTGTTTATCGTTGATTCAAAAGATATTCATCGAGTTCATTGTATTACTGAAATAAAGTCGACAAACTGTATCCCTCCACCTATTATCTGCTATCGATGAATCACCACTGATGACGGTTGATATGTAGTTGAAATTCTCATAAGGCTTGCCAACCTTTTTTTTAAAGGTTATCGGAGGGACATGGGTTTTTTATGTTTATCGTTTCGTATAATTAATGTTGCATGGTTAAAATATCGATCGTGAAATTATTTTGTATGGTTAATGGCTATTCAATTCTTTTCTAGTAACTTATTGATGTTTTATTATGTTTGCTATCGGAGAATTACTTGTTATTTTTTTACAACTTCTTCAACCGTTCATCCGCATTGTTATGCTGATCGTTTAGTTTTCATAGATCGATCTAAAATTTTAAGATTGTCTTTGGATAAATATTGTTGCATAGCAGAGTAGATTCTCTCAGGCGAAATCACCATTCCGTTGTAGTAGGTGCGCGCGCCGTTGAGCGTATTGCCAGGCAAAACAATCACTTCATTTACACGTATGGGCGCTAGGGGCACATAATGACGCGCCGTCCGTCCTGTTCTGCTTCACTCGATAACGTTGGCTGTCATCAAGCGAAGCAATCACGAGATTTCGCACGCGGGGTCCTTATTGCTTTTCGGCGTAACATTGGACATGTTCAGAACGACTGCGCCTTGACAAGCGTTGTCTCGGCTGCGAAATGAAATTCGACTTCACCGCCGAATTTAGGGATTGCAGACGATTCTTCCTCCTTCCCGAACTTTGAGGACTGCGTGATTTTCATCTGCAAGTTATGGCGCGTCTCCGCGAAGGCGTAATCCAATCCTGTTCATCTTCTGCTACCGTAACTGCGTTAATTGACGGGCTAATTCGCCAGACTGAGCGAGAACGACCGTCATATTAATTAAGAATTTAATTTTGCGACAGGAGGTCACAGGCGTCTGCCCTCCACAATTAACGTTATTTGCAGCCCGTGCTGTTATCGTATCTTTCGTCTCTCTTTGGCGCTGTTCGATCTTTCTCTCGCGTGGCGTCATCGTGATTTATAAAGGTCGATGGCGCATTCAGCGATTTCGAGGTCGACGAATGTAATTTCCGGAAACTTCCGTCAGGTTTCTCCCCACGTGTACAAAATTATTCCCCTGGAAAAGTTTTTTCAATTTATCAAGCTCGGGGATCAAATCTTAACCGCGTCATTAAGAATCTCGAAACGATGTCAGAGAAGAACGTTTTTTCTATTCTCGGGTGTCTTAGATCGGTGTTTCTCCGCAGCTGGTTGCTTGAAGTGTCTTGGAAAACGTCAGATAAATAAATCTGCGATTTGGAAATGTCGATAGGCCATTAAGTAAATGATCCTTCACGTAGTAAATTGATGATGTGAGTAAATGAATGCGTCCAAACGTTGTGACACTCCTATGTGTCGCAATATTCTGATTATCTTAAAATGTTTGCAACGTCCAATTCCTTCCTATTCTCTACCGGCGGTAGACAAACATGGCCTTAAAACTCTTTATTCCTTCGTATAAAAATTTAATTTTATCGTCTTGATAAAATCATGATGAAATTACGAAGTTTTATATCGGTCGATCCATTAGACTGAAACGGGGCTGTTTCTGGCGATTCGATTTTTTCCGAGTTGAAAAAATGCTTCTTGCTCGAAATTGCATCTAAGCATCCGATTTGCTCGAAGTTTGGAAAAGTACGTTAGACGATCTTGTGACGAGCCAGTTGGCGTAATTGGAATCGACTTGGAATTCTTTCTCTTTTCGCGCTCTATTCAACTCCACGGATCTGAACTTCCAATCTTCTAACTTCCCGTTGCATTCTTTGTGGATTCTTTCTGTTTATTTTTGGATTTCACACAGGAATGCTGTTAGTTTTTCGTAATCTCTCGATCCAACGTTATAGCCGTAACAGTGGAAGCCATGTTTTCGTTGTTGTTTTTGCCGCTGTAGTCCTAACATATTTCATTCTGTTGTCTGTTCGGTGAAGAAGTACCCGTGAGTTTCCTATGAGGTAGAAAGAAGGATGATGAACTTTGTAGGAATTGTATCTTTTGTTTAGCACGTTTTCGTAAAGGAAAAAAGATTATCCAAACGGAACTTATTATGCCTACTTTCCATTTAATCATTTCTTTTATACTTATATTGGTTTTAATAATTTTAAAATCACCGCGGTTATGTAGCTCTTTGTGTTCCCAAATTTCATAATTTAGCATTATATATATATATATATATATATATATATATATATATATATATATATAACAACTTACGGAAAAGGAAAGGTAAAATGAATATATGGATGTCAACAAGGTGTTGGGATGAGGAAACCCAGTGAGCACTCACCAATCAGACGACTTCAGGTTGGCGAGGCTGAAGAAGGAGTAGTTCCGAAAGCTTTACGTTTGTGATGTTTCTGTGTTTTTGTGTTATTTTACGTGTGTCGCTTCGACATCCCCGGGGCCTCGCCAACCTGAAGTCGTCTGATTGGTGAGTGCTCACTGGGTTTCCTCATCCCAACACCTTGTTGACATCCATATATATATATATATATACACACACACACGGATTATTAAATTGATTGATCACGCGTATTTGTGCGGCAAAAGTAACGCGTGCATGTATTAGAGATTAGACCAGTGTTTCCCAACTTTTTTCGCCATGTGGCCCAACTGGCTTTTGGCCTGGCATGTCATGTCCTAGTGGGGATCATAGCTGAGCAATTTTTTGAAACAAAAAAATCGATGCTACTTGAGGGACGACCCCCGTTTATGTATCTTTTCACCATATTATACCCTATGTATGTTCTTCGCTATAGAAGTTGTTATATGAACAAATAACTAAATAAAGACAAGAATTGGGCAGTCTCTGTGGCTCACCTGGCCCACGATTTGGGAACCCCTGGATTAGACTATACCGAATCTGAGTCCAACAATAGTTGGCATTGCAACGCTTTCGTAATGACTGATAAAAACTACAAAACACCAGTATTTACGTGAAGTTCTAAGAAATACAGTCGATAAACATAATTCTACGATAAAAATAGGACTTTTCTTTCCTCAGAGAATAGTACACGCTCCGATATTACAATTTTATGATAGTTTAATGTGCAAGAGAAAATTACCCTGCACGGTGGATTTCAGATTTTACATGTAAATCAAATTGGAAGGATAGCTTCTGGAATCGAACCAGGGACTTTCAATCTTCGCAACAAAAACTATTCCATGGAGCTCGGCCTCAGTAGCAAGAGATTTCCATCAAGTGTCATGAAAATCGGTCTATTGGCTCAAAAGTTAATACGTGGGGGGACGGACAGACAGACGAACACAACGACGAAACTATAAGCCTATTTTCATTCTGGAAAGTAGGCTAAAAATGTGTTTATATGATCACTCTGCCCGTCTGTGGACAACAAGCTTTTTTGTTTTAAGAGATATTTCGAAATTTCTTTTTGAAATAAATAGCTCTTATAAATCCATTAAGTTTTCACCTATTGAACTACACGGTAGTTCTTGGATTTTCCGCTAGATGGTTTCAAATTAGGAACATTCAAAAATTTTAAATGGTATTGTAGCCAAACTACCAGGAATATTAGGGAAATTCTTTATAAATTATGTAGCTCTTATCGTTCTATGAATTTTCCAATGATTGGATTTTCCATGTAGTTCATAGACTTCTCGCTAGATGGCTTCTTTTCCCGAAAAATTCAACATTTTGACGCATCGTATCCAAACTACTGATGCTGGAGGATTGAAGATTTCGCGAATGGGAAAATTCTAATAAGAACCTTCATTCCAGCGGCGCGGGTTTTCCCACCCCTCTCAAGGGAGGAGGTAAACAGAACTCGGAAAAATCCAAGAAGATGTCCTTCCATCTCCTCTTTTAGCGAGGAGGGTATCTTACTTGTTAATTTCAGTACATGTTAACATATTGCTACTTGTAAATAGAAACTGCCAAAAAAAATCTGGATTTTCATCTCGTGGAATCGCCCTTAAAAATGTTATACAGCCACCACTATTTTTAGCATTTTTGTTTTCTTGAGCGCCTCGGAGTTAACATTTAGAACGGGAAATTTTTTTAAGAAAAGAAAATCTCTGCTCCATTGCTACTGAAAAATATTGCCAGAGAACCAACCGCAAAGGCAATTTCATTCAGGTTTACAAGAGATCCATTTCCTTTTCCCTGTGGTCTCGGTGGTGCTTCCATCTATGTGAGATAGCGCTAAACATCTCTGCAGGGACTTCTGTTGGATACTTAGCATCCGCATTGCTCAGTTCAGTTGTCACGGCAAAATATCGTCATTGGTATGGAGATATGGCATGGATATATCATGTTCTCTCCATGATGCTTTCCATTTATTTCGCAGTTTTTTGTTGGTATTATGGGGTTTTTATTGGACATCAAAGGACTTAAACCTTAAAATGTGAGGCACTCGCTAAAAGTACTCGGCGTTGCTCTGGTTTTTAAGCCAAGACAAAAATATTGAGTAAGATTTGAGAATAAAACCAAGTTAATTTTTATTGTAATGCTTAATGGTATGCAATATTTCTTATCTTCCCATCTTTTGCCCAAATAAAGAAATTTTTCCCGCATCCTTTATCGACAAATTTGGCGACTGTATTTTTATCAAATAATCATTATAAACAATCGATGGAATCACTTTTAAAATATAGTTATTTCACTCTAATTGATTTCCAGTGGACGAAACTACATCATATTATGGTCATGAGTCTCAAAAACATTGAAACCTTTGGCAGGAATTGAAAGCTCTAGGGATGCAACCGGTGGAAACACGTTTGAAGATATATTCAAATTTAGCTTAACCACACGTGATCCCATGCAAAGGCTGATTTTGAGAGTCTAATTTGTCACGTGGATATTTTAAAGTCAAAGTCTTCAAAATATATAATAGAATTTAGACGTGAATATATAAAATGTAATCTGTCCTAGGCATTGATTCTCAAATACACCAGAAGATGAATTTAGTGGACTAGAAAATATTATTGTAAAATGATGCATAGAAATATTTAAAAGTGTTGGTGAAGTTTGTATGCAGACAGACGTGCTAGGTATGAAGGTTTCTTAAAAATACAGGAGAAAAATTCTGCCTTGACCGGGAATGGAACCTTGGCAGTTGAGAGGTTAGAATATACGTCCGGCAAGTGGAAGACCGCTAGTTCGGTTCCCGGTCAAGGCAGAATATTTCTTCGACTTTTTCAGAAATCTTAATGGAAATATTCGACAAACACATTTTCCGAAAATTACTGCGTAAACATCTATAGAATCGGACGTTTATCTCACGATATTTTATATTTGACGTATTCTGTTATTTTGAATCTCGTGAGACCAAGATGCCCGCACTGAAATACTCGTACACATCGGCTTATTTTACCGCAGAATTGAAATTAGACCGTTTGTTGAAGTGTCGTAATTTTCTCGAAGTGCAGCTTTTTGCATATATTCCGAGTCGGAGGAGTCCTTAAAATCCGACTCTTACTCAAAGCTACTCCGAGGAAAAGCTGATTCGAAAAAACCACTGCGAAAATCTCGGAGAATAGTACCATACTTGGCCATACTACGAAGGCAGGCATAAATGGGAACGCTAAGTACAGCCGAATAAAATGTCTACTTCGCGTAGGAGGGGAATCCGTCGTCCGTGGTTCATCGCCCGCAGACTAATGCAGTATTGGGAGAGGCTAGCATTTATTTATTTTATTTAATTGAAGTAATTATTTAAAGTGGAAGTTCTAATTGTCAGATTCAGTTGAAAATCACAATTGGGCGATAATTTTTAATGAAGATCACTCATACGTAATTAAATTAAAATCCGTCCAGCGGTTTAGGAGATGAAAGTTACGACGGACGGATGGACAGACCAGACGTGCCCATAAGGCGCTCCGCTATTACCGCTTCGCTGGTAAAAACCGCCTAAAAAGGAGCGATATAGTATACACTCTTCTACAGAATTGAAAAGGTCACGCGTTACGCGTCATTGTTGCGGAGGAACGCTCAACAATGGGAGGAGGTTGTTTTCTTTCCTCCCCTTTGTTGCGGAGGAACGCTCAGCAATGGGAGGAGGTTGTTTCCTTTCCTCCCCTTTGTTGCGGAGGAACGCTCAACAATGGGAAGGAGTTTGTTTCCTTTTCTCCCCTTTTTCCTGTTTTTCTCTCTTTCTTTCTCCCTTTGCGTCCCTAGCAAACATTTCGGCAGTATTGTGGGGAGGAAAAAAGCGTCTCTCCGTGTTTTCCTCCTCCTCCTCGGCCTTCTTTTTGTTGGCCTTCTCTCTCTGGAGGACACTATTTCTTCTATTTACAGGCCTTGCTGGATTTAAGAGTGCGTTTTCCGCCCCTTCTCTCCCGTCTTTATATCCGCTCGCCCCCCTTTCCCTCTCTGCTAGTGTTCTCCTTCCACTCGAATCTGGCGAGGAGTTAGTGAGTTTATCTCGCTCATCCTTTCTCTCTTCCCCTTACCCTCTCTCTCTATCCATTCCAACGACCTCTGTGCTGTGCTCACACTTTATATGCGATTGTTCGTAGATATTAGACATATAACGAGCTATGTCTGTGGGTCTATCACGCACATCACCTCCGACGTTATAAGATCCAGGGGCATATAACTCATTATAAATAGCGATCTATGTATTTGTAATTCCGTTAGACTGAGGGAGGTAGCTAATTTTTTATTCGGGAGTGATAGGGAGAGAGGAAGGTAATGGGAGGGAGGTTGGGAATTGTTTAAATTTTAACACCTTATTTATGCATACCCGTCATTTTTGACGGGCAATTACACTTGTATGGATATATCTATGTATGTATATAGTATGTACATATTCATATGTACGTATACGTATGTATTAATATACGAGTTCATGCACATTCGTACCAATCGTGGCCATCGAAAGAATGGCCCTGTGCGGTTTTATGTTCGTGGGGAAAGTGTTGTAAGTGTTGCTAAGTATCATGTGCGAATCACGTGCGAATCGTGGTCATCGAAAGAATGGCTCGAGCGATTTTATGTACGCGAGGAAGTTTATATGGGTACAGTGTTGCCAAGTCTCACATGCGAATTTATACAAACACACATACATGTCGTGGACGTCGAAATAATGGCTTCGGGTGATTTTATTTACGTGAAGAAGATAATATGAGTACTCTCACTCAACTAAGCTGGCGTTCCTACAGGCATTTTTTACTTAATATTTCGTTCTTTAATGAAAATGGACACCTGGTCTCTCTTCGCCTTCGTGAGCCTCTGAGACCCCACATTGCGGTCGCGTGTGAACAAACTCATCGGAAAGGTGCAAATTATTCGCAGTCACATTGAATTGTGCTATTTTTATTTTTATTTATGTTTTGCTGTCAAATTAAAGAAATATGGCTGTTAAAATTATTCCCGGAACAGAACCTTAATTTGTCTTTTTGGAAACCAAGTCGAAGCCAGATGTAATTATATCGTATTTAATTGAAATATCGTTGTTGCGTTTTTTTAAAAGAACTGTCTCCTGTTTTCTTTCGCTAATTGAATTCTTAATGCCATTTACGGGATGAAATGAGCCCTTTAACCGCTACGGTAGCCGTGAAGGCCCATCTTGAACCTAGAAAACTCTAAACTCAATAATAATAGGTAATAATTAAATTGAATAGGGTTTAAATGAAATACTATTGCATTTGTTTATTGATAAATTAACTATTATTGTATGTATATTGTATTTTTTATTTTAATTTCAATTAATGTGTAGGTCAAGTGATTTGTGGGTCCAATAGTGTAGCAGTCCTCGCCACCTGGCTTTAAACAACTTGCGACATTGATATTTAAATAAATACATTTGAAATCGTCTCGGCTGTTCATATAGACATTTATATTCCTTGCATTATTCTCTTCTTTGTTTGTTTATTTTCCTGTCTGCAGTGTACATTTGGATTCCTCGAATCCCTTCCACTTTCTAAGCTATGCCGGAACATTCCAGAATCTTTTACTATCTCATTCTTTCAGTCTTTTTTCGGTCGTTACTCGTGTCTCGAGACCCGATCCAAGATATCTCCCGTCCAGCGGCCTCTGGTAATATCTCGACGTGTTGGGCTCATCGCCACTCGGCAATCTTTTCTCTTTCGGTCGCGTCACGCGTCATTGTCCGACCTATGACCCTTATTCCCCTCGTTCATTTTCGTATCGCTTGCGATTTTTCACGGTCTACATCGCTTTCCTTCTTATTCGGGTCGTTGGGAGCTTTTGGGCGAGTCCAACATTGGGTTAATGCAGTGGTTCTCAAACTTTTTTGGTTCATGCCTCCCTTGACAAATTGAAAAATTTTCGCGCCTCCCTGACTGTTTAAGATTGTAAGGTAGGCTGTATCATTAAACATAAATGAAAAGGAAGCACATAGCAGAGCGTACAGTATAAACTAATGACATTTATTAAATTAAAGCAATTATAATTACATATACTAATATATATTTTTAATAGACTTACAATATACTAACTCTTCTCTTATTTCTTTTCCAATTGAATATCTCACATATGTAATCAAATGTGTATATTTTCCAACATCGGTTGCTTCATCAACTTGCAAAGCAAATTGTGTTGTTTTTAAGTTTTCCATTAATTGAGTACACAAATCCTCGGATAGTGAACCAATTCGTCTTTGCTCTGTACTATTAGAGAGAGGAATGTTTTGAAATTCTTTAGCAATTGGTTCGCCAAACAATGGTTCTGCCAAATCAATTGCAGCCGGTAATAATAAATTCTCTCTGCGTGCGGTTTCTTACATTTTGCGATTCTGTAAGATGCTTTATATGATGCCAACAATAATCTTTGTTGTACAACAGCTAACTTGATGCGTGCTTTTAATTGAGCTTCGTTTTGTTTAAGGTTTCTTTCGAAAAACTCTTTTGGCTTATTAACATATTCTTGATTACATTTTTCTAAATGCCGTTTCTTTTTGCAAGGTCTCATACTGTCAGAAACCAGAACCTCGTTACATGTTATACTCGTACAAAAAGGCCTTTCTACATCACCGACATTTTGAAATGTAACACCATATGACAAATATTTCTTTCTATATTTTCTTATTTTGAGGTGTCCTGATTTTTGTAAATTGTTACTTTTACTGGTGCTTGGACAGTCTACATTACGTTTTCGCTTTTCAATTTATGGGGTCCTAAAAAAGGTAGATACTTTTAATTACAATTCTAAAAATATCAAAATAAATAGTAAATTTATATTTTAAATGATCCACCGATTACTCGCGTATGGGCAGAGAAATGCGAACATTTATGTTATAAACAAATCAGCCGGGACAGGCAGCCCGTCGCCGGGCATATTTGCCGCCCAGGTGCAAGCAGTTTATACCACTTTTTAAGATCTCATAAAAGCACCCTGTTCCAGATTTTTTTCAACATTTAGATTCCAAGTTGTATTTAATTTAAGAAAAAATATAGTCAACTAGGGACTTCGACCCTGGCGCCTACTGCGACCATCCTCGATTTGTTATTATTTTTAGTAATCAGTTCAAAATATTCCGTATTAAATCAATCGTTATTACGTTTTTATTATTCGCATTTTTATCAGAGAGTATTCAAATTATTATTATTTGAATGACTTGAATGTGAAAGAAGTCATTCAAATATTTTTAAGGCTTAAGTAACGAGTTTCTATTAATAATGACGCTAAGTAAACAATAAACAGGCTTTAGCCGTACTTTAAATGCACGCAGAATAATAGGTACAAATTTTTCATATGTGGTACTGATAAACTTCAAGTTCTGGATTTGACATAGCGATAGAAAGAAAATATCACGACTATCTGAAAGCCACGAAACTAGATCGTCTCTTTCTCGACCTTTTTTGATTTTTCAGTGACACGAGAAATCTCAGGTTAGAAATAATATAACAAATATTATAAATTATTTTTTTAAATAAAATAAACTATTTTAGTAAAACTCAGTAACATTTATATAAGCTGTGGAAATCCGGAAAGAAATATTTATAGATTTTTGCTGCATTTGAATAACATGCAAATAGGATCTAGCGTAGATACAAGATATTTTATCCAAGTTGTATAATGTATATTGACCTGAAAATATGCCGTAGAACATTGCTTAGAAAGTTGTTAAAGACAACCTATATTAAATGCCCAGTAGAAATTAGCCCTATGTATATTTTAATAATAGAACGAAACTTACTTAGATGATTGGTCTATTTCTTGATGCGAGTGACAACTCCGCTGATTAAGTATCACACCAAACAGCTAACATTTTAATTTGGATTAATCTTAATTTTCAGAAAACGTTCCACTTTCTACTCAACCATAAAATTTTCACGAGTAAAATGTAAGGTATTAAACTTCAGCATACACTAAAAAGAAACGGATGGGGCACATTATTGTTAAATTCCACGGTGAATTTAATGACGACCGGTTTCACTATCAGGAGTACACCAAATGCTATATAGAAGGGGATGTAGGGAATTGGGGAGTAGGGATCCGGAATGGCTGGGGAGAGGTTGGGTGGCGTGCATGCGGTGCAATTGCAACTAAGTGTTCATTTACGAGCTTATACACAAAGTAGGAAAGTGGGAGAGGAAGGAGATCTGTGAGTGGGAGAGGGTAGGCGGAATGGTGTACCGTAAATACCCGCGTATAATGCGCACTTTTTTTTCGAAATATTCGAGTTAAATTTAGGATGCGTGTTATACGAGGGTACATAATCTTACTATTTTCACTTGACCTCATATTTCCACAATTTCGGCACAGTAATTACTGCCCGGGTATCCTCATATTTTTATTGGCGATTTTTACGAAAAGTAAGATAGATAATGGTAAAAATTTATTAGCTAATTCTATAAACATACATTAATTAGATATGAAAAGAATGAATTCAGTATTTATTAATTTTAAAAGCCAAGAAATTCTTCGTCACTGGACTATTCTTCTTCTATGTTGTTATCTGAATCGGTATCTTACGCATGACGTCACCCTACACCGGCGCCCGGCATGGTCAAGGAATAGCCTGGTGATGAGATACTGGTACTATTTACAATTAGAAACAATGGCAGCTGACGCCTTTGAGTACGCTGGGAGTTGATGCTTCTTGTAGAACTGTTTAAAGTTATCGTTCCCTACCTTTCTCTCAGCATTCATACGTGATTTATTCTTGATTCTTCTAGTCTGTAATTAATTATGGTTATTTGCTATCGTGTTTACGTGCTCCCGAGTGTTCTAATAAGGGTAAAACTGAAGGTTGGGCGAACCTGTCCACCTCAGGCGTGACTAAAACGTATGTAAAAAACATAGGATTATCGTCATTCCTTCATTTTATTAGCTCAAAGAATGTCATATGCCATACTATGAAATTAATATAATTCAATTTATTGTGTATGTCCTAATATCACCTTGTAAGTAAACATAAAGTATGTAATGATTGAGTTAGCTGACGTTCTTTTGGAACGTTATTCGAAAATTTCATTTCGCACTTTCATTATGTTACCAATACACAATACCAATAATTCGATCATTGCTTACACCATCTACTTTTTCTGGAACGGTCGCTAAAAAAATCGGTGCGCACTATACGCGGGTATATAGAAAAATCATAGATTACGAGGCTGAAAACCCCCCTGCGCGTTATACGAGGGTGCGCATTATACGCGGGTATTTACGGTAGTAGAGTTTTGAGTGGAGGCAGAATGGTGGAGGGGAGACTGGGCCCCTCATGCGTCGCCGTTCGATTCGTGACAAATCTCGCGCCTCCTCTGGCCACCCGAAGCGCCTCCCAAGGGAGGCGCCTCCTACTTTGAGAGACACGGTGTTAACGCCTCTCTACGCGATGTACGTGAAGAAATCAACTGAATTTTTTAGTATTCAGCAAATTTATTCAGTGCTGTACTGATTTATTAGTGACGTTAATATTTTCATTGTTCTCTCTGGTATGCCAGAAATATTAGAAAGCGTTAATTTAAACGATTTTACTTATAGCAAACGAGGCTATTGCATCCTATAAATAATTGCGTGATGTAGTATGTTGTTCACGTATGATGACGTTACATGCATTCATATTTCAAATGACGTCGAATAGCTTGAGAACTGGTGCATCACTTTTAAAGATTCCTTCAGTTTAGATTAGATTGACCCCGCGTGACGTTTTTGACCTTTCGTCGTGTAAAACAAAGGCCCGAGTTAGATTCCACGGGCTTTTTTTATTTACATTTGATTAATATGTAAACTACAGGAATATGATGTGCAGAACTGTTTTTTGACATTTATAAAATAAATGTTAAAAGAAGAATTTTTTATGCAGAAGTATATTTATTGGTACCTTCCTGCTACGAACCATTGTTTCATGGACTGCAATATTTAACATACGTATTTTAGCTATTAAGCTACCGCCATACGATAAGATACTATTAAATGGGAGTGGTCTTTATCGAGATAGAAATAAATACCGTAATGTTTACACATTATATGATGCAGATAAATAGATACTGAATATTGCTGCTCTTTATTGGTCACTCTGGGCAACCTCAATCGATATACACATTAAAACTTTATTGTAGGTTATCATTTATTTATTTTTGGAATCGAGAAGCACAGGTTAGCTTTTATTTAGGCGGAATGGGACAGTTCGGCGCGAACGATTCGGCGACGGACAATTCGGCGACGGGACAATTCGACGCCGAGACGATTCGGCGACGGGACAATTCGGCGCCTGGAGGGAAAAGCAACAACTTTTAGTTGGGTTGTGTAGTTGGGTGTTAGATTCGTTCTATTTCCTGCTCTCGGGTTGGGTTGAATGGTTCTGGGTTGGATTCGTTCTATTTCCTTCTCCCGGGTTGGGTTGAGTGTTTGGGGGTTGGATTTGTTACATTTCCTCCCCCGGATTGGGTTGAGAGGTTGGGGTTTGAATTCTTTCAATTTCCTCCCGCCGGGTTGAGTAGAGTGGTTGGGGATTGGATTCTTTCAATTACCTTTCCCCCGGTTGGGTTGAGAGGTTGGTGGTTGGAGTCGTTCTATTCCTTCCCCCGAGTTGGGTTGAGAAGTTGGGGTTTGAATTCTTTCAATTTCCTCCCGCCTGGTTGAGTTGAGTGGTTGAGGATTGGATTATTTCCATTTCCTCTCCCCGGGATAGGTTGAGTGGTTGGGGGATTGGATTCTTTCAATTTTCTCTCCCCGGGTTGGGATGTGAGGTTGGTGGTTGGATTCGTTCTGTTCTCCTTCCGGGTTCGTTTGAGTGGTTGGGGAATGGATTCTTTTAATATCCTACTCCCGGATTGGGTTGAGAGGTTGGTGGTTGGATTCGTCTAGCTGGCGCCGAACTGTCCCGTCGCCGAATCGTCTCATCGCCGAATTGTCCCGTCGCCGAATCGGTCGCGCCGAACTGTCTTATACCCGGATAATCTGCAGAGGAGTAATCGATGACTTTTTTCCAACCTCTTAGTTTTGTTTCTTTCCCCTTGATAAGAAAAGCATAAAATCGGTGCAGGGAATTATAAATTAGTATTCATAAATTAGTTTAAATTAAGTACAGGAGCTCGGGACATGAACAGTGATATAGCTGAAAAACTTAGGTTTATTAAAAAGAAATTGATGGAATAATATGATCCGAAGATCCTATGCAGACAGGCATAAGCTGTAAAGGTGGGAATAATTTTGAAACGAGAAAAAAGTCTGCTATGACCGGGAATCGAACCCGGGTCTTCCACTTGCCGGGCGGATATTCTACCTCTGAACTATCGTAGCAGAACACCTTTTCTCGTTTCTGAACACGGATGTTTCCTTGGTTGGGACGGAACTAGCCAAGCTAGTATCAAACTGCCCCAACACATGTCCTCTAAGAGATACATCGAAGAAAACTCCTCCCTCTCAAATGGTGAGATTGCAAAACAAGAAATTTCTTGTTAGTAGCATCGAGTCCTCGACTTTGAAATGATGATATAATGCTTTTAAGTGGACTTTATAGACTACATTCTGAGGCCATGCATCCCAACCAAAGATGAAATCTTATGATGACGTCATGACCCTGAAACAAGAAAAAAGCGCCATGTGTAATTTGCTGTAAAGACACGAAGGATACTAGATAGTATTTTTTAATTATATTAAACTTTTGCTAATTTCCACAAAAAAGTTTAATATAAGTAAAAAATACAATCTAGTATTGTTCATGTCTTTTGAATATGGAATTCCACGAGGTCTCGGCCTCGTCCATTAAATGTAATTTACTCTGCAATTCTTTCCGCACTTGATATAGATTTTTAGCCTACATTCCAGAATGGAAAAAGGCTTATAGTTTCGCCGTTGTGTCTGTCTGTCTGTCCGTCCCCTCTATTCAATTTTGAACCAATCTATTTTCATGGCACTTGGTGGAAATCTCTTGCTACTGTGTCCGAGCTCCCGAGGATAGTTTTTGTTGCGAAGATTGATAGTCTCGGGTTCGATTTCAGGAAGTTTCCTTCTCGTTGGATTTACATGAAAAATCTGAAATCCATCGTGCAGGGTAATTTTCTCTTGCACATTAAAATATCTTAGAATTATAATATCGGAGCGGGATTTGTACTGTTCTCTGAGGAAATGAATGAAGATTCTAATTTTTATCGTAGAATTTTGGTTATCAATTGTATTTCTTCGAATTTCACCTAAATACTGGCGTTTTTGCAGTTTTTATCAGTCATTACGAGAGCGTTGCCATAGCAACAACTATTATTGGATTCGGATTCGGTACAGTCTAATCTCTAATACACACACGAGTTATTTTTGGTCGCACAAATACGCGCAATCAATTTAATATTCCGTTCGAAAGTATTTGTTATATTTTATAACGCTAAATTATGAAATTTGGGAACACAAAGAGCAACTTATTCGCGGTGATTTTCAAGCTATTAAAACTAATATAAGTAATTGTTGCCACCCATTTAATTTAAAATAATAATGTGGAAAGTAGGCGTCATAAGTTCCGTTTGGATCATCGTATTCAATCTAAGAACGTATGCATGTTACCTTTTATTGGCAAAATAATGCTTGCTTCGCATCGAGTCGAATCGTTCCATCTTCAAATATCTCCAATTCCAACGTACGGAAGAAAGGTTTCCTCAAAAAGCTCCATGCAGGTAGAAGTTTTCTTCGAGAGCGGGGGACTTTTCATGGTTCCCATTTAACAAAGTAAGGCCGACCGTGGATCGAGTCGCAGCACGCAATATCCCATCAAGCGCGGTCTCTCCACAATGCAGATAATGAACTTGCGTCATCACTCGCGGATATGAAGAAAAAAATCACGGGCGGTGATCGTCGAAGCGAGGAATTGTTTTTTTTTTTGCACACGAGGCTATCTAACGATCCTCTGACGCCATTGTCGCGTGTAAACAATATCGGGTTTAGGGATGCAATGCCCCAAGCGATAGTGGTTGGTCAGGTCCCGAACTCGCGATTTCTGAAAACGTGGTCAAATTCTTAATATTTAATTTGCATGGATATCACAATATAGTAGGCGGGATTTTGAGCTTGATATCAATCACAACTCAGTCTCTGAATAAGTACATAATTATTATTTTTAGCGCGTTTTCTTAAAAGCAGAAACGTTCTCTGTGTCCGTCTGTCTGTATGTGTAAAATCAAATTTTTGTTTGAAAACGTGCATATTAATCAAAATATCGAAGTGTACTCTCTTTGCATACTTCGTACACGAACAAGTAAAGAGAAGACCGCTCTTTGATCAATTGCGTTAACATTAGTCGCCCTATTCTATCTGATATATGAAGATTAACGCGTTTCACTCTGGAGATTCAGGAATTGAATATTCCGTTTTTGTTTTTGGTAATGTGGCAGTCCTGATGGAGAGGCATGATTCAAACTCGGTAGCATCGTACTGTATTTTGAATATTTTCCAAATACCGAATCACGCTCTTTCTCAGGTTTAAGGATTTTCAAGCTCAAAATTTTATTTCTACGATATCGGAGAATACAGACGGACCAGGTGTCTTTTTATTTAAGAAACTCTCCCAGAATTATCGTTTGCAAGTTTTGCGAGGCGTTTTAATATTCGACTCCTGTCGATATCCATCTAGTCAGTCATTCGAGGAAATGGCAATGGAAGAGATGCAATCTTCAGGAGAACGTGCCGCCTTTATCTCAAACGACTTTCTCATACTTGCCGATCGTGCTCTGTTACACATTTAGCGCGACTAGATTTTCCGGATTGCCTGGCGTTTGGCTTGGTGCATCCTTATCCAACGGGGAATACTTCCGTCGACTGGAAAAGCTGTAACCTCCCAATTTCTCTTCTCTCTTTTGTGCTACATTCTCGTGTCTATCTTCCATCTCTCTCCTCCTCTCCCTCCCTCCCTCCCTCTTCCACTCTTTCTCCCACTTCCTCTCCCTCCCTCCCTCTCCCTCCCTCTTCCACTCTTTCTCCCACTTCCTCTCCCTCCCTCTCCCCGCTCTCCCCCCCCTCCCCCCCCCCTCCCCCCCTCTCCCCCCCTCCCCCCCTCTCCCTCCCTCGCCCTCCCTCCCTCCCCCTCCCTCTCCCTCCCTCTCCCTCCCTCTCCCTCCCCCTCCCTCTCCCTCCCTATTTTTCTCTCCTCTCCCTTGCTCCCTCCCTCCCGCTTTCCCTCTCTCCCTCTCTCTGTCCTTTCTTACACAAAGACCCTCTCTTCTCGTCAGACGTCAACCTTTTACCCTTTTCCTTTCCTTGTTGTCGTCATCTGAAAAACGTTTCCCTCCGCCGAACCTCTCCACGTTATCCTCTCTACCTTCTGCCTCCTTTTTGCCCTCTCTGACCCTCCGTCCTCCGTATTCCTCCGGGAGGCATGTTGTCTCCACCAACCTCTTTCCCTCCTCCAAACTATCCCGCCGTCCACGTTTTTTTTTCAATCTTAAAGGAGACATGTTCCAAAGTAGGTGACCGGAGATTCTGTTTTATTTTACTCCTCTTCGCTAGAAGCTGATCCTTTTTACTCTTTCTTTTTTAATTGGCAGTTTGAAAGTTTTGGCATCGCGCAGATTAATTGCATTCAGGACTTAGGAGATTCATTAGACACTGAAAAGTTTGCGAGTGACTTTTTGAAGATAAGTATAAAAGAATGACGGGAGTTATTTTATTCCGGAGAGTTTTTCGGTTACTCGTACCTAATTCGATCTCATGTTCGTTAAAAAAGGATACCTTTTTATTTTCTGATGGTTTGGTTTCTAAGTCAGCCGTTTTTAATGTGCGTCAATAGAAAAAATCAGATGGTATTCGTCATATTCATGAAAAAATATCTAGTTCGCCATAATGTTTCTAATATCCATGAAAATTTTCGAAAATCAGATTGTCATTTCGGATGCAAATCAGCCGTCTACAGTGATGATTCACCGATGGCTTAATAATGATTTACCATCGACGAATCACTGCCGAAGACGGCTAATTTACGGCAGAGATGCACATCCTGTTTTTCCAAACTTATATTGGCTATAATATGACCTCATTTGCTAGAGGTTCATTTGTTCGTTGAAATTGAATGCTTGTTGTAGTTTATATTAGATATGTGATTATGTTGACAGTGTAAATGTATAATGCCTTTTCCCTCATCTGCGTCTCATATAAAATCCGGTCAGATAATTTGGTAACAAATCTATTTTCTACTGTTTATATTCTTTTAAAATTTCTACGTAGTTTCCTCACCGAACCTGCCCTAAATACAGGCGAGTCTGGGGGCGCTTCGTAAGTGATATATTTAAATATTATTCGTTTGTTTGCATATTATGTAGCCACAAAAATATAAATGCTTAAAATTATAATTTTGAAATTATTTTTTATTTATAAAAAATTAAATATATCACAAATAATACAACTGTAGCAAGTTAAATATAAACTATCGTTAATTTCACACCTTAATGCATAATAAAAAATAAGAGTAATTTGCTCTATTTCTTTTATAAAAATCTGTGATTTTTAGATTGTACTAAATGATTTGTTCATTTGTCATTAAATATTCATCAATAGCATTTTTACGAACAAAAACTGCATCAGGAACATTATTACAACAAGAAAGAAACTGACTGTTTTTGAATATGCGGAATTGTTTCTGTAACGAATTTTAGGCAGCCCCAGTAAACCAACACACACTTCATCATTTTTAAATTCACTTTTGTCAGGCTTTGCACCATGCCTCACGCTTTCAATAATTTCGCCATTGGTTAAGCTGGAAGCGATGAGTTCATGGTTGTCTGCAGACACGAGCTCCGTACATAGGATCTCACTTGGCTTGTATTTCTAGCTAATTAACCTCTTGGATTATTATAGCCATTACTCCTTACACACTATACACACTCACAAGGGAGGAGGGAAACCCGGTGCCGGCAATAACCTACTCTTTTAAAAGAGCACCAAGGGGATCAAATGCTTTAGATCTCTTCCGAAGGACGGAGCGCTGTCTTGCGCGGTCTCCTCAAATCACACAAGTAGGGGACGGGACGATCCCAGGTTGAAAAATCCGGCCTCCGGATCCGAACCTGAGACCGCTGCGTGGAAGGCCAACGCCCTAACCACTCCGCCAGCGCCACCCCAAGCATTATTCATAGGTAGATAAAATGTTATATCGCGTAACGGGTTTGAATATTGGCAACATTTCTTTGACGTTTTAGTCCTTACCGTTTCAGATTTTCCACACCTTTAATGAATAATAAATTATAATAAATTCGTTAAGATTTTTTGAAAGGAAAAGGGCGCTAGAATGTATCATTGAAGCACATTTTCCTTTTTGTTTGAGGAGACTACAAAATTCTACGCAGTTTCCAAAAGATTTATTTTTTGACTGCCACGATTGCGGTGAGATATTAATTGGTTATTATTTTAGGCATACATGGAAATCGACCTTTCCCACCGGTATATTTGGACACGCGACTGAAGGCCAAGGGCCCGTCACGCCATCTGTGGGTGTTTCCACTCGAATATCTCTCTTATGTGTGAGATTTCGAAGTCGGGGTTCCCCTCGAGGCGGAGGTGTAGAAAACCAGTTAATCAGGCTAATTCGCCGTCTCGGAAGAAATGTTGACAGTGTTTGAACATTTCATTTTATTTAAGCTGCGGATGTTTCAATATCTTTACCCTTCCCTCATCCACCCGAAGGTGGTAAAAAATGGTTTATTGGGTGATACATTTCACGCTAAATTATTCGCTTTCTATGTTTATCGGATTATGTAACTCCCGAAATGTGTGTGCTGCCACCTACTCTGGACGTTTAGGAACTTGGAAAAAAGTAGATAAGATATCACTCAGGTTCTAGGTGTATGCTGAAAGATTATTATGGTGAACTCGTGATTTTGAAATTTTCGTGAATTTTCTAATGACGAATTTGGACATTTATCATAAATTACTTAATTATTTCCATATCATGTTATTAAATAGTATAGTTTCATTCTACTTTATTATTTTTCCTATTATTTTTCTTATTTCTCATGTTGTCAAATAAAAAATATTTGTCATTATTTTATTGGGATACCTATATGTATAGTTACCATATTTAAAAACTAGATTGTGAACAATAAAAAATATAGTTCGTGAATATTCATTATTATTATTTTGAGAATAACTTTGAAACAAAAAATTCTGCTATGACCGGGAATCGAACCCGGGTCTTCCACTTGCCGGGCGGATATTCTACCACTGAACCACCTTAGCAGATAATCTTTCCTGTTTCTGAACGCGGGTGTTTTTCTTAGTTGGGTCCGGGCTAGGGAAGCTAGTATCAACCAGCCCCAACGGACTGAGATAAAGACCCGCGTTCAGAAACAGGAAAGATGATCAGCTAAGGTAGTTCAGTGGTAGAATATCTGCCCGGCAAGTGGAAGACCCGGGTTCGATTCCCGGTCATAGCAGAATTTTTTCTGTTTCAAAGTTATTCCCAAAAATTACAGCTTATGCCTTTCTGCATAGTTTCTATTATTCCATCAATTTCATTATTATATTGAGATTTCAAACATTACGAATATAAAAAATATGGGTCCTGAATATTCATGACTTTTGAATAATTTGGTCAATAGAAATGAGTTGATTAGAATCATCAGAGCTGTTTTTTTACGACTTTTACATATAGTCGAACCTCAAAGGAAAGCAGAAAGAGGTCACCTTTTCGAAACTTAAAATAATAAAACTTCATTTTAAAATATATCAAAGCGAACATAAGAAGAACATCTAATTTCGACGTTAGCAACGGAAGATCTTGAGCTTCAATTCGTCATTTTGTCAAGGTAGTCGATGAAATTACCATCTGAACTGTTTTTGGGAAACATTTAAACAGAATCGAACCTCAGGGGAGAAGGCAGAAAGAGATCAATTTTTCGAAACTTGCACTAATTGAACTTCATTTCAAAATACGTACTAAGGCGAACGGGGGAAAACATCTACTTAAACTTATCCAAAATTCGGGCTATCGAGTTTCGATGTTTAATGAACATATGGTGAAAAACTATGATTATTGAAGTGAAATAAAAAATGTTTTTCCCTCGAGATGTTTAAGTAGCTTTTTTTCACACTGCAGGAGTTTTCCATTTTCATGGCTACAATGCAATTGATTATTTTGGAATGCTTATCAACCTAAAATTCCGTCCTCTTTTGGTAGTGTAATTCCAACAAACTTCCGCTTTCTCTCTCCCTCTACGTTCCATGTCGGCCCGCTCACCTCGCCTACCTGATTTCCGCATCTCGGTCAACAAGCGCTCAATCTATTAACGTATTCCTTCCTCGTATAATTCCTTATTCACCGAAACCCTTAACTTATCCTAAAGCTCACCCGTTCACTCTTTCATGCTGATATTGTAATCTCGGCATTCAGTTTTCCTTTGTCTCATCCTCTGTATCTGGTAATCACGAATCCGTTTGTCTACTACCTGTTATCTTTCTTATAGGTTTCCCGGTATTTTGAAAGATTTATAGCGTATGTAATAATTTCCGAGATACAGGCCTTTGCGCTATAAATTTCTGGAGTGAATTAAATGAATAAATATAAGATGAAATCGGTGGCAAATTACTGTATGAAAATGTTACGAGTTTTTTTTCTAAGTGTCCGTTTATATATTTCTGGTCGCTATTTAAAATTTTTAACACGCCTTGGAAATACTTGTATAATACCAATTCGTTGAGTATGTTACATTTAAAATTAAAGTCTATCTTTAATAGGACTTCGGGCTTATTAGTTACTAAAGCGGCCATTTTTCAATCGAAATATCCGGAAACAATAATTTTTTTAACCAATCTCTACAAGCATGGTCATTCATTGGTTTGAGACAATTGAGTATATTTTTGCATCATTTGAGAAGGTTCCCACCATCGATCTGACTTTGATGGCATTGCAATCGCTAATTCTGCCACTCGTGAAACTGTCAGCGAGTGAATCGCCACTTTTTCTTTTTTCGACTTTCTTCTATTCGTCTTATTGTGTATCGAAGCCCGTTTTCAAAGTGATAAATGTAAATTTTTTATTTAACGCATCTCATCTACCGACATTCTCATTTCGGCTGTTCTTCCGTACGCGCAGAATGCTAGCGTTAATATTAATAGATATACAGGGTGTACATAAAATAATGTCACAAAATTAAACAGAAATAACTCTTAAACCACTGACTGTATTTTTATTCTGTCTTCTGCAAATGATTTACAAACGTTGGGAGTTTTGTTACACAATTTCCACATGTGAACCTTTTGTTGCTGGGACAATGTCCAATCGATAATCGATTTCTACCCATGTGCATTCAAGTATATCTTGTTGGAATACGATATTTGGTTGCAGTTCCTGAAGCTGAGACAGCACAAATTCTTGTAACATATCCATGTACACAATCGAGGTTATTGATTTCTCCATAAAAAGAAAGGTCCAATTATGCGGGCATGCATGAGGCCGCACCAGACGTTGACTTTTTGGCTGTCACTTTCATGTTCCCTCACTTCATGAGGCAGCTCAGAGCCCCATATCCGGACGTTGTGACGATTAACGAACCCTGATAAATGAAATGTCTCTTCATTTGAAAACAGAACTCTTTGCAAAAAAGTGTTATCTTCGTCTATTCTGTTCAACATATCCACAGCAAAATTCACTCTTTTTGGCTTGTCACTGTCTCGCAATGCTTGCACAATTTGCACCTTGTATGCATACAGTTTAAGATGCCTGCGAAGCACTTTATGGATGGTTGAGTGTGGAATCTGCAGTTCTCGTGATGCACGACGAGTTGATTTCCTGGGGCTGCGCTGGAAAGCTTCCCGTATCGCCTCAACGTGCGCTTCAGGTACAGAGGGTCGTCCTGGGCGCAACGCCTTCCCTACATTGCCTGTTTACATAAATCTGTGATACCACAGTTTAATATCACGTCTGGAAGGTGCATCTCGTCTACCGTACACCCTTCTGAAGTTTCGTTGCACTTGCGTTGTGGATTTCGTCTCTATAAACCACTCGACACAATGAGCCTCTTCCTGCATGGTCGCCATTTTCAAACAAGTGAACATTGTTGCGCACGCATGACATTCAATACCATCTGTTGCCAACAGGCAAAAACTCCCAACTTTTGTGAATCATTTGCAGAAGACAAAATGAAAATACAGTCAGTGGTTTACGAGTTATTGATGTTTAATTTTGTGACATTATTTTATGTACACCCTGTATGTCCCCGTTGAATATTTTATAAAAATATCGGATTTGTGTGGTATCAGTTTTTCTGAGGAACCAAAGTCGGTCGGTGTGCACGCTATCTTGAAAGTTTTCCAGAATCTTCGCACGGAAACTAACATTTAAACCAGTGGTAGGCAACCTTATCTACGTGGCGGGCCGCATTGCAAGTTGTCAATACTTCGGCGGGCCAAATTAGAATTTAAACTGTGCGTTAACTAGAGATTCTGAGGTATCATATCAGTGAAAATAATGTCTAAATTAGATTTTTAGGGTTAATGTTTCAATTTCAAGTGTTTTATTGCCCTAACTTGAATGTATACGATGTAAATTTGTGTTAAATTTCTTTTTAATCATAACTTTGCCGGTCGCATAAAACGCACTCGAGGGCAGCATGCGGCCCGCGTGCCGTAGGTTGCTCAGCATTGATTTAAATTTATTGTCTGATCGGAAACGAAAAATGAGGTGGTCTCTTCATCTGTTTCATTAATTAGGTATCGCGCAATTCACACAGTAAAATTTCATAAGTGCTTATGCATTAAATCAAAGGGAAAAATTGCGAAACTCGAATTTTCACCTTATAAATGTAGTAGTTGGAATGAAAAACTACGCATTTCAGATAGTTTGGGAAAAGTCACAAGTATTTGTCAACTATGAATCTGCAGTCGGTGATGATAGCTGCTTTTTAGCCGAAAAGTTCTCCTGGTTCTCTCAACCTTTTTATTGGCTTTTAGAGAAACATTTTAATATTTGATCTCAACCATAAGGCGAGCACGATAGATCTTTCTTGATTAATTTTTAAATCATATAACATCGAATTTCTCCTCGGAAAATGCGATTGCACAGCTAGGAGAATGAGTCTTTCCTCCATTTAACTCAAAGAATAACAAGTTCATGACTCGTATAGATGCTGATTTTCATGCGGGGCTTTGACCTATTTCTATCATAATGTTTTATTAAAGGGAATAATGATTACAAATATAACTATCGGATTTAAAAAATATCGAGGGGAAACTATCATTTTCCCTATTTCTTCCCAGAAAATGAATTATTCTCACGAAATTTTCGTCGTTTCCATTCTCTAACGTAATAGACTAAATCGGGTTGCGCAATCGGAACTCGTAACTAGAGTTCCGAGGGGAGAGGGGGATAAATGAAGTCGATGGAGCGTAAAACTTTCAATCTCCAAAAGCATCGGGGATGTCTGCTATTCATCCTCTAAAAGACTGACTCTTAGGTTCGGGTTTATACGGGAGTTTGATAGGAAAAGGCATTACTGCTTCGTTCTCAGCTGTCGCTTCCCTCAAAACCTTGCACCCTCGAAAAATCTCTCTCAGGAGGGAAGTTACGAAATTGGGTTCCGTGGATGGTTATGGAACCGGTTTTTCGGCACCCTGGCGATAAAAAGATCTCTCCCTCTATACCCCCTCATCCAAAGGGACGAAGAAAATGGAATGTTTGGAGGTGGAAGGCGTACGTAACTGTGTTTCGGGTTGGGGTTTTCCGATGCGGCTGCACATGAAAAGCATAACGTGAGGCGTGGACATCTTAACCTATATGTCTTCATCGAATGGCGGAAATAATGTCTAGGCGTCCCTAATCAGCTTTTATTTTCGCGGAAATGTGATTTTGGTGAGAGTAACTTTTTTTAAAGTAAGTTTTTGTCTAAGTTCCTTTTCTTATAAAGCCCACACGCACGTTCGACCATTTAATTTTGTATCCTCAATCTTATGCAACCCCGACAACACTACATATTCGTTGCTGGTGGCCTGCAAAATCATCCCAATCTTTTTATGCGAGTTTATGTGTATATATATATGTATATATATATATATAGTGCTTACTGCATGAATGATATCGATTGAATAATATTGTTTTATTTGTTTTTATGAGCGATGTTTTATACATAAAAATTTGATAGTGTAAAAACAGTCATATTTGGTTTAATCGGAAAGCATGATAACATTTTAATTATTCCGATTCTTTTAGGGAATAGTTAGATAAACATTAGTTCAATTGATCGTGTTTCTCTATTGCGTTGTATTTGATTCAATCATATAATATTGCTTTCGAGGCTAAACAATTCTCGTGTCCCTCGGCGGTAGTTTATCGTTTTCTCTTTTTATTTTCATATTCTTCAACGGCGCGACACAGATCGCGCTTTGATTATTTTTTCCCGCCACTTCTGTGGATTGAATCACCCCATTTTACCTGTACTTGTGTTTCCCCTCTTGCCTGTGGCTTATTAAGCTATATAGATTTCTATCCTTCCAAGAGCCATAAACTTTGTATTATCTTTTATAATGAATTATAACAACAGAATACTTCATCATTTCAGCCCCATCATAGTTATAAGAAAGAATGGAGACTATTTTTTCTATATAGCAAGAAACATAATAGTTAACAACAACGTTGATTTTTTTCGAAAATGTTTGCTGCTGTTTGTTTTTGAAAGGTTTGTGATTTCTTGAACTGGCACTTAATCGATCCTGTCTACCGTGATGATTTTTAAAAACATTATTTCCGCCGTGGCTTTTTATTTCAATTTACATCACGTTTCCTAACTTAATTACAATGTCTTCCCCTCTCAGATCCATTCGTTACGACTGGAACGGCTATTACTTCAGTAAACCTAATTTGGGAACTTTTGTTACGTTTTTAAAGGGGTTTCCATCCGATAACATTCGCCTCGGAACAAAAACAAGATAATGAATGACTCGTAAGGGGTTGTTTTTTTTCGCGATCCCTGAACTCTGTAAACAAGACCAGTTGACGAAAATTGGTTCATTGCCGGATCGAATATGAATAAATGCTTTGTTTTCCCACTCTCTCCTCTCTCATACTCTCGCATTCTCTCTCGTTTTTTTATTCTCTTTGCTGAGAGAGATCCATTCAGGTGTATCTTGGCACAGTATCTCGCCATTTATCCCACACTTTTCTTTATTTTTTTTAACTTTAACCCGCCGTTTTCTCTCGTCCCAAACTTTTTCTTTTCTTTTTTTAAATCCCCTTCATCGATCCCAACCTGGCCTCTTTCTAACTCTTCTTTTTTGATACCTTTCCTCCCTCAACTCACCAAATTCGCACTCTCTCACTCTCTTTTCCCCCCTCCATCTCGCCCTCTCTTTCCTTAGCCCTATAAAATCCCGACGCGACTTTTCGCCTCCTCTTCCCCCTCATCTCCTCTCTCTTTTCCTAGTCTTCCCTTCGGAAACTTCGTCCCTTTCCGTCCTGAACTCCTTTATATCTCTCTTCTCTTATTTTCGTCGTCTTTTATCCATCTCATTTTATCTCTCTCTCTCTCTATTCCTTTCGCTCCCTTTGAGTTAATTACTTTTCCCTTCTGGTCCCGTACGTTTATGCATGCGCTTGTTTTAATCCATCCACAGTACTGAAATACCAGTATCTTCGTGTCTTTTAAAGCGTTGCCTACTGATCGACTACCTTGATCTGACAAAAAAGAAATTATAACGCAGTAAAATCTCGTAATAACGAGCTCTTGGGAGTTTCTTAAATCGTTTTGCTGTGCCGAAAATCTGATTTAACGAATGCTTCTGAATACCATGAAAATGTATTTATATGTATAAATGTTTATAATATGTTTTTCCAACACTACTTTTTAAATATCGCTCCATAAAAAGTAAACATAAACTTTAAATTAATAAGATGAAAAATAAAATTTCGAGGGACACCCGGAGAAGTCGGCTGGAGATTAGAAAAAAATTCAACATTTTTATAAAGGCATTCGTTATAGCGAGATTTTACTGTATCGGAAAAATAATAAGCACGATTCCTGTTATGTTAGGTTATGTTTCAGAAAATCACCGCCGATGTCAAATGCGCGAATGTTAAAAGCAAAATATTATGGTAAAGGGGAGTTTAGGTACTCCACTCGTACGGAGACCCAGGGATAGATTGATAAGAACAGATGTATAATAAGTACAATTCATTTGTTAGTTATGAATATCAAGGAAATGATAGGGGACTTAATTAGAATAATTATAAAGAATGGAGATAATAATAAGAGAGAAACTATATTAAACCAGTTGCGTAAAACTGCTTTGATACACTGGCGATGTACGACATTATTGCAGTGAAAAACAGAGATACGTATCCAATATGTTAAAAGTTGTGAACAAAAGAGGAACCCCTAAGCGAGAAGTTGTATATACATTAGGAGAAATTTTTTCAAAAGAATTATTCTCCTCCCACTCTCTTATTTGGTGCTCCTATATACAAAAACATTGTTTGTGACGTTTTGTCACAATTGGTTAATATTTAGGGGTGGACCCAGTGCTCCAAATATTTATAAAATCCTACGAAAAATATTCTATAAAGGGGCTATCTGCTTATTTCAGCGGCTAGGAAAGAGGAATAGAGTAATATTTAAGTTATTTTTCGGTGATACATTGCATGATTTATCTTTAATATAATAAAGGAGTTTGTACTGACTTAGTTACATTACTTCGCGTCACAATGCAATTTGAAGTTCAGTGCGCATCGTAACACAGGCAACACGCATAACATATGTGAAGGCATGAGACGATATGCACGGCATTAAAATTGTAATAACGGTTGCTATTTTATAATAATTAAAACACCTATTATAGGAAATGTTGGTTATAAGACCTTAGTATTCGCAATATTTTTTGTCCAATTCGCACAATATTTGGATCACCCTCCTGGTTCTTGAAAAAAGGGTCTGTTCATTTAGTTAGCTTTGGCAATAAACTATGGAAATACGTTAATGTACTTTTGGGGGCATATTATGAATATCCATAACAATTGGTTTGTTTATTAAATATACTTTTAATGGCTGAGGAGGAGCCAAAACTAACATTAAGCCCAGGCAATCACGAGGATCGAAACGTGTAACTTTAAGGGCGTTCATTCCACTCTATTTATTATTACTTTTTTCTATATTTTTATGTTGATAGTAAGTAAGCATGGTCTGAATTTATCCGACTGATGTTTGTGTTAAAATGTTTAAAGATCGAACTGCATACATATTCAAGTTTAACATTCATCCGTGGGAGCTCCTACAGTTTTACATGAGGTATGAGTGTGGCTTATGTTATGATGACGCTGAAATGCAAAATGCGTTGAGAGGGGAAGTAATACTTCAGTTCGTCCTTCAGGTGGTACAAAACCATAGAAAGAGGCTGCCTGATTGCAACAAGAAAACAAAAACAGAATTTTTCACGTAGAAAAGCGGGAATGTATCAAAAACATAATATTAGTTACAAATTTCAAAGTCTTAAATGTTTCATTAAAATAAATTTAGAGCGATGAATATTCTTTTTATACTCATTTTTAGGCGCTCTTGACACGAAGTGAACGCATATAGGGGAGGTTGTTTCCGTCCGTCCGCATGTTAAAAATCGGGAACCGCTGAATATATTTTTATGAGATTTGGTATTAGGGAGTTTTGCTAAAATTGGTCGTCCGATTCTAATTTGGGTTAAAATCGGACAACAATTACGACCACTTTACATGAAGACCTACAGTGGTGCTTCGTTTCAACTCGGGAACCTCTGGACGTATTTTGATGAAATTTGGTATTGGGGAGTTCGGCTAAAATGGGTCGTCCGATTCCAATTTTGGTTATATTTGGAGAATAATTACGACTACTTTACATGAAGACCTACATGTATTTTACAACACCTCGCTAGCCTCTCGTTAAATACTCATCTGAGCGAAAAATATTGAGAAAATTATGAAATCTCAAAGAATGCATTTGGAAACTGTGTAATTCGACATGGAGTACACCTTTCCAATCTTGTTTTATTTATTTATTTTGATCACAGCCTGCTTATAATTTTTTAAACTAAGTTAAGTGAAACTGGACGTAATGCCTTTGAAATACGAATAGCACGCTTTTCTCACGCAGATGAGATTCACCCCTCTTTTTAATCGATCTGTTGAAATGACATTTTTCAATCATTAGGTAATGAGTAAAGTATTTCAGGGCGGAGAGAGCAAACACTGCTCCCAAGCTTCCTGAAATAGGTTTTATGATACTCAGAAAAATATTTGATCGATATGGTC
Organism: Tanypteryx hageni; assembly: GCA_028673005.1. Taxonomy (NCBI): domain Eukaryota; kingdom Metazoa; phylum Arthropoda; class Insecta; order Odonata; family Petaluridae; genus Tanypteryx; species Tanypteryx hageni. The sequence goes on from CM054114.1 coordinate 27,179,788, forward strand.
GATTTCAAGTACTTAGGGATCTGGATCCACCTCCAAGTATTATCTAATGGTGGAAAAGCTTCAAATGCAATGCTTGTATATGCAGTATGTGTGCACTTCCACAGTCTTATGCCCTAGTCTGCTAAATAAATAGATAGACCCTTGTTTGCCTGACCAAACATTCAAGAGCCAAGAAAGCGATCTAAATATTGTGCGAATTGGACAAAAATTAATGTGGATATTAAGGATCCAGTTGCCAACATTTCCTATTACAGGCGTTTAATAATAATAGAATAGCAATTGTTATTACAGTTGTAAAGTCGTGCATGTCGTCTCCTATACTTTTACATGTGTTGTGCGTGTTGCTTATTTTATGACGCGCGCTAGGCTTCAAACTACGTCGTGACACAAAGTAATGTGACTAGGCCATTACAATCTTTTATATTATATTGGAGAACAAACGTGTAATGTATCCTCAGAAAACCATTTTCTTACTCCTATAGTCGAGCCACCGAAATAAAGAGACCGCCCCTTTTTTAAAAATTACCAAATTTTTGGGATCCTGGGTCCACCCCTAAATATTATCCAATTGAGGCAAAACGTCACAAAAAATGTTTTTGTATATAAGAGCACCGAATAAAAGGGTAGAAGAGATACTTTTCCAAAATCCATATTTTTGGACCAGCCTAATATACAGGTTAGAAAAATTTCTTCTACATGGTAATCCTAGTAGTTACGCCCTCATACGAAAAATAACGTTTCTAATGTTTTTACTGGAACGCGGGGACAGAAAGAGTAAGCCGAAAGAAAAATAAAATTATAAAGTTCGCCGATAAATAGGTTCATTTTCATTTAAAAACATGCGAGGTGGCAACCCACATAAACATGAACATTTTTTAAATTTAAACAACTCCTCTGCTTACGAATCGAAAGCAACACTTGCGCTTGATGGCGCGGGTTAAATCGCGAATGTTAAATAGGTGTACACATATTCGCTTCGCAGTGTCAAAACCGCTTATGTTGAGGGGTACCTATAATTTTTCTGAATGTTATGTTTTGAAAAATGATGTCAGCATATAGTTGGTTAGAATTTTATTAATCATGTACTATTTATGTCTTAAATATTAGTTGCTGTCATTCTATCATGAAATTATTAATCCTGCGTCCGCAACAACTACTGCTGTCTATTCATACATCTATTTATATTCGTGTATCATATACTAGTTTTCCCCTGGTTGCGTAATTTCTCTTTCGCCTTTGGGTCCCTCTCTTCCTCTCGCCGTTCCTCTTACTTCTTAGCGTTTACTTCTTTATGGCCTCTGCGTATACCCGTCCTCGACTTCGCCTCTCCTCAAACTTGTCTCCTTTGTAATTCAATGATCTTTTGTTTCTGTATATCTAGCTTTAATGAATGTTTTATCCCATTATATCTGCCTTATTTCACCTAACTTATAACCACCTTCCCTCCGCTTTCATCTTCTCAACTCTTCCATATTTAATCTTTTCCTTTTCACTCACCCCAAATTTCCCTCTTTACCTAGCTTTCTCTTTCGTCTTTCGTTAGTGTCCCAGTCCTTTCGTTTTCTGGTGCCTCATTCTCGGTCATCCCTTTCCTTTTTCTCTCCATTTTCACTCTCCTTTAATTATTCTACCTTCTTCATTTGTTTTCCATTTAATCCTCTCCTCCATTTCTCCCACATATCCTTCTGTCTCTTCTCACTTTAACTCTAAAGGTGCTGGCAAAGGCAGTGCGTATTTTGACGCAAGAACAAAATTTTCTCGGATGACCTTGATTTTCTTAGATTCAATATTTTCTACCCGCGGGGAAATGCTTTTCCGTTATTTAGTCGAATACAGCAGGAGTATTTTGCATTTACTCATTCGCGAAACTGAGTATGCACGGTAAATTCCCGATTAGGTTGAATGCCTATTGACCGGAATATCGATAAAGAACCGAAATTTCGATTAATTGGAGTTTTTTTTTTAAATTTAGGGCTTTAAATTTTTTATGCTGCATTATCTCTCTGCGTGTTTTCTTCACCCTCGCGAGGAATGGTCGCTGCTGTCCAGCACTCGTGGCTCCTAAGCAGTTGCGCCGAAGTGCATACGTTTGCCTGGTGTTTTCTTTTCCTAATAAAGGTGTTAAGCTTTCGCCTTTCTTTCTCTCTCCGTTTATTCTCATACCTTCCTCAACTCTTGTCCATTTTATCCTCTCCTCCATTTTCCTTTTTCCATCAGCTTTCCGTCTTTTCTCCCTCTTTCTCTGCCTCGAAAACTTTTTCCCTCCTTTTCATACCCTAGCTCACTGCTCTTCCTTTTCCCTCGTTCGTCTAACCCCTGCCACGCTGCCAACCGCTCTCTAACTAACCTTCTCCCGAAATCCAAGCAGGGGTGAAGGTCACGTGACGGCATTGTTAGCTCTAATTTCGCACGCAGACTGACGCTAAGGGTTTACGGAAGAGGTTGAAAATGGCAAATTTTGCGTGTGATTTTAAATTAATAGGGTAGCGGAGAAAGCAGCGTCATCTTTTGTTGGTGACAAAAGTTTAGGTCGGGATTTGGGTGAAGTATTGTGATGAAGTCGGTCGAAAATTTATCGTTAAACTGAAATTTCTTCTCGCGCAATGGCATATTGTTAAAGTTTTGCAGGGAATTTTGCATAGCGTTGTATTATGATTGGTTATTTATGTAGTTGGTTTCTTCAAAGAACATTTTTTTCTATATTATGATTTCCTTTTCTAACGCAGCGATGGTGTGAAGGCAAATACGAAAATCGGGTCAGTCGTTTTGACTTGTTGAGAAATACGCCTCTTCTCGCAATGCATTCTTTTTTTACGATTTATTGGTTAATTTGTATTGCAAGGAGTAGTTTGTGTCAGTTTTTCACATTAATAATAAGATAATAATTTCGAGATAATAATAATAATAAAATAATAACTCAACTAAAACCCGAAAAGTACCAGTTTCTGCAGATTTTGTCTAGATAAACACAAAACTTAGGTATGTATTCACTTTAAATGGGCATTAGAGAGAAAAATCAAACGCTTTGTATGGTTTTCGGTTGGTACTTACCGTGCCGTGTTAAACTATTCATTGTTGGTTTCTCCATTCATTTCTTGAAGCTGTGCCTAGGAGACAGCTTCGCTGGTTTAAGCATAAGAACTTACCACATCTTGTTGTTTAGAATAATCTCTGTTGTAAAGAGCGATATTCGTTGTATTAGTAACATTAATTGATGTTTAGATGATTTTCGAGATAGCTTAAAACACATTCACGGTGTAGGTCACTTGAAAGCACTTGCTTATTTTCTCAAATCTAGTCGCATTTCTTTTTTTGTCCATCAGCCGATATATTTTTTCATGATTATACCATTTAACTTCAGTAAAGATTCATCATACTTAGTCCGTCCTTAGGGGCCGTCCATAAATGACGTCACGCAATCTTGGCGGATTTTTGATCACCCCCTCCTTTCCCTCGTCATATTTCGTCACAAATCTCAGACGTCACAAAGCTTTGACCCTCCCCTTTCTCCAAATACAAATCTACAAAAGATAAAATTGCTTTGAAATCACTTTTTATTTATAAAAACACACAATATAACATTGCGTTCTGAATTACATAATTCTTTTGACCAAGGGGTAAATATTTTTGAATGATCTTGTTTGTGATGTCAGATAAGTGTTTCTCTCTGTCACTCTCATTAAATTGTTCTCAAGAAATGCTGAACCCTTCCTCCTCCCTTTCCATATAGCTCTCAAGTGTTGACTCATAAGAATAAAATATTCATCTCAAGAGTAAGAGACGTCACAGAGCAGATAAACTGACTACATCCCCTTCCACTACACAGTAGCTTTAGTATAGAGGTTCGGTTCGTCTCAGCATTGAATAAGGGTTTTAGAAGCCACAGTTCGCGTAACTACACGAAAATTCAAACACAAAATTTTACTTACAATAAAAATAAAAGAACAGTAATAATTGCAGAATTAAATACAATAGGAAGGCCCAAGGTTACTGTTTTTAAATATATCGTCTTTTTCAGAATTAAGAAAATGTATTACGTCTAAAAATTAAAGAAATCTAGCGATCTCCGCGGCGTACTCGGTACGCAGGACGACCGCATATGAAGTTTTCGTCTTGAGTATGCAGGACGACGTTGAAGGGTTAATAATGCAACTAACTAAGACTATAACCAAGGGAAAATTATGTAAACTTCATATATATATAGCCAGCTAAAAATATAACGCTTATCTAAGCTGGTTTTTGGGTTCCTCCGCCTTGCCCTAAAAAGCAGTTTTGAAGCCTCAAAAAAAATACTCTGAAGAAATGAGACGCAGAAAATAATAAAAAACCTACCCTCGACCTCCCAACCTGTGAAGAAAGCCGCTTCTTTGGAAGTAAACACAGACGAATTAGTTTGCACATCCTCAACAAGGATAGTTTATGACGCTTAAATGAATAGACGAGAGGTTTGCACCGAGATGTTTCTAAGGGAGATGGTCAATAGGTGCCAGCTTTTTGGTTCCTCTGTAAAATGTGCGAATTATGAAGGAAGGAACTGACGGGACAAATGCCGAAGACTTTTCCCAAGGGATAAGGACCCAGTGATTGACATAATGAAACGGTCTCGTATGAGAGTTTAAAGCAAGTGATTGACACACTCCACTACGGAAGGAGTGTCCTCAATGTGTGACGTAGTGATTCATAACGGTAATATTGTTCTATTTAACTGTAAATTACTCCGACAATTTTACTTTCTCATATACATAGTATATTGAGAAAGTATTGTTATCGTGAAAAAAATCGACTTCGAAATTTTGAAATACACGTTTTAGGTGTCGCTGAATCCATGAAAGTGGGTTTCGCCATGTCGTCTGTCTGTCTGTCGGTCTGTTCTCTGTTCTAGGGTCCAAACGCGTGCATGAAATCGAATGATATTTCGTATTTGTGCAATATATAATTTTTTTGCAGACCCTTTTTTCATAAAAATGATATTGCACAAAATTAATGGGTAGTTTATCTATGGGGATTTTTAGAAAAATTTTATTTATTCAAAAATGGCTCCAGATAATTTGATTAAAATCAATCCAATTGTAGAGCCTGATGTCACAAATAATACTACGTAAGCTATATATCTCTTGAAATCACCATATTGCGTCCAGTGGCATTACAATGTACGCTAAGCTACCTTACCCAAGCCCTAAGACGTCACGCCTCCGCCGCGATCGACAAAAAATCTTATTACAGCCTAAACGGTTAAACTTAACCGAATGGTATCATATTCGTGGATAATATCATTAATAATAGACACTCTGAAGAAATGAACGATATTGCACGACAATTAAGGGTACTTTATTCCTGGATGTTTTGAAACAAAATTCGATATACTCAAAAATGGTTATAAGGATTTTGATTAAAATCCATCCAATCGTACAGCCTGATGTCACAAATATTACTTACTAAGCCATATGCCCCAAAAATTACCAAATATCGAACAGTGGCATTAAAATGTACAGTAAACTACAGTTAACTTTGTTTTATAACGTTTTCTTTTATAAAGGTATACAGTCGACCAAACGTATATGAGAAAGTTTGTGTAATGTATATTGCGCCGTTTATTTTTATTTTAAAATGATAATATTGCAAATAGCTCACGAAAATAATATGCTTAATTCAATTATTAGTTTTATTTTTTTAGCGTTTAATACGAGACGAAGGCCTAAGCGTAATGCGGTCTTCTAGGGGTGGAAAAGAGTATACGTACGTAGTTTTCTCTGGTAGATGGCGCTGGTGTTATTTTTTTGACGTCACATTTTTTAAAACCCCCTCTACTCCCCATCGTCACACAAGTCGGACACCCCTTCCTCCCTTCGGTGCGTGACGTCATATATGGACGGTCCCTTAGACAGGTCCGTGATTATTCATGGTTAAACCTGGTTCTCCACATATTCCTATTTTCCGCAATCTTATACATGTCTTGATAGTTCTCATTCCCTCTCAAGGCGTTCAATCAGCTGAAACCTTTTCCTGCTTCTCTCTTTTTCCTTCCAGTTTTTCTTTTAACACGTCTTTAATCATGCTAACTCTCCTTATGAAGATTATGAGAGGCTATTTCTCTGCTGGTAAATGTCTCGGGTAGGCTCAGCTTCGCCCCTCAAAAGCACCTTGCGACCCTGCTCCAGCAGCGGTTGTCCGCACACGGACCCTTACATCTCTTGATTCAAACCAAAACATCCGAGACATCTATTTGCGTTTTCCTCGACGTTAAAAGAAGCTTTAATACCAAGGATGGCGAAATACGTAAAAATAATCGCTTTGAGGGGCGAAAAAGAGATCAAAATATTACCTACTCGAGGGGATGAGGTAAAAACCCGTTAAATATCCATGAGTTGCTTTGGGTTGTAAAATGTTGTTATAGAAATGCCTTGAAAGGTAACTCATCATTATTCTCAGCCAGTGTGAGGCTTTGTAAGACCTTAATCCGTTTTAAGCCTATGATGCGATTAGCGATCCAACTCAAATGATGTTAAAATAGCGAACGGAACGCTCAAGTTAGGTGCTATTCTAGAGGCGTAAAAATGTATGCTAAGGTAGTTTCTTAATGTAATCATCCCCAACGGTGAGTAAATAGAGGATTGCTATTGTTCGCCTATCTGTAATAAATTGGAATTGAATTACTGGAAGGCAAAAGCATAGCAAATCTGAAAACATAAACCAAAATAAATTAAATTCTACCCTATAAGGGTTGAATTTAATTTTTTTAAATTTATGTTTTTGTGTGCAATCGGTAAAATAAGGTTTGAAAATAATGATGTATCGTTTTTTATAACATTGTAAATTATTATATATTATATATGTTGTAAATTATTACGTTAAAAATTAATTTCCATGCATACTAAAGCTTTTACATCCCGTGACGTGAATGGTCTGAGTTTTGCGTCCTTATTGTTTCAGAATCTTTTAGATGCATCGGAACCGGGTTGTTAAACACATTTCGGAATAGCGATACTTGAATAAATAAAGGGTTCAAGTTGTTCGTTACTCTCGAAATTTGGCCTTCATCTTTTTAGAATTGGCAGTAACAATGTTAAAGTAGACAAAGTTACTTGGCGTGCAAACCGGAGACCGAGTTGTAAGTCTTTGATTGGCTCATAGTTCATCCTCAAGTAACAACCTCTGAACGATTCTCTCCGTTTCCATGCTAGTAAACTTCGTCGTTTTAATTCCCTCTCTAGAACTTTTATCCGTTGTATTTGCCTAATCATGTTTTCTCTCATCTCTTTTGTGTGCAGTATTGCAATTTAGTCAGTCTCTAGTTTTGAAAATTATGTTCTGTCATTTATGCTGTTTTCAGCTCTGCCTAATCTATATCTTTCAGTGTCTATGCTCACTCTACAAATAAAGTTTTAAACTAATAGTATGCTGTTAACCGCAACGTCTCGCTTCTTAAGAAAAGTCATGTTTTTTAAAAAACTTCTAAAGTGTCTAACACATGCTACACACAACTACCACATGCCATTAAATATTTAATCATTAGAAATCAAGAGAAAATGATTTTATATTCCAGTTTATGCCTTAGGATGATCGATGATCTTTACTTACCACCGTTCTGGTCTAAATTTCGCCTGAATAAAGACGATTATCTATCTATCTATCTATTAAATATTTAGGTAAAATAATGCGAATACATGATATCAAATGCTATCTCTGCTCTCTTAATGAGCATTGATTTTTTCGCATCGGTTAAATTTCTACTCTTTGGATTCTGCTGACCATAAACACGTGTTTTTTTATTTTGTTTAAATACTATTTTTGAAACGGAGCGTGTGATTTGCCTCATTAAATATCCAATTTTTACTTAAGCATTTGTATAGTTGTCGTTCCCGAAAATCTCATGTTTTTTCTTTAATGGCGAGGTTTAGAATTTCCCCTTTTAGCTCTGGAAAGCTACATTAAAATGCACATGTGAAATATCCATCCCATCTTCGTCAAAAAACAGCATTTCAAGGCTAATGTAATAAAAAAATCATTTCGCAAATCGTTTCTCTTACAAGCAATTACAGCTCACTCTGCTGACTTTCATGCATGAATACCTTGTCATAGCTTTTCAAAAAGATGTCTCTATGTGTGCAAAGCATTGGATTTGCTCCCCGCATTACTCACGGTCCACCAATTTAGCATCATCTGTCATGAGCCTTTGTGTATTTGTAGAGATGACATGTCGCAGGTATATTTGGAGCATTAAGATACGCGAGACAGAGGATAATCTATATATCGTATCTCCGGTCATGTGACTATGACACGCCGAATAAAATGGAATGGATCGAACGACTTTGCAGATAAACTCGCGTAGGTCTAGGGATGTCATGAAAACTTTTTTGATAGTAGCCGATTGCCCCTTTCTCTTTTAAAATCCCATCCTTTTTGTAGTTTTTATTCTTTTTCCCAGGAGCCGTTTTCTCCCCTTCTGCCCTCCCTCGCCTATCTTCTCCTCTGCAGCACTGCACAAAACAATCCCATCAATGAATCGCCACCGATGATGGCGTTTCTTTCTGTGACCGAAATGCACATTTTGTTTTCCTAGCCTTGTATTGGCTATTGGAGAGACATCAATCTGATTTTAGCGATAAGAAACACTCGATAATTCCCTTTGAAATTAAGAGTCAAGCACCTATTGATGCGAAAAACTTTGCTATGTCGCCAAAAAAATTACAACAGCTGCATGATTAATTTGCCGGATATAAACCTAGCATTATAGGTGTTAGTCAGACCTGAAATCGTTTTGATTCTCCATCGAATTAGAAAACCATCCTAGGATTATAAAGTGATGGGAAGAATTGATCCGAAGATCTTTATGCTGGTTGGCAGGGAATAATTTGGAAACAGGAGAAAAATTCTGCCATGACCGGGAATCGAACCCGGGTCTTACACTTGCCGGGCGGATATTCTACCACTGAACTCTCGTAACTTTTTCAGAATGCGCATTTTCTTAATTGGCCCTGGGTTAGTCAATCTGGTGACAACCAGCCCCAACGGATGCCCTCCAAGAGTTACGTCGAAGAAATCCCCTCCCTCTCAAATGGTGAGATTGCCGCAATTATAAATTGATTGGTCAATGGTAGAATATCGTCCCGGCAGGTAAAAGACTCGGGTTATACGATTCCAGGTCATGACAGAATTTTTCCCGTTTCCAAATTATTCCCTACCTTACATCTTATGCCTGTCAGCATAAATATCTTCGGATCAAATCTTCCCATCACTTTGTAATCCTAGGCTGGTTTTCTAATTTGTTGGAGAATCAAAACGTTTTTAGGTCTGACCAACACCTATAATTCTAGGTTAATATCCGGCAAATTAATCATGCAGCTGTTGTTATAACTTTTTTTAGCGACATAGCAAAGTTTTTCGCATCAATACGTGCTTGTCTCTTAATTTCAGAGGGAATTATCGAGTTATTCTTATCGCTAAAATCAGATTGATGTCTCTCCAATAAGCCAATGAAAGACTAGGAAAACAAGATGCGCATTTCGGTCACAAAAAGAAACGTCATCATTGGTGGCGATTCATTGATGGTGGATTAAAATTAGAAACTATCGTTAAAACTGTCAGTGAATAGCCGCTGATGACGGCTGCTTTGTTGCTGAAATGTGCATCTGGTCCTAACATTTTAAATGTATCTCAGGTAGACATATTTCGTCAACTTTATCAATACACCTGCATAAATATTTTCAGTATTTTTACTTCTCCATACGTAGTATAGGGGAAAGTATTGTTTTCATGAAAAAATCGAACTAGAGATTTCAACGGAAATACACGTTTTGACCATTTTCCGGATGATATCTGTGTGTGCGTATGTGATAGCTTTTTTGTGGTTGCTCTAACTAAAATTATTAATCAGGTCAACACGAAATTTTATATTTAATATTTTTATAATGGTCAGAAGAAATGATTAGTTTTTGGTAAAAATCGATCAACCGGAAGTGGGTGTTTACTCTTGTCACTTATCCGTTGTTTTGAAATATTTGCTTTAATATTTGATAAATGTAAAAATTTATTGGAATAAAGCCTGTAGGAAATTTAATTTTCTAAAACCTTTGTTTGAAATATTTTTCCATATGGTGCATTGTTTAAGAGATATCTAATATTTTTTTCTGTCACCTACCGACGACTATTGTTGACAATTGACGCTTAGTTACGTCTTAGTAACATTACTTTTTCTTTTCTTAATTGCTGGAGCTTTGTGGCTATACCCAATATCAGAAGGCTATGGTTTGATTTTATTTCTGTTTTTTGTCAAGTCTAAAATTTTTTCAGTTTCTTAAAATATTTATTATTATATAACCTATTTGGAATTTTTAGAAAAATTACAGGTATGGAGAAAGTCATGTCATTTTTCAATCTATGCAGGTTTTTCATGGACTTAATGAAGTCTACGATAAAAAAATTGGTTACAGTTTTTCCCTTACAAATTTTAAGATTCTGATCTTTTTTGCTTTCCCTTATCTCAGATATTTGAATATTTATTCCAAAATTCCATCAGTAGAAGCCTCAAGGGACATAAATGTTTAAGGTTTGTAATAAAGATCTTTGTAATAATGAGGTAATTATAATACCTATGTTTTGCTTCGTTTAAAAGAGCATTTTGGATTAACCTAGTTTACGTTAACAAGATTTTACGTTAAATGTTAGAATTCAGCTTTTAATGTACTGTTTTTGTGTGTGTAATCCGTAAATCTTACATTTTACTGGTGATTTATAACGATTATGTTAAATGTACGAAGGGACTCTTCAGCCTCGATTTCGCTGGAATAATGAGTTTTATGTATTTATCTATCCGCCCCGCCGTGTCCTTCCTCAAAATTTCTAGCATTCTGACTTTATCTCCCTATCTCCGTGTATATTTTACTCGTCGAATTTTGCGGGCCACTGAACACCTTTGAGGCACGCTGCCGCTGTTGTATTATTCCAAGCCCCTTCCGCCTCCCGTCGCTATCCTATCTCTGCGTCTTCTATTACCTTGTCGATTGAGACCGTTACTCCACCCTTTATTTTTTGTTCCTCTGCCGGGTGAAAATCTGTGACTGCTACTTCCTCTGTGTTGTGATAACTCGCTATTTCTCTCTCTTCCTCCCTCTCTCTCTCCCTCCCTCTCTCCCTCCCTCTCTCCCTCCCTCTCTCTCTCCCTCTCCCTTTCTCTCTCTCCCTCTCTCTCTCCCTCTCTCTCTCTCTTCCTCTCTCCCTCTTACTTCTCCTCTCACAGAAGCGCGCACAAGGTGACACGTTACCTTGCTCCCACGACTTTTCCTCAGATTCAATCTAATCTCACTATTTGTCCTACCCATCGCTCCCCATTATTCTCTCTCCTCTCTCTATCTCCTTTTTGATATCGTTACGTGGAGGAAGGATTGGCGCCTCCTCCTTGGCGCGCTTCATTCCACAAAAACCTCAGAGAGGCAAGAGTGGCATCGTTGCTTCGCTTCAGTTGGGGGTATGGAATCTTGGGGGGGGGGGGGGGGGGGGGGGGGGGGGGGGGGGGAGGGAGGCGGTGCGCCACATGAGAATGTTTGTCAACATGGCTCGATTACATCGGTTGGGTTAAAAAGTCTTCATAGTTTCATAAGGGTTTGGTATAATGGGCGGGGGGATCGCTTGTCCTTTTAATATAGTTAATGAAAAAATTGCCTTTTATACGCTCTATATATTTTCAAATTTATCCGTCTGTTTAGATTATGTATGGTTTATCAAATAAGGTCTCAGCACTGGTAGAGAGATCTCATTCTGGTTGTTGGGTGGCTTATATGATTCTCGCGGTATTTGCGAAGTCAATTCTCTTCCTCTAGAGGATAAAGGTTGCTTATTTTACGATTTAAATAAAGTTTACTTATTAGTAAGTCTGTTGTTTAATCCTAAGTGTGCGCTAAGATTAAAAAATCTTAAGCGTCGCGCCACTTATTAGGGGCACCCTCATTTTGCTAATATTAACCGGTAAGAGTGATGTTGTTTAGATTGGCATGGCATCCTGGTAACCTATGAAGAAAGCGTATTTGCTGTTTGTTAAATTATTACAGTATACAAAGTTTAATGTTATGACATGGGTTCAGTTTGATTGATGGCATTAAGTGGCTGATAACAATAAATGACAGCAAATTTGGTTTCTAAATTCCGTGTTTGATTGCAGTAACCGGTTGACAATAATAATAATAATAACATATGGTAGTTTTAAGCGGTACTGTACTAAATGATTGTGATCAAGTTCTTTCATTTGAAGAAATCAGCATTGAATATAGCCAAAGAATCGTTTAACTCCTACGTATCAATGGGGGAAAGGGTCTATTAATTTTTTTGTCCCGTTTTTTTTATTCCTAACCACACTACCCTAAATTGTCAAGTGAAGCATCTGATTTAATGAAACCTTGGTTTTATTTTCGCATGTGTAATTATTTGATCTGTACATTAAAACGATGAGGTCGAAGCTTTTGTTTGAAAGAAATTGTTACCACTTTATTTTTTTGGTTTGGTATTCCGCCAAGTTTTAATCGGGATAAATTGTTCGAGAAATCATCGCGCGGTTTTTTCAGGGTGCGAACTTTTTTTCGTTCCTTATGTCTTTCACGTCGATGGCCTCAAGGATGACCAGTCTGGAAACCTGTTCTTTCGGTTTTGCTTATCGGTCACTTTATTCACGTTTGGGTGACTAAGGCGAAAATAGCAGTAGGCCGCTGTTTTTGCGTTTCAAGGTGAAGGTACTTATATTCAGCGGCACATGTAGAGCTTAGAGGTGATAGAGACTTCATTTGGTTCATTGCATATTCCTTTGACGATTTTCCTCCCCAATTCCATTGAGATCGCTTTCATGTTTGCGCCTGACCCTAATTTCCTATGAGACCTCGTCCCCGCGAAAATCAAGTTACCTTCCTTTGGTCGCAGATTCGCGCGGAAAAAATCATTCAAGTCATTACTCATATCGTGCGTGTACGCTAACAAGTTTTGATACTTTTACTGTTTGGGTAACTTTTGAAGCACTTTAGATTTTAAGATGGCTCGTATCGGTAGGAGTTTTAATGTTTAACGTCTCGAGGCCGTGATTTTTTGATCCATTTTTCGCCCCTCGAAGCGGATAATTTTTGTGTATTTCGTCATCCTTTTCATCGATGCTTATTTTAATGTTGAGGAGAGGGTAAATAGATGACTCAGGTTTTGAGGTTTGAGTAAGGAGAAATCGGGGTCCGTACGGACAACCGCTGGTGGGGAGGACTGCAAGTTCGGTGCACGCGTGCGCATCGAACCGGCTTAAAGGATGGAATATCGATTTGGCCATATGTTCTACTACTTTTAAAACTTTTTCTTTTTATAAATAAGGCGTCTCGCTTCAGTCGCATAAATATTTCGCCTTTTCTAAGGATCGGTGAAGGGTGACGCTTTTTCTCTAAAACTCAGGGTATGTAAGTTTTCCATTATAAATGGCGTCGATTTTTTCATGCTGACACTTTTTTATGTAAATAGTTTTTATAAATTTAATCTCAGTTGAAATTCAAGAGTTTATTTGCGGGTGAAGTTATTTAGGCTGAATAGTATCATATGTATTCTTCAGTGTGGAGTTTTGTAAAATTGTATCATTTATATGCTCAATTGAAAAATTGACTGCACTTAATTTACAATCAGTGTGCTTTGCGATTTTAAATATTAGTCTCCGAAATAGTTCCGTGTATTCACATGCTATCATTTTTCATTTTCATGTGCTGTCTGCTCATCTGGATTGTACCAAATTAAGGTAAGAATTTCTGATTTTCTGCTCATCTTTATTTGTGACTCATGATGTGGGATGGAATGAAACTTCAATATTGAAAAAATAGAAGTAAGTACCCGAGTGAGTGACCAATATCAAAACATATTAGTCTAACGAAAACATTCCCGTGGTCCATTAAAATACTCCACTAATTAAAAACACCTTGCATTATATTCTGTTTGTTTGTAATTCCGCGAGCTGTAATGTTTTTTCCGTGTAATTCAGGACGTTATTTTTCAAACGAATATACAAATTTTGAAGATGTTTATTTATCGAATATTTGTTCGTCGGCTTAAATTAATCTTTCGAATAACTAGTTTGTTTATTAAGACCACCACGATTTCGTTTTACACCGGATTCTTCGGGCGGTAATAATTTTCAAATTAACGGAAAAAATCATTCGGCACGCCGACAATTTCCCAATAATATCGGATCGCTCGGTGGCTAGATGCGTCGCGATCGATCTTTCGATAGAGGCGATAATCTCTATTTGAGACGGTCGTTTTGAGATTCTTATCGGAAGCCGTTCTTCATTTTATTTCGTCTCGATCACCCACGCGCGTTTTTTCAAGTCGACGTTGACCCTTCCTCTATCAAGGTATTTTACACCTTACTCCTCCCAAGGGGGTAACTGGTTTACCCCACCATTTTTGCTGTCATTGGTGGTTGATTTTTGAAGGAAATTATGATACTATTAATTAATCTTAAAATAAATGAAAATAGCTATTGGGAAATATCTTTATCGGCAAAAATATGTCAGATAATAAAATTGAAAACTTTTTCAAAACATTTTCTATAAGACATTATTCAACCTTTCGAAATATTTTCTCACATTCGAAACACTTAGAGAAAGAGTGTTCTTTCCTGTGTATGTGACACACTGGTTTTTGGCACTGCACGCACATCAGTCTGGTCTTTCTGTCCTCACCTCTTTTGCAAAAAGAGCATCTCTTTCCTGTCTTTCCTTGTGATGGTTTCTCAGGCACTGTAGCATCACGCCTTTTGCGATTTACGCTGACTCCTAAGCTTTCCATTGCAAGTAAGATACTATTATGTTAACCCACGGGGTTTTTTGCTCTCTCCTGAATGTATGGTAGAGCCAATTGTAAGTACAACTCATGCAAAAAAGTTTTTCGTCTTTTTGTGTTTGTTGTTTCCCAAGATACATTTTTTTCTGTCCATATAATGTAGGAATTCAGAATTTTACATCCAAAATGTGATACATTGTATAAAACTTTGAAGTAATGATAAAAAATGTATATATTTCAGTACAGGTATAGCAGCACAAAATTCAAACTCAGATGAAACTGAGACAAACTATCCCAAGAGGGGTAACTCAGTAACCCCAACAAAGTTTTCATTTAAAATTAGACCAAAAAAAATGTTATAGACGAAACATTTACCAAGAATAAAATTTAAGGCCTTAAAGAACAAATACATGGACGCATGAAAATATTAAAAAATTATTAACTAGAAAAAAACAGAAAAAATATCGTTGAGGTAACTGACTTACCCTCTTGGTAGAGGAAGGGTTAATCTGTCATTCCAGAGAAAAACTCCAATCTTGTAAGCGTGTGGGCGTGCGATGTGTGTCCGCGACGCGTCATCGAACAAATGTCTTCGGGAAACAATAGGAAGCCATGGGAGATTTTCTGAGAGACGAATAGGAACTACCCCTGGATAAATGGCGCCTGCGTAATCCTACTCGTAGCCTCACTTATCCCCAGTTTTTAACTCTCCTCTCCCGCGACAACTTCAGGCTGTCACGTTTCTCTGTCTTACTCCCACTCATACTCTACCTTTCCTGCAACTTCTCCCTTTCTCTCACCGAGTTTCCTTTCCTTTCTGCCTTTTTCCATATCTTAATCTCCCATCCATCTTGCTATCTGTTCTGTTTCCTTCTCTTACTCTTTTCCCACATCTTCCATTTTCTTTATCTATGTTTTCGCCTCCGTCCTCTTTCCGTTCTTCTTTTTCTTCTCTCGTTGTTGCCATCTCCTGTCTTTCCTCTCTTCACTCCTGTTATTTTCTCTTCTCTCTTTATTTTCTACTCTCCTTATCTCTTTCTGCTACTCTTTATCTTTCTCCTTCTACCTCCATTCTCCTCCACTTTCCCTCATTTCTCCCTCTTTCCCTCACTCTCTCTCTCCTCTGTCCTTTCCAATTTTCTCCTCCTTTTTACTGTATTGCTTTCTCTCATCGCTTTCTTTCTATACATTTCTTTCTACCCTACCATTGCGTCTCCCTCCCTTCTATTTTTCTTCCTTTGTTTTCCTGTCACTTTTTTCCATCTCTCTTTCATCTACTCCTTCCCCTCCCTCCGCTTCCCCTCCCTCCACTTCTCCTCCCTCCACTTCCCCCCCTTTCTTCCCTCCCTTCTCATTTTTTCCTCCCCCTCTCTCCTCCCCCTCTCTCCTCCCCCTCTCTCCTCCCCCTCTCTCCTCCCCCTCTCTCCTCCCCCTCTCTCCTCCCCCTCTCTCCTCCCCCTCTCTCCTACTCCTCTCTCCTCCCCCCTCTCTCCTCCCCCTCTCTCCTCCCCCTCTCTCCTCCCCCTCTCTCCTCCCCCTCTCTCCTCCCCCTCTCTCCTCCCCCTCTCTCCTCCCCCTCCCTCCTCCCCCTCCCTCCTCCACCTCTCTCCTCCCCCTCTCTCCTCCCCCTCTCTCCTCCCCCTCTCTCCTCCACCTCTCTCCTCCACCTCTCTCCTCCACCTCTCTCCTCCACCCTCTCTCCTCCACCCTCTCTCCTCCCCCTCTCTCCTCCCCCTCTCTCCCCCTCTCTCCTCCCCCTCTCTCCCCCTCTCTCCTCCCCCTCTCTCCTCCCCCTCTCTCCTCCCCCTCTCTCCTCCCCCTCTCTCCTCCCCCTCTCTCCTCCCCCTCTCTCCTCCCCCTCTCTCCTCCCCCTCTCTCCTCCCCCTCTCTCCTCCCCCTCTCTCCTCCCCCTCTCTCCTCCCCCTCTCTCCTCCCCCTCTCTCCTCCCCCTCCCTCCTCCCCCTCCCTCCTCCCTCCTCCCCCTCTCTCCTCCCCCTCTCTCCTCCCCACTCTCTCCTCCCCCTCTCTTCTCCCCCTCTCTCCTCCCCCTCTCTCCTCTCCCCTTTCCTTCCCCCTCTCTCCTTCCCATCTCTCCTCCCCCTCTCTCCCCCTCTCTCCTCCCCCCCTCTCTCCTCCCCCCCTCTCTCCTCTCCCCTCTCTTCTCCCCCTCTCTCCTCCCTCTCCTTCCCCCTCTATTACCCTATATCTATCCCTTCTTCTCCCCCCCTTCCTTTACATCATTTCCTGTCGCTTCCGTTGCGTCTTTTTCCCTCTTTCCATCCACTTCCTCTCACATCCCTGCACATCCTTGATACTCGCGATTGCTTCCTTGCCCTATCTCTCTCTCTTCAGTTCGAATTCAGATTCTCTCTATATCCGCCTTCATCTCCGTGGGAGTCCGTGCCCTATGCGAATCATCTCCGTTTTCCCGCTCCGTTATTATTTCAAGTTCGCCCATTTCGAGCCGGTTGTTTCGATTAATGTCAGACTGGATAACTCTTTCGAAATGAAACCGTGGTAGTGGATGCCTCGCGTGATTTTTTATGGTTCTTTTTTCGAAGCTTCTTCTCCGCCAAAATTCGTTCTAAGAATGTTTTTTTTTCATATCGGCCGTTTCTGCTAATGCTCTCGTAATTTTACAGTGGACCCCTGATTTAAAATATTTCCGCGTTTACGATTCACATTTAGTCGTCCCATACAAACAATGCAGTATTTTTCTCGATTTAGTGTTTTACCCGCATTCAAAGAATATAATTTTCGTCCCTACGCGTTCTCCTTACCTCGATTTAATGTATGCGGGAAAGTTTGTCTTTTCTTTCAATATATAGCCAAAGAAGATTAAACGCCTTAATAACAATTTAGGTATTAGTTGTGAATTGGATGTTTGAATTTGTTATATATTGTGCGAGTAATGACAGCTGCAAACCTTCTAGCCATGAAGAATAAACTTCCGTAGTTCTTTGCCGTAATATATTTTAATGTTGTCAGATGGTGTTTGATATCTTAATATATAATTTGCATCTTTGTCATCCTGTCTGTCCCTCTCAAAAAACCATGTTTTCGTTGACTTTTATGCACTTACCGATTGATTTCATTTAATTACGACTTTTCTTTGGTATCGTTGAAGGAAATCTGTACAATCACGGCCCGAGTTCGATTCCGGGAGCTTTTTATTCCTCCGTTTGAATGACGGGAATGGGTGCAGCGTATTTTTTATATGCAATTTAAATTACTTGTGATCGTCGTACAAGTACGGGACTTGATTACAAGAATGAAAGTTCATTTTCCTACTGTCGATTTTAAAATCAGAATCAAGTGTGCGTTTAGATTTTCGAAAACCTCCCATTTAAGTTTTTCCCCGATTTAAGGCAGCTAAAAAGACAAACGTTAAATCAGGATTCCGCTTTAGCCTCAATTTTATTTTTAAATTTCTCGCCTTTACAAATTTTTTCCGATAAGGGAAATAAGCTTGTTTTTGTTTCACTGGGGATCGTTAATTGCGATTGTGCCTTCTATCTTTTGATCTCCTTTCCCCTAATTCCCTTCTACTCCATTTTCCCGCTTCCCTCCCTCTACATCTTCACTTCTAAGGGAGAGGGGATTCCGCAAAAGAGAGAGCTGGAGAGGGTGAGAGGTAATGGTAGCATTAAAGGGGTTTCTCGACCTAGTGCCTCCTCATCTTCGAGGACGTGTGTTAATGGATGTGTGCTTGAATCCCTGTTAGCTTTGAAGTGGTAGGGAGAGAGAGAGAGAGAGAGGATCCAATGTTTTATAAATTCACGTCAGAAATGCTTGCGGTGGAGAGACTTCGGCCCGTTGGCCCGGACTTAATAAGGGTTGGAGAGTGTGAGGTAGAGAGGAATTTTGTTTCGTTGATTAGGTCGAGAGAAAATCTCGTCCCGCGCACATTCCGTATTTTTATTTATTCATCGATAACTCGTTAACCCCCTCGGTCATGAATTTTGGAAATATTTTGTAAGAACTCATGCCGAAAAAATAAATGTATCCAACATCCTTGGAAATGTTGTGAGAATTTCAGCTAAATTAGGCTCTAAAAAAATCGATGATAAGTTACATAAAAATTCAAATCTATATGAACTATACGAGGTATGTCTGTCACGCTCATCACCACAGGGACATCTGCTGTAGCTTTCTTTAAACAAGATGGAAAAGTATACTCCATAAATGGAATACACAAATATTTCAAAGGCGTTCCATATGTTAAATACGTATGAAACGGTGTCGAAAGATTGTGCGGTTCTTGTATTTTTATCTCCAAAACTATTAGTCGTAATTATATGCTCTCGCGGACTTCTTTGTGCCCTCTATCCGAATAAATCTTTTAATCTATACCTCACAAATCATTGAAGAGTCTGGGAGAGGAAAATATAGATATTTAATTGTTGTTTGCCGAATGAACCGTCTTAGCGATAGATGCAAAATATGCGATGTTTTGTTCGGGACTTTCTCCAATTTTTATCTCAAAAACTATAACTCATAATTATTTGGTCTCGCGGAATTTATCGTGGCAAATGTTGTCCTATGTGCGAATGCATTGTTTGATGCATACCTTACAGATCATATAGGAGCTTGGGAAAGAAAAGTATGGCATTTAATTGTTCCTTGACGGAAGCCATTTAACGAGATACGGGTGTAAGTTTATTTAAGTTCTTATATAAAGTGAAAGTTATAATTGACGGATGCAGTTCAAAATCACAATTTGGCGATAAATTTTAATAAAGATACTACTTAATTCAATTAAAATCCGTCCAGCGGTTTAGGAGATGAAAGTTACGACAAACGGACGGACGAGACGTGCCCATAAGGCGTTCCGCTATTACCGCTTCGCTGCTTAAGAACGTTTTCTTTAAATAATGGTCTATTCGTAATTTCTTCAGGTTGAGGAAGATAGCTAATTTTTGAGGGGAGTGTGAAAGGGAGAGGGGGAGAAAATGAGAGGGAGAGAGAGCGAAGTCGACGGAGGGAAGTAGAGAGAGAGATAGTGATAAAGATGTTGAATGGAAATTGTTTAAATTTTAACACCATACATACCCGTCATTTTTTGACGGTCAATTAATTACGCTAGTTGTTTTTGAATATGCTATCGGCGAATGGCACTGATTTGCGGCTGCTTGTAGCTGAAACGTGCATCTGATTCTCAAAATCTTTTTGTTGAGATTCTTATCGTGTCTGTTTGATTTTAGCAATGAAGCGAATTCGATAATTTTCTATTAAAGAATTCTTAATGGTTATTTTCTTGCTGTGAGTGCGTCGCCATTTGCTTCAATTGCGGAAAATATAAAAACAGTTGTTCTCAAAGGACGTTAATATCACCGTTCGAGGACACTCCATTTCTATCTCTATTATGTGTGGGGACAATTTCGAAATTCGAAAATAGTGTTTAATACCATCTCACGAATTTATAAAAATACATTATATTATTATCTATGAAATTACAGCTAAATTTGTAATATATATTCATACGCGAAACACGTACCTCCGCATTCAGTAATAGTTCCATCACAGTATTATTAGTATTTTACGTTCAGTCAGCAGCTCCCTTTTAACGAATGTCCTATAACTACGGATTTGAAAATCTGTCGCAGACTGAGTTGGAGTATACAGATACATACTGTCAACAGCTTCAAGCTCTTCAAGGCATTTTTACAATAGGAGTAGTAAGCAGAGAAACAGAGGATCACCATTTCCTTTCAGTGATTAACCTGCTGACTTCGACCTTTGGGACAAACACGCCACCCATCTATTCACCAAGTTATCGTTTTGTTCTTGTATTTTTACTAGGATACGTTATTACGTTTTCAGTTTCTAGAGCCATTGTTAGATCAGGATATTCTTATGTTCGTTTATATGGCGAGGCTTCATTCCTCCTTGGATTTTCTTTCCCGTTTCGCTTTTGTTTTTCCCATCCCCGAGTTTATCAGTATGGTATTATAGCTACGCTCCTGTCACTTTTTATTGCGTATGACTGTATACGGGTGTGCGGGAGTACCTTGTTTACCAGCGTACAATTCGAAATTAGAAAACTAAATACCGGCTGTAACTCGAAGATTTCAGTTTATAAACTTGATTTTTTATTTCGACTGTTTGTCCCCGGAGTTTTAGTCTGCGGTTGATTAGGTAGGTTTTCCGGTAAGGCGGTCGTAAATGTACTTTCACTTTTGAATATTTTTATTTGTTGTTGTTAGTTTCAAATTCCCTTGCGGATCACAAAGGAAGAGCGCATTTTCGCTGTGAATTTTTGTTACATGAAAGAAGAAACGGTTTGGAATTTTAAAATCCATCTCCCGCAGCCTCTGAAATTATCAGAAAAGTGCAAAAGTCTGAGAAATAGGATAAAAGTATGACGAAACACGATCAGGGAGTACTACACTTATTAAAATGTCGCGATTGATCAACTACGAGTGTTTGCTGCATCTACTAGCAGAATATCGAATCAGATAAATGCTGAAGATTGGCCTGAATATAAATTTAGCCAACAAAGTATGTATGTTTAAATTGAAATTAAGACTTTTGCGTACTTTAAGAACATTCTGTATTAGCTACTAAGCTCTTTGATTCATAGTTCGTATCAGCATTAAGTCAGAATATTTAGGATTCTTTTACGTGTGCATTTTTCGAAATCGTTTCATTGACTTTGTTGCCCATTGGTTATACGTTTAAATTCATGCAATGCGCATAATGATCCCCATTAGCGGTAATATCTCCAATTATCTCTTATGATGCTGTAAATTTCTTTGAATTGTTCCCTCTGCAATAGAGTAATTTCGTGGACAATTTATTACTAACATATATGTCGCTTTATGCACCAAGACATACATGCCATTATAATCATAGTATCGGCGCATGGATGGGATAGTTTTGAATTTGGTTTTGAATTTTATGCATGAAAATCGATGGGTCGCCTGTCTTTGCTTTTCCTTGGAAATCGTGCACATATCGAAACTTGCATTATTCGTTAAGTAAATAAATTTGATTTGTGATGCTTTCCTTCGTGGATGCCCAATCTGTTCTCGTATTTTCGTCTATACGGTAGGCAACAAGAATAAGGGAACGTTTTGTATTCGGTTTTTTCTCTTCACAGTTTGTTGACTTCGGGTCCAATCTCGTCTCTCTTTGTATCTTTTAAATAAACACGGCCTAGTCTCGTGACATATCCAAGTCTCTTCGTGACTTTGCGTTCTCCGGATCTTATTCATGAGCCGAGTGTCACGCTCCAACTCTTTTTCCTTGTCTCCCAATCTCCTCACCGTATTACCATTTTTTCATCGACTTTAGTGAAATATATATATATATATATATATATATATATATATATATATATATATATATATATATATATTCCATTTCGTGGGAGCTACCGTTTTCTCCTCGTGGGATTTTCAAAGTCGTTCGTCTTTGAGAGATTAAACCTTGAAGCGGGAGATGTAAGCAATTTCTTTTTGTCATTTATCATCTAGGAGATTCGCGAGATATCCAAGATAAATGTGATAATCGATTTTCAGGGTTTTTCGATATATCGACGCAATCGTTGTGTAAAAGTCATGCTTTTAAACATTCATATATAGGTACGCAGTCAACTTTAAACTCATTGGAAGATGGAAAAAGTTCGAATTATCAAAAATTCGAATTTTAGAACATCATATTAACGTAAAGTCGAACCTCGATAACTCGAAAGTCTTTCCAAGTTTCGATCGGCCGAAAAGGACATTTCACGTTCGGCTTTTGGACAACTCATACTTTTTCTGGACGTGAAAAATATCGTATTCGAGCTATTGAGGTTCCCCTTTAATTTCTCTAGTCTTATATGCAGGGTTCATTCGATTTAATTATTCGATATATGGTGAAATAGGTTAATTAAACGAACAATATATTTTGGATCAGAGTTGATTTCTTTCTCTCTTATTTTCACGATACTTGAAAGAACAATATTTTGCAACTGAAGATATCGCGGCGAAACGAAACATGTCGTAAATTCAATTTTTTTATTTTGGTGAACTTTTTTTCAAAGTCGTTCCCTTCTCTTTCTGTAAGCGATAACTAGTCAATTTCACATGGTTGAGCCTTCCGTAATTAAATGAAGGAAGCATGTAGCTTACATTATGGCTGAAGCCAAAATTTAAAAATTGCGTTTCTCCAATAGCCGTAAAAACTTAGGATAACGAGGTTTCCATTTCGGCTATCTACACTCTCACCGCTGATAACGGCTGCTTTGTAGCCGGGTTCCTCATCAGGTATATGGCTATCGGAAAAAAATTGACTTTCGATTTATTCCCTAATCAGTTTCAAGGAATTTGCTCGCACACGGAGTTTCATTGCATTCCCTTTAGGATATTTTCGTTCGCGCCACATTCCGATACTCATTTGTCAACCGAGGCCGCCCGAGGAATCGATGCAATTGATGAAAAGCTCGCTATCGTCTAAAAAAAAATCCATCCCACCGTCTTCAAGGGTCCTGTTTAAAGTGGGCGTTAAGAATCGTCCAAAATAATGAAAAAGAGGGAAAAAATAATAATAATAATCCCTCTCACTTCACCCCGATCCATTCATCTCATTTTTTCCTCTTTCTTTTCCAGTACGTCCCTCCCTCTTTATAATCTCCTCTCCAACCTCCCCTTCTCAGTTCGGAGCGCCACTTCCCCTCTCTACAACCTTCCCTTCTTCCCCTCCTTCCTCACACCACACTCCCCAAATTCCTTATCCGGTTCAATCATCACGTAATTCTATGGAGTGGATCTCACCCTTCCTTTCTCTCTCTCTCTCTCTTCGCCATATTCCCCCAATCACCCTATTCGCTTATGTTTTTACTCTGTCTGTCCGTCTGGCTATCGATTAAATTAAAATAGAAAGTAAACTGTAAGAGATGTTAGAGTGAAATCTTCGGAGTGTATGTGTTATATGATGCCATTTATTAAGCAGCCAAACTTTTTATTTAGAAAAATCGTTGGGCGGGAGGAGGTGCCTTCAGAGTTTTCAAATTAAGATTCTGAGCTAATCTTTAAAGATGGAAAGTTAAAAATTTTCATTATTTGTGTGACGTTCAATGCCATCTATAAAAATGCGGAAGGAATATTTTTGAAAATTCGGTGAGCGACATGAGGTGCCTTCAAAGTTTTATAGATTAAGATTCTGAGCAAATGGTTGTAGATAGAAAGTTAAAAGTTTTTAATTGATTATTGAATAAATTACTTTATCGCATAATTATATTACTAAATTTATAAATAATTTTAAGGTTACAATTCCAAATAAACCTCCACAAAACGCGCGTCAGCAAATGAAGCTCCCATTTTTATTCACTCCTCTACTCGGCTACTCTCTCATTTATTAAGTTAACATTTTCATATTAGGTATAATAGCGCGTTTAGAAAATGCGCTTATAGTTTCACTTTTAAGTCTGTCTGTCTGTCCGTGCACTTGCTTGAATTGAAATTGTGATTAAACCGTAAACGATAGAGAGCTGAAACTTGGAGTGTTGATTTCTGTACTAGTGTCAGGGAATGGGACTTCTCGGTAATTTATACCTTTTAGATAAAATTCTATAATCGGTGAATCTACCTGATCTAAACGTAAACAGCTTGTAAATGGTAGGGTAGAAGAGAAAGCTACTTAACCCTTGTATTACCGAACTTTTTTCACCCATTTTCTACCAACAGGGGTACAAAATGTACCCCATGAGAATTAATGTTATTTTTTATTTTTTTAGATGAAATTAAACATCTAGTAGACCTAAAATGAATTTTAAAGCATAAAACGGAGTGTATGATGTATTTGTTATTTTTATTTTCATTAACAAATCAGTTTTTAGCAATACATTTTGATTGGAATCCAGCTGACAATTCCATTACAAATATGTGGGGAAAAAATAAAAAATGTTGAACATGTTAAATAGGAAAACTAATCTTCGTTACATTCTTTGCGTGTTATTTTTATCGACTTTGCAATGTTGGGGTACATTTTGGACCCCAATGGCTTTTTTATTTTTTCTAATAATCTGAAATGAAAATAAAGGAACGCTTCTGAATAGGCTCTCGACAAATACAAAAATCGAGAGCCAAGTTGAAATCAAATTAAGCAAATGATATGCAAAATATGTGTGTGAGGTCCAAAATGGACCTCCATTGATAAAGGAAGGGTTAAATCTCAACCTCGCCGATAAAGACATTTTTCGTTCTTTCTTTCTATCTTTCATTCACTCATCCACTCTTTCTTCTCTCGAGTTGTCTTTTGTTTCGCGCGATATCATATTTTCGCTCGCGGGGAGAGGTTTTTATTTTCGAGCGTTCTCGAATCCCCATTTCCTCCTTCTCTCTGTCTCTCTCCTTCATTCGTCCCGCATGAGGAGGGTGCATGGGTTTTTCCTATGAAGAATGGAGCGCGAGGGAGGGTAGAAAGAGCGGGGTGGGGTTTAAGTCGTCTTCCTCGGGAAATGGGCGGGTGAGGAATTGTTTTTTCAAATATTCCGTGGCGTATATTCGTTCCCGTTCTTTCTTTCATCTTCCGCTCGAATCTCTCGAAAAGCGATATTAGGTCGTAAATCCTCTGGGCCGTTGGGAAATTTTTGCATGGCTTTCGCGGAGATGGTCTAGAAAGTTAAGGCGTCGAGTACATTGCAGTGGTTTACGTTTTATGCTGCTTTATCAAACGTACGGGCTCGTCTCTATGTTATTTTCTGTGTCGGCTGTGATGTTAGTCTTCTGTGTTTTTTATGTCTTTCCGATACGCGCGGAGGATTTTTGGGGCTGTGATTATAAATGGTTGGAGTATTATTTTTAGTGTTCATTGATCTCGGAAATTTTCGTTTATTTAGCATCACGAAAACGGACGAAATCTCTCCATTAAAGATTGTAGAGCAAGGGTGGGCAACCTTTTCTGGATGGCTGGTGGTTGCGAATCCTTCTGAAGGTCGCATTGGAAGTTGCCTATGTTTTGGTGTGCTGAATCATAGTTTTAAACGTAAGTTACCTCGGTATCCTGAGTGAAAATCATGTCTAAATGAGGTTTTTACGGTTAAAATTTGGTTATTAAACGTTTTACCATTATAATTTAAATTAGGCGTTATGAATTTATATGTTAAATTTTACGTATCTCTTTTTCGTTATTGCTTCGCGGGCCTCATATAACGCCCTACGAGGTCGCATGCGGCCCGCGTGACGTAGGTTGCTCACCCATGTCGCAAAACCTTTAAATGTGACAATATTTAGAAGTGTATCTTTGTATATTCTTTCTATTTCGTGAGAGTGCCAGAGGTGTCTCAAAAGAATATATCTATATAGTGAAATCTTGCTACATAAAATACCCTTATAACGGAAACCTCACTGCAGGGAAATTGTTTCTTAGCTATGGCTGATTTCCCAATGTTAAAATCATTCATCTATTAGGAAATTTATTGAATTTGTATTCATTAATTTATTGTATTATACGATGCAGGTAATTCGTATATTAAAACTCTTTTGGTCGAAAATGTTATTAACATTATTTCAATATACCTATATAAAATTGACATTTTGCTATAATTTTCATAAGAAATCGTTGAAACGGTTTATTATGTATGTAATCGTTGAAATTTTAATATTGCAGGGAAAGTTCTGGAGCTTCATGAAAAAGAAGGTTATTAACGGTTTTTAGAGTTTTTATTACGTGAAATATGTGGGAAGGTAGTAACGATGGCAAACAATGCCTGCAAATGCGTTTAAAATCGGCTTAAAAATTTAAAATTCCAAATAGTCCAGGAAAGTATTTGTTTTATCAAATTAAATGTATTTTATCGCGGGAAATACCATGTTATTGTTTAGCTAAACTTTTCTTTCGCGGTGGAATCATTTCGCATTTATTTATTCATAATTTGCATTGTAGTGATATATTTTAGATTACGATAGAAGATTTAAATACGCACGTTCCTCGAATTGTTCGGTTTAGTTTTACCCGTTTTCAGTTGAGCATGATTTTCTTTATGAGAAATATCCCAAACTGCACGGCTTTATGTTATGTTATGTTATTATGTTTATGCTATGTTATGATGCTTCCAAGGTATTTGATGCCTGACACTCATTCTTGTACGTTTTCACCAAACTTTTGTTAAAATTATCTTCTATTCCCGATATTCGCATTACGTTGATTTTCTCTGTATTTATTTCCATTACGTATTGCCTCCCTGTTATTACCAGTCTAGTTACAATTTTCTGGGGTTACTTTTCCTCTCTTGCTAGATAGAATTACTCGGTCATCGGCATATTTTACTGTTTTTATAATCCTTCCTCCAATCTAGAAATCTCCTGTGCCTTTTAGCACTTCTTGTTTAATCTTCCTCCATGTATAGAATAGAACTGGGGATAGGCAGCAGCCCTGTCTTCCTCCTCTCCCGATATTTACTCCTCCGGCGTCAGCTTTCTAAACGAAACATAAACAGCAATCTTCACTCTACTCTCTTTGTCCTTGTAGTTTTGTAACAGTCTCCGAGCATTAAAAATCATAAAATGTTTCGGTTCGACTCAAGAAGTTATAAGGAAGGATGAAGGAAGCAATGCTGAATATGTTGTATCTAAATTTTTGTGTCTGTTTAGCTTGTGTTTACATATTTGATAGTTCCTGATTGAAAACGGTTATTTGCTTGCTTGTATTTCCAAATCGGCGGATCTGGATAAACGATTAAATATATTCTACATTTGTATAAAAGACTTAAACGGATGATCAATGTTGCATAAAATGTTATTTAATTCAAGTTATTTAACCTCTTCGAAGAGAAACTTCTCTACATATTAATAAACTTTGCAATTTTCGAAATTTCAGGTACTATTTTGTTTATGCGAAGTTTAAAATGTATTTCGATCGAATTTACTCATGTTTTGCATTAAAATATTTAGCGATAAATGATGGAATACAAATCATATCTCTACGCTATCTTACGCATGCCGAATTTTCATGTCAGGCGTATTTGAGATATTCTTTTGAGCGGCGCAGATAACCTGAGAGGGAACTCACCGCGTCTCCTCTTACATGTATCCAATGCTCCGACTTCCACTGTTCTGACCCTGAATTCCTCCATATCCTAAACCATCCACCCTATCCCCCAGCATAACCCTTTCCGTCACGTTTCTTTCGTTTTGCAAACATCATAACCGCGCCCCACTACACGGTGGCACACGGAGCTTATTTGAATCCCAAGAGATGGCGAGGGAAAAAGAGAGGTAGCAGAAGGGGAAAGCGAGGGGAAGAGAGGAAGGGGAGAGAACATGAGAGCCAGAGGGGAGAGAATAGGGAAAAAAGGTAGGGAAAATGGAGGAGGGTAGTGGGAGAGAGTAGTGAGGAGGAAGGGAGAGATAGGAAAAGAGAAAGAGGGACGATGGAAAGAGAGAGGTGGTAGGGGAGAGAAGAAAAGAGAGGGAGTGAGAAAGGGACGGGGATACAGGGAAAGAAACAAAGGGAGAAGGAAAAGAGGGAGGGATGTGATATGGAGGTTGAGAGAAGAAATGAGGAGAGGGAAAGATAGATAGATAGATAGATAATCGTCTTTATTCGGGCGAAATTTAGACCAGAAGGTCCATTCTTACATTTAACCCTTCTTACATTTAAAGAGGTGGGGAGGGAGAGGTAGTGAGGGACAGATCGGGGGAGGGAGAGAGGTCGGGGGAGAGAGAGAGGTTGGGGGATGGAGAGAGGTCGGGGGAGGGAGAGAGGTCGGGGGAGGGAGAGAGGTCGGGGAGGGAGAGAGGTCGGGGGAGGGAGAGTTAGGGAGGGAGAGTTAGGGAGGGAGAGGTTGGGAAGTAGAGGTCGGGGGAGAGAATGGGAAGAGAGAGAGAGTTGATGGAAAAGAGTGGGAGAAAGATAGGGGATAATGGAGAAATAGGGAGAGGAAATAAGTTGAGGTGAAAAAGAGAGGGGAAGATAGATGGCAGGGGGATAGAGAGAAGAGACAGATAGATAGATAGATATGAAAACTGAGCGAAAGAGCAGAAGTGAGGGAAAGAGTGAGAGAGAGAATGTGAATGATGTCGAGGGGGAGAACGAGGGTGTGAGGCAAAGAGATACAATTCTCAACTTCTCTCTCTCTCTCTCTCTCTCTCCTTCTTGCCTCTCCTTCCCTCTTCCTTCACAAGCCCTTCTCGTCTTCTCGTGTCTTATCACACGTCAACCGAGAAAACCTTTCATTACGCACAATATACTAGGATACGTTGTTACGTGTCGAGAGACGAGCCTTTTGTCTCTGCTTACACTTCCCTTTCTTACAGGAACAAAGGGAATTATTTTGGTTGTGCGGTTGTTTTTTCCTCATCTGGTGTCTTCTTCGCTTTAATTCCTCGTTCTTTCCTCCTAACATCTCACGAACAACGCTGATATCGGTGTCGTGTTTTTGTTTAATCATTCTAAAATTGATTGCCCCTCATTTAGTTAACAAATCCCTGAATTAGGCAGCCGTAGATATCAACCCTCTAACCGCTAAGTTATTCGCCAAGAAAATCAGTGCTGTGGTATTATTTTAGATTAAAATTGACCTTTTAAAAATTTGTCGGTATGGATTTTTTATATATTAATTATTAATTATTAATTATTTATAACATCGACAAAAGCCAATAAATATGCTCGAACAAAGGGTTAGAAATGTTTTTCTTTTAATTCTGGCAAAAATCTCGGCATTTAATGCTGCTTTAACGCCATTCAAGCAATGCAATATACGCTGCAGCCATTACCCATGTTATTCAAACGGGGGAATTAAACTGTCCTGGAGTCGAACGCGGGCCGTTGTATTATGCGGAGATTACCCGAAAGCTTCTTCAGGCGTCGGTTTTTTTAATTTGAAAGAATGGTTCAAATACCAGTTTTCGAGTTATTCTACATTCCATATACATATCTGTATATCGCGTTAAGTTAATATACGAGAGCCAGTCATTAAGTAAATACACAATGGTGAATTTTATCTATTTAATGGATCCTCTAAAGGAAAATTAAAAGCCATTTTTCCACAGAATCTCCCTGCACAGCGATCCACTTCTCCCATCTTGCCATAAGCTTGATAATGTTTACATCAAAGAATTCTTTTGGCTGCTGTCGTATCCAGACTCAGACAATATGCACTGAATTGCCGTCGCCAGTAAACCTATAGCCTCGTAATGATAACCTGATGGTCAGCACTGTAAGCTGTGTGACAGAGCTTTCCAACCCAGTTTAGTGATGGCTTCCTGCGTTTCACGAGCAGAACGTGGGAGGGCATTGTCCTGCTGGAAAATCACGCCCTTAGAGGGGAGCCCTGGTCTCATCTTCCGAATTTCGTGTCTCAGATTTGTCAGGTCACAGAAGGTGGCACGTTCTATTGGCGCCACGGTGATGACACCATGCGTATCTCAAAACACTGTAGTGAACGTGGTCCGTAGCTGGCAGTGACATTAGTACAAAACATTCTTTGCTTTGGGGATTAGGATACTTACGGTAATATAGGACGTGTATCTTTGTGCAGGGAAATTATGTGGAATGACATTTGTTCTTGAAAGGACCCTTTAAATATATGAAATTCACCTTTGCATCTTTACTTATTGGCTGACCCTCCTAAAAGTTGTTAAAAACAAAAAAAAACTGCACACTTGGTTGTCCACTGAGCGCGCAGAAAAGTGCAGTGGCGGAACAAGTAATCAACGGGCCCTGGGGCAAGAAAGTTGAGCGGCTGCCCCGGCCTAATTCCGCCACTCCCTCAATGGCTGAGGAATATTCAGAAAATGAATCGCGTTAACGCGATCAAAGTAATTCAGGAGAAAAAATGAGAAGACTTATACGCGTCTACAGTGCCGATTCGTGAAAAATTCCCACGCGTAGAAGCGTTCGCTGCAGTCAAAGGGTGAAATGTTGTTTTATCGGAGAAATAAAAGGAGTCATGTATTCGAATGTAGATTAACGCCACTCAGATCAGTGTCCTCCAAACGTTTTACTGCGGGTCGCATCATCGCGCCACCGCCGCGAAATGTTTTTTCTAGTTTAAAATAACTGAATAAATATATATGTACTTTCGTGTCATGTGTCATGCCTCCGTTCTATTAGACGAAACTTATTTAACACTTTAAAATAAAGTATTTTCGCGTTTTTTTATTACTCCAAGGTGGTGTGCGAGGGTAGGGGAAAATATGCATTTAAAATATAGCAAATGAATGCTGAAAATCTTAACAATTAAAAGTAAAAAAATAATTAATGAACCAACTAATTTATGATAAATTTTATTTTCTAATTTAATTAAAATATTTGGGTCTCTTGATCACTTTTATGACTAGGATTATTCATTTAATTTCTGATTCAATATATATTCAGATTGATGAAGTAAAGTCAATTAATACAACATAGTTTTCTTTATTTCTCAAATGTGCCAATTCATTATCCATGTATCACGTATGTGCTACTACTTCTGGATTCATATCGACGCATTATGTTTCTTCAATAGCCACAAAAAAGTTAGAAAAACTAGTCGTGCGAATTGGTTACAAAGCAGTCGTTATCAGTGATTCACCGATAGTAGACTCAAATAATAATTTTAGCGAGCTCGATAATCGTCATTCGAATATTTTAGTTGTTTCGCCGTAATACGTACTTGAGGAATTGTCAATGAGATAAGCAAGGGTTTTATTTTACTCCATTTTTAGCATTTAAGCGCAAAGTAACGCTATTAAATGAAATATCGGTCGAAAAGTTATGAAATAAAAGTATGTAATTTGGTGGTATCTTACCCAAACCGCCGCTTCTATCGTTAAGTACGTTTGCTCTTCTCATCTGGAGCTTTTCTATTCATGCGAACTCCCGCACACAAGCTCACTGCGTATTGCGTCGAGTCGTGCATTCCGTCAGGAACTGGCTCCTTCAGTCATCATCTCTGCCATCTCCCTCATTAAATTCTTTTTCGTTATTTCTATACTTCGTAGTATTTTTTTTCACTAACCCCGCCGCTACGGCTCTATACCGTCTTTTCCTATTTTCTTCGGTATAACTTTCCGCGTTCCTTGATACGCAAGATCCGATTTTTTATGCAATCTGTTTCGTAGCATGCGACGCGAGAATTCATGCATTGTGACCAATGAAGTCCCCCTAGGATGTCAACACACTTTCGTTGAATATTAATGAGATCGGAGTAATAACGAGGCGGCGGAGCTGATATTCGGAGGCGGAAAGAGGCGGAGAAAGGCGGAGAGAGGCGAGCGGAGCGAGCCAAATCGCTTGACTTCGGAGGATAGTGTGTCACCTGTAAAATTAATTAACGCAGATATCATAACGGTGTATCCCGTGAGAATAATTTATTTGGCGAAAAAAGGGAAGTTTCCAACGAACTGTCTTTTTTGTCTCTCTCTTTCGAAACAGGAGGAACTACGACGATTTTTTTTAAAAGTAAACAAGTAATGGTTGTAAAAAGAAACATTTTTTGTAAATAACTTTTATATTATATAAACAAGATGATCCAAACGAAACGTATAATGTCTACTTTCCTTTTAATCATTTATTTAACACTTACATATATTGGCTTTAATAGCTTTAAAATCACCGCGGGTATGTTGCTCTTTGTGTTCCAAAATGTCATAATTTAGCGTTATAAAATATTACGAACACATTCGAACGGAATATTAAATCCATCACGCGTATTTGTGCGGCAAAAACAACGCGCGTATGTAAGGTACGGGTGAATCGGGTCAAAATTTCTAAAATCAATCAGAACAACATTCACAGAGGTTAATTTTTAAAAGCAACTGTATGGTATCAAAAGGTATTTCTTCCTCTTAATCTCACATATCTCAAATTCTTCGAAAATCTTTTTATATTCGGAGAATTGCGGTTTTTGTTAAGTAAAGTAACTATTCACCCGACGAAAGGGGGTGAATCGGGTCAGGCGAATGGTGAAAAGGGTTAGCCAGAAAATTAGTCTGCAATGAAAGCAAAAAAGGAAAAATATGTTAATGCCCCACTGAGCAATTATTTAAGGCGGTTGCATTATGTCAAAATATATAGTTCGATGCAATACATGTAACTTTTGTGGGAGTCGGTAACAAGTCCTGAAAAGAGGTGGACGGACCGTCATCGTCAGAAGTAAGATCGGCTTCAGGTTAATTCGTGGGGCTCTTAGTTGCTGTTGACGCTTGATATGATAGCGAGAGTAAGAATTTGCGATCTTCAATAGCATTTGAATTCAGGGGGAAGATTACGGTCGAAGAAAATCCACTCTCGGCGATAGCTGGTGTCGCTGCATTGGACCCTGCCGCTTTAAAAATTCCGCCAAAATTTCGTTTCGTTATCTTTCTTTCGCCCACAGTGCGATGAACAAAATTGTTACTGACTTCATTGTAATAAACCTTTTAACGGTTTGATGAACGACCGGTCCAACGGTTGTAGTCTATGAGTGGTGTGACTGGGAAGGCGAACAAGGTGGATGGATTATTACTCACAATTTGTAGAACCTGAGTATTTTTGTGAGAAGATTGACCATCGAGGATCAGTACTCCGTATATGAGAGAGTAAAAATAAAAGAAATTACTTCCCTTGCTTATTTTAAGTTCAAATCATTGACTCGATTCACCCGACAAGAGTTATACCGATTCACCCACTCTTACAGGGAAATGTAAAATCAGAGGTTGGCAACACTGACGTAAATATTGTGAGATTGCAAGTACAGGTTAGAATAGTGGAAGACATGTGCGTAAGGCAGAAGTGTTTGTTTTCCTCCGTTGCACGGTGTTTCTATTACAAAATCAGAACTTGGAACTTCCAGAAATAGGAATTCAGCAAAAATACATGTGAAGCTTACCTTGCTCTTCCTAAAAACAAGCTGTAGAATGACGAAAGCCAAGTGCAACTATCTTTATCTTGCAGAACAACGTTACTAAGGTTTCACTCGTTTCCTACAAAATGCAGCAGCTCTCGGGGTTCATCTATCTGGTCTCTAAGGTGCCATAGCATAAGTTTGATCCGATTCACCCCAACCCTATTCACCCGCACTTGCTCTATTAGAATATACCAAATCTGAGTCCAACAATAGTCGTTGCTATAGCAACACTCTCGTAATCAGTAATAAAAACTGCAAAAAACGCTAATATTTACGCAACATTCGAAGAAATATGATCGATAAGCAAACTTTTACGATAGAAAATAGAATCTCCATACCTTTCCTCAGAGAATAGTACAAATCCCGCACTGATATTACAATTCTAAGATATTGTAATGTGCAAGAGAAAATTACCCTGCACGATGGTTTTCAGATTTTCCATGTAAATCAAATGGGAAGGATATTTCCTGGAATCGAACCCGGGACATTCAATATTCGCAACAAAAACTATCCTCCAGAAATCGACCCAGATTTCCACCAAGTGTCATGAGTGTCTATTGATGCAAAAGTTTATAGGGGGACTTACAGACAGACGCGACAAAACTATAGGTCTATTTACATTCTGGAAAGTAGGCTAAAAATGTACTCTTTCTTTTATTTATAATATTTTAAACTCCGTTACAGACTTTCCCATTTAAATTTCCGAGTTCCACCCAGAACTATTCGTTCTTCTTCCTTATTTCATGTTTACTCCGAGGATTTCTCTAGCCAAACGTTCTCTTTTCTTTCGTCTTCTATTTTGAATAACTTACCTCCACATATTGATCCTTTTTTCCTATCAATAAAATCATTTATTAAGCTAGGAGTCTCATATTTCACCTAAATAATCACAGTCATCATTCGACACTGTTATTGTTAGTTTTTCTACAGGATATTTGTTATACATATTGTTCATACCTAGAATTTTATTATTTTATTGTTATTATTTCCACTGTAAATTGGCGATCACGCTGTATGTGAAATTATGAATAAATGAATAAAATAAATATATCTCGAATTGGCTAGCACTTTTGAAAAAATCATGCAAGCAAAATTCCCGCTTAGCTAAAATAAATAGCAATGCTTCTGCTCATTCTGTTAAGAGGCAAGTTGGTTCTTAGGATCAAAACTTCAAGTGCCAAAATTTTTTCTGAATAATTAAGGTCGCATTTTAATACTGTCATAGGAAGGATGAAAACATTCACATATGCGGACATCCCTCGCATAGCGACCACAACTCGTTCCACGAAAATCAAGCTATGTATATATATAGACAGACATCATCCCATATATATATATATATATATATATATATATATATATATATATATATATATATATATATATAATAAAATATGACTTTTCGCGTGAGTTTCGAACCGACCTTGCGTTTGGATCGTTATTAACGAGCGTTTTAAGTGTGTGTGTGTCCAGCTCCTCTGTTCGCGGTCTGTCTATTCCACCCTGGATCCACATCAGCGTGTTGCCTGCCGCATTGCCTTGCCTTCACCTCGATTAATCTTTCAGGAAAGGATTCATTTTCAATCGACGTGTTCGTTATACGCGTCTATTTTTCCCGACGTCTCATCAAACGCGCGCCACATGTTCGAGAGAAGAGGCGTTTTATTTTTTCCGTTATTATTATTATTATTTTTTTCGACGCCAGAATTCGATGCGCCGCGTTTACCACGGTTGTTTACCCGTGAAAAATTGACTGACGCGGATCGCAGCGGCGCCGTCTGTCAAAGCGGGAGATAAGATTAATCGATTCACTGATTTGAGCAAGATTCGCGCTAGGAGTAAATCGCGACGATTGCGATATCGGGAGTACGTCGAAGGGTTTAATCCCTCGGTTATTACGCGTGAGTCCACTCTACCCAGATGGAAATTGATCTAATTGCTTGCGTCACAGATTTTCGGTATTTTTTTCATTTATGACCTAGCAAAAGAGGTTACAACATGTTGAATTCCGTCTCAATTTTAGTTTATAAAATATTAAGCGTGTAATTATGACGCTTTGCTAAAAATAATTGTAAATAAATAAATGCATATATATATTCTGCAAGCATTTCAGCCCAAATCGAAAATAACACCATAGGATTTTGAAGGAGTGCAGTGCATCAGGCAGTCCCTAACGTCACTTCTATCAGGGTTGTTTCTCCTATTGGGTGAGAAAAACAAACTTATACGCTCCTTCCTACAGTAGATATCCTAAATGTTCGATTTTTTTGCTTGGTTGTGGTACCATCATGCCAAATTTCAAATCTCCACCTCATCTGCCTAAACATTAGTATCCTCATATATATATATATATATATATATTTATTTATTTATTTATCAGACGTGGCCAAACCGCAGCTCGCGAGCCGCATGCGGATCTTTTAAATTTCGATTCTGAGGCGTGTCAACGTTTTCTTCTACAGGGTACAATAACATAGTGTGACGCAAGACGTGTTTGGGATGCCTAATGGGCATGCATTATATCCGAATTGCTTCGGATACAGGTTATGTTTTACTGTTCGTAAATTTATGAGCGCAAAATATGTCATGCGGCTCTCGAACTTCTGAAACATATATATATATATATATATATATATATATCGACGCCCCCAGCAGCTCGCCAACTAGGTGTTCAACTTGGTGTCAACACCTTGTTGACACGATACAGAGCTGGTTAAAACTCGGTGCCTGTTCGCTGTTGGCGACTAAATATTTCATAGTGGCGACTATATTTTTAATTTATATTTTATCAATGCAGCAGACTTACCAAGTAGATGACATTTTCTACGTCGTTGTATGTGGTCTATTCAAATTTGAATTCTCCTGTTTCCAAATCGCATAACGTTGAAATCTATTCTGGCTCCTGGATTTTGGAATTGACAACTAGATTTGGACCAGATTTATCTAGGTGTATGTTTTGTGTATCTATTTAAATAATGGCCTATGTCTGTGATTCTGTCACTCTCATCTCATCCGGGTGTATAAAATCCAGAGGCATGTAACTCTCTATAAATAAACAATTTTGTAAATTCGTCATACTTAGAGAGAAGTTAATTTTTAAGGGAAGAGTGAAAGAGAGAGCGAGGTAATAAACAGGAGAGAAAAATAGAGGGAGAACTGGGTTTGTTTAAATTTTAACACTTTAATAATGTTCAATTTTTACGGGCAGTTACTCTAGTATATATATTTTCCTGAAAACGTTTTAATGGACATTGTTCAGCAGAAATTCTTGATGCTCGTGCTTTGTAAAATTCTGGTTTACGACTGTGTTAAAACTTATTTGTCCTTTGGGGTAATTTAAAGCCAAGTGGGGTAATTAAATATCCTACAGTGTCACGACTTTCCATCATGCTAAAAAAAATTATGGCATTGTTTTTATACATTCGAATTGGTGTTTTGAAAAATTAAGCCTCCAACTTCCATAAAAAAGGCCGGAAAGCTATATGCGCATCTCGGCTACACAGTAGCCGTCATCAGTGGTAATTCCTCGATAGTGGATTCTAAAGAATCACAACTGCTGCTTCATAGCCGAGATGTTCATCTGATCCTTTCATTGACTGTTGAAGTAACATAGTTTTCCCATTAGATTTCAACTGTAAGATTAAATTGAATTAATGTTTAAATGAAATTGATATTTCTTGTTTATATTAATTGTTTGGAGATCATTATTCCAGAGAAATATTTCAAATTAATCGCGATGAATACGCCACTTTTTGAAATGTTGTTACTTAATTTTAATAAAAAACTAATATAATTCCAACATTTATGATCGAAACAAATCGTCTGCGGTAGGACGTATTCGGCCATAGGATAAGGTATGAGTAATTTGAACGTTCCCAATCCAGTCACGAAAGCGACCTTTGTGCTTCCTCGGTATTTCGATGCGTTTGTATATCGAGTCTCGGTTAGATTGAAACTCGGCCATTGCGGTAATTTGGATCTGGTTAATCCTCTCTCTGTTTCTCTCCCTCATTCCCATTTCCGTCGTCTCTTGTGCGAACTGTAGCCTCTGTGAAGGCATTATCTATTCCGCAGGTCTTTGATGGGATTAGACTCCTTGTTTCCTAATCCATTTGAGTTAAATTAATACGTTTGTGTACTTTGTTGCGAGTTTGTTAGGTATCTATGTATAAATCTATTGAAAGGAATGATCAAGATATCCGCGTCATAAAGACCTAAAGTGGTTGTGATTTTTTAAAACTATTGGTTAATTTCTTTCAATCAACGAAGACGCGTTACGTCACAAGTAAACACCACGTTCAGTCAGGCTACACAAATAGAACTGATTTCGATTTTTTCACTGCTATTTTGAATGATACAGTCAGACACCGATTTTGCGGGGGGTGGCACTTCATAGGAGCGCGCCAATTCGGGGTCTGATTGTAGATGCTATTTACTGGACATAATATGGAATACCTGCCTCTCTCTTATGTAAGTATTTTTTCTTCGTGCCCTCGGGAACCGCCTTTTTCGGGCTAAATCCCAGATTAAATGTAAATAGAGTATAAACGGGAACCTCCAACTTGGAGAATAATCTATACAACTGTGCATAAGTTTAGCACGTATGCAGAATCATGAAGATACTTGCGAAACGTTTTATTTCCTTGTGAACAATTTCTATAAGCAAACTATGCCAAATTTCGTTTCCTATTCTTTGACGCAGTCATTGGACTAAAGTAATGCAATAATAAAACAACATCGCAGCGTCATGGAAGCAAGCTACGCAAAAACAGCATTTCAGCGTAAAAATTGAAGTCTGTCCAAAAAATATTTAAGGTTAATATATTCTGAGCGATCTCCTTTTCTGTTTAATACTTATGTTGCAATCCGATTTGGCATTGGATCGATTATAAAGTGTGCTAAACTTTTGCAATTTTGCGTGAAATCTATGCTTCAATATCGAGGAACACCATCCGCATCCTGCAACAAAAACGAATTAGGCAACTCCCTAATGTGAGGAAATTACTTTTTCTTATATTCGTTGAATGGAGTGGAGTAGGCTATCCTTGGCAATAGATATTTTTCCTGGAAGGAAAAAGGGAATCGTTTTTACGAATCCTGTTCTTAAGTCTTTCCAGGGAAAAAGCAGAGGACCATTTCATCAGCCTTCGCCGCTCACGGTACTCTTTTTACGACCATCGAATTGATGGACTTATTACATCTTCCATGATGACGAGGTAGTCTCACATCCAGGAATGTTACTGTTTGCCACCCAAAGCCTAAAAGTAGTGCGGTATGGTGAAATTGAGAGGGGGAGAATGATATTCTGTTGGTTGTTAAGGCTTGCATGTACTAACGAATGGCATTAGTTAGTCGTTACGGTTGGTATGAAACAAACCGTATCGTGTCAGTGTCTGGGAAGATAACGCTGACACAAATCCTTAATTTTACGTGCTCGTAGAAGCTGATTTCAGAAATTGTGCTATTTTGTAGCAAATTCTGAGTGGAAAAACCCTTTTCCTGCAAATTTTTTCCCAACGCGTATTTGATTGTGCAGGGTTAAGTAAGTACGTCAGCACTTCTAAAAATAAAATTTTATGCGATCCTAAATTTGGCGCGCATTAAATCGTAATATGTCCCTTACGTGGGAAAGCTCGTAGCCTTATACGTACAAAGGAGTAAGTTTTTTCATTACCTATCCAAATTTCGCAACGCGGTTTTGCCCAACGCAGCTTTTTCCTAAAAGGCAACCCACGCGTTGAGCAAGGGACTTCTGTATTTAAGCGTCAGTTTAACGAGGGAATCCCGTTGATTTTAAATTTAATCAATTCATCGCGCTTGAGTATGCGCAGTAAATTTTTTATCGGAAGTTTTCGATCTTTTGACTAAATTTGTTATTTCAGAAAAGTCGTGGTTAATAAAAAAAATATTCCGTAGGTATTATAACAGGCGAGAGAAGTGGCGTTTTCGGAATTATAAATAGTTTAAATTTAATAATAGTACTCCATAATTAGAAAAACAGAATTGAAATGTTCCATGTCTCGTTGGCGTTTGATGACGAAGTTTGGTTTTCGTTTTTCCGTTTCTCGGCGACAAGAATTTTTGAAAGACTTATCCAATGAGCAATGATAATTCGAATAGGGCGTATCCGCTTTCGCGAGTTATTCGTTCAAAAAATTCATGAGAGCTTTGGTTTTATTCGACGCCACCGAGTTTTGAATTCAACGTCAGTTGGAAGGCACAAAAGTGATACCCGGAAGTTGGACGTGATATACGCGAATTTATATTTCTTTATGCATTCAAAGAGAAAAAGTAGTAGTAGTAATTTTTTGCATAGTTTCAGATTTAGCCGTGTCACAAGCGAATGGATTGCAATCATTGCAAGCGTGAAAAATTTTCATTTCCGTTTCCGGACGGTTTCATACCTCTCCGGGATGTGAAAATTAGTATTTAATTCGGCATATTGCAGATGTTTTTTTTACAACCTCAGTATGACAGGGATGAATGTCGATTCTGCTCAGTATATCACAGTTATCCGTGTTGATGTGGGATAAAATATAGGCGGATAAGATAAACACGGATAATCCGAAGGTTGGAATTTTAAAGGCGGCATTCTTTGGAACAGTGGTGCCCAACCTTTATTAATCGCCACACAGCCACTATTA
Source organism: Tanypteryx hageni (assembly GCA_028673005.1). Lineage (NCBI taxonomy): Eukaryota > Metazoa > Arthropoda > Insecta > Odonata > Petaluridae > Tanypteryx > Tanypteryx hageni. The sequence continues at coordinate 27,220,018 of CM054114.1, forward strand.
AATTTTCGATGTGTCACGCAATTTATGAACAACATGCTATCGATATATAGACAATTTAAGTAGGTTAAATTTCCATTCTATAGCCATCGTTTTCACCGGCCGATAATTATCTTTTTCCCTAATGATTCGGCGGTTAGGTAAGCCGATGAATTAATAAAATTCAAAAGTGAAAATAGTTTGAAGGCTTCGCAGGACACCTGAAATCGAGTTGCGGGCCACAGTTTGCGCATCACTCCTTTAGAATATCTGTTAAATACGACAGAAAAATATTTACTTTATGAACAAGTTCACCCATACTAAGACGGCATCTGCACAGGAAAAGTTATTATTTTATCGAAATTCGAGATTCACGTATCGTGCTACAAAGTTACAATCATTAAATTTTAGTCTATCGCATTTAGCGTCAGAGAGGTTAATTCGTGCGGGAACTATGGAGCTCGTCATATGGCTTAAAAAAATCAAGAACAAGCATTAAAAAAATACTTGTTTCAAGCATCTCTAATAACCCCAACAAACACCCTCGATGGATATCCCTCCCACAAAATACTCTCTCCCTCATATAAATAAACGGAAATACTAGCACACGTGTTCTTTTAGAATCTATTTTCGGCGAATTACCACTGGAATGGCGAAATGCGCATTTGTTTTTGTGACCTTGTTATGACTATTGGAGATACCTGAGACAAGCATTTTTTAAATGCTTGTTCTTGAATCAGAGAGGTGTTTATGATCCAACGATAAATTAATGAATAAACGTACAAAGTTTCCAGAGATTTTTCCCAAATAAAGGGAGCTACGAATAGATTTCATATGATTCTTATGCTACAGACATTAGCTGGTATGTTGGGAACAGGAGAAAACAAGTATGGGAAGGTGTACTCCATATCGGAGTACGCAGTCCCCAAATGCGTTCTTTGATATCAACAAATTTTTAGCAAAAACAGCCCAATACCAAATTTCATCAAAGTACGTCCTGCGGTTCTCGGGTTGGAACAGGTACGTTGTAAACTACATGTAGGACTTCATGTAAAGTGGTCGTAATTATCTTCCGATTTTAACCAAAATTGGATTCGGTCGACAAATTTTAGCTTAACTCCCCAATACCAAATTTCATCAAAATATATCCAGCGGTTCCCGAGTTGAAACAGAGGATCATGGTAAACTACATGTAGGTCTTCATGAAATGTGGTCTTAATTATTGTTCGATTTTAACCAAAATTGAAATCGTTCGACAAATTTTACTAAAACTCCCAAATACCAAATTTCATCAAAATACGGCCAGCAGCTCCCGAGTTTTTAAGATGCAGACGGACAGAAACGACCTCCTCTCTATGTGTTCACTTCGTGCAAAGAACGCATAAAAATCAACTCTCACTGGGAATAAAACCAGAGTCTTCCAATTGCCTGGCGGATATTCTACCACTGAACCACCGTAATTCTCTCGTTTCAGAACGGTAGTTCAGTGCTAGAATATCCGCCCGGCAAGTGAAAGACCCGGATTCGATTCCCAGTCATAGCAGATTTTTACCCTACTTTCCAGAATATAAATAGGCAGTTTTTTTGTTGTGTTTATCTGTCTGTCCGTCCGTCTGTCTGTCCTCCCCTATTACCTTTTAAACCAATAGACCGATTTTCATGAAACTTGGCCGAGCTCACGAGGATAGTTCTTGTTGCGAAGATTTAAGTCCTGACTTCGGTTCCAGGAACTATCCTTCCCATTTGATTTAAATGGGAAATCAAATCCATCATGCAGGGTAATTTTCTCTTGCACATTAAAATATCTTAGAATTTCAATATCGGAGCGAGTTTTGTACTATTCTCTGAGGAAAGTAATGAAGATTCTAATTTCTATCGTAGAAATTTATTATCGATCGCATTTCTTCGAATTTTGTGTTTTTGCAGTTTTTATCACTCATTACGTGAATGTTCCCATAGCAACAACTATTGTTGGACTCAGATTCGGTACATTCGAATACGTAGATGCGTTATTTTTGCCGCACAAATACGCGTGATCAATTTAATATCCCGTTCGAATGTTTTTGTAATATTTTATAACACTAAATTATGAAATTTGGGAACACAAAGAGCTGCATATCCGCGATGACTTCAAAGCTATGAAAGCCAATATAAGTATTAAATAAATGATTAAATGGAAAGTAGACATAATAAGTTCTGTTTGGATCATCTTGTTTCCTCCTCTCCCCAAATTTTCCTGGAAAAATTCTAAATTTCACCAGGAAAGGCAGTCGCGCGGTTTATCCATTTTCAGGTAACCGCGTTTTTTTACCTTTTGGAATTTTTCAAAAAAGCACACTTCAGCATATCGCTACGCATGAATAAAGTATACGATCGTATATCAACAGCGTTTTTTTTCAAAAGGAGTTTCCCGTTTTCACCGCCAATTTCGAGGCCGTCTTTTTTTGTCCTTTCACGAGGTGACCAAAGGGGAAAAATAAATTCCCCATTACGTGTCGATCGCCTCCAATCGGAATTGGCCGCAGAATCTTATTTCCCGTATCGTTTTGCACCGCTCGGCCGCTTTTCTTTTTAAGTAGAAGTATTTTATCCCGATTCGATTCCCCCCTCCCCGGTTCCCTCATCTTCTTCCGCTTAACCCCATCCTGCCTTTTTCTGTCCCAGTCTATTAAGCCCCAACCCCGCAGCGTGGTCCTCCTTATCGGCCGGGTTCCACTCCGTGCTCTGATGTACTCGCAGTTTGGTTTTCTCCGGCTTTGTAATCCTTAAAAAGAAAGGGGAGGGATACTGAGAGATGGTGAGAGGACGGGAGGGAAGTGTGACGGAGTGATTGGAGGCAGGGAAAGAGAGTGGGAGGGTGGAAAGGAGAGAGGGAGGGAAGTGAAAGAATTAGGGGATGAAGGTAATAAAGAGAAGAAGAGATTTGGGAGGGGAGAGGAAGCAGGAGAAATGCAGTGAGGGATAAATGATAATGGGGAACTGGGATAGAGGGCGAGGGAGGAAGGGATCGGGTGGTAAAGGAAGAAGAGATAGAAGAGGAGATAAGAAAGTAAAGGGAGGAGGGAGAGAGGAATGGAGAGAAGGGAAAGGGGGAGAGAGAAGAAATGGAGAAGGGATAGGGATATGAGGGAGTGGGGATGGAGGGAGAAGAGAAAGGGAAGGAAAATAGAATGGAGAGAGGAGTAGAAGCGGGAGGGAGGCGAGAGGAAGGACAGACAGACAAACGACTTTATTTAGGGCGAAACTGAGACTATATAGCCCCTTCTTACATTTAACCCTTAAGGAGGTGAGGAAGGGGGAGAGAAGAAGAAAGGAGAGGAAAAGCGAGAAAGAGGAGGCAGAGACGGAAAGTAAAGAGAGAGAGAGACAAGAGAATGATGGGAGGGAGGAGGATGAAGATTGGAAGGACAGATAAAATCGGAGGGTGATAAGGAGATAGGCAAGAATGTCGAGAGAGAGAGAGAAGAGAGGAAGAAGATAAGCGAGGAGTGACAGGAAGGGAAAAGAGGAGAAAAGTGAGAGGAGGTAGAGGATAGAGAGAGAGGATAAAGTGAGGAGGAAGAGAGGAGGGGGAGAGAGAGGCAGAGTGAGAGGGGTGGGATAAGAGGGAGATGAGAGAGAAGAGGATGAAGAGTGGAGGGAAAGAGAAACGGATAAGGAGATAGACAAGAATTTGGGAGGAGTGAGAAGAGAGATGGAGTAAAGATTCGGAGGAGAGAGAGATACAGGAGCAAATGGGAGGAGAAAGTAGCAGATGAGTTTAGAAGGAGGTGGAGAGGCAGGAAGGGAGTGAAAGCGAAGGAGAAAGGGGTTTAAATGGATAATTGTCTTCATCAATGCCATACCGTCACTGTCGAGTGTTCTCTTCCGCATAAGCGAATGTCGAAACTAATGCGGTAGGAAGAGGAAGGGAATCGTAATGGATAAAACTGGTGATTGCTGTTTTAATAAACTTTACGAAACCCAATGGAAGTAGGAGACGGAAACGGTTGGATAAAAAATGGACAGTTTTAGAGAAATTGAGTAGGTAGAGAGTTACTTTATGAATTGAGAAATAAGAGAGGGCATAAGGGAAGGAAAAGAAATTTAAAGTGGGAGAGATGAATAGAAAGAGAGAGACAATACAGTGGAAATCCATAACCCGAATCTCCATAACACGAATTTTCCATAACTCAAAGTGAGTTAATTTTACCGTGCAAAATCTCTATGGGAAAAACGTATTTCCATAAGTCGAATTTTCTACAACTTGAATATTTTTTTGTTTCCCTTGAGGTTCGAATTATGGAAGTTCCACTGTAGTTAGTAGGGTAATGGATAGTCCGGGGAAGAGTTGAGGAAAATTAGAGGAGTGGGAAAGTAAGAGGGAGGAACAGAGATAGAGAGAGAGAGGGAGGAGTGGAGAGAGATGAGGGAGATGGTCGGACCTCTCACTCCTTTTCCTTCTCCCTCTTGCGCGCCACTCCCGTATCGATTGTGCCCCGTGGCTGTGGGGTGCGGCGTTGCCAGACTTTCCTCATCGTGCCACTTGCACACTCAAAACAACGCAGGAGGGAGTTGGAGTCGGAGCTGGATTCCGTTTTTCTCTTTCATCTCTCTCCTATTTTGGTTTCTTCCTCTTTCCTATTCCGCGATGATGGTGGTTTTTGTTCTTCCCCGTGTTGTTTTCCTTTTTATTCCCCTCCCTGTCCTAATCCTCCGACCAGCCTTTCTCCCATGCTTCTTCCACCGCCTTAACGCGCCGGTGAAATTTACCCTTATTTTTTATTTTTATTTCGGACGGATTATGAGGGACGTGGGAAGGGATCGTGGGAGGGAAAGATGGAGGGGAACCGTTAGGAGGGACTGGGGGGGGGGAGAGGGCGAAAGAGGTAGAAAAGGGGAGGGAGAGATCTTTTTCTCTCTCCCCCTGAAAATCATGCGTTTTTTTTTGTTGGACGTACCTCGCACGCTGTGTCAACTTATCTCTCACAGGTAGCTCAGGAATGGTGGACGAAATATCGGCATCGTTTCATTTGTTTTTTTCTGGGCGACGGTGGGCGGGGTGAATCGGATTTTAATGCGTTTTCGGTGTTTAAGGAAGGAGGGAGGGGGGGATGGTAGGATTTTTGGATTTATGAACAGGGATGTTGGAAATGAGTCGTAATTTATGTGGCGACGAGGGTTCGTTTAACGAGAAGATCCATTCTTTCGGATTGCGGAGGAGGGTCAGGGTTTCGGGCCATTGAGACTGGAGGATCAATGGATGTTTAAATACGAGCCTGCGATTGCTTTATGCCCCTGCCACGACGGATGTGGTTTTATGAAGGGGGGATAGTGTATGAAATTCGGAATTATCCCGGGTTTTATTTGTTTGTGCGTGACTGCGTTTATTGCGAGCGTATTTATTTATTTGGTGAAAATCTAATGAGGAATATATATATATATATATATATACACACCTACATACATACGTATGTGTGTGTGTGCTCTATGCGATGTTTTGGTCGGTTAGTTACAATAGAGGCGCGCTATTTTTATGAAAATATTTCCTTTCCCTGCGGTGGTGACCGTTTTCAATATGCAATGGAAAGAATTTTCTAATTTGTTTAATATTTTACTTTGAATTCTTTTCAAATACAGCAAAATCATTAATATATACAATCAGTCCTCGATTTAGCGCCTCCGTTTGCCCATCACTGACATTGGCGCTAAAGCGGAAGCGACGGTAAATCGAGGTACATATATGCTTGCTCTATGTGATGATAAGATGGAACTTCAGTTCACTACGATTAATGGGTAGTATGCGGGGGTGGCACCATATAGGTGGGCGCTAAATCGGGTCTGACTATAGCATTAATTGGGCATAGCATATCTTTGTAAGCGTATTTTACGAAGTACATGCTGTTTCTATAAGGACTGTATAACGTATTAATTAGTATCGATAACACACTAGCAATCGATGCAAAAGTGAGTGTAACGTGTTGGATTGAAACTTGAAGTCGATTTTCATACTTAGTTATGCGTAATGAGCGAACGAGAAATTTTTTATCCCGTATTCTGTTTTAGTTTTATTTTTAAGAAGGTATTTGCGTGGGAAATCTGGATATTTTGAAGAATGGAATTTTTTCTAGGAAACCCAGTCTCCCTCTTCTATTTTATAAACTCAGTTTTTGTATGCTAAATTCGTTTGTAATATAATCCACGGGGATGCGAATGATAAATGATTTCAATTAACTTGATTTGAGGAAAGGCACGTCCTTTCTTTCCTTCCCTTCTCTCATTTTCCTTCAGCCGGTGGCTCAAAGAAATAAACGAAATCGAGGTATCCAGTCCCTTTTCGCAATCCAATTGCGCGTGGATTCGCGTCACGGGATTCGTCCTCGATGCATCCATTTCGGTGACTGCGTCGCGTCGGGGGCGGAGAAATCGTTTAGCGCGCGTGCAGAAGCAGCCTTCCGCTTTCTCTCTCACACGATCCTTCGACTCTTTCGATCTTCTCCGCGGCCAACGTGCGTCGCGAAAAACGATCCCTCTCACCAATCTCCCGTCTCCCAACGATTGTAGGAAGGCTCGTATTTCGCGCGGTTTCGGAAATCTGATTTATTTTTCCGTCGTTCCTTTTCCGGTTGCCACGATCGATTTTCTGACGGATCCATTTGTATTGCTTTAACGCGCGGAACATTGCGTGCAGTTTTGTTTTAATTGCAGCGAATAATCGATTTAAAAGAAAATTTTCCCCTCGGAAATTTTTTTATTCGATTTCGTTGGCGGAGCGAAAGCGTCCATAAGGCACGAGTTTTATAAGAACTCAATATTCGAGGCGAAAATATTTCTGAATTTTAAAGAGATGCGTGACGGCTGACGTGTTTTTTTTTTGCCGCACGCGATGCGGTTGCAAAGCTAAGAGATTTTGTGCACGACGTCGCACGCTCTCAGAAATATTCTTGCGAATTCCGTGCGTCAAATGTTTGTTTTTAATCCTCGAGTACTCGCGCGGGGTGAATTTTACTCTCCGGCCTCACATTTTATGATTGTTCTCTTAACCCAAGGGCTCTTGCTACCCCTTCTTCTCAGTAGCTGGAATGGCGTGTATTCTGAACCTTATTCTATAAGTTTTGTGGCAACTGTGTTTGGATGAAGACTTTTTTATGGCGGTGCGCGATTTTCTGAGGCGTCTGTTTTTGGTTGCTTTCTCCTGGGCATAACATTTGCACTATTTCTGTTATTCTCATCCTTTATTTAAGTTTAAAAAATCGGATGTGGCCACCACATGACTTTCTCCATACCTGAAATATTTCTAAAAATTCCGACTAGGTTTCATAATAATAATTATTTTATGAAACTGCGAGAAAATTTTAGACTTTACAAAACAAATAAACCCAATCCATGGCCTTCTGATATTAGATCTAGTCACAAAGCTCCAACAATTAAGAAAAGGTAAAGGAACGTTACTTATTGTAAGACGTAACTCAGCGTCAATTGTTAACAATAGTCGTCGGTAGGTGGCGTGGCGGTGGCAGCTAAAAAACTAAGATCTCTCTTAAACAATGCATTATATAAAAAAATGTTTCATACAAAGGTTGTAGGATATTAAAATTTCTACAACTTTTATTCCAATACATTTTTACATTTATCAAATATTAAAGCAAATATTTCAAAATAACGGATAAGTGACAAGAGTAAATACCCACTTCCGGTTTACCGATTTTTACCAAAAACTTCTCATTTCTTCTGACTATTATAAAAATGTTAAATATAAAATAAAATCTTCCCATCACTTTATAATCCTAGGATGGTTTTCTAATTCGATAGAGAATCAAAACGATTTCAGGTCTGACTAACACCTATAATGCTAGGTTTATATCCGGCAAATTAATCATGCAGCTGTTGTAATTTTTTTGGCGACATAGCAAAGTTTTTCGCATCAATAGGTGCTTGACTCTTAATTTCAAAGGGAATTATCGAGTGTTTCTTATCGCTAAAATCAGATTGATGTCTCTCCAATAGCCAATACAAGGCTAGGAAAACAAAATGTGCATTTCGGTCACAGAAAGAAACGCCATCATCGGTGGCGATTCATTGATGGGATTGTTTTGTGCAGTGCTGCAGAGGAGAAGATAGGCGAGGGAGGGCAGAAGGGGAGAAAACGGCTCCTGGGAAAAAGAATAAAAACTACAAAAAGGATGGGATTTTAAAAGAGAAAGGGGCAATCGGCTACTATCAAAAAAGTTTTCATGACATCCCTAGACCTACGCGAGTTTATCTGCAAAGTCGTTCGATCCATTCCATTTTATTCGGCGTGTCATAGTCACATGACCGGAGATACGATATATAGATTATCCTCTGTCTCGCGTATCTTAATGCTCCAAATATACCTGCGACATGTCATCTCTACAAATACACAAAGGCTCATGACAGATGATGCTAAATTGGTGGACCGTGAGTAATGCGGGGAGCAAATCCAATGCTTTGCACACATAGAGACATCTTTTTGAAAAGCTATGACAAGGTATTCATGCATGAAAGTCAGCAGAGTGAGCTGTAATTGCTTGTAAGAGAAACGATTTGCGAAATGATTTTTTTATTACATTAGCATTTAAAATGCTGTTTTTTGAAGTAGATGGGATGGATATTTCACATGCGCATTTTAATGTAGTTTTCCAGAGCTAAAAAGAGAAACTCTAAACCTCGCCACTAAAGAAAAAACTTGAGATTTTCGGGAACGACAACTATACAAATGGATAAGTAAAAAATGGATATTTAATGAGGCAAATCACACGCTCCGTTTCAAAAAATAGTATTTTAACAAATTATAAAAAACGTGTTTATTATTAGCAGGAACCAAAGTGTAGAAATTTAACCGAGGCGAAAAAATCAATGCTCTCTAAGATAACAGGGATAGCATTTGGTATCATGTATTCGCATTATTTTACCTAAATATTTAATACGGTGTAAGTAAAAATAATCTATCATCCTAAGGCATAAACTGGAATATAAAAGCGTTTTTCCCTGATTTCTAATGATTAAATATTTAATGGGATGTGGTAGTTGTGTGTAGCATGTGGTAGAAACTTTAAAAGTTTAAAAAAAAAAACATGACTTTTCTTAAGAAGCGAGACGTTGCGGTTAATAGCATACTATTAGTTTAAAACTTTATTTGTAGTGCGAGCATCGACACTAAAAGATATAGATTAGGCAGAGCTGAAAACAGCATAAATGACAGACCATAATTTTCAAAACTAGAGACTCACTAAATTGCAATACTGCATACGAAACGCGCAAAAGGTTTTCACTACCTTTTTATGACGTTTGGAGGGAACTAATTTAACGAATGAGCGACGATGACGATTACTCTTCAATTAGGTTGTTTTTAAATGCCTTTTTAGTATCTCCATTAAGATCAACATGGCTTAAATTGTCCACTTTATCACGTTCAGATCGGTGTTCGATTAATTTACTCCGAAATGGTAAATATTCAAGTATATATTCCTTGCAATACGTTTCAGACAAACAAGTGACTTTATCGAGCATCCGTAAGGAAGTCAAACTAACAACAGTTGCGTATTTCACTCGAAAATAATACACGTCCAAGAAAATGCATCCGAATATTTAATGAGAAAATTCATGTCGTTCAGGTGGTGTGGCGAATTATGTAGGTTACGCCGTATTTTTCTCTTTTTTTTTTGAGAAGAAGAAGAAAAGGAAATGAAATTCGGCTCTTCCCACGGGCGGCCGCGGGCACGGAGGCCACCGAATACCTGCGAAAATCCCTTCTCGCGTCGGTTTTACCTTCCTCTCCTCAGGCGCTGGCGGAATGCGGGTCTCAGGAAGATCAGGTGGTAGATGTCTGGAATACCGCCTTGGATTCTCGCGCCTTCGTCCAAGTTTTTCCTTCTTCGCATCCCCCTCGGCCCCTTTCTCTCCACCCCCTCGGCCCCTTTCTCTCCACCCCCTCGACCCCTTTCTCTCCACCCCCTCGACCCCTTTCTCTCCACCCCCTCGACCCCTTTATCTCCACCCTCTCGACCCCTTTATCTCCGCACCCTCGACACCTTTCTCTCTGCTTCCTCGACCCCTTTCTCTCTATCCCCTCCACCCCTTTATCTCCGCACCCTCGACTCCTTTCTCTCCTCCCCCTCGACCCTTTCTCTCCACCCCCTCGACCCCTTTCTCTCCACCCCTCGATCCTTACGCATCCCACCACCGGAATTCGTAGGCCAAGGATTGCGCTATAGGAAAGAAAGAGGGGCAATGCTTTTATTGGTGAGGTTAGGGCTAAACAGGCTCCTCTTTCATCGAACAATTTCGAAATTCATTTACATATGCGGTATGTATTACAATTAATACCAGCGCCATGCAATTTTTTTGTGTACCTCTTGGACTGTTTTATTAACTTCCCAGAACGTAATTACTTTTCGTCATCTGACTTTCCTTTAGACACTCAACGGAGCTCATCATATAGTACATGTATTAAATAGAAAACATCAATTAGGTATACAAAAAACGCATGTTGATGCTTGGTACGTATGTTGAATATCGATTCGTGGTTAAAAGTCATCGTGGCAGTAAATGAAATAAGGTATGTACATCCATGGTACTGACCACTAAATAAGGCTCGCATGTTAAATGTAATATTCAAACAGAGGTATCTAAAACTTATTCAAGTATTTAAATATGGAGTCAAATATAGCCTAAGTAACGTCAACGTCAACTAATTTGGAACTGGCTGGCGTCCCTATGAGGAACTTCTAATGGTGCTGATGCTAAGAATACCTCTGACTCACAAAATTCAATTCACAATAATAATAGCAGGAACAAAAATCGATGAAATTTGAGGTAATTAAATATAAAATATTAATATCATACACATTGATAAATCTACGAGATGATTACAGAATTAAATTTACAATATAAACACCGAGTGAAGATGCATTAAAAACATTGGAGTATTCGGCATGTGCAAAAAGTTGTTCAAAATTTACAGCAGAAATTGAAAGCATAACTCTCGCAATAAAAATATATTGCAGAAGTACATTACGTTTTAAATAATTTTAGCAAAACATTTAGGGCTTGAAGCATAAAAATCCGATTATAATTTGCAATCTTAACTGAAAGAAACAATAGAAATGAATAATTCAGGGGAGGAAGACAGAGAAGAGAAGAGATGGTAGAGAGAAGAGAGTTAGATAGAGGGGGAGGGAAGAGAAAGTTGCTGCCGGAAATGCCTTTCGCCCCGCCGATCTACGTCATCGTCAAACTTCCGCCTTCCACCTTTTACGTCTGCCGTTGTTCCAGAGACTCGCGACTCGTCCCACCCCGCATTCCTAACTTTGCATGTCACATGCCACTATTAAAGGAGGCGAGGGAAAGCCTTTCTCTCTTTCTCTCGTTCATGACTTCCCATCCGGACGAGCTGGACATTCGACCGCTTGATGTAATTTGATGGGAGTAGTGGTCGGATGAGAAGGAAAGAGGTTTCTGAGGTGTGAGGGGGAGGTGTCTGAGGAATATCGATCACGCGATTAGTCTCCGAAGGCATCGGACGTAATTATTTGGACGACAGTCGTCGCGGAACGCGTCAAAGAGGATGAGGTCTCCTCCTTTTGTCTCGTCATTCCTTTTTGCTGTCTGCTGTGGAAGTCGCGTGTTGGTCTGCATTCTCCGCTCGAAACGCTGGTCATTAAAAATTTCTTCGGTCTCATTTCTCTTTTTTTCCTAAAAAGTAATTTGCCAAATATGCAGGTAGAGACGAATTAATAGAATATACGTCTGGAAAAATAGTATCTCGAAATAAAATGGCATTGAAATACTTCCACCATATGCCTTGAAAAGTTTGGGAAAACCAGGCGCGAATTTCGGCTACAAGGTAGCCATTCGATAAAAAGAATATGTACTTTCGGCGAATTGCCACTGCTGACGACTTATTTATGGCTGATTTTTTTGTTTTTTTTTTCGGACCTTTTAGGGTCTACTAAAGGAACAATTGTGTAAATATCATTTTAGCCTTAACGTAATCTTTGATGATGCTATTGAATCATCATACGATTGAATATCTGTTTTCCTATGATTCGGCATTATCGATACCACACATAGACACACATACACACACGTACATAGATGTCTACACTCACTGACAATCTCGTATTAACAATTTTTTGCTGCTAAAAGTTGTTGCTTACAGTGTGAGGTATCATTGTCGTGATATTAGCAATATAATTGTACGCCATTCAATACCTGTAGGCCTTAAGATCACAATGGTCGTGATTTAAGGGCTATATAACGCCGTTACTCGCTTGCTTGCATATTAAAGTACTAAATTTTACTGCGAGAACTATCCGCAACGTTCCGGAAACCGCAGCCTTCCTCGGAAACCGGAATCTCTAATTAACGCCAGGCACGTGTTCGCAAATTTGAAGGTGAATTTCACCTACCTTTTTCCGCAGTCAAATTATATACTCCCACGTTCATCTCGTACGAGTTTCGGTTTATGCGTGGGCTGCGGCTATTTGGGGTAAGGGCGGCGGTGACGTTCTTAACGTGATGCGCTTTTAGTCAGCGATCCTTTCTGGTACAATTCCGTAAAATGTCTTTCGGAGAAAATTCAGCGTAATAGATTGATCATTAAAACAAAATTAGAAACGCTTTATGCAACGAAGTTGAAAACTAGTGCGGAATTTGGAGCTGCTTTCTCATCGGGTTCTTTTTGCTTGTTTTCTAAATTATTCAGATCAGATTAGAGGTGCGTAAGATTAATGAAAGCGGCATTGGGGCATTACGTTAAAGATATTTTATTTGATCCGCAATCTGTTGCTTTTTGCTGTATTCAAGTTTTAATCGCGGATTTTATTGACGTAAATGTGTTTATTTAATTTTTCACTTAAGCGATAAAAATCGTTTTAATGTTTATCTTAACAATTTTTAAAACTATTTCCATCAATTTGCGCATTTGATGTTGCCCACCTTGTTTAATTTAATTCCCTTGAGAGTTTTACGCTTATTTAGTCCATAGAAAACCTGTTAATGCGACTACGCTAAATTTAATAGTTTTTAAAAAATATAAAGTATAATATTTGCTCATATTATTTATAAGAAAGTGCCGTCGGTGGTCTACTGTGTTCTTCAGCGTTGCTGTGGCTACTTAATGTTTCCTCGTCAAAAGTATCTTTGTGAACGTATTTTTATACTGTTTCGTCGTACGAATTTTCTTGTTTTGAACAATTAGGGTATTCAAAGAATTATCAAGCTCGTCTTATGGCTACGATCGTAGTCAGAACCAGAATTCTCTGAAAGCCATTTAATGGCTTTTGAGAAGGCTGATTTATGGGTTTCATTTTGGGTATTGATGGCTTTTCACGTCTCATCTCTTGACCACTGCCTACACTTTGCCAAAATCATGGCAGATTACCAGAATAAATCTTATGGGCATAACGTGTGAGTAAACCAGATTCTCATTTCAGTAGCAAATATGTATTCCTTGATACTAAATTGCCGACTGGTGATTCTAATTATAAGATTATTAGATTATTTAAATCGGCGATTTGCCTCTCAGGGCCGCTTATTTGTAGCTTAAACGTGCACAACAGGAGTTATTAAAGTCATATTTTGGATTTGTGTGTGTTTATTTTCTAAATTTTTAGCTTTTTGAAATTAACAGCATCTATTTGATTCTTCAGATTTAAAAAAATGGAGAGGGTTCGCCCATCGTCATTCAATGACAACAGAAATCGATTCATACGGAATCATTAATGCGACGCTCAATTAATTTCTTCCCTTCCAAATTCGCGAAAGGGTGGACGTTATATCGATGTTGACAAACACCCTCCGCAAAAACATCGACGATTTTATTTTATTTTATTTTTAAGACGCCTGAAACCTCTTACTTTCGATTTACGATTCGAATCCGCTTTCTTCGATTGCATAATTAATTTACTTTTGAGCGCGTCTTCCGTTTCCTCCTTCTCTCTCTCTCCCCTTCTCTCTCTCTCCCCTTCTCTCTCTCTCTCCCTTCTCTCTCTCTCCCCTTCTCTCTCTCTCTCCCTTCTCTCTCTCTCCCCATTCCTCTCGCTCTCTTCATAGAAAATTGCTAGGTCGTTACTCTGTCACTTGGAAGCCGGGGACTTCATCCGACGTGAACCTTTTGATCTTGCGTCCTCCATCGCGGCATTTGCCCTTTGACCTATCTTTCCCCATACTCTTCCCTCCACTCATCCTCTCACGTAATCCTTCTTTCCTCCCCCTTTCCTCGTATACCTTCCCTCCCCGGCAATTTCTTGCCTTCTCCTTCGTCTCGACTTGATCATTTTTTACCATCATCCGATTCAAGCCGTTAAGACCCTTTACTCTTGATCTAAAAGGTCGTCGCGCGTTTTCAGTCTTCGTCTCGAGCCCTTTGGAAAATCTCTTTATTTATGAAGTTTATTTCGTAAAGGTAATGTTATGCCACGTTAATTTTCTTAGCTGCTTAATTTTTGGCGGTAGCTTTCTTTTGCTTCGAATTATATAGTTCTGCTCCCATGTTGCAATAGTCTAGTTTAATTATGCATGGAAGAAAACGCCTTACTCAGATTCTCTTCGCTGATTGGCCACGATTTTTATAACCACACTGCCCTGACCAAGTGGCATAAAATTGAAATGAATGCGTAGAAGTACTCCAAGGGAGAAAGAAGTGCACTCTTATCCAACACAGATTTGATTATGCAGAGTTAAATAAATGTGGAATATATTTACCCAAAACCTTTGGAAATTAATTTTACGCGGTTCTATATTGGGAACGCATACCACATTTTACGCATTTATTTGAGTCCAGGAAGCTGGTAGCTCATAAGAACGCGTGATTTTCATTCGTTTGGTGTTAAATTTGCAGACGAATCTTTGTTCAAGGCGGTCTTTTCAAGAACGTAACCCCCGCGTTGCGGGTGAGATAGATAGGCAGATAAAAAACATGACAAATGTGGAGTTGCATATCTGCTGTAAAAATAAATCTCGCAGTCTAGGACGGATAAATTTGATGGAAGTGATTCAGGCGCTAAACTAAGCGCACCCATTCTAATATTACGCTAAATCACGAACCGACGGAGGAGGAGCGGACTTTTGTCAGTTAAAATGAAGGGCGTTCCCCGTGTGCCATTCTAGGTCCGCGTAAATTTTTATGATGGTGGATTTTTACTGCAAATAGTGAATTGCTCATTTCAAAATTTGAGGCATTTCTGCTCAAAGTATGTATTTTAGGTAATAGGTAAAAATGGAATTTTTGAATTTAATATTTGTGAATGTTTTGTACATCAATTTTTAAAATTTTTTGGTAGTTTAATAAGACAATTTTTAGTTACCTTTTTATGTGTTATTGTCGGTAAATTCACTGTAGATTGGGAACCTAATCTTATTGGTGATTTTGTGCGTAACTCAGCGGTTAGCCTTTTTATACAAACTTTTGTACGTTACTTACTATTAGATTGCACTTGTGTTACTCTCTGGGTGAGTTTGTACGTAAATTTTGAGCGACTTTTTGGAGCACTTCGTCGTTCGTCCTCACGAACTTGTAGCAGACAGATATTTTGGCTTTCGGGACAATATTGTTGCGACATTAAATCATCAATATTGCTCACAAAATAATATTGAATAGAACGTTTCTTTTAGTAATATTACTTGCTTTTAGGTGGTCAGCTCTTTTAACTCTTTCAATTGTCATGCCCATTTTTATGGACATTCGGTTGCATTATTTTAATAACTTCTGACGGAAATTACAGACACAGTAATGGGTGGAAAAGATATTGGGAAATGTACCGCCTATGACCTAAACATTTGGTAAAGAAATTACAAAAGTATTCTAAATTCAGTTGCGATTACAAAAAAAAAAAACATTTATGCCCCCAATGAAATTCGTGACCGAGAGGATTAAATCCTTGAAATCAACGATTTCCGCGGTACTAAGTCGCTCCCGGACCGCTTTCTCGCACGAGTCATGGCAATGGTGTATTTCAACCCCGGACTACCCTGCTTGCTTCTAACGGGAAGGATTTACGGCCTTCCCTCCGAAGGAGCGTTAATACCAACTCTCCCTCGATGCACTACGGGATGGCGGGCCAATGTCCGCTCCTCCCCTCGTGTGATTGGGTGAGGGGCTGCGTATGAATGGCCGGAGGCTGGATTGGACGTTTGACTATAAAAAAGAACACTCCCGGAGATTAGAGGTGAATGGAATCTGACGCTGTTGGAGAAGCGAGAACGAAATAATGGAAAAAGTTCATTTTTCAAAACGTATTATCCAATTTCACTGCGAAGCGTAGACTTTTGTTTATTACCCTACTGAGCCCATTTGTTTGCGTAAGATATTTAAAAATTTATTTTCTCGTTTACTTGTTAGTCGTTATGGGGATTTAGCATTATTTTTATTATCTTACGTATATTTACGAAATAGAACCCTTTAAACAAAGCGATGGCCTAGGCTAGAGGTACCTGCATTTTTCTGTTATGGCAATACCTTCATAAATTTTGAATGAGCAATTTCCTCTCAGATAATCTGGTTTTGATGTTAATTTCTCTCATAATCACCTCAAAATTTGGGGTTTTCGTATTTTCTCTCTATTTACCGTTGTCTGGTCCTGCTGTGGCAGATAGTATATGTCACATAAAAATTATATTATGTTCTCAGGATTTGTTTTACTAATGCGCATGTTTGTTGAACCTAACGATATCACCGATAGTATCCAGTTTGGACATTAGATTTCGATGTCTATTCTAATTAGATTTAGTTGGAAGCACTAATCTGAATATACCACAGTGCCTCCCTAATCCTCGAGTTTGCATGACCTATAATCAACTTTTAACTTATAAAGTTTTAACTTCTCTACTCCTCGGGCATGGTGCGTAAAATCACTTCCGTTTCATGCAAATTTTCCGTATTCAGTTTAACTTCCATATTAAATTTTGGTGTTGTTTTGGTTACCCCCGTAAAATTCGCGTGATATACTACGATACGTAGTGTTTCATAGATGTCGTCCTGCGTCGCAAAGGGGAGAGAGATTCTCCACTGCGGCACGCCAAGTTTTGACGCATGCCAAGGGCATGATCATCCGTTGACCTGACCTTAAGCACTTAGTCGACCACGACCCCTCACGTTATTCGAATACGGGTCCGGCGATACAAGACCACTTAAGTAAACTTGCTGAATCTCGTGACTTATTTTTTCCCACCGAGATCATCTTTTACGTCCGTCTTCACAGAAGGCGAGCCAAACGTTCCACAAAATCCTCTCATCTTCGACGGAAAAATATGGAGACGCGAGAGTTCAAGGGCAGCCTATTTCGCGTCGCGGACATGAATTTTCTTTTCGTTCGACCCTTATTTGAAATACACGCACTTAAAACGTTCGGTGGGTGCGAGTCAGCGAGCGAAGCAGTGCCTCTTACGTAGATTGATTCAAAGCGCGGACTCTTTTAATCGTTAAAGTTGAATGTTTTCCACCTTATATCTCTCTCCATAGACGCCTCAGCAAGATATGCATATTTTGGATCTACTGCTTCATCACCCGTCCACGAACTTTGTAATGTAAACTTGCCTTTTTGAAACTTGTTATCCGCCGATAAATTTTGTGGCTATTGTTTCCGGTAAAAGGGAATTAAAATAGTTAATTTTTACAGTTGCATTCCTAGTTACGTAGAGTTTGGAGCAGTGGTTCTCAGAAAAAAATTAGTCGTGGACGCGCCGACTGCCACCTGCCTTTTAGTGGTGGCCGCTTTGCTAGATTTAGGGTCTAAGTCACGGGTTTTCAAACTTTTTCTCCGCGGACCAGTAAAATGAGAAAATATATGATGCGGCCCACAAAAATTTTTATTCATAAGTTACCACATATAAACTAATAATTAGTGGATCTGCGACACAAAATAGCGTAAATTAATTAAATATTTCGAACAAAGAGTTCAAAAAGTAATATTTCATACAAAGAATATGTGTGTGCGCCGCTTGTAAACCAGAAATTCAGAATTAAATTTACATCTTATAAATGAATCAGCATGTCATTGAATACAGTATATTTAAACTGGAAAATGGAATCATGCATGAAGCGGGTGCAATTTAATACAAAAAAATAAATAAAATAATTAGTTCCTTTTCCAATGAGAATTGGCACTGATTTTATTTGTAACTCATTAGCTATCTATTAATAAAAACAGTATTTTGCTGCCTAATTGCCGCACTATTTATGCCAGGAAATTGAAGATTGAAATAATGTATAACTACTTTGCATAATATAATAACCCTTATGGTACTAACTGAATATATATTTACAAATTATTAATCAAAACAATATTTAGGAAATGCTATTCGAAAAATGAGTTAGAAATTACGCAAGGAAAATAAAAATCCTAATAGGATTGGAGATTACATGATGGCGTAAATTATCTGGCAAATATGGTTGAAAAGAGAGACGTGAAATAAATAGAATCTAATGCTTAGGAATCATTAAGTATTTCAGGCATTTTCAATGAATCTTCAGCATTTTTAGGTAGGTTTTTAAATTCGTCAACTATCCATTTAAAAAGTAGACAAGTGTGGAAATCAATACACGACACAATAGGTCTCAGAAATTCCAGATTTTTGGACTTAAGGTAAACAATGTAATATTGCGATGGTAGGATTTGAAACCGTAATCTTATAACGTAAGACCTCTCTTGAGTTTTGGGCAGTTTTTTATTTTATGGTGTCCTTGGTAGAAAAAAATCATTTCATTAAAAGAATTTCTTGTGAGAAGTGAGTAAGGTCCGTTTTCAAATAATTGTTCAACTTTATCGAAATAATCATGCTGATTTATTCGGCTTACAAATAAGAAGTCTTTTAGTTTTAAAATTTTGATGAGTTTGTAATCGGGACTGGGAAGGTGATTTATAATGTTGTTTTTATAGTATTTTCTAGTTGTATTTTTCAAACAGCTCTTCCGTGATTTTTGGTAGTATCATTTAGGTTTTTAATGGATGATTCAATGTCTATAATATCCTCCAAAAGAGATTATTTGTGAGGGAAACTAAAGTTATGCCCTTTGCTCAAGAGATTGAGTTGTTGTTTAGTAAATGTTTCTTCAGACAAGTTATGGACAATATTGATATTATCAAAGCGTTTCATGCGGTCACTAAAGGATTTTATGTTTTGTGCGTGTGTGAGAAAAAGTCTCTGGCATGGAGTAGTTTTCCCGAAACCCGGAGTGTGTGTGTGTGTGAGATTGCGTGTGTTAGGTCCATGGCGTGGAGTAATTTCTCCTAAACCGGCTCGTGAGTACTTCCTTTTTGTTATTTTTATGGTTCTTTGGAGGTTTCTCCATTTTGCATTAGTTGTAATTAACCATAGGGCTCTGATATTACTTTCTCTTTGAACTAAAGATTGGTTTCTGGAAATATAACTTCAAGGCAATTTATCCTCTATAAGATTATCGAAAATGAAACTTCGGAAAATACGCTTTGCATTTTCCAGAAAAATAATTAGTGAGGACGGAGATGGTGTTCCCTTGCTACGCCAGGGTGCTGCAGTAGGTCAGTTTTTGGGAAAGGCATAGGACAATGACAAGTGCCCTGACAGCGGGAATGTGTGAGAAGTTTTGTAAGGAAGATATTCGGCTGGTTTGGTAATAACCATTTTACCTATCGAGACACTATAAGCTTTGTGGAAAAGGGCCTTACGGCCCATTTTCAACATTTCGCGGCCCGCCATTGGGCCGCGGCCCATACTTTGAAAAAACTTGGTCTAAGTGATATTTGGTATTCTATGTAAGGTACTTAAAAAGTTTAACGAGATAAAATAACAAATATTAATTAGAAAAAATGCGACATCACAGTATCCATTGCAGTCTGCGTACGAATTATTTCTATGTTTAAAATATAATTTTGCTGGTTCTCGCATTAAAATTTTCTGGTGGCTGCACCTGAGAATCACTGGTTTCCAGTTGACAGTTCCAGTTTGTAAATAGTGGAACTGTTCATTCTTCTCCTTTCACATGGTCACGTTCATCCAGAGACAGCCTTGGTTTCTTTTGTAGTAATTGTTTGTTTGAGATGTTTTCCCTTTTGATATGGAAACATTTTACGAGTGGCACGATATACTGGTAGTGATTCATCTCAGCTGTATGTATGCGTATGAATGCGTTTATATATGTTTATACGCTCTGAGTCGTTTTTATTTATGGCAAACATCTTCTGTTTCGATTATTTAGAGAGTTATTTTCGTAGATAAATGTTACTTTGCTTGTTTATTTTCTCACGCTGATTGTTTTTTGATGTTTGTGGTTATTTCCGAGTCCTGCAGCCCAAAAAATCAAATTTAGTTTTGTTTGTCCAAGGAACGTGAGGTCGTTTATTGCTACTTCGTTGTGCTTTACTAATTAAACTATAGCCCACAGGTTGCGTAAACTTTTTAAAACTATTTTTAGACCCCTTGTGTCGAAAATGACAGCACGAAGGAAAGAGGAAACTTTGGAAAGGGATGGAATTATTTTTTTGTCGTTGCTTTGAGCGAAAGGTCATCCAAATCGAGGGAATTGGATTATATGGCAGAGGGCGCCTTTTTATTTCCCTTAGTTATGCTCGCGGTTGTTGGCCACATTATTTCTCCAACGTGGTTCTTAAAAAAAATAACTGCATTGTTTGCTGCGCTTGTTGTAGCACGTGGAAGCTTACGAATTAAAGTTCAAATACGTGCGCTTTATATTACTGCCTCCCCGTTTGTGGCCTTTGAAAAGTAGTCTACGGTTTTCCGCACCGTAGCACTACCCAGTTAAAAGCATAAAAAAAGACTCGGATTTAGTAGACCGCGCCATCTGCCACTGAAGAAAGCTATTAAAAAGTTTTAAGTGAAAACGGTGCGGTCGGCTAAATTATTGAAATTATATAAAATCATTCAAATCATAATTTTTGAGTTCGTTCCACGAGTATTAAATCTTTTAGTTATTTTGCAGGAAAGCTTTTTTTGCATGGAGTTCCACAAAGGGGCGACCTCTTTTGGACGTGCGATGAGCTTAATTTGGAGGAACAAATTTCATTTAATTTCTAGTTATAAAAATTGGTACACGATTCTTGGCACTCTCTGTTATTCGTCTCGTGAAATATTTACGCAATAATATAGTCGCCGAACGAGTAATACAATAACAGCAAGTAATATACCCCTGCTAAAGTAAAAGGTGGAAGAGCGTATTATTAAAAAAATTCAGGGTGCTGGTTTGCCCCCTCCTTTGGAGAGGGAAAAAACCGCACTGTTAGAATTTTGATCGTCATTAGACCGTCCCAGCCCTCAAAACTTCAGACCTTTATTCAGTAGTTTAGCTACAGTAGCAGTTGTAAGTTATGAATATTCCGAATTTGAAGCCGCATATCGGAAAACCTACGAACAACTTCTTGGAAAATACAATCATGGGAAACATATATGAATAAGCGCTATATAATTAAAAAAGAGTTACCCAAATATTTCTAGTAGTTTAGTTACTTTACCATTTTGAAAATGTGAATTTTCTGATTTTTGAGCCATCTAGCGGTAAATCTATAAGCTACCATGAACGTTTTGGTTTGATAATATCCGTTTAATTCAAAAGGAAAATTTCAATTATCTCTCTAAATAATTGGTTGTCCACGGACGGAAAGACTGAGTGATCCCATATGCATCTTTTTTTCTTTCAAAAAAACGTGTATAAAATTAGTCACTGTAGCTCTTAATGATATTTTTACTTATATAAAATATTATAAAGAGCCGAGAGGCGGGTCTCGCTCGTTTAATTTCTTTTAATTTTCATCAACATTTGAGTGATATGGTTACGTATGCATGAGTCAATGCAGTAAATGCAGTTTCTAGGCTAATTATATCACCCAGCGTCATTTGATTCTATTTTTAACTTAATTAGCGTTCCATAAATTGGATCGTCCTTCGCGCACCCTTTGATAGTATTTCACTTCTGAAATGAGAAATATGCCGAGAAAAGGAGTTGTTAATCTTAAGAACCTCATTCTTTGAAACATTCTTTCGGTATTAACCGGGAATACACGGAGCAAATGGAATATTTTTTCTTTGTTCTCAGATTGATTTTGCTCCTATCGTGAAAAAATCTTTCTAGTAGATTGATTTTTTGTTTTTAGTATGATTTTTCTTCTTTGATTTTTTTATATTTTTGCTTGTTCTCTTTTTCTTCTGCCTTGAATATCCTTGCGATGTCGTGGGTCAATTAGAATTATTTGTGATCTCTACTGTGACGTTTTCCCCTCCCCGGCGTTTTGTTCCATTATTTCTACGTTCGCTAATTTTTATATTGGACACGTGGTTCTTTTCCTACGGTATCTGTTGTTTTTAATAATTTTATTTATTATTTTGAATCTTGCTCTCATTTTAAGTATAGTAAATTCCGATTATCCCTGTCATTTTGGGCCGTGGTAAGCGCGGTTTATATTAAAATCCGAATGGTGAACTTTTAACAGTAATAATCTTAAAAATATCTGTTAAATATTATAACAATTTATATACTAAAAAAAGTCGATTTCCCTTATCACCTTAATGGAGACGATGTGCAGAAAATGTATTGCTATGTAAAATGTAGCATATTTTATACTTATAAGCAAAACCCATTTTGTTTTGCATTAGAGCTCTGTTTACGTGCTATGGATCGATTAATAAACTAACAAATCGGCCAGAAAGTTGGTTCGTAAAAATGGGAGCTTATTATGGGGTTTGCAGCGGCATTACTAAAGCCTAGCGTGAACTACATTACAGATCATTTCATATTTGTTGGTTAAAATTATGGACGAAAAACCTTTTCTAGTGAATTTATGTCGCTTATATATAAATTGATTATTGATTTTCACCAATAGGTCTCTTCGTATTATCTCATGCAACTTCCGATGTGAACCCTAATGCGGCCCGCCGAGGCATTTGCATCTGTTAATGCGGCCCGCCTAAGCAACTGCCGGTTAATCCCCACACAATGTCTGGGTTTAACTGTGCTTGTAAAAGCGACGTTTATTTTATTCAAGTTGGCTGAATTATTCGAGATTGATTTCGAATGCACTTAATCATCAGGATATGATAGATAGGACCACTGAATCGATGACGCCATTTTAAATATTATTAACTTTTATATGAGCTTGCCTACATTTTTATAGGTTTTCATCCTTCCTATGATTTAACATGACTTAGCGAACATAATTTACTCAGAAAAATTATTGCACTTGCTTGTTATCAGAATGAGAAACATAGTTATTTATTTTATTCCAGCGGAAAATTTCTTGGAAATCATTTTCAATATGCTTTTAAAATATGATCGAGTTCAGTTGTCAACTCTAGATTTGTACTGTACTATGGGCAAAGGGGCAATTTTTTATATAATATAAAAGTTAAATGTAAAAAACATTTTTATATCCATTACTTGTATATATTCTAACCTTTCTCTTGCGACTTCCTTTGTTTTTTCGAGAACTACGTATATATCTTTCTTCATTTATTCCTAACACGATGGGGACATTTTATGCTATATTGTTTGGCCATATTTTATAGGTCCGTTCAAAGTTCTTTCGCAGATCTTTACGTGTCATTCGCTTATAAACGGCTGTGACCTGGATTTCATAACACTCTCATTCTATAAGGGTCTTTTATGGCTCGCTTTTAGAGGCCGTCTTTTAACCTTATATTTTAGTGCATTGACCAAATGACCCTGTTTGCAAGATGGGCGTTATAAATTCGGCTCGAAGGCGTATAAAAATGTTGAAACTTCTTTACAAATTGAAGGGAAACAATTACCATATCAGACATTTTTAGACCCGTTGGAGGAACATTTTCGGAAAAATTCTGTGGTTTGACCATCTGTTATGAATTTAGAGGTAAAGTCAATGGCAAGCATTATTCGCATTCTGGGTTTATATGCCATTAATTTTGCTCATTTAAATTCCATCTTTTAAAGGTTAAGGATTTTAAAAATATGGTGCTATCAGTGTGAGTTCTTAATCTGGTCTATGTATGTTGTTCGATGAGGAAGCAAATGCATCGTGGAGCTCCATTATTGGAAGGTAGTAAAAAACCAACGAAATAGTTCTAAGTTTTTGTTCATTTACACGGAAAATAAGTGCACAATTTAAATAATTTCTTATGGCTGGAGAGTTTTTACGCGCTACAAGGACAATCAATCTAAGAGCAAAGAAAAAATACTTCATTTGTTCCGTATTTTTTTTCGGTTAATACCGAAAGAAAGAAATTTCAAGAAATGAAGTTTTTAAGATTATCCTCACTAATAACTCGAGTTTTCGGCATATTTTTCATTTCAAAGATGAAATATGTACTTATTAAGGATGCGCGAAGGAAGAGACATTTTGTGGAACGCTTATTAAGTTAAAAATTGAATCAAATTACGCTGCTGACTTAATTAGCACAGGTACTGCATTTACCGAATCGAATATTTCACTTCCTCATGTAACCATATTATACAATAATTCAAATTGATGATGACTTATCATCGTGAAAATTATATAAAATGAAACAAGCGAAGTCCACTTCTCGGTTCGTGAAACCATTTTATACAAGTGTGAAATGTCACTAAAAATTACAGCGCCTCATTTTCATTATTATTACTCTTGTCCTTTTCATTTGTCGTGATTCCTCCGTTTAATTTCCGGTCGTGATGGCTAGAAAGAAACTTAATTTATCTTAGCGAGAGCTCTTTCTCTCGATTTTTAGCATATCTTGTTTGTTAGTCCTCTCTACATCCATATCTGTAATTATGCGTTTTTTATCGAAGCGATAATCATTCATCGTTTTTTTCCTCGTAGACTTTTAACAAATCTATCAATTCATCTTACTTCTCCTGTCAACGTCTCCAACCTTAATTTTTTCCTTTATTAAACCTTTTCTCCGTCGCCAAAAAACTTTCCCCGTAGTAGATAACGCGCCGTAATTTTTTCTCTCTTAGATCAAATGATACTTTTCGGAAAGTTCCATTAAACGCAGTACGCTCTTACTCCCTGCTGGAGATGCATTTCCTCGGGTGTGTTTAAGAAAAAGATGTACAGATGGGAGAGCTTTGATCGTAGGGCGTGTGACCTAAGCGTCGCCCATCAAATACCTTGCACCTCTTCCTTTTCGATATCTTCGCGCGAAATCTTGCGAGGTGACAAGGCGTTTGAGTGAAAGAGGTCGTATATTACGGCGTGGCGTGGTCATACCCTTTCATTTTCGCTTCCCTTTCAAGTTTGATTTTTTTCTTTCGAGGGAGGAGCGCGGCTCAGGCGTGTCGCTCGCTCGCAGCTAAAAATAAAAACATTTTTTCATCCCTGGAAATGAGGACTTTTCCGCGTTCATTTTGTAGGAGCTCGCATAGATGGCGTTGTTCAACTCTTAACCGTTGTCTATGATTTAGGCCAGGGGTGGCCAACCTGGCCTTGAGCAGGAGCCACATACTGCAATGGGCATCACCGAAGAGCCGCACTAACATGCAATGAAATGATAAAATATATTTTGCACACAAATGTAGCTGCTTTAGCATATATATATATATATATATACATATATATATATATATATATATATATATATATATATATATACACTAGCAGTTGGTGCTTGCATACTGCAAGCATTTCATATCACCTTGAAAAAACATTCATTTTTCAGACAGACATTTCATCATTACAAATATTCTTTTAATTCTAAAGATTTCACCTCCGCAGCGATTTCCGTTTTTCCCACATGTAAAAATAATAGTTTAAAACAATCCCCAAATGTTGCAATTTTAAAAATTTTACACTATCTTCATTATGGGGTACTAATGCTACACATTTTAGCCAAATTTTAAAGGTGTTGCACTTCTAGAAGTAAAATAATATTTTTATAATTGTTTGAATTTAAATAATTTTTAACGGCCGCCGCAATTCATATATGGTAAAATTGAAATGTTTATTTGTGCAAATTTACTACTCTGTAAATAATTTGAAAGTTTCAGCTTCATAGCTCATCCCGTAGTACCTAAACAGTTATCTATTTGTTTAAACTTGAAGTATTTTTAACTGCCAAACAAATTAAAATATCAAAATTTGTATAATCCCTATTTCGTTTTATTAAGAATTCTACTTATTAAAAAAATTTCGACTCCGTGGCGCATTCGGAAATACATGAACCTTGAAAATTTGTTTAAACCATTGCGAATTCCTAGCGGCCGCATTGTAGCACTTTTTCAAGATTTTCGTTTTTCTGGTCGGTTTTGCACAAAATCCTACCTAAGAAAAAAATTTCGAATTTCCAGCTCATCTGGAAGTTCCTAAACATTAGTATCCTCCTATATATATGTTATCATTATATATCGACGACTCTTACATAGGAGGAGGAGGAGGATATAACATACCAGTAGAAGGTGCTTGCATACTGCAAGCATTTCATCTCACCTTGAAAAAACATTAATTTTTCAGACAGATATTCATCATTAAAAATATTATATTAATTCTAAAGATTTCACCTACGCAGCGATTTTCGTTTTTCCCACGTAAAAATAATATTTTAAAACAATCCCCAAATGTTGCAATTTTAAACATTTTACACTTACTCCATTATGGGGTACTAATGCTACACATTTCAGCCAATTTTTAATGTTGTAGCACTTTTAGAAGTAAAATAATAATTTTCTAATTGTTTAAAATTTAAACATTTTTAACGGTTGCCGCAATATATATATATATATATATATATATATATATATGGAGAGATTGAAATGTTTATTTGTGCAAATGCACTGTTCTGTAAATAATTTGAAAATTGCAGCTTCCTAGCTCATCCGTAGTACCAAAAAAATTATTAAACTTTAATGTTCAAATGGGGTTAAAACAACCCCTAAAATTTACAATTTTTAAATTTTCGATTTTTATAGTAGGTTATGAGAAAAGTTCTATAATCTTGCAAAATTTCAGCTTCCTAAACTTATTAGATTGGTCTACACACTGGATTGCGTTTTCCCATGCTAACTTATGGGAGATATTCCGGGGTCTCTGGAGTCGAACCCAAGACACTTTAAGCAAAAGTGACAATAGTGATATTCCGGCCATCTAGCAGCACTTAAAATTTCATCTTTCTAGCTTACCGGCAAGTGCCCATAATTAATTTACAAAAATGGGGCAATGCTTTTCTTATGGGAGAAAACGCAACTTTCGGAATTTCTGGAGTCGAACTCATGTCACTTAGGTAAGAAATCTCATTTTATCTGAAGGTTTCCCCATCATATCTACGAAACCTAAAACTTTTAGCTCTCTAGCTCTTGTAGTTTGAGCTGGACATTAGTATCCTCCTATATGTTATATATCATTATATATAGACGTTCCTTACAGAGGAGGATATAACATACTAGTAGTTGGTGCTTGCATTCGCAAGCATATCATCTCAACATAAAAAAACATTCATTTTTAAAATTTCATCATTACAAATATTTTATTAATTTTAAATATTTCACCTCCAGAGCGATTTTCGTTTTTCCTTTATGTAAAAATAATAGACTAAAACAATCCCAAAACTTAACAATTTTAAGAATTTTATACTTTCTCCATTATGGGGTACTAATGTTACACATTTTTGCCAAATTTTAAAGTTGTAGTACTTCTAGAAGTGAAATAATATTTTTCCAATTGTTTAAATTTTAAACATTTTTAACGGCCTCCGCAATATGTTTATGGAGAGATTCAAATGTTTATTTGTGCAAATGCACTACTCTGTACATAACATGAAAATTTCAGCTTCCTAGCTCATCCCGTAATGTCGAAACAGTTATCAATTTGTTTAAATTTTAAGAATTTTTAACTGCCAAACAAATTTAAATATCAAAATTTGTGTTACCTCTATTTCGTTTTCTTATGAAATCTACTTACAAAAAAAATTTCAACTCCGTAGCACATGCGGAAATACATAAACCTTGAAAATTTGTTTAAACAATTGCGAATTTTTAGCGGCCGCATTGTTGCACTTTTTCAAGATTTTCGTTTTTCTAGTCGGTTTTGCACAAAATCCGACAAGAAAAATATTTCGAATCTCCAGCTCATCTGGAAGTGCCTAAACATTAGTATCCTCCTATATGTTATCTCCTCTGTAAGAAACGTCGATATATAATGATAACAGGAGGATACTAATGTTTAGGCACTTCCAGATGAGCTGGAGATTTGAAATTTTTTTCTTAGGTAGGATTTTCTTCAAAACCGACTAGGAAAAACGAAAATCATGAAAAAGTGCAACAATGCGGTCGCTAAAAATTCGCAATTGTTTAAACAAATTTTCAAGGTTTATGTATTTCCAAATGTGCTACGGAGTTGAAATTTTTTTATAAGTAGAATTCTTAAAAAAAAAACGAAATAGGGATTATACAAATTTTGATATTTTGATTTGTTTTGATGTTAAAAATCTTTAAGTTTAAACAATAGATAACTGTTTAGTTACTACAGGATGAGCTAGGAAGCTAAAATTTTTAAATTATTTACAGAGTAGTAAATTTGCACAAATAAAGATTTCAATTTTACCATATATGAATATCGGCGGCCGTTAAAAATTATTTAAATTCAAACAATTAGAAAAATAATATTTTACTTCTAGAAGTGCTTCAACTTTAAATTTGGCTAAAAAGTGTAGCTTTAGTTCCCCATGATGAGGCAAGTGTAAAATTTTTAAAATTGCAACATTTGGGGATTGTTTTAAACTATTATTTTTACATGTGGGAAAAACGGAAATCGCTGCGGAGGTGAAATCTTTAGAATTAAAGAATATTTTCTTCCATAGAATATTTGCCAGATTAGGGGGACGGCGGAAGGAGAGCATCGGTGGTCTGGGAAATGGAATCTGGTTAGGGGAGGATGAGAGGATAAGGTGGGCGGCTTTCAGGATGTTTTTCAGAATGTCGTGGATGCCAGGGAAATACAGAGTGGTTAGGGTGAGTTGGAGGGTGGAATAGGTGGTGGTGTGGGTATTGGGGTGGTAGTTAGGGGTGGCGGGTGCGACTGCCCGCCGGATTTTGTCTCGGATCAGATCCGGCGGGTATCCGCGCTGTAAGATGGCATGTTCGAGGGTGGAGCAGTACTCGGACAGGGAATCTCTGTCCGAGCAGATTCTCCGCCCTCGTCGGGCTAGGGCGTAGGGAATAGAGGTTTTGGTGTGGAGGGGTTGGCAGCTGTCGAACTGGAGATATTGAAGGCGGTTGGAAGGCTTGAGGTGCACGCTGGTGTGGATTTTGTTTTCCCGGATGGAGAGATCGACATCCAGGAAGGTGATGTTGGAGGCAGAGGAGTGGTGGGTGAAGGAAAGCGTGGGGTGGGATGAGAGGCGTTGTAAAAAGGATTGTAGGGAGTCGGGTCCATGTGTCCAGAGAAGAAAAATATCGTCAATATACCTCAGCCATAGGAGTGGTCTGGGGGAAACGTCAAGAAAGCGTTCCTACCATTCACCTAAGAAGACATTGGCATAGGAGGGCGCCATGCGAGTGCCCATCGCGGTACCTTTTATTTGTAGGTAGTGGCGCCCTCCGAAAGAGAAGTTGTTTTTTTGGAGCACCATTTCAGCCAGCTTCGTTAGGAAATGGGAGGATGGTCTTGTGTCAGGTGGTCTGGAGTCCAGTAATTTTTTTGTGATGTTTCTGTGTTTTAGTGTTCTTTTACGTGTGTCGCTTCGACATCCCCGGGGCCTCGCCAACCTGAAGTCGTCTGATTGGTGAGTGTTCACTGGGTTTCCTCATCCCAACACCTTGTTGACATCCATATATATATATATATATAGTGCATATTACATACTGGTAAAGATAATTATAAAATAAAAAACATCTGAGCGCGAATTATAATCGGAAAATTATGGAAATGTAAGACTGCAAAATTTTCAAAGAGCCGCATGCCGCCGGTTGGTCACCTCTGTTATAGGATTTTACGCCGGCTGTTTTTTATTTCATATTGTTGTTTTTAAATTCTCCATGTACGAAGTATAGAGAAAGTATTGTTTTCATGAAAAAAATTGAATTCGAGATTTTAAGGTCCCTGAACACGTTTTGACTATTTTCTCGATGGTGTCTGTGGATGTCTGTGTTTGTGTCTGTCTGTCTGTGTGTGTGGTGTCTGTGACCGGAATTTTGTGGGTGCTCGAACTCAAAAATTATTAATCAGATCACTGCGAAATTTTATATTTGACATTTTTACCGAGAGTAAGTATAAAATATCTCCTCTCAAAATCGATTATAATTATTGTATTTTTTCATTAAATCAAATTTTATGGCAAAATAATTTCGCAATATCTCCTCTCAAAATCGATTATAATTATTGTATTTTTTCATTAAATCAAGTTTTATGGCAAAATAATTTCGCTTATCTTTCCTTCAATAAAATAGCTAATTTTAAAGGTACCTATTTCAAATCTAATCACGTTCATATATTATGTAAACAAATTTTAAACAACTATAATAATAAATAACCCTGTAAATATTCTTATTATGTTTATTAAAAAATCCTTATAAACTACATTGCATGTAAAATTTCTTTCATCATTTTCAATTTCATGTTTTAAAAAATAATTTATATGTGCAATTTTAATTGTTTCTCCCTTACGAAAAAGGTAATATTCCAGCATTGAAATAAAAGATGATTTTTTCTTTTGGTCGATCATTTAAATGCCCTCAGTCCACATGCAGTTTACTGAATAATTACATAATTGTTATCTGCAATTATTAACGTTGCAATTTATTAAGTTTGACGTTGCTACAACTATAAATTTGATGCTTCATAAAAACCGGCTTGGCAACATCCGGAAAGAGTACGATAATGTCATAAAATTTCGAAAAGATATGAATATTTCTGTCAAATTCTTCCGTTTAACATCTAAGCATCGCAAGAATAAGATATTTTGTGGTTTTAGCCGTCGAATAAAGCAAAATCGGATAAATTCGGTCCATATTTACGTA
The DNA here is from genome assembly GCA_028673005.1 of Tanypteryx hageni. Taxonomy (NCBI): domain Eukaryota; kingdom Metazoa; phylum Arthropoda; class Insecta; order Odonata; family Petaluridae; genus Tanypteryx; species Tanypteryx hageni. The sequence continues at coordinate 27,250,883 of CM054114.1, forward strand.
TTTTAATGAATAAAGGAAATAAACCTTGCACTTTGAAAAATCGGAACGTCTCACACAGACCGACCAGACAGAACTGAAAAACTATATGTAAGATAGTTTTTCTGAATTTTTATAAATTTTTTCATTAACATGTCCATAGTATAAGTTTCGCTAGTATCGCGGGCATTCCCAAAGCGGTTGGTAGCGTTTGTATGTGAATGGGTTTGAGCTACGTTTAATTTCACTAGAAGATAGCGAAGAGCGATACTCGTTTTTTACCTAGACTCGTTTTGTGATTTTATCTAGAGGTTATTTCTAGAAATATTGCCTAACCATTTATGATAAAAGTTATTTTTTACCCATGTTTATTTTTGATTATACAATTTATTTTTAGCATTATTATTGTTAATTTTTGTATGCGTATTTTGTTGTTGTCAGACAAGGCATATTTTCCCAAAACTTTTTCCATGAAATAACCTCCAATAGCGATTATTCTATTCATCTGATCATTGAATGATATTGAGCTTCGAGGATTGGCAAAAATATTAAAATTGCTTTACTATTTGATAGTTAACCCCAAAAAATAGTTTCTTTAACGCAAGCTATATCCGACATGATTATCTCAAAAAAGGAGCTTGTATGCCTATTCCAAAAGACTGTACGATGCTGTAATTTATCATCCTTTTATCCTTTATGCGCGCTGCTATTGACAGTAATTTGGTATCGATTTACAATGACATCAAAGAAATGTCGTATTTTTAGGATGCTTGTCGCGTGACAGTTCATTCCCCACGCAGGGTAGAAATTCCTTAGATAGTAAAACGAGCGGCGAGATTTAGTATCGCGAATTCGTAAGCGATAGGTTTTTGTTCGGAGTCATTTAACTTTTGGCTATTTTTTTCATCGATTTTTCCTATGTCGTCAGGTATGACACTTGAAGTGCGTAAATGTAGAGCAGATTTTTGTATGCATATGTTTCTTCTATTTCCAGGTATAAAAAGTAGCATGTTTACAACCCAGGGTGGCCAGACGTACTCCATTGTGGGGTACCACACCTCATTTATTGAATCAAATTTTACAAATACCCCTTCTTGTCATATTTGCGTACCCCAATTATAAATTTATGACCTGGCCACCCTATTACAATCATTCCTGCAATTTTAAATCACTCGAGTGATCTTGAATTTATTTGATTCATAGTATGCATTTTACACTTCTAGTATGAGATAGATGTCAATATTCATCGAATATTCAACATAATTTTTTAGCAACTTTGACAAAGTATATCTCCAGTAGTCGCATAAAAGGTTGGGAACCCAGGTGCGAATTTTTGCTACAAAGCAACCGTAATCGGTGATGATTCACCGATCGTAAATTCTTGTGAAGAATTGGCTTAATTTTTTAAAAGAGCTATTGTTTTATTTAAACCAAATGAAAGCTGTTTTCCCAATGGTGGTTTTCAATGGCCTATCCGAAACTTTAGGTGGCGATAATTAAACATCATCAGAATGTATTATGGTTTTGTTTGTTTGCATTTCCGAAGCCGATTTTTTTTAAGTTAAATTTTTTCTCGGTAGGTATCTCTTCTTGATATAATTTTCCGTCGAGTCAACTTTGGTAATTCGTACGCAACAAATGAAATTTATGCCGCGGTGGGAAGTATATTTTTATTTATCTGAAGTTTCGCGTTCAAACGACTTCCCTCGAAAACTGATCTCGCGTTCGCACATTACTTGACGGAAGTAACGCTTCCGATTCCATCCAGGAGTTCGGAAATAAATAAAGTTTTAAACATGGTCATTAATCCTACGCGCGTGAAAATTATCTGATACGCATTTTCATGAGTCCGCTTATCTTAATTGACAGGCGCGGAAGGTTCGTTTCATTATGCCAGATACAAATTATGGCGGGGCGATTTTTGCTCCGCTTCCTTTATGCTTTAAAATGTTTCTTTCGATCGATCGATATTTTGCGAGAATCGCACGGAATGTGAATATTCTCGGAACAGTTCATCGATTGTTGTTTTTAATGGTCGCGTATCTCTGAAGATTTGGATTTAAAGTAATATAACGAGTTACTCACCATTTGGAGGTTTTCTCCATTGTGTATTATCGTGCAGGCGTGCATTAATTAAATAAACGGCGCAATATACATTGCGCAGATTTTCTCATATACGTATATACGTTTGGTCTCACTGCACTCTTTGCCCTGAATTTAAATCTGTGTGCTTGACAAATCTCTGCCATCACTGATCATCACTATTTGGCCAGGATTTGTTTTAACACTCTTCTAGCAGTTTTCCCTGCTGCTGTTGTTTAGCGTATATTTTAATGTCGCTGGACGTTATAGTAATTTCTTTGGGACGTATGACTTAGTTAGTATTATTTGTGAATTTTTTCACGATTACAGTACTTTCTCAATATACTACGTATATGAGAATGTAAAAATAGTGAAATATATTTGTGCCCAAGTATTTTGCTGGTTAGACCTACTTTGAATTTTTCGTTATTCGGCGGAATAGCGTCTTGCAAGAAAACGCTTTCGGGTATTTATTTTACAGCGGTTGTTATGACGGGCAATTTATCTGGCGATTTGAATTCCTAGTCAATTTAACAGCGAGTCTGCAAATAGTATGCATTTGCTATTCTGGAAAAAGCTTTAAAAAATTTAGATAGAAATGAGTAATTGGTATGTTTATTCTTTAAGTTAAGGTCTTACTGAGTAGTCTGTTGGTTGACTTAATATTTTGTCTTAAATATTGGCATCCTGATGTCAGAAGCCATTCATCGTTTTTTGCATTTTTACTGATCTTTTGCTCCTAATTGTTGTGCTATTGGCGTTAAAAATATGACGAAATACTATTAAAGCTTCAATTTTTATATTTTGTCGCATATTTATTACTTTTTAGGCTGGTTTCTAAAGGAAACAGCCTTATGAAATGCTCCTATCTGTGTGTGTGTGTGTCCCTACTAACAACGTTTGCATTAATGGACCGATTTTCATGAAACTTGGTATGGGACTCGTGCTGCCAGGGCCCACCGCCGGGCTATATTATATATTTATTTGGCGAAGATTGATTCCAGGAACCTTTTTAGCCTACTTTCCAAAATGGAAATAGGCTTATAGTTTCGTCGTTCTGTCTGTCCGTTCCTCTATTAGCTTTTGCACCAATAGACCGATTTTCATGACACTTGGTGGAAATCTCCTGCTACTGGAACCGAGCTCCCGAGAATAGTTAATGCATACACGCGTTATTTTTGCCATAAAATTCGCGTGAACAATTTTGTTTTCCGTTCGAATGCATTTGTAATATTTTATAACGCAAAATTGTGAAATTTGGAACACAAAGAGCAACTCATCCGCGGTGATTTTAAAGCTATTTAAACCAATATAAGTATGAAATAATTATTATCTGGAAAGTAGGCATCATAAGTTCCGTTTGGATCATCTTGTTTCCCTATTTGTTTTACATAGGAAGTCTTAAATCCATCGTACAGAGATGTTTTCTTTAATACTTTAAAATATCTTAAAATTTTGATATCGGAGCGAAGTTTGTACTGGTCTAAGGGGAAAAGAATGTAGATTCTAATTCTTATCACAGAATTTTGATAATTTGTCGTATTTTCTTGAATTTCTACGAAAACAGCGTTAAAAACCCCTTTTTTGGGATTGTTGCCATGGAGACGATTATTACCGAACTCGGCTTGAGCATAGAAGAGTGAACAAGTGGGTTATTTTCTTTTCCACTCGACTACCCTTAAGCAATGGACGATTGATCCATACATATTGGCGTATAACAGTAATATTTATTAAATTCGTTTTGCAAAATATAATGCCAGAAAGAGTTTTGACATGGATTTTAGTATTTTAAACCTACTAATGTTCTATTGTTTATTTTCCAATTCTTCTCTATCATTGATAAACTATGAATTACAATCGGTATTTATGGTTTGAGATTTCCTTCGAATGATAAACATTTCCTGTCAATGTAAGAAATCAATTCGGGACGTTAACTTTGGGAAACCATCCTGCAGTAGTCCTGGTTTGGGCTGCTTATTTTTAGAAGAAGATTTTATTGACTCAACGTGCTCGTATTTAACCACTCATTTGTTTAGATTGAATTTTTAATTGCATTGTGATTTCCCAGCGGGAATTTTATGGCATTATGTACTGCAGAAGACATTTTTTGATCTTTTAATAACTCTTTCAAATTTTCCTCTTTGGTTTTAGTTGCGGAGTGGTTCACAATTTTGAATTTTATGCCATATTTATCTATTGCTGGAATTGGTTGATCTGGGCGAATCACGTCGCCATAAAGCATTGGTTGCCTTACGTTCGTATTTAAAGTCGGCAATCGACTTGTTGTCACTGAAGACGCCAACTTCGCAACGGCATTACACATGTTCCTTTAAACTCTTCTATGGCTGCAGGAAATTCTCGATTGTGTGTTGGATTAGAAAAGTGATGATAGCTCAATAATTGCTTTTAAGAGCTGCGTTAAAGGTTTTTCGTCGCTCGAGGTCTTGCATTCAGAGTTTTCGCCGTATCGCGCGCTCGTGCATTGCATTGGTTATAAAATCGTATGTATGCAGTGCTGCGCCATAAATGATTATCATACGGACACAGGAGGCATTTAAAATGCTTGGAAGAAATGCCTAATTTAGCGCGAGTGGCCTGCATGGGAATTAAATCCCGGAGTTCCTCATTTGTCTAAAAAAACTGTGCATAACGCCATCGAGGTATTTTTTTTATTACCCGTTTATTTCCGTTTCCACGAACCTCTCCTCTTTCATATAGGTCAGAGTGCATTTGTAAGACGTCATCAAAAGGATACCAGTTCTCGCTCTCTATCCTTCTTTCTCTTTCCGCTCTTTCCTCTTCAACGCTGGGTACTTCTATCATTTCACCGTGCCGGAGACACCTTTTGTCGAATAACTATCGCCCTATACGTTTTCCTTCCCTAATATTATGTTTTAAATAACGCACCGTGTCTTGGAGTAGCGATATAGGGAGAGAGAGGTCAGAAGAGGAGAGAAAGATGACGATTGGAGGGACGGAGGATAGAGACGAGAGAGGAAGAGGCGAGAGGTGAAGGGGTAGAGAGAGAGGGAGAGAGAGATAGATAGAGGGAAAGATAGAGCGAGAAAGAGAGGGATAGAGGTAAAGAGATAGGTAAAAAGAGGTAGACTTAAAGAGAGAGAGGTAAGGAGAGGTAGAGATGAAGATAGGAAGAGTGAAAGGTAGAGTAGTAGAGAGAGTTAGAGAGAGAATTAGAGAGAGAGTTAGAGAGAGAGAGAGAGTTAGAGAGAAAGTTAGAGAGAGAGAGGATAGGCAGAAGAGAGAGGAGCGAGGTAGAGATAGAGAGTGAGGAGGAAGAGAGGCATAATAATAATAATCCAACTTTTATTTTAAGAGCGATATTTTAGACCATTTAGTCCACTCTTACATATAAACCAACGACGAGGAAGAGAGGGATAGAGGAAGAGAGAAGAGGAAGAGGGATGGATAGAGGTAGAGAAAGGAGGAAGGAAGAAGGAGAGGAGGAGGGAGAGGGAATTCATTTGCACGTTTAGTAGTCGGGGAGTTTCCGCTTCGGCGCATCTGCCAAGTTGAGTGGTCGACCAATTATTTCTAAATGAGGTCAACTGTCGCGTTTTTCTTTTCGTTGAAGTGCCCTGTCTCTCTCTCTCTTTCTTTCTCGCTCTTCTTTCCCAGTGGAGCCGGTGCCAAAGAGAGATTCTTCTCTTCTCCTCTTTGCGACGGATATTAATTACCCATTTGTCGGTTTTTCTCTTTTTAAGTTTTCTTTTAAAATGTACCGATACGCTCGCTCGTCGAAGTTCATCTGTTTCATTTTTTTCTAGGAACGCCTCTTTCGGTATGTTCTCGATCTTGTCGTTTAGGGTATGGTCGGGAAACTTTTTTGAGCCAACATTTTATGCTTTATTACATTTTTCTTCTTTTTTCCCTTTTTTATGATTAGCAATATCTTGGGGATGCATAAGGTTTTGAATTCCAAGTTAATTTTTTTCGTCCATTTATTCAGTTCATTTTAAAAATATATTTTTTGATTGCTACTTGAATACATAGGCACACATGTAATTATTGCATACGATTCTTATGCGGGTTGAATCAAGTACGTATTCTCCATAGTATTTAAGTAAATATTTTGAATAGCTTACAATACATTGTAACCCTTTAGTTTGAAAATAAAAACATTACTTTATGAGGAAGAATTATAGGTCAAAAACCTTAGATTCTATCAGATCTAATTACTAAAACTATATATAATTACACATATACATATTTAAAATTAAAGTTGGGAGAAGTCGTGATAAGCCAAGCTCCAATAATATTATATGGTGAGGCAATTTATGCCTAATTATTATTTACTATCTGTGCGTATTATAATTTTAAATTTAAAAAGTTCTTTTGTTGTCTTTAAATTGGGTTTTATTAAAACTATTTTTATTAATATCTGTGTTCTTTCGGAATTGCTCATTTCATTGACACGGCATTTGGCATAAGTGTATTTCTCCTTTTTAGGCGCGTTTCGCTTCCAGCATTAGCGCCTATTAGCGTTGGTTTGTCCGTCTGTCCGTCCGCATGTTCGTTCTCGGCTTCTACCGAACGGATTTTTATGAAATTTGATATTAAGGACTTACAGTCAAAGAAAATAAGAAAATCACAAAAATAAATCATGTAAGCCAATCAGGGGTACCACTTTACTGGTGAAAAAATGAACTCCGTTATATCTTGTAAATATTTGGTCAAATTAAAATAATTTTTAAATAGTCTTGTAGAACTAGTAACTAGTATTTATTTTCCTCTGCGTTTTTAATGTAGGAATAGTTGTTATCAAGAAAATTGCACAAGAAAGTCGTAATTCGCTTTGAACATAGAAAAATTCAAGCATAGCTGCCTAATTGTTGTCAAAGTAAATAATCTTATTGGTTGCTAAAGTAAATGAGATCTGCTATAATTACAAAATGCATTTAATTCCTTACGCGTGCATGACAGATTTTATAAGCGAAAGGAAATCTACGGCAAAGAAAATAACGTAAACGTAAATATTACAACTACTGAACTAAAGTGAGGTATGTTTTAAATAATTTTCGATTGTTTGGTTGAGTAAAACTGATTAGAAAATAAATCACTAAATATAAATTGAAGATTTCTCTGGTATCATTTCTGATACATCGTTTTGCAACATTAATCATTAAAGTTACGTAATATGTTTATTGGTGCACCAACTAAAGGGGGTGAAGAAATTTTTAATAGACAGATACAATCGCGTCGTGGTGTTTTGTTGTTTTATGGTGTGTGTTCGGTCAAATTATATCGTATAGTTTCAAATACTCCATTGCACGAAACGCGCCTATTTGTGATTCACTGTGCACTTTCCTAACTTGTTTAAACTGGAAAGTAATCGAAGTGGAAATTTAAACAGTAATTTTGATAAGCTCTGATGTTTCTTTTACGCATCGAGTAGTGGTTCTGAATTAAGAAAATGAATTGTTAAAAAAATTAATTTCACCTTAGAGATAATAATAAAGGTGAAATACTCCTTTAGCCAAACAATTAGAGGGTCACAAAACCCAATGCATTTCGCCCACAAATTTACTGGGCAGTACAAAAGACACAACAGAATCTTTGAACAAGTCCGGTATTTATAAAATACAATGCTCACACTGCGACAAAATGTGCATAGGACAAACTAGAAGGAAACTAATAACACGCTTCACGGAACACATGGCTCACTATAAATATAATCGTTTTGAAAAATCAAGCGTTGCCAACCACATCTTTGAAACAGGTCATAGTATACACGTAAACGATTTAACATTGATAACTTCAGCCAATAACTCACTAAACTCGTCAGAAAACCTTCACATTTACAAAAACCGCGATACACTTACGAACACGGACACAGATTTCAACAAGACCCTATACAAACTGACAGATTTAAACGACACACACGCCGAAAAATCTTTCCGCGCTTCACTTGTTTCTCGGTCGTCTTCTTAACACTTTCCGTTTCAAACCTTGCAGTTGGCTCCCAGTCACTGTTGAAACAGGTTTTACCCCTGACGATGCCCACCTTATGGGCGAAATGCATTGGGTTTTGTGACCCTCTAATTGTTTGGCTAAAGGAGTATTTCACCTTTATTAATCTTAGCCAAAGTTATTGAGCTACTATCAATCACCTTAGAGAGTTAATGTTGATCTTCAAGTAAATCAACGTATTACGTATGGTCATTACGTTCTGTTTACCGAGTTTTCACATAAATGAGTTTTTCCTTTGTTTTCAATTCATATTTTTAACTTTCTCATATACGTCTTTTATAAGGTATTGTAATCGCGAAAAAAATTGACTTCGAGATTTTGACGGAAATACAGTCAAACTCCGATTTAGTGTCACAGTTTGTCCATCACTGTCATTGGTCTTAAAGCTGGGGTGGTGGTAAATCGAAGTACCTATATGATTGCTCTAAGTAATCATAAGATGGAAGTTTTGTTCACAACGATTAATGGGCGGCATGCGAGGGTGGCACTTAGGGTTGCCACCTCCAGGAATTCCGGGAGTCTCCCGGAATTAATCTACCTTAGATACATTTCTCCCGGAATCTGGTAGAACTTGTCCGGGAGCCCAAAATCTTCATAGTTATAGTAATTTTCAGCTTTAATAGTTTTCTTACTTTATATTAAGTTGAGATTTTGGTAGAACCATTACCTTTGATTCCGATGAAGTGATACTTAATGTATAAATATACTGTATACAGGACGCGCCAATTTTAATTAATACTCTTGTAAAGATTTTTGAAGGCTGCTTCAAGTATTTCAAAATACAAATTCAAATTTAAGTAATGAAGTATGACTTTTCAAGCAATGTGATTTTTGAGAGTTCGTTATTATAATTTACAGAATAATGTTAAAGCAAAATTAAGATTTAGTATTCATCTGTTTTCTAAGTAATAAATAAAACAAGGCTTATTGTTCTCATTAGCTGCTTTTTTAACCTACAAACAATCTCGCATTAACTGATAATATGGTGAATATCTCCCGGAATCAGCAATTTACAAGATGGCAACCTTAACTGTAACAATAACGAAATAGGATATGATAATATTTTTTTGTTGAAACTACTTGTATAATATTTTTGGTCACGATTAAGGGGTCTAGTGCGCAGGTTCTTAAACTTTTGTTATCCGCGACCCCTTTTCATAAAACGAAATTGTTAGCGACCCCTAGCAGTGCTATTTAGGTTAAGTTAGGTTTTTTATACTCTAGTATAATTCGTGCAATCATGCTTGACGACGTTTATTTCTGCAATAAACTAAACAAATATAGAATGAAAGATTGTAGTGTATAATAATTTCAATAGCTCTATAATAAATATTTAATTTACTCAGGTTTATCAATGTTTGCTGAGACCCCCAGAATCTTTTTCGCTACCCCCGGAGGGGTCGCGACCCACAGTTTAAGAACCTGTGGTCTAGTGCATGATCTCCAATATTGAGGTCTGAAGTTGGACTCGTGCAGTATCTATGGGCATTTTTGCTAATCGTTACGGTGCCAAAAGCTACAATTGCCAGTTAATCGCTTATAATTTAAACTGTTATTGAACTTTAGTAGAATAATTTTATTGCCATCACCATCTTATTTCTTTCTAATTATTTATAGTTTTAATCATCTCATAATTCAAACTTCACATTATTTTTTGATCACCATTGGGCTTTGTGTATTATGTACCGCGATTCTGCTGTTGGGACTTATTCTGCAACTTTTTCTCTTCTGTTTTTCATGAAAAATAAGTTAGCACTAACTTGGCTACTAAGTTTTTCGATCTATGCAATCCTTAAATTTTCTCTGCGATCTCCGGTCTTATGTCATACTGCACTGCCCTAGTTATTGGTTTGGAACAACGCGTTGATTTATAATGCGACGCTCGTTTTTTCTAGAAAAGACCGTAACTCTTCCTCCATTCGTGTTTTTTGTCCTTCCTCAGAGTAACTTTTAAGGTGGTATGTACGGAGAGGTATAAGCAATGTTATTCCATCTGATGTTCAGTGAAATTCCTACGCTTTATTATGAAGTTTCTCGTGAAAGATGGCTCCCAAGTCTCTGGTATATCTTTTGTCTCTTGCTCTTGCCATATCGTTTAGTGACAGTCCTTACTTTTATTCCGGGTTTTCTTACGGCCCTCGTCCTTTTGAGTTCCCTTTGGGTTTTTGTAGTCTGGAACCTCCAAGTCTCAAAAGAATGTCTTTCCTCTTTTGAACGATATATATCGAGTGGTTTGACGTATTTATTTTATGTCAAACGAATTATTGAGAGTCGCTACGACTTTTATCCCTTGAAAACTTCTCAGTGTGCTGCGATATTGAGCGTCAGAGGATACTGCTTTGCTTCAAGGGAAGTTTTCGTTTTTATTTTCTCTTTATCTGATTCAGAGTTATAAATTGAGGTAGATGGGTGTGTTTCTGCGTGGATGTTATTTGCTCTGTGTGCTTAACTACAAATGCATTATTGTTTTGGCTTATTGATTTGATGACTGTTAATGCTCGGCGAAAAATTTTCGGTTGTATCGAAGCATTCAGTTGAGATCGATAACGCATGCTTCGATTTCGTGAATTGGTAAAATTATCCTGTTTAGAAATTTCGTTTTATCATGCAGATGTGGCATGAGAAAAAATTAAGTTTTCTTTTTCTAAATAGTAGGAATAACTCTTCTACGAAACCGACTTCTTTCTCATCGCTTTTCGGTTAGCAGATTTTTTATTTCAAAAGGTTTATTTTTAGATTATTCGTTTTATAAGCCCATTAGGTCGTATACCACGTCGATTGTATGAGTCGGAGTGTTAACAGTTTAACTTTGTTCGAGTTGGATTTTCATGTTCTCAGAATTTACCTGCTTCATGTGATACTTGCATAACAAATCATTGTTATTATCTCTGCAGAATTTCTCCTTTATTAGATGGAGTAATTTATCAATCTCTGGTGAACATTTTACGCTTACGAAGCCTCCCAGTAGAATGTCTTAAACTGTTATTTTTGTTATTTTTTTCAAAACATTTTTCACAAAATCCTCGTGATGATGTAGAAAAATGCGAGTAGGCAATGTGGAAAAAAAACTTTGCCTGCATTATCATGTAGTTAGTGCAATTTTATTTTAGGAATACCTCAATCTGTCGTTTAAAAGATACCGATATTTAAATGGGGATTATTGTCTTAAGGGCAGGAAAATGTTTTCCCCACCGATTGAAGTTAATAATTTTTCAGCTCATGGGTATTTGTTAGTTATTCGCGCGTTGATTTTATAATAATTTCTTTACTTAAAGGAGATGGCATGCGTCTACTGTTTCATCACCGTGTTGTATAAATTATTTCTTCCTTTTGTCGACTGAGGTTGAATTCTTCGTAGCCGAGATCGTGAGGCGAAAGTTTGCGTGGAAACCTGAGTTACTAATTGTAAAATACGCGGCGAGCGGTTTGATTTGGAGATGGAGTTATGGCGACCACATTCCACGCAGAAGATCGTGATTCGTAAGAGAAGCGGGTCCAGATTTTATGTAATCTAAAATAACGGTCGATTGCCGATTTTTATCTCGTTTCGTTAAATTCATGCAAACAATGGAATTTTACGAAATGCTTTGATTTCAACTCTTATTGTGACAACCATTTCTGTATCCACAGGTGTATATGTAGACACGAATACGCCTGTGTATTAGTACGTAAATAACTGAACAAACACGCACTATGTTGCTAGGACACACACCCATGCGCAATAAACTCTTGAATAACCGGAATTTTCTAAACTTATAACTTGTAATTTTTTATATATACTGCATTACATTCTTATGTATGTATGTACGGTATTTATTTATCGTGTACCTAAAAAAGGTTTTATAAGTAGTAAAGTATTACTTGATCTATACACTTGCCTTTTACAATGCCATTAAATTAGACTTCTTTCAGTGTCTTCTTTGCTTTCTTAATGTTTACTTAACTTTATACATTTGTTCATACAATGAAATTAATGGACGAGGCTGATACTTCGTGGAATTCCATAATAAATATAATCTGGCTTTGTTAAAGATGTTATGTGGAATAAGTGGAAGTGTGATTAAACTGTTGTTTTAATTTTAATTTTATTTTAACACCGGCACATTACATTTATTTGTTCACAATATGGTACGTTTAAATAGACACATCGAACAATCGGAACATCCGATTAACCGGAAGAGGTTCATTACCGAGGCAGCCGGTAAATCGGGAGAGTTTTACTGCGCATGAAAAACTAAACTAGGATAGTTAAGTGGTAGAATATCCGTCCGGAAAGTGGAAGTTCCAGGTTCGATACTCGGTCATGACAGAATTTTTCTCCTGTTTTCAAATTATTCCCAACATTTTAGATTATAGCTGTCTGCATATTGATCTTATGATCAATTCCATCAAATTATGAAAGTATAAACACAGTGGTTGTGCACATACGTGGATGAATACATTTATTTTGTTATTCACGTACACTGACGCAGTGATTATGCTATCCTCACTGAATGATCTGCTTCAAACTACCAAGCCGAGGGTTTGGCGCGGGTAATAAAACCCTCGCGAGTTGAAGAGGGAGATGATCAGGGATGCGCCGCATGGTGATCTTATGATCGAGCCTTTCCATCGCTTTTTGAAAATATATATATTACTTACATTCATGGGCAAATGTGGCATACGTGGATGCATACATTTTTGCTCGCACATACTGACGCAGCGGCTGCATTATCCTCATCGATTGCTCTGCTTCAAACTACAGAACTAAGCTTCTGGCATGGGAGAAAAATCCTAGCGAGTTGAGGGAGTTAATCAAGGGCACTCTTTACCCGTCATTGACGACGTTTCCCGTTTAGTTGCGACGCAGTAAATTTATCGAATGCGAAACCCTCCTCTCCACTCATTTTTCCTCTCTCTCTCTCTCTCTCTCACACACACACACGCACTTACATGCAAGGTCCCAGCCGTTCGAACATCGGTCCTAGCTTCACCGTTTCGCTCGCCGCTTTATACTTATAGTCCGCTTATTTTCTTTATTCCTATCTCTCTTTATCTCGCGAAGACCGCGTCGTTTAAATTTATTCCGGTCGTAATCCCTCGCGTTCCATTCGTCACTCGGCCGGGATTTGGGTTTCATGAACAAATCCCGCAACGTTTCCGCGTCACTATCTTCCTTTTTTTTCCCACCCCACTGCGCTTTTCTCTCTTCTTTTTCTAATCCGGCTCGGACGTCGTTCAGATTAAGGGTAAATTATGCGCGACGTGGATCGATGCGAAACGTTAACGTCGAGAGAGTGGAAATGTGTGCGAAAGAGAGGGAGGAGCGTCGCGGAGAGTTTAAAGGGTGGCTAAGTTTAGTTTCGTAAAGTGATAAGGGAGAGGGGTCAGGGGAATTGGAGAAACGGGCGGGATTGATTTTCACGAGGAGAAAATCGGTAGGGCGTTCTGGGAAACTGGCGTGCAATTGAAGAATTTCGACGCTGAGGCTTCCTCTCATAAGTTTAAGTGAAGTAATTGATTCTCCGTTGCAACCAGGCCCGGACATAGAGACCCAGGGCCCCTAGGCAGTTAACAGAGTCGGGGCCCTCTTTTTGGTAATTTAGCAAAAAACAAACTTTACTTTTATTTTTATTTGTTTAACGTACTTTGACTTTAGAAAATAGACAATCAGACTTAGAAATGAAATAGACAAGTACCAACTGTACTTTTTTACACATTATAATTTTTACATTTACATATAATTACAAGATTACATTGCCACGCGACGAACTTTCTTCTCTGCAAAGGAACGGATGACCTCACTATAGTCCACAGACTGCGTTATTTCTGACTCTATGTACAGCACAGAGAGTGAATTAATCCTGTTCTCTTCTGTGGTAGATCTTAAATAATTCTTTACCTCAGCAAATTCGCGTGGAAGATAAAACCTTTGAGCCGCAAAATTGAAATTGACACAACTTTCTAACACACACTTTCAACGCGAACTGACAAGTTATAGAATGAAGTCAGGTGCGATGCAAAACAAACAAAGAACACAAACACAGTGTTGCCACTTGACTTGTCAAAAAATTAACTATGGTCAATTATTTTCTATTTCGTTCGGAAAAATTGACATTTTTCGTGTCCTGTGACCTCAATGTGTACCATTTCGGCCCCTGGTCGGGGCCTCCGCCGATGTTGGGGCCCTAGGCAGCTGCCTAGTTTGCCTAGGCAGAAGTTCGCCGCTGGTTGCAACCGTACTATTTTATGAAATCATGGCTTAACTCTGGGACGGTAAATACGGCCCACCTCCTCAACTGTTTCTAAATCGGTTGATTCTTTTTAAACTTATTTTCAAGTAAATACAGAATATTTCTGTCTAGCGAGCGGATGGCGGTGTTGACGCGCGCAGCACGTAGGGACAGGGCCCCTTCTGCTTTTTTTTCTTTCAATTTTTGATGCTTAAGTGCACGTTCTTGAACTAGCTTGGTAAAAAATGCAGTCGATGCTTATGTTATGGAGGCTAAGGTGGAGGCAGATGCGCGGTATCTTTGGTCTGAAAACGTGGAATTTAAAGAGAAAATATGTGAAGTGCGTGGAGGTGGATTAGAATTATTTCTTAATTTGGAAAGAAGAAACGGAAAAATATTGTTATCGAAAATCCTATTTCGTCCTGATATAAAGAAATCGGATGAAGTTGGCTAGTTGTTTTTGCGTATTGTAAATGTGAAAGGAGGCATAGAATGAAGAATAAGATAAATAAGATGGAAAGGGAGAGTTTGCGAATAAAGTGTTTTAGAAATTTTAAACATTATTCAATGGAATATCACAAAAAGGGCTTTAAATAGGTTCAGGATTATTGAAACGGAACTGAAAGGAAATAAAATATAGGTGTATATATAAATATAAATACAGGTCAAATTTCGGTATAACGAAACTTGTGGGACTATACAAATTGATTCGTTATACTGAAATTTCGTTATATTGAATAAAGAAAAGAAAAGAAATTATAAACCCATTTTATTTAAAAATAGTAACACAAATGCAAATAATCATTACAAAACTTTATTTTTTGATCAAAAAGTCCGTTATTTTCAATTGTGTCATATTTTTAGTAGCGCCATTAAAAATGAAATTTTCGATACCATTTAACTGCTGAAAAATATTTTCTGGGACATCAATAGTAGGGGACAAACACGCACGAACTTTTTTCAGGCCGTCTAAAGTTTCTGAGTGCGAAATCTTCTCATTAGGTAACTGAACAGCAGTTTCATCGTCATCTTCACTCTCAAATGTCATGTCGGCGTTACATGAAAATTCCTGTACATTTTCAATAATTTTCTGCTCCGTCAACTCATTCGCTGTCAATAAATTGTCATCCGCATCTATGTAATCTTCATAATTAACTCTGTCCGGAACTCTCGTGGTAGCAACTATAGAATGCCACATTTCTCTAACCTCATGCTCCACTTCCGTTTCAGTTTTGTCTATTACAATTGTCTGCTTTTCAAGATCACTATGTGCAAGAATCGAGGTTTTCTTCCAACACTTTAATACGGTCGATTCTTTTACGAACCACCATGCCGCAACGATCACATCACATGCTTCTTTAACATCTATTTTATCTTTATTCTCTGAAACTAATGTTTAGCAATAACGTTTTGATAAGTTGACTCCTGTAATGCATTTTGACTGCTCGTATGATCCTTAAGTCCAAAGGTTGGACTGCTGTACAATTTGGAGGTAAAAACTCGACTTTAACGTGTTCTAATACACATGTCAAATTATGTGCAGAGCAATTATCAATTAAGAGAAGGATTTTTCTTTTTTGTTTTTTCATTTGCGTATCCAAGCTTTTTAGCCATTCGTTAAATATTGTTTGTGTCATCCAAGCACGTTTGTTTGCACGATAATCGCAGGAAAGTGATCGAACATTCTTAAAAAAAATTTGGACAAGTGACTTGATCACGCAGTAAGTTATATGATGTGAAATTTATTGAAAATGAGTCATGTAATGTTGCCACCTGGCATGTAGCCAAATTGCAACTCATTTAGTAAATAATTAAATAAAAGAACATCGTGGATTTGCGTATCTTCCAATGATCAATGGTTTCAATTTTTCTGTTCCAGAAGCGTTGCGTTCATAATGATGTTTTGCAGTCCTAGCAATGCGCCTCGTAAACTTTCAAAAAAACATATCCTTTTGCGTCTATCGAACAAAAGTTTCATTTAACTCCAATTATTTTTCGTTTACTGTTAAAATAACGAGCACCGGAATGTTTTAATGGTCCTTTCCATTGTTTAGTTCATTAGAAAATTATCATCCCAAAAACCGCGGAATAAGTCGGTTTCGATGCCAGACACATTTTAAAAGATAACAGCCTAACGATCGTAGGGCGCTGTGTTATCTCACGGATTTATTGCGATCCCTTTAATGAAATGAATTAAATCGAGAAGATGAACCTGTTGTTTTGTAAGATAATGGATCCTATAAATGGCAAGGTCTTACGTCTTAACGAGGTTCATTATCATAATCCGTCTCTAAAATCATAAAAAATGGAGCCTTAGCCTCGGTATATGCAAAGTGAAAATAAACTCGATAAAAAACGAAGTTTTTTTATTATTCCGTCTAAGTTTAAGCAGCCCAATAGTTAGATAATTTTAGATTCAAAAGCTACCCAAAGGGTTATTTTCTGCGTGTATTTTACCATAGAAAGGGTCAGGTATGTGATATTTAAGGTCTCGCTGCATATTTAGAGCGTCAATATGGAGCGGCTCAATTAATTTAATCGTTAAGATCGTTAGCGATTTTGTTTTATTAGAAGTTGATTTTTGAAGGGCCGTTCTATAAAAACTTCGACTATAAAATAGTCGTCTGTATTTATAATAGACTACTACAGTTCTGCTTCAGCGAATGAAACAAAAGAAGGATTCACAAACTTAAGTTAGACTTAAAACAACACCCGTTATCAAGTTCTGAAGATATCGTTTTAAAAATTCAGATTAATCAGCTTTGAGAGATGGAAGGGTCTAGAATGGGGATCGGCAGCCTTCTCTGCATGGCGGGCCACATTCGTAGTTTTGAATTCTTCGGAGAGCCGCATTGGAAATTACGAGATCTTCGGCGGGGCGAATGGTTGTAAATGTCATATGTTACCAAGAGGTTCTTTTGTTTCATAATTGCGAAAATAAATTCTAAATAATTTACTAAAGTTAAAAATTTATCAAAAAGGTTTTGATACCAACATTTTTCTGAAAAATATGAAATTGTCTATATTAGATTTTACCGACTATTTTTTCATTATAGCTTCGCGGGCCTCATGAAGCTCTCGCGAGGGCCGCATGCTTCCCACGGGCCGTAGGTTGCTGATCCCTGGTCTAGAACATCTCAATTTTCCAAGAAAATATATATTTTTCATAAGAAGTTCAGCATTCCATGGCGAAAATAATCCCTTTCTAATAACATTTACATTACTCATTCCTCTTCAGGATTTTTGACGAAGATTTTCAGCATTATTGTATGCGCCGTTTCCCCGAAGGATTAATTACGCAACAGTTTTAAAATCCCATTTCCGGCGAAACATTCATCGATTTCGAATTACTCGAGAGAGGAGATTCTTTCCTTGAGCATAAACTCGCATAGTTAATGCGGCGGGATGACGTACGTTCTGCTTGCTTCAGTACCAAATTATGCGGAATCAGTATTCCATTTGAGCGCACGGCGGCTAGATTAAATCCAAGTTTTAATGGCTTCCCAGATCCCGCGACGATTAAACCGCCCCCCTCTCTCTTATCTGTGAAGAATAAAGAGTTATCCGAACTCTTCCCCTCCCACTCCCGCCCCCCCCATTCACGCCGTACCTACCATTTTCCGTGCATTCTGTAAAATTTTACGCGCGGCAAAACTTCGTGCCGCGTGCGGCGCATCGATTTCCATTTGGGGGATGGGATGGGTAGGGTGCGGGGAGACGGGGATAGTTTTAAAGGGAGGGAATATCCTCGCAGTAATTTTCCTGTAGGAAAAAGGTTCCTGGGAGTATCTAGTCTCTTTCCCTCCATCTCTCTCTATCTCATTCACTTCCGGAAGATTTATTCCGATAAGTTTCTCTCTCTCGTCGATAATCTTCTCTTGCCACTAATGTTCCTCGAATGGAAAGGACCTCTATTGTCTTTCGCACTGGGATATTAAAACGAGCGGCCCACGGATGAAGCGAGTGCAGTATGTTGAAGACGAATGTCTCCCCGCGGAAAACTTAAATATTCGTATCATTTGCGTTTTTATTAGTGCTTTTTGTCATTGCTGAAAAGCACTATTATCTTCGTGATGTTCGTCCGTCCGTCCGTACGTACGTATATATCAGGGAAGAATTGGCTGAACTGATGTCAACCAAATTTGGTACATAGAATCTTCACTTATATACATGATCAAAATGATATATTTATATTTCGATCGGATCGACTAAGCAGGGGTGCCACAATTGAAAAATTAAACTTTTCAGTAATTATGGATTTGGATTGATTTCAACGAAATTTTGTATGAAGGTGTACAACATAAAAAAAACAAGATGTTTAGCATAGATATAGAAATCAGGGCTGTCACAATACAACTTATATTATAACATTTCTTTTGCAAGTATTTGTGTTGAACTGTATATATATATATATATATATATATATATATATATATATATATATATATATATATATATATATTAACTAAAGGAAAAGAAAAGGTAGTGATGAGGGTGGCAACAAGGTGTTGAGGGAAGCCCAGCGGACACTCACCAAGCTGAGGACCAAGCTGGCAGGCTGCTGGGGGCGTCGAAGAGACACGTAAAACACACGAACACAAAAACACACGCAAGCTTATCGGGCCTAAGCCCTTCTTCAGCGAAAGAGTAACGTAAAGTGACACACTGGGCGGGGAATGACAGGGTGATGTGGGAAGGTTGATGATTGGAGGAGGTGGGGAGTAGGAGGGGTGGATAGCCAATAAAGAGGGAGTGTGATGAGGTAGAGTCCGAATAGTTACAAAGTAACAAGGAAACATTGTAAGGGGGCTAATAGGGTTAGCGGAGGTTGAGGCCAGGCGGAGAGAAAGAGTCGAGAAGATGGATATGTGCTAGTTCCCAGTGTCGGAGAAGGGGGGCAGGAGTGTCATAGGGTAAAGCGCGAATAATCCTAACATTGTAGCAACTATTGAAGGGGACATTGTGGGTATTAGCATGTAATGCAACTGGGAGGGGGCGTCTGAGAGAAACGCTATTCCGGTGACCGTTCATTCGGATGTTTAACGGATTGCTGGTGAGGCCTACGTAAAACGCGGGACAAAGGGTGCAGGTAAGGAGGTAAATGACGTTACGGGTGGTGCAGTTGCTTCTGGAGGTGATGGGGTAGGTGATGTTGGTGGAGGGACTCGAGAAAGAAGATGATGGTAGGTGGATAGGGCAAGTGAGGCAGCGAGGTTATATATATATATATATATATATATATATATATATATATATATATATATATATATATATATAAACTAAAGGAAAAGAAAAGGTAGTGATGAGGGTGGCAACAAGGTGTTGAGGGAAGCCCAGCGGACACTTACCAAGTTGAGGACCAATCTGGTAGGCTGCTGGGGGCGTCGAAGAGACACGTAAAACACACGAACACAAAAACATATATATATATATATATATATATATATATATATATATATATATATATATAAACTAAATTTAGAATTTATAATGTACCATATAAGAAAAAATTATTTTCAGATTTCAAAGTAAATACATTAGTATACGATTATACTACGGCGAATTTGACGAATAGCACTTCTGTATCACAGGAAACCCGTGTACATCCCTGTTTATTTTCTCGTGTGCTAAGTATAGGGATGAAGTATGGTGGTCGGGTGAAATTTTGAGATTTTGATGAACATCCAAGTTAAAGGTGCCATTGCGTCCGAGAAAGTATTTTTTGTGCGATTCTATCTCCTTAGTTGGTCGTTTTTACTCTGCCAACTTTGCGCACTTTGAAGACTTAACTCTTAAACGGAGTCTAAAGGATTGTCATTATGCGTGGTGTCAACCGGAATAAAAATTTTGTTGAAGCAAAATACCGTATTTATCCTAATACAGGACGACTCAAATATAAGACGACCTTCCCAAAAATTGGTAGTTGTAGAAGGAAACAAGGTGATCCAAACAGAACTTATGATGCCTACTTTCCATTTAATCATTTATATAATACTTGTATTGGCTTTAAAGTCATCGCGGATATGTAGCTCTTTGTGCTCCTAAATTTCATAATTTAGCGTTATAAAATACTAAAAATACATTCGAACGGAATATTAAATTTATCACGCGTATTTGTGCGGCAAAAATAACGCATATATTACGTATTAGAATGTTTCGAATCTGAGTCCAACAATAGTTGTTGCTGTGGCAACACTCTCGTAATGAGTGATAAAAACTGCATAAACGCGAGTATTTACGCGAAATTCTAAGAAATGCGATCGATAAGCAAATTTCTACCATAGAAATTAGAATCTTCATTCATTTCCTCAGAGAATAGTACAAAACTCGCTCCGATATTACAATTCTAAGATATTTTAATGTGCAAGAGAAAATTACCCTGCACGATGGATTTCAGATTTACAATGTAAATCAAATGGGAAGGATAGTTCCTGGAATCGAACCCGGGACTTCAATCTTTGGAACAAAAACTATCCTCGGTAGCTCGGCCCACTTAGCAAGAGATTTCGACCAAGTTTCATTAAAATCGATCTATTGGTTCAAAAGTTAATATGGGGAATGAGACGGACAAACAGACAGAGACAATGACAAAACTATAAGCCTATTTCCATTCTGGAAAGTAGGCTAAAATAGTTACCTGAATATCAGAAGGTGACCCATTCGCAGAATTTTCAGTTACGTACAGAAGGCCAACTTTCAAGCTACACCATATAACACACACTACAAGGATAAACATGAGAAAAATAAAAAAGTGTCATCCCAAGAATCCATCGCACATCCAGTCAGGTTAGTCCTCACTTTCCTCATCACTATCATTTCCTTCATCACCTGGTTCCATTGAATGCCATCTTCTGATCCATCCGTAATATTCGAAATTATTGTCCACAAGCTGTCGACCTCTTGGACCACACGAATATAAGATAACCCTTCATTTGTCGGATGCAAAAATAGGAAAAACATTTTCTCTTATAAATACATTATATAGTGACCGGATTCTGACGAAGCAAAACCAGGACATAGGTGTTCTGAGAAACTGGGACATAATTGGGAAAATATGTGATTTTTAATACTTAGTCATTTATATCCTTTATGAAAAAAATTTGCGTAGTAGGGTTTTTAATTTTTTATAACGCTAGCGAATAATGTTACAAATTTAAACGATACGTGCGCAATGTTATTACAAAAGTGATTGGAAAATCATTCCAAACAAATATTTAAGGATTGCATTTGATAGAAAACTACCGAGATAATACTGTCGCGCAATAATTTTCATCCGAACAAATATAGGAAATGTATTGTCCCGATAGGCTTTTTCGGGGCACCGGCGCATAGCCCTGAAAACCGGGACCTATCCCGACAAACCGGGACGTAATGGTCATATCGCGCCACGATGGAGGGTCGTT
Source organism: Tanypteryx hageni (assembly GCA_028673005.1). Taxonomy (NCBI): domain Eukaryota; kingdom Metazoa; phylum Arthropoda; class Insecta; order Odonata; family Petaluridae; genus Tanypteryx; species Tanypteryx hageni. Next base: position 27,272,544 of record CM054114.1, read on the forward strand.
GATTCTCGTGGATTTTCACAGAATTTTGATAGTCGATGTCGTAAACAATAATTCGTAAACCATAGCTATAAATAATGTTGTTGCGTACGCTTGGATTTTTTTGAAAATGTTAAAAAGTGATCAACACTGTGGCGTTGGCCTGGAATCGAACCTGGGTCGTCCGTTTTTCCGGAGATGATGCTCCGCCACGAAGATTTCCACGTACATTTATTCTCTCTAGTGATAAAGGAGAAATATCTTCGTTTCGAGCGGGAATCGAATCCGGGTCCTCCAGTTCCTGGATGGATTTTATTCCACCAAGCTATCGAGGTAGACGTCTACTCTCAAGTGGTGGAACACCCAAGTGGAAGATCCGGTTTCAATTCCCGATCTAGGCCGGAGGGACGGTGCATTCCGTTGGATATTATTCTACATACCGTATTGTCCCGAATATAAAGCGATCTCGAATTTAACGCGACCCTAAGATGTTTGAAAAGTTTGTCTAGAAAAAACTAAACCTCGAATATAACGCGACTCCAAACAACCTTCAGCCAATCGAACACAAGTTCCTCGTTAATCCACCCCTTCTCCTGCGCGTGAAAGATCATACCTGACGGTAACTTTTTCTTTGGCATCCTTTTACGATTTCAAATTACGTAGGAAGTCATTTTTTGCCCGTCGGCCGTGACTACAAGCATAACAGTTATTTCAGGTGGATTTTAACAACACCGATTTTAAAATTCATGTGATAACTTCGTCGGATTCCTCTGTTAACCTGGAATTTGGAAGAACCTTTTTTCTCAACATGATCAACGCCCATTTTTTCACCCATTGTTAAAATAACGGATGGGTAAAAATTCGCTAAGGTAGTTACAAAGAATACGCCGACGCACTGATAGCTTCAATTCAATGACTATCGAGGGGCTCAGCCGCCGATTGAGTTCGTTCTATTCTCGCCTCGGATGCTTTTCAAATACAATGTAACGTAAGCCTAATGTGTCTACAATGTAACAAGTATCTTGTATCTCGTAAACAGACGTGCGGAATGTATGGTGATTTTTCGAAACACGATTTTACGATCTTTTGAAATCATTAGTACTCGAATATAACGCGGGGGCTACTTTTAAATTTCATTTTTGAAAAAAAAAAACATCGCGTTATATTCGGGACAATACTGTATTTTATTTGCCGTCATGCATTTTAAATAAACTATGCGACAAACTATCAAATGCACGTTTGATTTGTACGCCTGATGTATTTTTTCTTTAAATTATGTTTACGGCAAAAGGGCGAGGAGAGATTAGAGATACATTATCCGCCGCAATGTCCTTCTTAGAGGCCTTGTCGGGAAAAAAAACTTTTATTTGGCAGAATTCCGAATAGGACGTGGCCTAAGCACACTTCTTCGGGACGTTCTTTTTTAAAATAACGTACTTCCTCTGGGGAATCATGCTACGCTCCTTTGGCAATCTGTCTATTTTTGCGTTGGGGGACCTTACGACATGTTGGTCGCCGATTTGGTTGAAACTTGGTGAGCATGTAGTACCTCCTTAGAGATGAAAAATGCCAAAGCAAGACGATGCACCTCTCAAGCATTCGCGAGATATTCGCGATCAAAGTTGGCGAGCGATCTAGCGTTCCAATGTATATCTTACTATGACACCTAAGGTCAACAGAAGGCGGTGGCCTAGGTGACTAAATCCTCGGTTACGGAATCGACTTGCTTAATAACGTGTGCCTGGTGTAAGCTAGATCTTTGTTTTTCATGTTTCTATGATAACTACCATCCGAAATATTGTACATCTTCAAATAATATCAATAAATAAATGTGTGAATTATAATATGCAGTGAAGCATTAGTTTCTTGTAAAAACAAAGTGTTGAATATGTCTAATAAACGGACTATGAGCAGTTATTATCATTTAATTTTTGATGGTGATGCAAATAATTTTTTTTTTTAACTTCGTGAGAAAATTTTTTTCGCTCTGCATAATTAGCGAAAATGTAATTATAAATCAAATAAACTTCCAGCAAATTGTAAAACCCAAAAAAATGTAAAACGTGAAAGAAATCAAATATAAAAATTTTTAAAAAGATACCCGCGCTGGGATCGAACTGCCTTCCCTCGCTTCCGTAACCGAGGATTCAGTCACCCAGGCCACCGCCTTCTGTTGACATTTGGTGTCATAGTAAGATATACATTGGAACGCTAGATCGCTCGCCAACTTTGATCGCGAATATCTCGCGAATGCTTGAGAGGTGCATCGTCTTGCTTTGGCATTTTTCATCTCTAAGGAGGTACTACATGCTCACCAAGTTTCAACCAAATCGGCGACCAACATGTCGTAAGGTCCCCTTGTAAGATGTTCCAAGTAGGACGATGCAAATTGAGTGTTGCCACGGTGACCGTGATATTCTGTGCTCATTCGATTCAACGTGATGGAATTGTTTAAATTCAATCCTCTTAGGATTCAGAAATTTTTTCCGGTCAGCTTTATATTTCTGAGCAATTTCTTTTAATCGTTTTTATCTTCTCTTTTCCAGGAAATTTTAAGATCGGTTCGCTTATTATACCGAGAGAAATACTTGCTTACTGCAAAATAATTCGCATCAAAACTGCATTCTTAACATTAATATAGAGAAGAAACTACCCAAAGGTTAACATTTTACTCAAACCGTTGGTAGCTCAATGACTTTGGCTCAGATTATTAAAAGTAAAGTACTCCTTTAACCAAACAATTAGTAATTGTTTGGCTAAAGGAGTACTTTACTTTTAATTTTACTCAAAGGTTAATATTTACCGCAATTTATTAAATGTTGTGAACTACGGTTTTCACGTTTTTTGAGTTTCTCTCTTTCTTTATCGTTGCTTGCTTTGGTGGTATATTCTGCTTTTAAAGTTGACCGTCGAGGTTGGGAGGAAGGAAGCTTATACAGGAAGGAATTGAACAGGGCTTTTCCAGAACCTTCGCAGACTTTTAATTAAAACGGTAAGCTCTTTGCCCACATCGATGATAACTCGATCGCGGAGCGGGCTGTTGTTTTTGTTTGCATCCGAAGGTGGTGTTTATTTTTGTGCGGTGTGTTGGAACGAAGCGTTCTGGAAGGGTCGCCGGGGAAACCGTCTTTTCCTCGCGATTGTTTTCCAGAGCCTCTTATTTGGTTTTGAAAATGACTGGCAGTAGTTCAAAATCCGTATTTTCCTCGTGTATTTCTCGTGTGCTCCCACTCGGCTGCTGTGTAGACGTTGCTCTTAATCAACCGAATTTTTATTTCCGTGCTAATGTAGCGATCTCGGTGATCTCGGCGAAAATTGTTTTGCTTGCGAAGCAGCAGAGATGGTTTTTCGAGCGAAAGCTGCGGTTAAGCCACAAGAAAACGAGAACATGGCTAATTTTATTTCGGCGTCAGTTTCTTACGTTTGAGGTGTGGATAATTGGGTTTCTTCTCGGGAAGAACGTGGAATATCGTTTCAAAAACTTGACTTATATCGAGGTGAGATCGACTCGGACGCCGTTTAGAATGGCGTGATTGTATTCGGAAGTGTTGAAGCCTCGAAATACTAACACTTCTACTTGTAATCGATGTGCTCTAAATGCGTAATTTTTTAATTCGATGCTTGAAATTGGTCCGCTTTCCACGTAATTTTTGTTGGATTCAATTCATTCGCTAGTGAATTATTAAGCTCGTCTTGTGGCTGAAAAAATTCAAGAATAAGCACTTTAAAAATGGAAAAGTACTATCTCAGGCATCTCCATTTGGATTTAATGCTATTAACTATGAGGTCATACCTTATGAAGAATCTTATGCAGAAATATCCAATTATGATTCATGTCATAGTTACTTAAATAACAACGAAATGTCAGAAGTAGTCGTATTCAAAATCATTCTGGTTTTATCCCTAAAAATCTGAAATGGATATTTCGAAGTTGGCCTCAATAAAACGTTGCTCCCCTCACGTTTGTCTACCTGCCATTATACTCAATAAAGTGGTATAAACTTATTTTTTGCCATTCGCAGTTCACGTAATGTGAGTAAAATAATTTCAATGGATTTCAGATTGTTGCCGGTAATGTGCCATTTTTACAAATAAGCTTGACTCTTAAAAATTTATGTCTTCATTTTCCCATCGAAGACTATTTTTATTACTTCCTAACGGTTATTAAATAATTTGTTCAGATTCAAACTGTGGTTAAAGTTGTGTTATACCAGTAACATACTGGTACGGCGTTGTCTTCATTTAAAGACTACACAAGCGTACGGCTGATTTTGTTTTTTTTAGTTGGAAATAGATATAAAATGTTTTTTATCTCTTCTAGTATAAAACCTGTGCTGATATTGCTTACCTTAACAAAAGTCCATTTTGCTAGAAATGGGTTTTGAGATTTTATCGGAAAAGCATTTAAATACCTACGCGTAGAGTGATATTTTAGAGGAATTACTAGCCCTTTTTTGTGTTCTATTGAAACCATTTTCATAGATTTTATCTTTGAATAGGCTCATCTCTTCGTTTTCTTCGGATTTTTTCTCCTTATCGCGAATTCAAAGTTTTCTATCTTTCTTCTGTAAACAATGTCGTGTGGGTTCGTTTGAACTCCTTATACGTTGCTGTAGTAATGGATGGGCAGATGGTCGAGAATTTGTTTACGGCCGTGACTCCGCTGAGCACTTTGGGACTGCGTGCAGCAAAACATTAAGTTCCACCTTTCTTTACATTTATTTTTACGTCTGTGTCTCGTCTTAATACCTAACGCTCCATATCAGGCTGACGTTTCCTCCATTCTATTTTTTCATTAAAAATTCTCATGGAAAAATTGCTCGGATAAAGTCGTAGCTTTTTAACCTGCCTACGTATTTTGAAAGACTCCGAAATATATGCCCAAACTCTTAGTCTTCTTTTAAAGTCTCACTAACGCATAGTGCGTTAAGTATACTTTGGCTTAGAGAAGAATTTCTCCAAGAATGCATAGTCTCGGAAGTGGGCGAAGTTAATAACGTGATCGTTGCATGTTATATCGCTTAACATTCTCTTTAACAGCAAGTGTTTGAAGATGGGTATGTTTCCTAAGTACATCCAAGTCAGCACCAATTCCACCACCGCAGCAGCGAAGAAAGCAGTTGAAGCAGTTAAACTCTGGCTTAAAGGTGAACTAAAACAGTGGTATGCGAAACGTCATTCCTTTTCTCGCTATTGACTTTTGCTACGTAGCGAACTATGTCAAAATCTCCATTGACTTGAATGGTCTGTTTTCGAGGGCAGCATCAAAAAGTGTATCAGTAAAATTAAATTCGGGACGTTAACTACTATCAACAAAAAACTTGCCAACTTCAACCACATCCACCACAAAGAACCAGATCTTCTTGAGAATCGTCTCACCCAACATAATACAGTGATTAATCTATCTAAATATAGTTGTAATGATTCGGAGATGAATTTCCTTCAGTAAGGTCTAAAATTTGCTCCCCCCTCTGCTGTTTTCGGTCAATGTTTTGAAAAACCTAGCAGCTGACTGCGAAACGAATCAGTTGCAACAAAACACGTTTTTGCCCTCACTATTTCCTCTCATATTTCCTCGTTAAACAAAACATCCACCCCAACCCAGCATTCACAAGTGCTAAGGGGAATACGGGAAACCCTTAAGAAAGAAGATTTAATACTACAAAAGGCAGACAAAGGTAACCAAGTGGTGATTTTGGAAAGAAGTGAATATTTAGACAAGTGCAAGGACTTCATTTCAAACAACAATGTGATTCAGTTATCTAAAGACCCAACCCCATCCATTCAAAATTCCATAAAAATTGCATTGTTCCGTTCTCTCCTGAACTCCATTTTCAGAAGTTATACTGATTTTTCTTCAAAATATAGCATCAGAGATTCAATTCACTTAGCAAAATTACTTAATCAAAATAAGTTCCCCCGAACGCGAAATTAGTTTCGTTCGATATTAGTAATTTATTCACTTGCGTGCCCATGTTGGATATATTAGTTTTAGCTACAGAGATTCTTAAGAGTTATTGTATTGATAGTTGACTAGCATCCAGTCTCGTTTAATACGTACTGCGTCTGTGATTGAAATACTAAATAATACAGCAGACTTTTTTAAAGATAGCATGAGTCTAAGAGCCAGTAAGTACAGTTTCTATTTATTTTCAGTGGGAATCTTGAGGCTTTAAATGTTACAACTGTGATATAATAAGGGAGAAAGAATTCTTCTCCAAGTAATGCCCTTTTCACCATTTTTTGGAGAATTTATTCGACTAGATAATCGGCGAACGTGAATTTTTTACTTTTTAATCGCTTGAGAAAACTGCTTATGGAGAATAATGTGATTGCTTATATTCGTTCGATCGATTGACATGGCATGTCTATATCTCTTCATTCAACTGCGTTTTCAGTATTAATTATATTTATCCAATTTTATCTTTAATTGCTATAAATTCTTGATAGATTTTCAGAGAAAGATGCCGTTTAACGACAATATTAAATGCAGTTACGTAGATTCATCCATTCATGGAGGTTTAGACATGAAAGCAAACTTTTGTGATATTATTATTACGTTTAATTTAAAATACATCGTGCTAATTTGATCACTTTTATCTGTATATCCGTCTTATTTTAACCTTTTTATATGATGTGTTCTTGCAAAATTGTCATTTGTCACTTAATAGAATATTCTGTTTTTCGCGAATATTTGGGAAATTTCAAGTTGATGTTTCGATGAAACCTTTTGAAGTCAAGGAAGTGATTTCCAAACTGTATATCGCGATTCATTAGTGTGTGGCTCTATGCAATGGGGTGTGCCGCGAGGCGTACTCAAAATATCAACCAGAAATTTTGAATGTAAATTTTGATTCTTTTGGTGAAAACGAAGCAAAACTCCGTAAAAATATAAAAAGGTCGACGCTATAACACTAAAACTAAACAAAAATCCAACCCCAGTGTGGATACAAAAACAAAAGTGTTAGGTTATAATATAAACTTTATATTTTAACGCGTTTAATTCGGGGGTTGGCAACCTGCGGCACTTTAACCAGTTAGAGTTCGGAAACTCACCATACACTGCACCATTAAAAACACTACTGCTCTCTCCTCATACATGAATTTAACACATTTTTAACACTTATTAACATGCATACTTACACATCTACAAAATAGGGAAAATTGCAGGATGGGGGTGTCGCGTTAATTTTGGTACGTGGTTTCTATGTCGCCACCAGGAAAAGTTTGGAAAACACTGAGTTCCAATTTTGAGGATAGCTAGTGCCTGCAGTTTGGTGAAATATTTTAACTATCGCCTGTCATGAAAATAGAGAAAATTAACATATTTTTTGTAGGTTCTCAAAAATCATCGAGCGGTGTTTAAGACATGGAAAGTGAAGGCTAGTCGTAATATATCCCCTACCTATTGATTTTACTGACATGGGCGACCAGGAGCAGATTCTCCAGTCAGGATAACTCTCATGGTCTACAGAAAACTCGACTGCCTGAGGAAGAGTTGACCATTGCAGTTGAAGAGGTCTGAACGTGATAATTTTCCGGGTAGTTCACATCAGCGAAGGTGACGATGCCGTTTTAAATGCTTAATGCGCTCAACAAGTTCACAATCTCACGCACGGCGGCAGATCGAGAAAGTAGCGTTACTATATTGGCCGCATAATATTTTCGCTCTGCATTTTTCGACCCGAACAATCCTCCCCTCCCGTTTTTTGATTCCACCCCCTCTGTGGCGCAACTTGGTGACAGATCAGGGGAGCGGGTGGCTGGCGGCCTCCGCAGAGTCGGTTGGATTAGAATGGGAGTCCTTCGTTAATGAAGCTCTCTTTTTCTCTCTCTCTCTCTCGCTCCCTCATTCGCCCCGCTGTGCCTTAAATAATGGCGTCCCTTGAATGCGCGGCGGTGAGAGAGGCGCTCTTTCGCTTTTCACGGAGCGTCGCTTTGCGTGCCTCGGTGGAGGCTTCATCAGCGAGAGAATTTCTTTGAAAGCGAAGGCACCTCATTTTTTCCCATCCGAGCCGCAGGAGAGTGAGTGTGCTAAAAAAATACGAAATTCTTTTGGGAGCTTTTAGCGAGTTTGCACTCTCTCTCTCTCTCCTCATTCTTTCTTACTTTTTACTTACTGAGGATAGAAAACTTAATTTTTGTCGCCTAGGAATTTTCAAGAAGGTAGGACAAGTTATCTTCAAGGATGATTAGGCGGTAATTTACTTAAGAGATTTTTTTGAGCACCAACTCGAGGGATTTTGATAGAGTCGGGCGTGCACTGTTCTGATGCCTGGACAATGCTGTATTTTTGAGCCATTGCTCGTTGTATTGCTAGCTACGGTAATAGTGGTTTTTTAGATGTCGATTTTTCGTTTTTCATCCGTAGATGATTATGATTTATGATTATCTCTGCAGTTACGATTCATTTGCACGCATCTTTTATTAACTACCTTCTGTATAGGATATAATTATGCGGAAAGGCTCAATCTTTTGATACTGACTCATGATTTTTTCGATTGAGAATAGAAACAGCATAGATAACAGTTTCACTCTTATAAATATGTTTATTCACGACATTGAAACTGTTTATTAGTTGTATCATTGATAAAAAACAGGCCTAATCTTCTGGAATGAACTGATCGGGATGAAATGAAAAAAACTTTCACTTCCGCACAGTTAACTGTATAACAGTGTGGAAGTGACAAAGTTTTTTCATTTCATCTCGATGTTTATTAGTTGTTTCGTTTCTTGTTCATAAATCAAGAGAAGCTAAGGGTGGAGTATATTGGCGAGGAAATGAATCAGAAAAATTGCTCTTACGAAATTTTCAGGGCTATTCTCGCGATTATATAAGAAATTTGTTTTTTTTTTCTTGACGCCGAGTCATTCCCAATCGGCGGTACGTGATTATTTCTATGAAAAAAACTGTATAGAAAAAAGTTTTTTAATAACTCTTTTCTCCAGTCGGAATTGATTTTAGTTCTTTTGCAATCCGTTAAGTGACCCATTAGCCTGGAGAAAATATTTGCATTGGGTCCGAAATCTGAATTTTCCGCCCGGTACGTGCTAGTTCGCCTTTCTTTGTGTTTTTTGAAGATATTCTTGAAGAGCCCTTGTGCAGGGAGCACAGCCGTGGAATCGAGCTTTTATGGTATCATTTGGAATCCGCCCATTATAAACGACTTTTTGATATGCATGTGGGTGGGAACTAATAGGCTTAATATAGGAATATGGGTGAGAATTTCTTCTTGAAGAACCGTTCAAGCAATAAAATAATGCTTAAATAAATGAAAAAAATAATGAGGCGATTTCTTTGTAATGAACTGTTCTGGCTGTAAGAAAAGGAAGTGATGAGTGTGAGCTTTGTAAACTGTTTTGAGACGACGATTTTTACGCCCAGAATACGAAGGAAAGTCCCAAAAATGTACTTATTTTTTAGATTTGACGCATTCCGTTTCGGAATGCAGGGAAGTATAATTAAATTGGTCATCAAGATTAGAAGCGCATCCGTAGGGTTGGGATATAATTACCCTCCTTTCGCAATTTATGAGGCTTTTAGCTAATCACGCTCGCTTTTGCCCGTTGACCACAATCTATGATCTATTCGCGAGGGAATTGTATGTGAGGTAGTCGCGGTGCTTATGGCGAATAGGATTCCGCGGTGGGTTAGGCGGGTCGCTTCTCGTCTAACGCGAAATGGAATTTATATGCCAGACGGGTGCTCGCGCGCTGGGCATCTAATTGGTTCCGCTGGAAATAATTCACTTACATCGGGTTTAAACTACGCACGCGATTATGATTTTCGTTTCGGTCTACGCAGAAGGGGCTAATTGGATGGTTAAACACGCATACGAAAATCTTCGCAACATTCATCGCACTAACTTTCTCATATTCGCGCGCTTACAGTTCGTACACTGATTTCTCTGTCTGCATTAATACGTATTTACTCATGGAATAAGTATATTTTCTTGCAGCTTGGGGACTGTAGTGATGTGGCTTATTTGACATTATTTGTGACATCCAAACCTATAAATAGATGAGTTTCAATCACAATGATTGCTGAAATTGTTGATTAAAGCGACAATTTTTGGAAATCGAAAAGATTAAACTATTCCCCATTGTTGCGCGTTACGGTTAATTTCAGCGAGTATTCTTCTGCAGGTTATATTCTATATATACGCGAGATTTCATCAGATTTTGTTGAACTGTTAAGTCTATAGAGCAGGGGTGGCCAAATAGCATCTCTTTTATTTTAGTATGCGGCTCTTTTAAATTTACACTCAGAGGTGTGTGAACGTTGTTCACTACCGAGCACAATGACCTAGGATGACTTGAGACCTATTGGGGATTCTTAAGGGATTATACCTGAATTGCTTCGGATACAGGTTATGTTTTACTGTTCGTAAATTTATGAGCACAGAATTTGTCACGCGACTCTCGAACTTCTTAAGATAATCGAATGCGGCTCCGGGGGTAAGAAATCTATAGAACCTCGATCAGAGGGCAATTGGCAGAGTACAGAGAGACGTAATAACTAAGACCACTTTTTAGAGCTTTTTTCTAAAAAAATCGCTTATGTATTTGATTCATCCCTCCGTCTGTCCGTATACAAAATAAATAAAAAATGACGCAATGTCCAAACACCAACATTCCAGGATAGATAGTTCTACATTAGGGCTACATATGATATAAATTCTGTAGATCTAGGATCAGCTGCTGGGGAGTAATCGGTAAACAGGCTCTAAAAAGTACATGCTCTACAAATTTATGGAACCAACAATACATCGCATCTGCGATTCTTTACTCCGATGGAAAGATAGCAGTCGGTGAAAAAACGCTCCTTATGTAATTTTCTCTGCAGTCCTTCCCCAACTTGTTAGGGCTTTGGAGCACTTCATCGTCATTGGAAATCTTTCCATAGATTGCTCCGTTATTATTACTGGTTTTCCTCAAACTCTTGCATTCTAAAGGCTTTCCCTTCCTCATGGTCTGCATAATCAACCGATTTTCTCCTGTTCTTATTGGTATTTCCTAATATTTCATCTTATCTGTTCATTTTATCTTTAGCATTCTTCTGTATGCTCACATTTAGAATCTTTCCACGTATTTTGTATCATTCTTCCTTTGTGCCCATGTTTTTGATCACGTTTCTGCGCTTAAACGTATTCATCTGAGTCTCGAAGGCAGATTCTTTTCGCGATGAAAATACTTTCTCTATCTGCTTCGTATGCGAGAAAGTAAAAGGCGACAAAAAATGTATACAGCGAGAATAGTCACATTTATCTGGCATTGTCATAGAACTTAAGTATGTACCGCAATAAAAGTAAACAGGAGAGAGAATTTGGGATTTAAAACGTTTGGTCGAGTCGACTTGATGCTGAGAAGTATACTGTTTCAGAAATTTGAAACTTTAGTCGAAGAAATCATCCTGTGCTTGGCCGGGAAACAAACACGGGTCTTCCACTTGCCGGGTAGGTGCTTTAAACAACTAAGCTATCAAGCCAGCATGATTCTCCATTCTCGAATTGGGATTTATTTCTCCTCAGATTTTAAATTTCTGTTAACGATTTATGCGCTCATTCATAGCGACTTAATTCCTCAACTTTCCATTCCATTGTTTCCATTTCGAAAGAAAAAGAGCTTACTGCTCGTTCGTTCTGACAATTGTAAATTGAGAGTTCAATTGCGAAAATAACCTTGGTGCTTCCAAGCCGCGAGAGAACGGTGCATGCTGGGTATCGCCATGAAGTGACTAGATTTGAATGGATGGTGGGTCAGGACGTGTAGCGTATGCAAAAATTGAAATGGCGTCCAAATGGAAACATCGATGGAGCGGACGCGACGCAGTCTGAGAAGTGCAAAAAAATCTGGATTGGTTCCAAATGGCGGACGGCGTCGTGAAAGAGAAGGGAGCGAAGAAAGGAATTGATTGTTTATGTATTCGATGAGCGTGGAAATCAGTGGTTGTATATTTAATAATTTGTATATATGGATATTTAAATAGATACGTATATATGTGTGTGTGTTTATAAATGAGTGTGCACGTGTACATATGTGCAGCTTTATCCAATTCATTAGTTATAAATACTTGGATGAGATGTTCAATTTGCGAAAAGGTTTTGCCTGAATTGAAGACATTGATTAAAGAAAAGGGTTTTCTGGTGCTGAAAGTTTACATTACTACTAATAAATACATTATCTGTCTATTATGATGTTTATTTTGTCATTACATACTACTAATTATGATTTTTCTGGATAAATAATGCTTAAATAATAATAGGTAATGATAAATAATACAACCGGACGCCTATTTTTAAAAAGCTCAAGTATATTCTTTTTAATATTTCATATATTTTGTTCTACGTGGGAATCCGCTAAATCCTGTCGAACAGCGCTACATATTGTATATACATTCATGTACATACACTACCTATCAATCACATATAGACATGTGCAATACGCATGTCGTTTTAATTATCAACCTCTTCGTCTGTGTCCACGCAAACCTCTATGATCATACTTATCATAGCTTCTTCATGGGGCGTTCCGTATTTATTGAGAATTACAGTAATATTTCCATCCCTTTAATCTTCTCGTCATTCCTTAACGTACCTTTATCCATATTAAGCTCTCCTCCTCTAATTCTCTTTTATTGCGTTCTCACTTTCCGTCCAGATTCATCACACTCTTATTCATTACCACGCACTTCCTTCCTCTCGCTTCGTTTTCATCTGCTTTCGTGATTAGGTCGGACGTTTGGATAACGCCACGTCCGTAATCGGTCTTGTATTTTGACGTCACGTCCCCGGACGTGATGGGTTAGAATTAAAATGTGCGTGCGTGTTTGGGTGGGTTTATCTTTGGACGTGCGTGCGTATACGATTATATCCCGTCATGCCTATATGGGGATTAACCCTGCGACGGGCATTTTGAAGCGCGTCTGAAATTTCCCGATAACAACACCTTTTGTAATTTTACTTATTAATTTATGATGAGCTAATAAATGGCACTTTAACGCCTCGGTTGCGGGATGGTTAGCGTGTCCATCTCCCAGTAATAGCGCCGAGGGAACGGTCGTTTGTGATAGTTATTGTTATCGTTGTTACGCTAATCGTAAACAGCCATTAAGTGTAGCTAGTTAAAAGATAAAGATGAAATACAAGCTCTATTATTTTGTTTGCTAGTTTTTCGCGTTCACGTGAATTTCGGTATTTAATAAAGTAATAACTTTTTTTGCATAGGAATGGGCCTCGTTGGGTTGAATATGGTACGAGACTTACTTTTCACATTAATTGTACAATATTAAATAAATAGATATTTTAAAAAGAAAATTTAAATTCCCTTTCCTTCGCAATATCCATGTTTTTCAATTTTCCGTACCGACCCCAGTCCCAATTGAAACGGGTAATCGGGATTTTGCTGGATACTAGGGAGATGCCCGCTGAAATTCAACGGGAAAGTTTCTTATGAAATGAAAAATGAGCAAAATATACATTGACTTTCTTTGGATGGCAAGAAACCAAACTGTCGTTCTTTTAGGCGTTCGTTGTTACAAGTCTCGAACTCCTACTATTATTAATACGAATCTTGCTTACATTGGTTGCTTACATTGATTAACCTGTGTGCATCTGTGTACTTCTTTTTTAATTTTGATGGTTTCTAAGGAGGTTTCTCCTTTTTCATTTCTTATCATCTGTGTCATTTTCTCATTTCCTCTGCTCAGAAGTCCTTCATGCCAAGTTTCATGAAAAGATCGAGATCGAACATGCGTACGGACGGAACGTACAGACGGACTGACCGAAGCTAATAGGGTCTCACGCTGGAACCGTAAACACGCCTAAAGAGTAGCTTTGTTTCCTGGTCTTATGGTTCTGCCGGGGACTTTGCCAGTAGGAGTGGGATGATGGGACTATAGGGAAGATGGGGGAGGGGGTAGAATGTCGGTCCCAAGCGGGGATGGATTTGGAAGGTACTGGAATGGTGCATTTGACCCTGCCGTCCGTTACGTATTACGCGGTTTCCATTTCAGGGGTCGCGTTGTGTGATGTGCCGGCAATTGACGTCTCAACTCGTGTCGTTCTCTGATCGCCCCGTTAACCACGCGGATGCGTGTAATTTCCGCTCGTTCCGAAAGCCGGGAAATCGGTTTAGACCACACTCCCTCTCTCTCTCTATATGTCGGGATTTTCAATTTTTAATGTGATTTCCGTGTCGTGCATTATCGTGTCGTTTTTCTGCCGCATCCGATGCGGTTCTATTATCGTAACGCGACGTCATAGGTTCACTTCCCTTTCGCGGAATTCATGACGTCGTATCCATTATTGCTTTTGCCCGCGCACATTATTTAAATTATAGTTCGTTTTATGTCGCCGCCAGAGTCCCCTCCTTTGAAAACTGCACACAGGATGCAGTGATGCGAAAATGGAGTTTTTTTATTGTTTCGGTAATTTTCGGACGCATTAAAGATTTTTGTAAATCTTTGGGAGTTTAACGGTTATCAATCCTTTTATGACTTTAGAGTTTACTTATTTCATTCAAGAGGACGTTTTCACTTTGAATTTAATTTCTCATTCGTTACTTCTGAATGTACGCGATAGCACAAATAAATGATTACATAAAAATGCTTTAAAATTAATATAGGTGTTAAAAGTGTAGAACCGTGGTCGGATTTATCGCCAAGTTTTTGTGAAAGATTCATTTATCACAAAAACATCAGTTATGGAAAGTTACCTTCTTTGAATATTTTTTGCACGTCACGGTTGATTTTGAGACATATATTAGTTAATAGGTTATGGAGAAAACATAATTACTCACTGAAATGTACTATTCCTCAGAAGATTTGCTATTGATTGGCGTTGTTGATCTCACCTCAAATTTATTTTTTAAATGCGGCGCTAATGCGCGATAAGTTAACATTTTAGTATCTGAATTTTATATTTTAGTAACCCGAAGCAATTTATTGCTTAAACTGTTTGTTTTTGGTTTAATCGTTGTTATTAACGTACAAATGTTCTGCAAAGTTTTTTTCTGTACTGTTGGTTTTTACGAAAAAGTACTTACTAAGCGAAGGAATTTTTGTTCGTATTCAGCATCCATTTATTGTTTTCAGAAAAATATGTTTAATTATCTCGTATCATAAAATATTATATCCCAGTTATTTTTCATTGTATCCTGTAAATCTTCGTTTTATGATTCCACTTCTTCATGAGCCAGTTTTACATCAGACACTTAATGGAAAATGGATTTATATTGCAGTTTCCGTTTTCGATATAAGTGTGATTCCCACACACAATTGCTATAACCCGTACGGACGCCCATACAAAAACTGACCGTCCCCTTATGCCTCTCCTTCAATAGTCTTTGACGGATGTCTTGTATGCTAAATGCACTTTTGGTTTTGCCAACATTTCTTTAGCTATCGTTGATAATTTTTGCGTATAAATTCCAAATAAATAACGGAGCTTTATCAATTCTGGAGTGTAAATAATAAAATAATTATGTCAAGGAAAACGGACTTATTCTTCGATGTAGATGAATCCGCTACTTGACAGCAAAATCGAGTTATAACATCATGTCCCTGTGCGGAAAATTTGTTATCAATATAAATAGCTGCTTCTTACATATATAGGATATATATAGGATATATATCGTATAAGATATATCATATAAAACCTAAGGTACTTCTAGAAAATCTACAGAGCTGAAATTTGGAAGGAAGATAGATCATTGGGTACCTCTGAAAAAAAACGGATATTACATGAAAAATTTATATTTAAGGGGTGATTTTAACCCAAAACTCCAATTTTTAACCCATAAAAAAGCAGGAAATTGATGGAATAAAGCGATCCAAATATCCTCTTCAGACAGGCATAAGCTGCAAAGTTGGGAATAATTTTTAAACGAGAAAAAAGTCTGCTTCCTGTATAGCAGACTTTTTTCTCGTTTAAAAATTATTCCCATAAAAAGCATTGACTGTGCAGGGCTGTATAAAATTGCTTTTCTAAATTATTTTTTAATAAGATACAAAGTCGGGACATGCATCATATTGAAATGAAGTTTATTTTTCTTGAAGACACAATTCAAATCCATGCTGAATTTGCGTATAAATTTGTTTTTAATCATAAAATTATGAAACTTTTTCGGTCTTCAGTAATGAAAAATGTTAACTACCATAGCAACGACTTCAATGCCTTTCAATGGAAATTGATTTTCCATACTTCAAGAGCATTTATTTAATGCTTAGACTGCATTATAATCTATCTGATTGTAGCCAATGACGTATACATATGATGACGTGATAATTTTAAATTAATTTTTTTATCCAGATACGTACCAAAAGGCACGGATGATGAAACCATAATCCTAACACTCAAAATATCCTAATTTTTACATAAATTTTAGTGTAACATATTAACTGTGTTAATGATGATTAAGAACAGCTTAAAAACGGCGATCTGAGCCATGAAACTTGAAATTCGAAGACTTAGACGCGAGCTGATGGCCAGAGAATTTATAAAATCTGGATAGATACCTTAATTTCGCGGAAAATGAAAACTTTTATCTTATTTAAATAGGCTCTGCGTAGTTCAAATGCTGTCACGTTGGCTTATTTTCGAGTTTAGATGTTGGTCTATGGTGATTTTTTAAGCGCTTGCAGTATGCAAGCACCAACAACTCGTAAAGAATATTGCTCAATATTACCAACAAAAGATCAATGATTTATATAAATACAGCTTCATAATGTATTCCAGCATATTAGTTGTAATTCCCACCTCACTGCACTGGGTGTATTATAAGCTTCAAATTTATGAAATTACGAAATAAGTTCAAAATACTTACTTATAAAAGCAGAGATCTTCAAGTACAGCGAACTCAAGATAGCTTAAATGTCACTCCTAACATTTAAAACGTATGCCTTGAAAGTTTATTATGCTGCACCACGAACGTACGTATGCGCTGTATTGACTTCTCCCCTATATAGTGCAGCAGTACTTTAATTGCTTAACTTTTAACTTTTTAGTGTTTCTTTACTGTCTTAACATCTTTAATTAGTTTTTATTTAGTTTCTGTGCAATGTTGGTACGTGTCAGTAGGGACATCGATCTATCGAAATATTCGATTAACTAGAATTGGTTCGTTCTCGAGGCATTGTAATCGATATTACCTTCTATCATTAGAAATCGCCCTGGTATCAGAAAAATTTTCGCCGTAGCGAAAATTTCGTTTCACTGTGTCGAGGAAATTGCATTTTTCGTTCGATAATAGCCATTAAACCGATATACCTATTTAACTTCTTCCGAGCTTGCATCGCATCATTCCTTTAAGAGCTGGACCTCTATTGATTTTCGGTAACCTCATTTCCTTTGTAACATCCCCAATGGTATCTATCCAAGGTCCTTTGAAAAAATTCTGCGTATCGATCATGATGCTCTCTCTCGTAAAAAATATCTTACTAGAGCCGTTCAAGGTTGTGACTGGATGCTTATACTCGGTGGGGACTGCGGATAAACCGGCCGCACGTGCTATACGTGTCTCTCGTTTCACAAGTTAGCTTTTTTATTCTCTCACATCCCCCTGAAAAATTGAATGACACTCTCTCAAAGGCAGCGAGAATCCTTATTTCGACAAAAATTTGGTGATTGTAGGAACTCGTCTCGTTTTTTGGTCATCTTTTTTGAGACACTGATAGGAACTTTGGAACTAAAAAGAGAGAGAGAGAGAGAGCGATCAGTTAACTTTCTCCTCAAACCCCCGTTTCTATCTCTCTCTCTCAGTGGCGCAACTAGGAGCGGAATGGCCCGCGGTAAAATTTTATCGATGGTCCCTCTCTCCCTCCCTCCCAACAAAAACGTATGTTCAATTAAAAAATGTAACCCATTGTAGAAATTACCAAGTTGCACTTATGAATGAACTAGCAGGTCGGGCTTTTAAAATTACCCTGTCCAAAAATAATGATTAATGGGAAGTCATTCAGAAATTAGGATGAAAATGAGAAATTTCTTCTACTAACCAAATAAATTGTATAAAAAAGCTTTTTTTATCCGGAAAAACTCGAGGTACCCTATTGTTAGCCACTGCATTCTCTCCAGCTTTCATCCGCCTCGATACACAGTCTCATACCCTCGCCTTCAACCTTATCCCGTCCCTTCTCAGTTTGTTCTTCTTCCTCATCCATCTTCGGCCCTATTCCGACCGCTAAAATTTTGCCGGTTTTTGCTCATCGGATGAAAGTAAACAAGTTCTTCGATTACCGTTTCTAAGAATAACTTTTCCCGAGGAGAATGGATCTTCTTCCTACCTCAGGTGGCAAGTCTTAACCTTTTTACCTCCCTCCCACCACTACCATTCTCTCTTTCACTCTCTCTCTATCACCTTCTTTCTTATCTATCTTTTTTAATTCCTGTGACGTCTTGAGGGTGAAGAGGGTTGGTGATAATCTATTGCTGACTTCTATAAGCCTTGCTTTAGTTAGAAATGCGAATTTTTCCTTTGGGGTTGCATAATTACCGAGAAAAGGCTACTTTAAATAATCGTTCTCTGGTGGAATTTATTTAAGCAGTGTGTTGGCTTACCGGCCTCTTTAATCAGCTTCTTCTACAAAGCCGTTACTCCTCTAAACGGTCATAGTTTCTCGGAAGCTGGGGTGGCCGCTTTGGAGAGGTTTAACTTATGGTGCAAACGCAGAAGTTAAAACATGGATGCAAATACAGGCATTTTACGCACACATGTTAGTTACTCTTAAGAAAACTTGGTGTAGCAACCTTGAGCCTCGCTTGTTCATTGACTGTGGAGTTCAAGTCGTAACCATAGTTTCACAGATGTTTTGACCGAAGCGAATTTATATGTTACCCTTTGTAACCCGAACGAGTCCACTGATTTCGCCGTTAACTTTTGGAAAACTCATCGTTTTCAAAGCCTCTTTGGCGTTGATGTGTGTCAACTGTATGGAATATATTTGCATAATGAAATTTATAATAATAAGGGGCAAGTGACCTTCCATCATTGTTTTTATACGCGCTTCCATTTGGAATTTAATTATGAAATTTTGTTAACTAAAAGAAGACTCGAGGGTTCGATTGCAGAAACCTTGCTCTTCTTCATTTGATTCTAATTTGAACGAGTGGGGGATATTATTAATTTGTATTTAAAATAGGTTAGAATAAAGTCAAGAACTTAAGACGAACTTGCACGTAGATTTTAGAATGAAGTTTATTTTTCATGCTAAGAGAATTCGAAACCGTTCCTAAATTACCCCAAAAATTAATTTGGAATTAGAAAGAACTGAAAAAGTTCACGTTTCTAATAATAAGGAATTTCCTTTCCTATAACTCGCATTGTCGCCTTATTAGCGAGTGCAATTCTTTCGCAATGACAAATATCGTAATTCGGTTTTCATTTTTTTTACGCAATTTCGTTTTAGTCTTGTTTACATAACAACCAATAAGTTGTTGATTTTTTTTCGACCGCATTTTTCTTACAAGTTTAGTTATTCACGAAAAACGGGTGGGAAAATTAATTAAGTAAATTTAATCTACTTTGAAAATTATCAAAACATAATAATGTTATAATTAACATTTATTTTCTCCGGTTCATTATGCATTTATAGTGAGTCATGGAATGTTTAACTAAGCTGCTATTCTGAATTAACGCTGAACTAAGGTGTACGCCTTTAACTGTTTTGATTGCGATCATCAAACTTAGAAAATATTAATTTAACCTAGCTATTTCTGTGAAAATATCAGTTTTTAAAAATTATAAAATGAAAGTATTTCTCATTGGACAATTATTCATACTGCATTGCCAAATACTTCTACGAAAACATCGAGAGGTAAACTTCTTTTTTCAACAAGGTAATGGAATTAAAAGTAATTTAGATTAAGGCTGCAAAAAGTTTTCTTCGTATAATTGCAGCCAGTTATATGTCGGGCATTTACAATATTATTATTGTTTCCGCTTTACTCATCTGGTGAAAGTTTTAATTGCGTTTCCCCTAACCTACTCGCGTCTCAAAACGACCCTCTGAAGTATTTGTCGCATGTTACCGAACGAAATATTAAGCGGAAATATAGTATCCACGCATCCTGCATGCAGTTCTACTCTTCCGGTATGTCGCAATTCCTTAATTTTCCCATCAACTTTCGTGAAAAATTGAGCTGTATCCCTTTTCGTCTCCCGCGTGGCCTTTTTCCATCCTCTGCTCCCAGGGCAGTCCTATCTACTCAATCTCCTCTCAGCCATTGTGCCCGCTCCTTTATGCTTTTTCTGATTTCCGCCTCTCTCGGTTGCGCTCCACCGCACGATTCTAAAGCGCCCCCTACCTTTCTAACCAACCTTCTCTCTCTCTCCATCTCTCTCTCTCTATGTCCTTTTCTCTCCATCCATCTCTTCCTCCCTCTCTGCTTCCCTCTCTCCCTTCCTCTCGCCTTCAACCTCTCCCCTTCCTCCATTTTCTCCCGCCCTCTCATCCTTCCCTCCCCTTGCTTCTCCTTCCCTCCCTCTCGCCTCTAGTTCCATCAGTCTTCCCCTTTCTCTCTACCTCCATCTCTCTTCTCCTCCGAATCTTTCCCTTCTCATCCTCTCTCTCTGCTTCCCTCTCCCGTCACTTCCCTTCATTTCCACCTCTCTCTCCCCATCTCTCCCGCCTTCCCTCCCTTTCCATCTCCCTCTCTCTGCCTCCCTCAACATCTTTCCTCCATCACTCCTCTCTCTACCCGTCCCCTTTTCTCTTTCTCACTCCCTTCTCTATCCCCTTCTCACTTTTCCTTTCTCCCACTCGACCTCTCCACCTCTACCCCTCCTCTCTCTTCTCCTTCCTTCCCTCTCTACTTTTCCCCTTACCACTTCCTCCTCCTACCCTCTTCTTCCTCCCTATCTCCCTCTTTTTCCTCTCTATCTCCCTCTTTTCCCCTCTCCTCTCCTCCCTCCCCCTTCCCTCTCCTCTCCTCCCTTATTTCCCTCTTCCTTCTCTCCTTCCATTTCAACCCAGAAAACTAACAATTTTCTTTGGTAATGATCTATGATCCATTAACCAATATTTAATTAACTTGTAATTAATATATATTTATTGTAATTCATATGTAATTAATTTTTTAATATGTAAATATTGTAACTATATGACGAAAGGGTTAAATGTAAGACGGGACTATATAGTCTCAATTTCGTCCTAAATAAAGTCGTTTGTCTATCTGTCTCTCTCTCCCCTTTTTGTCCCCCTCTCTCACCTCCTCTCTTCCTTCTCCCTCCCATCCATCCTCCCCTCTTCCTTCTCCCTCCCATCCATTCTCCCCTCTCTTCCCCTTCGCTATTTATCACTTTTCCTCCTCATCCCCTCCCCATCTCTCCATATCACTCCTTCCCCACCTCCCTCTCTCTCCCCTCCGTGACCTCAAACCATTTTTCCATCTCCACCGCTCGTTCCCTCAGATACGTCGCCCATCTCTTTCCCCCTTTACTGACCCGATAAAGTTCTCACTGTCTCCCTTCCAACCATCTTCCTTCTTTATACCCTCTCTCTTATGCTCCCGGTTTTTCCCTCCGTCTCGGCGACAAACGCTTTTCGGGTGTAATTTAATTAGGCTGCTTGGTGTGCTACGTGATTTCCGCCCAATCTTGCAAGCATACTTCCCTCCCCATCTCGCTCTTCCCCTCTCGCCACTTGGCATCGGTGTGTATCCCATCTCTTTGCTTTTGTCCCTCATTCTTTTTGTTACGAGGTTTTTTCCACACTCGAGGTTATTTTTCCAGACTTTTTGGGTCTTTCGATTTGTGGGTTTTAACCGCGCGAGGTTCAGCTCTTGGTATTAAAAATATATCGGTGTCACTCTTTTTTAAAGTATCGCGTTTCTCTGAATGGCATATGGTATTTTGATAGTAATTTTTAATGGTGTTACTTTGGTCTTATCATTAGATCGGTGTTTATTTGAAGTAAAATTACGATTATCTGCGTGCGATTTCACCAGTAGACAGTCTGTATAGACTCCGTCTACATTCGGGCAAATAGTGTGTGTGATTTGATTTTTGCATAAATTAAGTTATACAGTATTTAATAGATAATTTAAAGAATTTTCTCTTTAAATTTTCATCCTTCGGATGTTCCACATTTTCTTGTTATGCGTGGTAACAATGGTCCAAATTAACGCAGTTAATCGAGGTGTTACTGTATCTCTTTTCTTTTTTCGACCTTACTGTGCAGGTTTTGGAGTATTCTGGCGTTCATTGTCCATCTCTTACTCTCGAGGTCTGTTTGACTTCTTTTGCAGTCTGTGAAACAGTTATACGCAATATCAGTTTTACTGTGTTTATGTATGCGAAAACCCACTAGTTTTAGTCGCAGGATTATGGAAACAAAATACTTATTAAAAATTGAAAACTTTCAAATGAAATTTTTGCTAAGTATCTATGTGTTTCGATATTGGTTTAACAGGATCATGCTTACACCTGTTATTACATCGAGAGGGTGTTACGATTCATTTGGTAGAATGACAGAACGTTACGATGATTACTCATTTTGTTATACACCCCTGCTTTGGGGCGACGTTTAATGATGAGACGTATCCAATTCATGTCGTCACTTTCCTCCGTGATTGTATTGCGCCGAGGTTTTAACCCTATTATATTTCGGGCCTTCTTTCATATGGAGGGGAGTGGGAGCAGGAGAAATAGAGGGCGGTCGGGGTGGGCCCGGTAGATTAAAATCGATTGGTAGCTGCACCAGTGAGTCGTCTTCTAAAAAAAAAGAAAATGCCTCTTCCACCAGCTCTCTTGTTTTTTTTTCCTCGCTCGTTCATTTTTCCCTTAGCGAATGCTAACAGTGTAGCGACGTTATGCGTCTCGGTCGCATATGCATGTTTTCCTTTGGTTTTAATTGATTCGCTGTTTTGTCTTGTCTCTAGATTGGAGTTATAAGCGCGCGGAGTTGTCCCGTCTGACTTTGAAGTTTTACTCCTTTTCGAATTTTGTTTTTCTTCGAACCTTTCTCTTTGAAATGACAGATGGACGCGAACGATTGGTGTAAGCGATGTAGTTAATGTTTCGTTAATTTTCATTGCTCAGGAATGAGGTTTGCTTCTTTTTGACGGATTTTAATTTTTAATGAAAATACCCTTTCGGATTCGTCGTAGACTGTTTCTCTTCTCGCGTCACTAATTGTATTCATGTATTAACCGACCCGCTTAATTAATAATAAAAGAAGGTTGAAGTTAATAATTAATTAATTAATTAAAATTTTCCTAATTACATTGCAGGGATTTAATTCGAAATAATTAAGTGTCTACGAAATCTATTTAAGAATTCAACCAAAAGGCTAAAAGGAATATTTTATTCCTGAAGCTGCGATTGAAAAAATTTGGCACTTTATTTAAAAAAAGGTGCGTGTTATTCTGTTTATTGTTAACTAATTTTATTATTTGTACATATCCCGCAAAATAACATAGTTGCATGTTAATGGCTAAATGTTTGGGTGCGAAAATGTAATTGAATGACCATTCATGTATGGGATCTCCGTTAAACGAAGTGCGTTTTGATATCCGATCAAGTTCGTTTCATTGTACTCATTTTATCATCCATTGAAGTTATTGAATGAAAGTTAAAAACTCCAGCCAAAAAACAAGTAGTCAATACTTGTTTTTTGGCTGGAGTTTTTAACTTTCATTCAGTTTACGCCAAAAAGTTTTTTGAGCCATCTTTGAACATTGAAGTTATTGTTGATCTCAATCGGTGTTCCAGATATTCCGTTTCAAGGTGATGAAATCACCGTAGCACCAATTGTTTATAAAAGTAAAGTTTCCCATTTAAGTGGTTGTTTAATAATGGTTTTGTGGTGCGTTTTTTCCCTTACATGGAGAATATACCACGTTAAAAGTAATCCAAAGCAATCTAAGATATCTCATCGATCAACGAACTTAAAATAACGATTAATTAATTTTCCTCTGTCCATCCATCTTTTCCGTTAAAAATCCTTGATGGTGTTTAAATTTAGCGTTAAACTATTTTGGCTCGAATGGGAAGCATTATACCGAATAAAAACGAGGTTTTCTTTTAATATATAAAGATCTACTCTTGGTTTCGGAGATTCGCAAAAAATATCAGTAATTAATCGGCTACTTATTGAAATTGAAGCTCTTGCAGCGTTCAGTTTTTGCGCGGGTTACGCTGTTTTAGAGGAATTGAGTAATTGTAGATTGTAGAATTACTCGCGGGTTCACCGAATTCAACCACCATAATAAGAGGGAATATTATTGCTTGAATATGTGGTATTACTGAAACAGTTTAGAATTTACACCTAATTTACATAAAAATTGAACAGAAAACACGCCTTAAACTTTGGTGTGCTTTCAAAACAAAACATCAATTTTTTGACGACTGAAAACTTTTTGTGCAGAAACTATCTCCTTTTCTTTGTTTAGTGATAGTACGGTAGTTGATGTAATTCGATCGATTTCATGTTATCCTGTCGTTAATATTTACAGAATACTAAATAAATATGGAATTATTCTCCAAAACTGAATTTTCATCAAAGGGTTAAAGGAAATCGCAATCGGCTTCTTGCAGCGTTTACTATCGAAGTAAAATTTTTAGTGGGCGTAATAATATTCTAAGCGCTGTAATTACACACGATATTAATTTTACATCTATTTTTACCTATGGCACGTGTTCCACTTTTGGCAAGCGAGACGATTTTGGCTGTCACTCAATAGAAAACAGTTCTTTATTGACTGTCTCCTTAATATTTTTCCATTTTTGACACAATGCAAAAGACTATTTCTAGCGATATTGCAGTTATGTTGATGCAATGACTGATTTATAGTGACTTTTGGTCCGAAAACAAGATGCTTCCTACTGTAATTTCCTTTAATAAATTAATGATCTGGTGCAGCGACTTTTTTAGATGATAAATTGAACTTTATATTACCACTTTATAGTTATCTGTGCTTTAAGTGAGGGTAAATTATCAGATTTAAACCATAAATTATATCTTTTTGAATGTCTTTTTAATTGGTATGTTTGTTTGATAAGGCCAATTCTAGTAATTTTGGCACGCAGGCAAAAAAAGGTTTGCCATCCCTGTCCTACTCAGCGCTCGATCGGGCAGATAAACCAAATGTTTTTAAGCGCCGACGAAACGGGTCAATTCTGTGACTTGGCCGACATTCCAAGTAGGGAGACGGGAATCGAATCCGTGCTGTTGCGGCCAATGCGTGCGGTCAAACTCGCGTGCGGTACTGCGCGCACTCTTACTTTTGGCAGTCTTTCGGACCGCTTATAGGGCAGGCACAAAAGAGTTTCCTTTCCTCTTTATTCCTTCCGATTGAATGGATGCGTCGATTGAATCGCCTTAGCGGTTTCGCGACGGCTAGGGCTTTGGGGCGTGAGAACTCGGTCGGAAATTTGTATGGGACGAACTCCTACGGTTGCTGACATGGTTAGGAGATTGAATTTGGGTAAAAATGGAGGGAGAGAGATAGTAGCGTAGCTTATTTGTCAAGGTGCGACCGAGGGGGGATAATTTTATAAGCGTTGAGAGGCGGAGGTTAATTCCCTTCGTCTCAATTTTTTTTAGAATTAAAGGAAATGCGAGGTTTCGTCTCCTTTCGCAAATTAAATCTCAGGACAGTAGGTACGACATGCCATTAACTAAGAGCACAGAAAACTTTGTCCAATTTAACCAGAATAGCAGAATTTAAAAGAAATTAATAGTATTAAGCGTTACTTAGTGGAACGATTCCATAATTATAAACGAGAAAAAATAAGCAATATATTGTGTATGTAGATAAATACATTGTTTCCTTTTCCATGATTTATAAGAATTTATAGAGATGAATATACCAACGTATGAGCGATATTAATTGTCATTTCGAAACACGATTGCGTTCTTGGTTTTTTAGATCTTGACTCTTGTTTCCACGTTTGTAACATTCATTCAATAAGGAAATACCACCCTACAAGGACATCCCTCCACGACACGCGTAAAAGCAATCGAAAAATGCGTCGCATTTATTCTTTACTGTAATCTTCTATCGGCGATTCATCGCTGTTTACGGCAGCTTTGTTGGTGAAATGCGCATCTGATTTTCCTGATATTTTTTATGGATATTGAATATGTCTAGTGCCGATTTGTAACGTTCATGAGAACGCATTCACTTAATAATGCCCAAAACAGATTCCATTATAATTTTAGAAACACTGTTACAATCATATGATGAAAACTTGATATCCACGATGGAATTAAACGAATTCTTCGTTACCGATTCAAAGGAAAATTAATTTTCTCGAGGTTGAAATTTTGATACTATGTAAATATTCTTTTTTATTCACTTTACCATTTTACGTCGAATCGGGCGGGAGTGTTTCAAGCTTTCGGCGAGTTATTTCCATCATGAATTTTTAAATTAATCATTACTTGGAAAGTTTTCATCCGTTGGTGGAGTGGATTGGGAGAAAAATAATTAATTCAGCATCCTTAATTGTACCTTTGAGAGGAAAAGGATAAGTTTGAATTATGTTTCAATAGTAAAAGTATAACGAACGCTCAAGTTAACTATTAATCCTTTCTATCGTCTTAGGTTCCACTTTGGAATAATTTCACGATATTATTTAGAACGAAAGCTAAAATGGAAGGCATTCACCAACTAATACGTTTTACGTTCGGTTTAAAGGTGTATTTAGATACCTTTTCCAATTTTAGCTTGTTAAGAAATCCTTTTTTATGAACAGTAGGTATTATGGTTTTAGAAACTCGGATATTATTTATATGGAAGTAATCTTGAAAAACTTTAATTACAGTTTTTAAATTATATCGAACTAGTAAAATTACCCTGCATAGAATTACAGGATTTTGTATGCGAGATATTATGCGAATAGGATTCGATATTAATTTATTCTGAAAAGTACCGCATCACCTAAACGCATGTGAAAAGTGTACGATTCCTAACCACTTGTAAAGAATTCTGCAGAAGTGTTAATAAGCCAAGTGTTGACACAAAAGGGTTTGAGGTGGGCCGCGAAAAATTTGCAAAAATTTAAGATCGGCGAGCAATATTAAAAAACTGTCGCAAAAGTATAACGAAAACTTAATATTTTGTTAAAAGCAAGCATAATGAATAAGTAATGAAAATTTTAGTAGATTGCTTTCTTTTTTTATTAACCGCCTACTTTCAGTAAGTTATATAGAATTTTCTCCTGCCTAAATGCACGCTTGCTGATATGTAGGTAGGTCGCGGTAAATTTATTGTAGTTTAGGTGGGCCGCGGATGATTTCCTGTAGCTTAAGTGGACCGTATTGTCAAAAAGGTTGAGATATGCTGAAATAAAGACATACGCAATGGCAGGTTTATGCTCTATATCTTAGAGTACGTTGTTGGTGAAGATAACTACCGCATCTATTTAGTAATTGATTTCGATTTATCATTTTTAGCGCGTTTTATTTTATAAACGCGCTTATGTTTTCGCTCCGTTACTCCGTCTGTCCGCCTGTTCAATCGTTTAAATCATAATAGCAAATATAGGGTAAGAGATATAACGCTGAAATTCACAGGATATATGTAATCTACGATGCCATTTATTAGGCTGCCAAAAGTTTTATTTGGAAAATCGGTGGGCGGCAGGGGGTGCATTCAGAATTTTCAAATTTAGATTCTGAGCAAATGGTTATAATTGAAAAGTTGAAAATTTCTCATTAACTACTGAATAAATTACCTTAGGCCAGTGGTTTCCAAACTCTGGGGAGCGGCCCCTTTGGGGGGCGTGACGGGTAGGTCGGGGAAGCGCAAAGTATTCCTAATATATTTACTATCCATTTAAACATCCTAATCCTGACACCTACAATATGCAGCAGCCGAATTCTAGCCCTTAATTGGCTAGGACGTATCGTTTGCGTTCATGTTTTTCCTTAAGATAGTTTTATTAACGGTAATTGTATGTCCAGTTGGTATTGTTTATGAACATGGTATAGAGTGGGGCGCGAAGATAGTTTTCTTAGGAGAGGGGGGTGGGGCGGCTTTGTAATGTTTGGACACCGCTGCCTTATGCCATGTAATTATATAATTAAATTTATAAAGAATTTTTAATTTACAATTCTAAATAAAACTCAACAAATGAAACGCGCTTTCTCATATTTCGTCAGCAAATGAAGCTCTAATTTCACTTATTTGTGGGCACATCTGTTCACAATAATATTAAAACGCGTCTACCCAAGAGCCCATTCCGAAAGTCACCTCAGATGCGGCCGTGTATGCTGCGTGCTGTCACACTCGCATAAGTCACACGGGTTGTGACGTGGAAAGGTGTCCTCCGTCTTCTCTTTGTACTCATGAAGAAGTTTGCGAAGGGTTCCACGGGGTCAGATACCCTTTCCTAATGTCGGAGTGCTTTCCCAGTCGGAAGGGTTCTTCTTCTCTCTGTGGGTTAATGGAGATGGAAAGGGTAACATGATAAAATTCCTCCGTGGGAAAAATCCTCTTGCAACTTCCAACCGAGCTCTATACGGACCGTATACGAGAACACTCCCTTGTAATTAAATTTACATTTCAAAGCTAATGTTCGCTTCTATGGAATGCTGTTGGCGTAGCGTAACGGTAAGGACCGCATTAGCCAAAATCATATAAAACTTTAATATGCTACGAATTGATTTATTAAATACGAAAATGCCGTGAAATGACCAAATTTAGAAATCTCTTGTGGTTGAGATATAATTACTTCTCTCCGAATGATGAAGTCTCTGAAATATTATGTATATAATATTATATATATATATATATATATATATATATATATATATATATATAATCCGTTTGCTCATCTGCTCTCTCCTCTAAAACATGTTGTCCTGTTCGTTTTGTTGTTCGAGCCTGTCAGCGAAAGATTACCTCCCGCATTATTATGGCTTATTACGCGGATTTTCTCTGAGCATTTCGGAGATAGTTTTTATTTCGCTTCTATCGCAGAGGCACGAAAGAGGGACTCCCGGGGCGTAAGAAGTTCTTGCGGTGGAATTGGACGACCTCAGACTTAAAATAAAAGGAGGGAAGGAGCCCTTCTTTAGGATTAGGTCCTACATGTTGTTATCTTTTTGGATTGTTTTTTGTTTTTCGGACGGCCGGGGGATGAGGGTATAAGGGAGAGGAAGAATTTGGTGAGAAAGTGAGAGAATGAGAGAACGCAGTCCATGTATCGTGGAGAGAAGGTTTCGGTGGGGGGCAGGGGGAGGGTCGGCGGGTAGGGGCGGGAGTAGTGGGCGCAGAGAAAAGGTCAAAGCGTGTCTCCTGTTGGGACAGTTTCGAGTGAAATAGAGAAAGTAAAGGAGAGTTGGGATTGGGTAGGGAAGAAATGGAGAGTTAATGCGTAGATAATGGGGGAAAGGGTTGTTTCCGTAGGGCACGGGGCTTATTAAGATGGCGACTTAATGTTCTCATTTGCGAAGTATAAATAGTATACACTGTGGTCGTAGAAAAGTCCAACTTCGATACTTTTATGAATTCGAATAATCCTGTGGCCTTCAATTTCGTATTTTATTGAGTTATTTCTCGAAGTAACGTGGTTTGCCTACAACGCAGGAGTTTTTTTGTCTCCTCACCCACCCAGAGACGTAAATAGCATCATAATTCTGGATGGTCCAGCATGAACTGCGATGAGGCCATGACAGTCAAAATATTTGAAGGGGCACACCAAAATAAAAAATAAAATAAAATAAAAATATGAATACGAAAACAAATGTTTTAACTAATTTTTACTGCACTCTACACACGAGTGAAAGTTATTTCTATTAAGAACAAAAACAAAATAATTGATTAATTCAAGGGAAGACCGAGGAATTAAAAAGGGGGGCTAGGCCCTTCCCTAGTTACGTCCCAGCTCCCACGCCTAAATTATAATGAGGCCCTTATATATTTTACCCTCCAAATTCCGCAATTTTGAAGGCCCAGCGGGGAAGAAAAGTGATGTGAATCCTCGCACCATTGGCGTTGCTTAGGGCCTCAGAATGTCTTAGTCCGATCCTGCACTATCCATACGCACGTTTTAGGTGCCCCTGAGCTCGAAAAGGTTTTCTTTTTGCTGTTCCATCTGTCTGTAGTCTGTCGTGTCTTTGCGCAGATCTAGTGGCTTAACTCTTCGACAGAATCCGATTAAATCTAGAGTTGTCGAAACGATCCATATCGGGCGACTACGGAGGATAGTTGGTCATTGTCGATTTTCGCAAGATGTCGATTTACTCGGCAATGACTGCATTCATTTTGATTGAAATTAGTTCAGCTGTAGAGATTTATGTCTTAAACACTTATCCATAAGCTACGTCTCAAGATATGACTGCATACCGTCCAGCGACATCTACGTAAATAATGAGCTGTTTGTAAATCCGTTTTTGATTCCCTCGCTCTCAACTATATGCACCGCCGGCTGCATAAGATCCATAGGCGAGTTTCTTCTATCGCGGTGCTATAGCTACGTTTGTTAGGGTAGAATGAGAGAGAGGGAAAGAGAGAGAGAGAGAGAGACGAGAATGAATGGGAGGAAGAGAGCGAGAGGGATAGAGAATGGGAATTGTTTAAATTTTAATTGAATACCTCATTCATGCATCCCCATGGTTTTTGACAGACTGTTACACCAGTTACAACATGAAGTTTACGCCCAGCTACCGCCAAGGTTTACATTAAATAATATGACGTTTCGTAACTGTATAGACCGGAAACGTACGGTTGTGAGAACCTTTGAGCAATGCATGTTGTATGGTGCGTTTGGTCGTCTTCCTTACAAGAAGTCCCATTGCACTAGTTACGTCCTTCTACCGAAATTGTGCACATAAAATGCACATTACTGCCAGGGTCAATTCAACGATATTTAGTGTTTAGGATTTTTATCGAAGGAAAAGACGAAAATGACACGCTTGGATTAGATCGCTCAATCGGAGCCGCCACTTCACCGGATACAAGCAACTAGCGTATTTTTAAACGCAGGGGTTGGCAACCGTTACGTCATGGCGTGCCGCATCGAAAGTGTTGTCCATGCAGGCAGGAAAAGAGTTAACGCAGGAGGCGGTGTGAAAATCGTCTACAAATTTTATAGCGTTAAACTATCACAATTGTGGTTTTTTTAGGCAAAATTTTAATTGGTAAGTAGGAATTTTATGTATTGTTTTTTTCAACATAGCTTCGCGAGCCGTATAAAACACTCGCGTGCCCAGGTATTAACGCGTAAAAAAATAGTGGCGTGCAACTTTCGGCCCATGAAAGCATTTTATGGGGCCGTTGATTTCAATTACAGTTGTTGCCATTAAATATTGCCTGGTGAAGTTTTAACGCTAAGGATTAGTAAAGGCTTTATTAGTGCTTTTCGTCATTGCTGAAAAGCACTATTAATCTTCGTGATGTCCGTCCGTCCGTACGCATATATCAGGGAAGAATTGGCTGAACCGATTTCAACCAAATTTGGTACATAGAATATCCGCATAAATTAATGGCCAAGATGGTATATGCTAATAAATCGTATTTATTTGAATATTGCGTAAATACCGGCGTTTTTGCTGTCTTTATCACTCCTTGCGAGAGTGCTGCCATCGCAACGACTATTGTTGGACTCGAATTCGGTTTAGTCTACTACACACACACATTATCGAATGTATTTGTAATAGTTTATAACTTTAAATTATTAAATTTTTGAACCCAAAGAGTAACTCAACCGAGATGATTTTACAGTCATTAAAGCCAATATAAGTATTATATAAATGATTAAATGGAAAGTCGGCATCATTAGTTCAAGTTGGATCATCTTGTTTAAAATCAATTATGATCTCTTGCTTAAGTTCCGATGTAAATTTTCAACCGGCCCACCGAGGCACTTGCGACTTGTAATACGGTCCACAAAAGCACTCACATCTACGAATATGGCCTGCAACGTATAAATGTTGCACGCCAAGAAAATCTTTAAATATAATTACTCAACGTCTGTCCGTCTGGGCGTCTTCCCTTTTCTCTCTAAAACAGTTTGTCATAGAGATATACTGTGAAGGCCATTTTGTTTCTGCCGACTAGGAGACCCCGGGAAAACTTTTCGTTTACGGAAGTGTCCCGGATTCGACTCAGGGAGACGATTTTATTTTTCCATATGTTTACACTGGAGTTTCGATCTTTCAATGTGCAAGGTTTATTTCTTTCATTCGTTAAAATATCGACCGAATTTCTCCGTTTTTTCTTTATTCAACGGCTAAAACTATAAAATATCTTATTCCTGCCATGTTTTGATTTGGCACGGAATAATTTATTAAAAACACGCATTTGTTTTCGAAATTTTTTGACTTTTTCGTACTCTTTCTGGATGTTGCATTGTTGCCTCCGATTGAATTAGCGTCTATTAAGCCTTCAAATAGACGAAAGAATTGCGTTATTTGCTTCGCGCTTTTTATGAAGCATCGAAATTATAGTTGTATCAATGTCAAACTTAACGTTGCAACGTTAATAATTGAAGATTATTATTATTATTCAGTAAACTGCGTGTGGGATGTGGGCATTTTTGACGATGATGATTGTAAACGTGCAGATTTCTGACTGACTTCGCAAAATGTTTTGCGGGTACCACTAATATATTTGTATTTTCCTAACCCCGAGACGAAATAAATCGAAGACGCGCGTTTGACGCAACTTGTCTCGTTCTCAAACTCCTCGAGGGAAGTCAGCGTTGATTGCGACCATCGCCGGATATGAGGGGACTCCTCCGTCAGAACGGAGCGCCGTTCTGTCGGCGGAATGCTCGAATGAATAAATCTGCGTGGAGAGACCGTCCGTGTGTGAACGTTCGTTCCTCGTGCCGAGCCTCCGATAGAAATTTCCAGAAGTGTGGCGTCGGCCTAAATTGTGTAGCGCTTCTAGCATATTGCGCCTAAACTGTTTCGATGTTGCTGGAATGGAATTGTTTTAAATTTCTTAGTCTGGAATACAGCATACACTGAATCGCGCTAGGGGAAAGGCATAATAATTCGGCCTAACTTAAAGTTTAGTTATGCTAACGGTTGCATATATACGTGCGAACTTTATGAAATTTACAGTTTGGATATACCATTCTTTCTATCGCCATACAAAAGCTTAACAGCAAAGAGTTTCTGTAGTGCCTTATGTGTTAATGCCATGAAATTAATGTAATTTATTTTTTAATTAAAAGTTAGCATCATTTACGTGTACATTGTATTAAAAATGGGATTAAACGTTTTATTGCTCGAGTATTTGTAAGGTGCCTCATACGCTATAAACCTTTGCACAGATGTGTATATCTACTTCCTACAATAGAAAATTCAACGAAGCACGATCGATTTGTGGTCTGACTATTTATTACTGCAATCTATTTAAGTGTCATCTGGAACATAGCATAAACCGAAACGTATTACAGGAAAAACAAACAATTTAGCAGTATTAACGGGAGCATACACGCTTTGGCACGCTTTATAAAATTGAATGTTTGAATTTATCGTTCCTTCTATCACCATGCAAAAGCGTTACGGTGAAGAGGTTATGTAATACCTTGTGTGTTAATGTCAACATAATTACACTTATTAAAATTTAGCATTATTTGCATATAGAACATTGTCAAAATGGGCTTACATGCTTAGCTTTTGCAAAGATCTGTAGTTTGTCATCTCCTAGGGTCATGCTTTTTGCTAGCGGTTTGCAAAATATTTATATACGTCATAAAATTGCAGATTTTAATGAGTTTATATTATTGCATCTGTAGCATTTGTATTTTAATATGTTTTGGCTTACGTAAATGTTGGCTTTTTAGGTACCGCGAAAGTTTGGTTTCCTACGTTTATTCGTGCGAAAATAATCTCTTTTCGATATGACATTTATCATTGCGACTTAAACAAAATAAACGATCGGTCCTTGACAAAGGATTATTCCGCTCTCAGCGCAAAAGAGTCAATGGTTCGGAATTTATCGATCGTCAGTATGACGTCGTAAATTGCGTATCTTTTTTACATAAAAATCGAAGAGTCGTTGTTTCATTTTGCGTCTTTCGTTTTCATCATTTCGCCATTTAAATGGTAGTTTTACTCTCGTCTACGGTGTTGTATGAGTCTTAAAAAATTTTTCTTGATTTTTGGGGAAGTATTTGGTAGCATGAGAACAGATTGTATAAGAAAAAGAAGTTTACTGAGCAGAGCGGGTATCACGGAGATGGGCTAAAGAATGGAACAGTGTAAATTTTAATGAGAAACATGTTTCTGTATTCACCAAAAGGTTGGACTTTATAAATGTGGTAGGATCCGTGTGGCCTGAAAAAGAACGAAGAATATGAGATGGGGTAGATGGTGTAAACAAGAGTTGAATGCCCTTTACTGTAGCTACAGAAGGAATGGACGAGAGAGCTTTATCGAGTAGGAAGGATAGTGCTGTTAAGTTTTCTTGTAGCTGAATATATACCCCTTGTTACATGAACTGCCGTCTCTTTGCATGCAAAACGTATGATTTTGGGGGGCGTTGATCTATTAATATACCGTAGTTGGAAGTCTCCTACACAAAGATATTCGTTCGCGTCACAACACAATTTTTTTGAGCCATTGTTTCGGTGGCTACGTTATAGTTCAAGAAGTATAGGGAAGAGAGAAATACAAATTGTTTTAGCAACATAGGAAGGTTAAGATTGCAAGTTTAATTTTTAGATGAATTTGTGTATAGCTGTGGCGACCAAACGTGTCGGCTCGAGGGCCACATAAACCATTTTTGCACTCACCGCGGGCCACATAGTGCAACTCCGCCCTCTTCACTGACCAGACCCAGTCGAATATAGAATCGAAGAATAAATTAAGGAAACTAAGGCTGTTTTAAATTTATTTAAAATAAAATTTGTTATAAATTTATTTATCTACAGTGGGAATAGAGGAGCGATGCCAAAATATTTTCTATTTTCATTTTATGTTAAATTGTATCCTTAAATTGTTAAACTCATAGCTGACCGGATGAAGACGCTCTGCTGGCGGATCTTTTCTGCGGTCCATGGTATAAGAGCCACCCAGGTATACATACGCGGGCCGCATGGAGAAAGTATAATGTATAGTTGAGGAGCGAGAATGCTAGGAGGATGGAGGTGTAGAAAGTACATGGTTGTAGGCGTTTAAATACAATTACAAAACCGACGTTCTCTGATTGATGGAAACTTTAGACGTTTTTAACGCGAACAAACGATCGTTTCCT
Organism: Tanypteryx hageni; assembly: GCA_028673005.1. Classification (NCBI taxonomy): domain Eukaryota; kingdom Metazoa; phylum Arthropoda; class Insecta; order Odonata; family Petaluridae; genus Tanypteryx; species Tanypteryx hageni. The sequence continues at coordinate 27,307,676 of CM054114.1, forward strand.
CCGCGCACATCGGTCCGAACTAAGCGGACTTCCGGAATTCTATTTCTTCCATTAGGACCGAAGGGTTAGCCTAGGGCAGTGGTGCCCAACCTACGGCCCGCGAAAGGTTTTTGCGTGGCCCACGAATGTATGACGAAAAAGCTATCCGAAAAATTTAACACAAATTAATACATTCTAATGAAAATTTTGATAATAAAACTCTTAATACTGAAATTTTAACCATAAAAACCTTATTTAGACTTGATTTTTATTTATTTGGCTTCTTGGAACGTATAGATAACTTACGATTTAATCTCTCATCCTGCCCACCGGAGAATTGGCAACTTCCAATGCGGCCCGCCGAAGGATTTGCAAACACTAATGCCAGTAAAAAAAGGTCGGGCACCACTGGCCCTAGAAGATTGTTTCGCCTTAATCACATCGAAATGGGAGAAATGGCGTGATTGGAACGTGATTGTTTTCTTCTCTCTCGTTTCCAAATACGTTGCGACGCACTCCCGCAGTTTTTCTGTTTCCTTTTTTTAAACCCATTTTGTTGTCTCCGGGGGGACTAGACGATGGGATTAATTGTGGCGGCGCTTCGAGTATCTCGCTCCCATACGTAATAAAGGGTTTTCCCGCCTCTCGTTTTCCGATCCCACTCGTGCGTCGGAACGATGTCGGAAAGAGGATGAAAAATAGCGCGGAAAGAATGGTTTTCGTCGTTAACGTCTGTGGGTGCCATTTGAGGGGGGAGGGGGTGGTGGTTGTGTCGGGGGGAGTGGCGTCACGTCTCTTTTTGGAGCGGAGAGAGCTCTCCCTGTTGAGCTGCATCTTTCTTTGTTTCTCTCCCACTTTTTTCTCTCTCTCTCTCTCTCGTCGCCAAGACTTTCTGCGCATGCGCCATGGACTCCAAATGGTCCAGGACAAGAGAGTGCTATTGTTGCAGCTGCGTCTGGATTTCGGTGGCCAGGCAGGCGAATTCGCGCTGGGTAGCTTTTAGGCTGGGAGTATGGATTTTGTCGCTTCGAGCCTCGGTTGCGGAAATCTTCGCCCTCTGGCGAATTCGATGCGAAAACGGGTTGAGCCGGTTGGTTGTGGAGTCGTTGGAAAAACATTCTGGTCGCGTAATAGATATCTGTTTCAGGTACAGGTAACCTATTTGAGGTTTTTATCCTCGGTGTGATGTCAATTCAATGAGGATGAGAACTCAACCATCAGTTTTAATTCGTGTTTTTATTAGGTTATCATGCCTGCATTCGTTCGCCTCTCTGTTTACCTAATAAAAACTGAGGCGTTATAGATCAAGAATGTAGCAAAATTGAGTTAAAAATTATATCGGAATTAAAAAAATAAGCGCATGTCAGGTATCCCATATGCCCACAAAAAGATTACGAAAAGTTGTTGACGTTGGGTGTTGGTGATAATTGATTATATTTTCAATTTAAATTTGTTTGTAACTTACTTCTTTCTCGAGCTGGTTTTTAGCTACGAGACGAGTTCGATAATTATCGATTGAAGTAATCGTAGCGAATGTTTCTATCGAAAAGTCAGTTTATTCCAGTTAGGATAGTATTTGCTTTGTTTTTGTCGAGGGAGATCCCTGCCCGGATTCCGAACCATTAATTCACCCACGTCAACCCTTTTTTGCGCCGAAATTAGTTTTCGGTTACCTTGTAGCCGTGTTTTTAGAAAATCTCTTCCCTTTTGAGCCGTTTGAATGTAGATTTATTGGAAAAGCCTTCTTGTCGCATAATAGATACATCTGCTTCGCCTAAAGAAGCCCTAATCGAGGTCTATATATTCGGTTACTGACCGCTTTGTGATGTCAGTGCAATGAGAATAAGAACTTAGTCGTATGTTTGTCTGAATTCCTTTTCTCTACCTGTTCACGGATCGGTATATATAACTAAAAAATAGAAAGCATTGTAATTTCGATAAAATATATACAGAACACTATGTGCATTAAATTGAAGCAAAAATGATCGAATTTAACATATATGTACATAACTGGTTTTTTACTGAGATTTTTGCGATGTTCATTGTTAAAGGATCACCTAATGCTGTTAAATTAAAAATATTACGTCGTTCATAAGAAGACGTTTTTATGATTTGTTTTAACGAGGTAGTTGTTGTAAGAAATAATTACGTATAAACGTTTTTTTACAGTACCATTCGCGAGTTATATGACATAGTAATCGTTTATTTTTACATTTCTCATGGAAAGTCTTCATTCTTCCTTCGATTTCCTTTCCAACCATCTTGATCTCTTTCATTTTTCCCGGCTGGGATCATTTTGCTCATAAAGAAAGAGGTACAGGTCGAGAATCTTCCATCCCCCACCCCCAGAGCTTCTATCGACAGCAAAAAACGATTATTTTTATACTGAGCTCGTATCTGGAGCCTTTTTTTGGTGAAAAATGTGGCGTCTAAAAGACTTGAGGGTTTCATTTATCAAACGTTTTAAGTGTCATATTTCTATCTGAAATATTTGTGTGTGTATATATATATATATATATATATATATATATATATATATATATATATACACACACACACACACAAATATTTAAGATAGAAATACATTTAAAACGTTTGATAGATGGTCGAATGGAAAGTGTCGTATTGAGTGCATTAGTGTAATTGCTGTGCTTTTTTCATTACAGTGCGAAAAAGTTTTTTTATCAAATATAGGAATTATTCATTTCGAAAGTTTTTCTCGTGTAACAGATTTCGTCGCATTCCAGTCACTGCGTGGCATTTGTACTTTTATCGATGGGATGGTGTCCCTTTGTCCCTCGATTTGATTTTGTGGCGAGGCGTAAATTCGCTGCATTTGGACAGTTTCTGTCAGTGACGGTCTTCCATTTACACCAATTCTCTCGATTCAGCGCTCGATTTCACTCGGCCTCGACATTTTTACGATGGCGACGCGATTTTTCCTAGGGCCTCGTTTCTGTGTGTTTTGTGCACAAATCAATAATATTTTGCGAGCGTGATTTGGCTCCAAGGACTTAGATTCGAATTTTCGTGGAACCTGAGGTATTTGATTATCTATAGTGGCGATCTTTTATGTTGATCAAATAATAGTCCTATTCAAATAATATAAACTTTTATAACATTTTTAATTCTCATAACTGAACGCAGCAAGTGGCAGCATAGCAAGAGGCAACGTAGTAAGTTTGTAGCGTGGTTATCGCAGATCCCACAAATGTCTGTAATTTTTAGTTCTGTTGCGATTGATTAGAGCCATTACTTACGATTTGGGAAAAGTCGATCGTGCTTTATTTATTTTGCAATGTATATTTTAAAATGTCTGCTTTACTTTCCTTTCCTTCCGTAAAAAGATGATGGTACCTTTTTTAAAGGAGCGCAACGATTTGAAAGTTCAAGCGGCAGTCCAAATATCGAACGTCATTTACAACGAAAATTATCGCGATATTTTGGTTCGCATACTTTATCTTACGTTTGTTCATGTCTTATGGCATTTTAAGTAATTTGCGGGAACTGTTTTCGCATTAAAATTCCGTCTATTTTTTTCTCTATCTGCCTTGTTTAAACCCTTTCTCTTCCGTATCTTTAATTCATCTTTCGTTTCATCCATCAGATTAGCATAAATTACTCTGCATCCGTTCCGTAAGTAATTATTCTCCTTTCCTTTCGACTAAATCGCTAATGTATTTTTCTCTCATTAGTTTAGGATAAATATCTATAATTTATTCCCTCTCGCCCCTTTCAAATTAATAAATTTTCTGCTGCGTCTTTTATTTGGGTTAGGGTTCTCATTGTATCTTCTTCCCTGCATCGTAGCAAAATCCTTCGCCGTAGTCTGCGATAAAATATTCCTCCGACGAGAGGAAAAAAACAATCATTTTCGCGATCGATTTCGAGGGAAAAAAAGAGTCATCCATTTCGAGTAATTGGAAGTTCGCGGTGGATTATATTTTCGGAATATCGTGGCCAGCGATTGAATTGTCATGGCTCCCGTGTCTCTATGGTTACGGCGGAGCAGGTGAGGGCCTTTCTCTCTCTGGGGACGGGCGCACAATGCTGAGCGTATCGGAACGCTCTAGGTTGGAGAAAAGGAGATCACGTCGCCACAACAGGATTCGATCGGATCCTGTGCGTTTTGCGTCGGAATCCGTTTTTGTTAGAATTTATCCGATCAAATGCAGAATGGCAAGTCTTTCGATTCATCCTGGAGGACTTCCGATTTTCGTAACCCTTTATCGGTATTTAGGGAAACTCATCGAAATCGGGTTATTCCTCGTTTTATTTTAGCTGTGATTCCTTCGCCTCGAGCGAATTTTTGGGATTCCATCCGTAAAGGAATGTTGATACCGATTCGTACTGCATATTAGTAGGAAATATTGAGTATAACTCTTTATATTATTACTAACGTTGTCAAAATTGCATTAGATTAAGGATAATTTAGCACTGGACGTTAGTACAAGTGATTAGAAAGAGGAATGTCATCTGGATCGGATATTTCCTGATTAATGCTGAAGGAAACTGGAGGGCTTAAGAGGAAGGAAAAGGTTTCAGTTGATAGACGACTTGAAAGGAAAAGAGAGTTACCTAGAATTGAAGAAAATCTCGGAGTTTAGGAGATTGTGGAGAACCAGGTTTAACATATAATCAAAGACCTGTCTGCGGGCAGAATACTAATGGAGAGTGATGATGTTTAAAGACTTGAAGAGAAACACGAATTGATTCGGTGATACGGCGTGGAATTTTTTCTTGAAAAAAACGTTAATCCTGCCTTTATGTCGATTTTATTTTGCACTTTTCATTACGAAAGTTGACTTATTTGAAATCCTGTTTAAAAACATCTTACGTCCTGTGTTACCTGTAAATTTAGTGCCTCAATACACGGATGACAACTGTTATTTATGAAGTAGTCCCGCAAATTTGATACCATACGAAACAATCGCGTGTTTCATATAGGCTGGGATTGTTCTCATACCACCTATACGCGTAAAATCTGGCGAGAGCTCATTTCAGGAACGCGTCCAATTAAATTTCATAAGTATGTTGCATTTACTTAACAACGTATAAGGTAACCGGTTTTGGGGAATCTCGCGTTAGACATTGCATCACTCAATATAGCAGGGGGGCTAACTTATTGCCCTCGGAGCCTCGTACGATAATATTCAGAACTTCAAGAGCCGCATCACACATTCTGTGCTCATAAATTTACGAGCAGCAATACATAATCTATATTCGAAGCAATTCAGATTTAATTCATGTCCCTTAGGCTTCCCCAACACCTCTCAAGTTATTCTAGGTCATTGTGTTTTGCAGTGAAAACCGTTACACGACACTGAATGGAAATTTGAAAGAGCCGCATACTAAGATAAAAGATCCGCGGTTTGGCCACCCCTACTATATATCTATTTACTTAGCAGTGATTCTGTTATATTTTTGAAAAGGTATAGGGTGTTTTTTCAGAAGGTATGTAATTGCTAAATATATGTCCGCTCGAATGCATACCGTCTGTTTTTTAAATTATGGCTTTTGCAGATGTAGCGAGAGATTTTTATGCCCGCGGGAAACGTTTTCTTAATCTCAATCTGCTATTATGCCCCGCCGTTATCGTTCTCCTTAACCTAACGTGCGTTCGGGTTTCGTTTGTCATTTTGTGATTTACTCGGTTCTGAAGGTCGGAGTCGGTGATATTAAAAAAAAAACTTCTTGGCAAATAGGAGGGGAGAAACGAGGCGTTCTAAAGTAAACCGGACCGCCGGTTGTCTAGGCGTTATCCGTGGGAGGAGCCATGGAAATCGGTGGCGACCTCGTCAGATAGATGATACTTTGAGCTAGCGTGATGCGGCGCAATCGGCGAAAAACTGGCAACTGTGTATTCGCTGATGCCACTGCGCAAAGAGCTACAGAGTCCGAGAGGCTGGGAAGCTTTCTGTATTTAAATGCGTGTGATCATATTATTTAAAAAAAAAGCAGTTCTTATTTCGTCCATCTGAAACGGAAATGTTGTTTCCCGTTGTTCTTTTTTACATAACTCCGTGTGCTCCATATTTGAAAGAAAGATAGGTAACTAAATCGTCGTGTATTTTTTTAATGCGTCGCTGTTTGGCGTCGTTATGGAATCGTGCGGAATTAATTGTTAGTTACCAGTACATTTTCTTCTGGGTGGAATGGCGAATGAATGATCCCCAACTCATGACCTTGGCAAAAATTACTCGATTATGGCGATTGCGTTTCGTATTTCGAATGATCGATAGACTCGGTACAGCGTCGAAATTCGGTGCCAGGAGATAAGAACATGACCTAGCTTTCTGAAATAAATTTATTTTCCAAATACCAGAGAGATTCGTTTCATGCTGGTGCGTGGGATGGTAGTGGAGTTTTAATGCCGAATTTGCGGGTAAATGACTAGATGCGAGCTTTGCCATTCCAGAAAAGAAAATGTCGTAAATGTCACTTTAATTTTATTTCCTTCTAAATATCGGTCCATAGCTATTGATGTAAGCGTTTTCTGTTTCCTTTTTAAACTCTAGTCCTTGCTGGAAATACTGCGAGTTATTTTTAAAAATTGTAATTTTAACGATTGCGATATATAAGCCCACGAGATTTATATAAGAAACATACTTTTATTTAATGAAGATACGTCTTACTCTCTTCATACTTAGAAATATAGTCCTTTAAACTGATCCATTTCTGTTGAGTAAATTGTTAATGTTACGGTATAACAATATCATCGTACCTTTTTTATTCGATTCTAATTTTGCTAAACAGACGCAGCATTTTTGAAACAATTCAGGACAGGAACATGGCGGATATTTGAGAATTTATTTTATATTGAATAAGACTTGAATAATTCGATTTCGACTTTTCTCTGCGCTGGCTTCGAACGTAAAATCGTGCTCTCATTGTATCTCATCTTAAAATCATAAGTTTTAAAAGCATTTAATAATTTAAGTGGAAGAAAGGAAAGTTTTTTCCCAAGATTCCTCCTATTTATCAAAGATTATATAAAGTACGTGTGGATCGGATAGATTAAAAATCTCATCGAAAGAGGGAAAATCCAATTCGACTGTTTCAAATTCCCCTTCCCCCCCCCCTTCGATACCCACTCCTTGGACATTCCCTACGCACGTCCGTCGTCGATACATTCGTTCCGCATGCGAGTTGGTTACTCCGTTGACCGTGCTGCTGAAATCGCGATCCTTTTTGGTGATTAATTTCCCACTTTCACTTCCCCGGCCGATCGAGTGGCGCTTCTCGGTTTTTCTTTTTCGGGTGAGGGCAGGGGAGTCGGGGAGGGAGGCCTATGCGAGAGAACGTCTCTCGGGGTTAGGCGAGGAGCGTGTGTCGGGCGGTCCCCAGAATAAAGCGATAAAGTGCTCTGCCGGAAAATTGCCGCGAAGGACCTTTCGGCTAAGCGGACCCGATCTTTTACTTCCTAGAGGGAATTATTATTCGGCGAATTTCGCACGTCGTCGGAAGATATATCTTATTTCCATTTGGGCGTCATAACCTTTATTTACGGTAAAAACGCCGTTCTAGATTCATCTGCCGTACTGTCGCACTGGTTAGCGTAAACTGCAAGGTCTTAAAAAGTTGGAGGATGCACGTATACTAGTAAGTTACGAACATTTTTTAATGTGTTATTATTTGCGCATAAATTCTCACGAAGTATCATGTTACCAAACACTCGTTTTAATGTCTCTTTTGATGTCACGTCTACTTTTCGCTGATTGTTGACCTGTTTTCCCCCCAATATATGAAGTTATTTGAATGTACGATGTTCTTTAATAACTCCTATAAAAATAAATTAGTCGAGCTAAGGTCTGAAAGTATTGGTGGCCACAATCCTTTTGAAATCAGCTTCCCCTGAAACGCAAACTCGAGAATAAGCTAAAGAGGTGCAGGAATAAACACGCATTCTTATATGGTTTGTGCTTCATTTTGAACACCCTATGATATAAAACAGCATAGATCTAATTCGTTCATTTAGTTACCGTTTCACTGGTCGATTCATCTAAATTTTAAAGCGCTTCCAAACATCTGGAATTTGCCGTGCCAAGGAATAAAAACACCCGGTGAAAGCTTGAAATTCCAATAATTCTCACTTAGTTGTCAGTATAGAACATCAATATGTTTCTTTTTTAAAATTAAAATAAATGCATCCCTGAACCTCCATAGGTTTACAGCTAAAATATTAAAGTTTTACTCAGTTTCCGTGATAAACAAATGCGTTCGTAAGAGGACTCGAGTCGGATTAGAGTATGGAAAAGCACAAGTTCAGATTTTTTTACGATGAGAGAGTTTTAAAATCTTTGTGCACCTCGTGTATCGTTGGTACTTGTGAGTTTGGCTAACAATAGCTCTTTCAAGGTATCATTCGATGAATGGACAACATTTAATTGTTTTAATGTACTAGAATTATGTGAATATTTCAGATAATATGTGAGAGAACAAGGGCGATTTTCCATATCCACATGTACTCGCAACGGGAATAATAAGGTAGTGCGAGAATCTCGCATTGTAAATGTATATAGAGATCGATTTAAATTGTTAATATTTGAATTAATTTGGTTTGAATTAATTTATACGGGAGCTAGATCTAAAAGTTCTCAATTATCTAGCCATATTTCACGGTTTTCTATACACTTGCACTTCATAAGGTAGTTCAAAATATTTTTTATTGTAACTGATTTCTGAAAAGATTTCTGTTGATTTAGGAATCTGCATTGCAGAAATATAATCCTTTCAGCGGTCAATTCGCTTAAATCTCTACCTATTAGTTCCATACCAATTATAGACTTTATGACTTTTTGGTATCTCTGATAAATGAAGTATATGTATTTTAATTTTATGGAAATCATATTTAATTGTGAATGAATTTGATTCTAATTTTAAATTAACGAATACTTTTATGTCTCTTTTCAGGTGAGAATACTACTTCTATTTAAGTGCTTCTGGCTACAAAGGCAAGGTAAAAATCTTTTCGCGAAATATTTAGCGGTAATTTTTTCGTCTGCCATATAAGTAATGTTTGGCATTTAGGTGGGTTGATTAAATCTAATATGACAATTTTCCTTTTTGGAATGTTTCTTTTTTGGAATTTTTTCCCTCACCTGCCGCTTTTTCTTTGCTTACTATTAAAAAAATTGGGAGATTTTAAAATTTAATACGAATAGAATAAAATGACCAACTTTTCAGGAAGCTAAGGATGGAATATTTCAAACGTACCGTCTGTAAGTGGGAACATATTGCAGTGAAGTGCATTTATTGATGGATGGGTCATAGGTAGATAGATATACTACATATCGGATAGATTGGTGTGACCAGTGAAGGGGTTCCGGTGAGGTTTAAATGACACTCTTGGTGATAATTGATGACTTTTCTAAAAGAGGAACAAAAGGTGAGACATTTAGCGAAGCTCGACGTATGATGAGAAGGAGGGACTGCCCCTCCAAATTTGGGACTTTATATCACCATGGATTAGAAGTGAGATACGGACATTGCATTCGTGTGTGTGTGGAGTTGAATTAATGACGTTTTGTTTATCTGTCACGAATAGTTTAATATATTCCAAATAAGCTTGCTAGTTGGCTCAGAGAGCCACTTTTCAGAATTCAGAATTTTAATTGCCGCGCTTATTATTATCCCATACCTTGCTACACAATCTGGAACAAAGAAAGCTAGTTAATGCGGGACAGAAGGTATTTTTTGGAGGAGGTAGCCTCCTCATAAACGAAAGCAAAAAAGACTTCGCTTTTTCGCCAAACGGTTTAGTATTCTGCCTTGTACTGCAAGTTTTATTGTGGAGGTCCGTCTGTCTCTCTGACGCGCCAGATCCTAAACGAAAGCAGCTAGAGACTGTTTTTTTCGCCAATCGATTCTGTCTCGTTGGGCACGTTTTCTCCGTTTGTCCGTATGTCCATCAAAATAAAAAGAAAACGCCATTCACTATCTGCTTCAGCAGCTCTTTCCGCACTTGTTATGATATCTAATTTATATATCCGAAGAAAATCCGTATTGATATGGAGTGTTACGGGGAATAGACATTTATTAGAAGTATTGGAAAGGAGGATAATTTATTCTTGTATATTTTCACAAAACGTAGATTTACTCAAAATTGCCACTGAGTACTTTAATTAAAACTCGCCCAGTTATAGCGCTTGTTGTCATTAACATATATATATATATATATACACGAGGGTGAATCAAAAAGTTCCCGGAAAGTTTCAGTAACAATGTTCCTGCATTCCAAATAATAACAAAGCATTGTTGCCTAAAACTAGCAATATCTTAGCCATAACAATTCAATATTTCGTAATAATTCATTCATTTGTTATAATATAAAAGCAGTTTTTCTAACCTATTAATTCATGAGTATGGATAACTTAAAGTTTGAGATTCGAGTAAACGTAATGTTTTTGACAAAACTAGGATGGAAATCGAATGCCATTATTCAGGCTTTGCAGAAAGTTTACGGGGATGATGCATCTAAGAAAACTACAGTTAATGAATGAATTAAACGGTTTAAGCTTGGACGAGAAGACATTAAAGATGACTATCGAAGTGGAAGACGATCAACGTCGATCAACGAAGAAACCGTGGTCGCCGTCCAATCAATTGTGGAAGAAGATAGACGAGTTTCAGTGCAAATGATAGCCAAACGTTTGGACATCTCATGTGGCTCAGCTCAATCAATCCTCAAAGATAGTTTAGGATTAAGCATGCTTTCTGCTAGATGGGTACCGAAAGCGTTGCGCCCTGAACACAAGAGTCAGAGAGCTGACCATGCAGTTGAGTTCTTCAACCGATTTGATGCAGACCCAGAAGATTTCCTTCGCCAAATAGTGACTGGTGATGAAACATGGATCTACCAGTACGATCCGGAAAGCAAAATTCAATCTAAACAATAGTTACCAAGGGGGTCAAGTGGATCAATCAAGTTCAAAGCTGAACAATCAATCAAGAAGGTTATGGCAATTGTTTTTTGGGATAATGAAGGTGTAATCATAGTCAAATTTCTTGAGGGGCAACTGACAGTAACAGGAGGTTATTACGAACAAGTTTTTTAAAAATTGAACGCTGCGCTTATAAAAAAAGGACTTGGAAACTGCACCGGCAAATTCTGTTTCACCATGACAATGCTCCAGCACATTCATCTACGGTATCAAGAGCTGTGCTTCGAGAATTGCGGTGGGAGACGTTGTCTCACCCACCCTACAGTCCAGACTTGGCTCCTTCGGACTTTTTTCTGTTTCCCAAATTAAAGGAGCACATCAAGGGAGTTCGCTGGGAATTGATATGTGAGGCCAAACAAGCAGTTTTGAACTGGTTTCATTCAAACGATCAAAATTTCTACAAAAATGGGTTAGAACGATGGTGACATCGAATGGAAAAGTGTTTAGAGTTAAATGGTGAATATGTTGAAAAATAACTCCAAAATAAATGGTTCTTTTTGAGTTTCTATTGTTTTTATATGATAATTCCGGGATCTTTTTGATTCACCCTCGTGTGTGTATATATATATATATATATATATATATATATATATATATATATATATATATATATATATATATATACACATATCTCATAATGCAACCACATAAAATCCAGTGACGCTACAACATGTAGAATTTTTTGTCCGGCTTCCACCAAGGTTTTCTCAAAATAATCTAGCGAGGGAGTATGGACTAGAAAGAAGCTTACGAATATGAAAAACGTTTGCGTAGCATTCTCTCTTTCGCGTCCGTTACGAATGCGCAACTGAGCCGCTGCCCTCGTTGATTATTCCATTCCTTCATCTCAAATTAAACCGAACGGCCGCGTCGGTTTTTTTCAATCTTCTTTTCCTACGCGTCGCCGTTCTTTTTTTATTAATCGACGTTTATACCATTTTCGAAACGTTTGGAGCTGCTTCAATTCCGGGCGACGATGTTCGTTCCTCGATGCATTTTTCATGACTCATTCCTTTTAGTCCGCGTTCATTTTTTATCGAGTTTCGTCGTTTTCTTTTTTGTGTTAATGGTTGCGAGTTCCGACGTTTTTGCATGAAAATTCGCTGTCCCGGTGGCATACGATAGTTGAATTCACCCACCCAATCAGATCGTGTAGGTTTCTTCGCTTTTGTATTTAATCGCGGGTTTCGGTATCTGCTGGTCTTAAAGCACGCGGGAACGTGGCTTAAACATTCGTATCTACAACTTAAATGAATAAATGATCGAACGAAGCGGAAATGGACATTTAATAGCTAAATGTACAGTTTTGCTGGTCTCTGTCTTATTTAAGTCCGGCGTATTTCTTTCTTCATGTCTTTCAGTTATTATTAACTCTAATTTAACGCTTAGTTTAATTTCCATAGCGAATTTTCTTCATCTGTTTTTCGTATATTTTAAGGATTGTTTTTCATTTCGGATTTTTTTTATTTTAGCTTTTGGTTATTCATTGCTTTTTTTAATGTACTGGTTTAGTTTTTATAGCGTTGAACAATGAGATTTACCTGTATAATCTGTTAATTTTATGGTATCTTTCTTTTAAGCCTTTGAGTTTTCCTTGGGGGTAATGAACGATAATTGAAGAGGAATAGATTTCAATTATGAGAATTATTTTATATTCAAAGGAATATTTCTTTTGAATTTGGAGCTTTACGTTATATTTCGAAAATTCCGTTATGTTAATGAATTAAGATGGTGTTGGGCATTCGCCAAATTAAGAAAATACCATGTTTCATTGAAAGTGTTCCTGTTAATAGTCATTAATAGTATATTATAGATAGCGTTTGACTTATTATTTTGAATGTGCGTTAATGTTTTAGATTTCATTTTCATTTTATTTTCCTTTTACTTATCTCGAAGAAAATTATTTTAAATGAGCCGAAGAACATTTGAATTTTAAAGTTCTTACCAGTGTCTCCCTTGTTTACTCATTGAATATGATTTGCCGTAGTTGAACGTAGTGCGAACAAAATGCACCTTTATTAAAAAAGCTTTACATCATTAGATATCTCGCGTGTAAATTTCCCGTCATAATATTTTCTGAAAAGTAATATTTTTTGTAAAAATGAGCATTAGAATAAATAGATAGTCATTATAGTCAGGGCCGTGCAAAGGGGCGTTGCACCGGGGCCACCCCACTTCGGGGGCCTCGTAGTGATCTTGCAAAAAAATATTTCCAGGCATTTTGTTTTTTATTATTATTATCATTCGATGCAATTTTTGGTCTAACCCTAATCTATAATTCCAAATTTGGAGTTTAGATGTCTCCGTAGCTTTCATCTGACTACCAGTATGAGCTCTAGCAGTTGGTCGTCCCACGACTGAACCCCTATCTGTACTCTAGTTGTTCTTGTCTATGGTCAAGGTGTGCCACATCTTATTTTATGTAGTTACAGATTTGAAGGTTATGTACTTTTATCAGTGTTATGTTATTCGTTCCGTATTGTATATTTTCTATTCAAATTTAGCGGTATGTCTGAAAAAGGAACATATCTGTCGGGAGCAGCCGAAAGAAAACTTAAAAAAGAAGCAGAAGAAAGAGCGAAAAATGACAAAGTGATATTTCAAGCTGGTTTAAAACAGTAGAAGGTGGACAGAATTGTTCACAGGAGGAAGTGGACAACAATGTTAACAATTTATTTGAGGATTCTGCATTGGTCGTTGCAGTGGGAGAAAATAAAGAAGACACGTCTATACCGACAGCAGATGATTCCGTGTTGCAAAATTGTGATGAACTCATATCCGATAATGCCAATACAAGTGATATAATAACAATTAGGTGGTAATGATCCGGCCATATGGCCTAAAATCATATATGATGAATTTAGAATAAAGTTGGTAAACCTAGGACCACAACAAATTACAGATATAAATTTTCCTAAAAATGACGCTATTGACAACAGGAAGTTTTCAGCTAGTTATTATAAACATACATTAAAAAACAGGAAGACAATATCGCGAACATGACTAATTTATTCAGTGAGCTCAGACGGTGTTTACTGCTTCTGCTGCATGTTGTTTAAAAACTCCCCTAACATTGTTAATATTTGAGAAAGTAAATCGCGCATTCGCCGTCATCTTTCTAATAGATCACAGAATAGATTTTTACAAGATCTTGGTGAAAAAGTAGTTAAAATTTTTTAAAACAATGTTAGAAAGACAAAATATTAGTTTACAAATGGATTACACACCAGATATTTCTCATAAAGAACATACATCAATTATATAAAGATACGTACAGATTGATAAAAATTCCAATGAAGTAAAAATTAATGAAAACTTCGTAGGGTTTTTTTGAAGCTTTAGATCATACTGGTGAAGGTCTTGCGAATTTGCTGTTAAATACTTTAGAAAAATATAATATTGACATTAACAATTGCAGAGGACAATGTTATGATAACGGCTCAAATATGAAAGGACAATACAAAGGCGTCCAAGCCCGAATATTTAACATTAACCCTAATACATTATACATACCATGCATAGCTAATTCTTTCAACCTTTTACTTTGTGACGCAGTATGGCATCTTAACTTTTTTGGCACTATTCAACGTGTTTATGCAATATTTTTCGCATTGACCATTAGGTGGGATATATTATGTAAACATTTAAAAATAACATTAAAACCGCTGAGTGACAAAAGATGGGAAGCTAGGATTCAATCAGTTAAAGGCAATTGATTTCAGTTAAAAGAAACTTACCAGACTTTGGAAGAGCTAATAAATTCAGCAAAGGATAATGCAATTGTCTCAGAAGCTAATAATTTACTAAAGCAGATTCAAACATTGCCGTTTATCATTTCGATAATTGTATGGTGTGGACTGGGTAGAATCTACCACAGATAAATAAATAAGAATATTGTGTGTACCTGCGATTAGAAATAAGTTATATAATTATATTATATTCAAACTGTACCTTACAAACAGTAATAAAAATTACCATTTTTTTATTCGGCGTCTTTGAAGTTTTAGTTATAGGTCTTCACAATAAAATGCCTCAGGAGACAATATGAGCTAAATATAATTGAAGGAACTTCTTTAATTTTTCAATCCTATAATATAAGCAGTTCTTTTCGATAGCTAAGTTTCGCTTCGTATGCGGAAGAATTATCCCCATCCAAATGAATTACCGAGCTCCTGTTTTATGCGACGCCAGTCACTTATCAAAAAATCTCACGTGCCGTCTTCCTAGCCTATCTCCATAAAAAAAGGGTTGACAAAGGCATCAGGGATTTTTTCCCACGTTCCCCTTGCTCATTCATTCCACTAGGAAATAGACATAAAAAACATAGTACCGTGAGTTCGAAGTTAGAGATAACGATTCGGTACGGAGTGAGTAACGCGCGGAACGTTTGCGGTATTTCGAGCGTAATTTTTTCCTCACACCCAATCTTTCGTTGGGCGCGAGAAGATGGCTTTATTATTTCCCGACGGAGGGTCTTCGCATTCAAATGGCCGCCTTCGGAAACTGGATCATTCCCAGCGGCAGCCGTTGGTGGAGGAGGTGCCGATGGAGACTTTTTAATCCGTTACGAATTTCTTCGGCGCAGTGACTTCGCATTGAGGAGTGGGGAATCTGCTTCGCGCCACGCACATCGGGTT
Source organism: Tanypteryx hageni (assembly GCA_028673005.1). Taxonomy (NCBI): domain Eukaryota; kingdom Metazoa; phylum Arthropoda; class Insecta; order Odonata; family Petaluridae; genus Tanypteryx; species Tanypteryx hageni. The sequence continues at coordinate 27,323,235 of CM054114.1, forward strand.
CTCTTTCTTCCTTACTTCTCGAGGTTTCGCTCCGAGAAAGATCCTTCACGGATTCTTCACACGTACGCCTTTTAGCTAGTTCGCCGGGTCCTTTTCTTACGGCGGGCCGTTTAGGTTGCAGAGCCGGTGTGCCCGACCCCCCGGGAAATAAGAAAAAAGATATTTTTCTTGTTCTTATTTGACGCTTCGAACTGCGTTTTCAAGGAAATCCTATCTTTGGAATTTCGTCTCGGACGGCGCGTGTGGGAGTAAGGCGTAGGATTGAGAAAGATAATGAGAGGTGGGAAGTTTGACGAGGTCGAGTTTTATAGGAATTGCCTTAGTACACCGTCCCTGATCGTTGTAGCGTGTTTACTTGGATCGTGTTTGATGCGAGGAAATTTGTTTTTAGGTGGTCTTGAAAAAAATCTTAAATAATAATTAAACAATTTCTTCAGTATTTTTCTGGAATTTTATATTCTAGGACAGTGGCCCACTATGTAAAATCGCTTTATTTTGATAGCTTACATTAGCGTTTCCCAACCTTTTAATAGCACGACCCATCTTATCAATTTTATCTGGGACCCTCCTATTATCCATATACTAATTTTTACAAGCAGCAGATAATACATATGTGTCCACGGATGTCGCAAACTGTAACTGTAATGTAATGGTGAAGATTTTGATGTCTGTTTGGTTGTATGTAATTTCTGGCTAATCAACCTATTGGATTGTTATTGCTATGACTCTTTCCACACCGAACCCACACACAAGAGAGGAGGGAAACCCAGTGCCGGCATTAGCCTACTCTTAACGGAGAGCACCAAGGAGGCCAACGGCTTAACGTCCCTTCCGAAGGACGGATCGCTGACTTACGCGGTCTCCTCAAATCATACAAGTAGGGGACGGCAAGATCCCAGGTTGAAAAATCGTACCTCCGCCGGATTCGAACCAAGATTTCGAAGTGTTCACATGATTATCACAGAAAAACGGCATTAAGAAATAGCGATCTAAAGTAGGTTTTTGCACTTTCCTAAGCCAACTACGCTGAAATTTTTAAATTCAACTCTCGATCACATAACCCGAATTTTGATTTGCCGGAATTTAAAAAATGTTGAACTTTAAATGTTGTCGTACGGCATTGCTTACGATCCTAAACTTGTCCTACACTTAATAAATGTTCTGATACGTCCTACAGTATAGCTTAAATTCTACTTTATATAATAACACTAAATTAGACTTTTATTTCAGTGTTTATTTTCTTTCTGATATATACTTAATTTTTTCATTTGTTTGTGCCATGGTAGGTTTAAGTAGGCATATCGATCAACTGGAATATCCTATTAATCGGAATAGTCTCAAGTTATCCGATAAATTGGCAATTTTATGGTCTTTATTCTTACTATTGAGTAGCTCTTTAGCATTTGTATGTATTGTAATAGTTCGTTGTAATGCTATTTATTCTATTTGGCGGCGAAGGCGTTTTTTTGTTATTCCTTGAGTATTATGCGATTTTCTTTTCTTTCCTGCCAGAATATTCCATCGCTTTCTTGTGATAATTTATTACTTTGAAGGAGTAATACCCGAATTATCCTCCAAAGTCTCTCAGGACGCGTAGAAGAATATAAGTAGGACGTTCTGCATAGAAGGCTGCGTTAACTTGGGTTAAAATTAAAAATGTTTTTCGATCTTGCATTTACAGCAAAATTGCCCAATGAAGTGTTTCTAACGGCGTGAATAGCAATTTAGCAAGGAATTGACTTGTCCGGCTAAGTTAATTTTAATTTTAGATCAATTATGCCTAGTCCATAATAATAATTATTCAGGTATTTCGAATCCATTTTTAAGTTCCAATTGGAGAATATTTTGCCCTGCTCCATTTATTGCTGGGGGAACAAAATACATATCTAGGAAGGAAAATTATTATTTTTTTGTTTAAACTCTAGTTATGACAGGGTATTTATAAACTTTACATATGCCGTTCATGTAATATTGCGCGTAAAAATAAATATTGATAAACACGATTCAGTGAATTCAAGATGGCATTACCTTAGGTTCTGGCTGAAATCAAATTTGAAAATGTTCAGAATCTGCTATGGTCTAATCAACGCTGATGTTGGCTGCTCTATCGTCGAGCTATCAGGCTGTCTTTTCAATCTTTTTATGGTTGTTGGAGAAAAATACTTTTTCATTATGATTCATTAAGTTCATTTAAATATATAATAATTTATAAAACCTTTTAAACTTAGCCAAATGAGAATCCGATATCGTTAACTAAATTCTATTTGTAGATAATGATATTGGAGGATATAAAATGTCAGCGAAAATTCATACCAGTCGAATTTTATATCTTAAGCCGCATACCACCCCTCGCGCTTTGTTGCGTTTTTAGCTGTATCTTTATTCCGCCCAAGTCTTCTCACGCTTCGAGGTCGCATTCCGTCGATTCTTCCTCTTGTATCACACTTCTTTCCGCCCACGCGGCGTTCGGCTCCCAATCCAGCATGATCTAGGACGAGTTTCTTCTCGCATTCCGCTTCTATTTAGCTCACACTCAACCGTGTGTTTCGTATGTGCGGATGTGTGCGAAAGAGGTCATGATCGCATTATATTTTTTGAAGCTTAAGTTTTCAATGCAAATCTTATAGAATTTCATATTATTCTTTCATAGGTTTGTAGTTTTTTAAAAATTCACATTGTAATAATAAACGGCATTGACATCAGCTTAACCTTTAAAGTGAAAAATGACTAGTACGTCAATACTAAGTATATTTCAGCATGCGAGAATTCCGCGAACTCCTCCTCGAAATCGTTAATTCATATTTTAATTTCTTTTAGTTGTACCATATATTATCCGTAGAAATTTCTATTATAATTTAAGATTTCGTCTTCCAAATAACGCTTGCTTTTTGTTCCCTGTAACTCCTCGCTTTTACTTATTCGGGGGAGTTTGTCTTGTACTTATTTGTTTCGTTTTCCGTAATTAAATTTCTCATTAATTATTTCTTTTGCGTTATAATCTCTTTAGAGGATTAATTCGTCTCCATACCTTTTATTTTTTCGAGATAATTATTTTTCCCTTCTCACCTCTCGCTGATAAATTCCACTCCATTCTTCATTTTTCTCCCAAATTCAGAACTGTAAGGAAACTCTTGTTAATATTTTTCCTGTAATTAGTGTTTCGCCCTGTACGTGCCGTTTTAATCCTATCCTCTTTTTTATGGATATAGAAGATAGTCTACGCTCTTTTACGGCTTTCTTTCACTTCTTCTCGTAATCGTCTCCCCTCCTCACGTCCTCTTTTACCCTTTTCATTTATGTTCTTGAGGCTTTCATCTTCCCTTCCCTTTCATTTTTCATTCCTTGGCGCATTCCGTCATTTTCTTTATGGGTGTGAAAGATATCCTTCGCTCTCTCGCCGTTTTCTCTCAATTATTCGTATCCTCGTCGACGCGATTCACTTTTTTCTTTTTATCTTTCTTTTATCTTCTTTAAAAGTTTGATCTCCATTTATTTTCCTATAGTCTATCTTTTCTTCACGTATTCCGTCATATTTTCGTCTCTGACGTCTTCCGCCGTTATTTTTCCGCGGCCAATCTCTTTCCTTCCTAGGATAACGAGTTACGTTTCTTTTTCTTCCTCTTCCTCCCCTCCCGTTACCATTTTCTCTCTCTTGCTCTTTCTCTACTCGCTTCCTCAGATTTCATTTCCCGTTCCCGCTATATCCACGAAAATGCGGTCTTAACTTCTTCATCCTCTGTCTCGTTTGCGGTACGTTCCTCGGTTCACCTTTCTCACTTTTACGACTGTTTTTCCATCATTTTCGACCTTTCGTTTTCTCTTACGGTCTTCACAGACCTTCCTCTCTCTTCATCCGTTCAATCTTTGGAAGCTGGTTTGCCAAAACCATGTCGTTCTCTTTGCGTCCTTGCTGGACCCGTTTCCCCCTTTCTTGCCCGTCCCTCTTTTCCCTTTACCTCCCTTCTGCGTTCCGTTCCTATTATTCAACCTGCCGTTCCTCCCCTTTCTTTTCTCCCTTCCGCTCTCTTCGTTTTTTTTCCGTTCCTCCCGTTCTTTATCTATTCTTTCCGTTCCTCCTGGATCTTTTCCGTTCCTCCCGGTCCTTTTTCCGTTCGTCCCGTTTTTCCCCGTTCCTCCGGGTCCTTTTTCGTTCATTTTCCTTTCCTTCCGTTCCTTTTCCGTTCCGTTACTTTTCCTTTTATTTTTCTTTCCTTCCCATGCGCGGTTCTTCATCCCGTTCCTTTCTTTCAGCACACAAATATTTTCTCCCTTTTTCCCTCTTTGCTTTTCCCCGATGCACGTATCGTTCGCCGCCGCACTCCTGCTCTTCCCCTCTTTTCTCCTCCCCCTCTTCCGCCACGATGACGTGTATTCTCATTCCCTTTCTTCCTCCTTTCCTCTCTCTCCCTCACTTTTCTCCTCTGCCCGCAGTCATTGCAGGAAGCCGTGAGCGCTAGCGACTGGATCAATGGGTGGGCGGTACCAGCTGTGGGACCGGGGGGTGTGAGGCGTAGGAGGGATTTTAGGAGAGAGAGAAGGTTAAGGGGAGGGAAGGAACGGAGTGAGAGAGAGATAAAGAGGGGTAAAGAGTAGGGGATATGCCGGGTAGGTTGGTTTAGGGATGGTAGTAGGTTGGCGGAGCAAAAAGGGGGTATGGAAAAAAAGGGGTCTGGAAGATTCAGGGTTGAGGGGATGTGGGGAGGAGCGGTTTAGCCGGAATTGGGAAGCAGGGTGAGAGGAGGGGGGATGGGCGAACGTGTAAGCGTCCCTCTGTCTGCGAGGGGGCCGTGGGAGAGGTCGGGGTGGTCCCTCCCCTAACCTCCGCATAGTGCGGGTGGAGGCGATGGCTGCGGAAGGGGAGGGAGAAGGTGTGGCGGGAGAGGGGAAGGGAGCGGGAGGAGGAGCGAGTAGGGAGGCGTGGAGGTTTGCCGGCAGTCGCGAGGGGTTGGAGAGGTTCGGTCAGTCGGCGAAAGACCTCTCGACTGAAGGGACGTGCGCGAGTGTGTTATTAAGAGTTAGGGCGCCATCTCTGCCTATCTCTATCTCTCTATCCCTCTCTCTCTCTCTCCCCTCTAGCTCGCTCCTCTCTTTTTCTCTCCTTCCCCACTCTTTCCCTCGCGCACTATCCCCCCTCTCCTCGCCCCAACAACTCCGGTTTTAATAGCTTCAGTCTCCCGAGTCTTCGTTTGCAACTCGAGTCTTCCTCTGGGTTTTTTCCTCTGGTCTTCGAGGACAAGTAAACGTGAGTAGAAATTTCGTTTGCGATTTCTTCCCCCCCCCTTTCTTCCAAAAAAGCTCTGTGTTTCTCTTCGTCGGATCGTGTGGATTGCGTGTTTTTTTTTCTTCCTCCCGGTGCGTGATGTGTTTTCGTCGCAGAATGAAGTTCGTTATCGTCGCCGTTAAGTGGAAATGATCGTCTCGGTTACCGGCTCGCTCGTCTTTCGTTTGTTTCTTCGGAGTATTTTTTTACACTTCCTGGCGCAATAGAAGGTTGGGTGGGTTTTGTGGTTTTGGAAACGTGTTTAACTTGTGGTTGTAAGCCTTTTTTTGTTCTCGTTGAACAGGATTCATGTGTAAAAAATTTGTTATCGTACGGTTTTAGTAATTTTTTCTACGCTTTTGCACGAGCTAATTTTCGAGTGGCGTAATCGTGTTTTCAACATCTGCGCTGGTCCATCTTTATGCGACGTTGACGTTACTTTCTGACTTTTGCCTCGAAATTAGGGTGAAGACACGAACCGAATATTCTCGATAAATCGATTTTCAATATCGTTTCGAAAATCTCATATTTGTTGACCTTACTATTCTTCGAATTCGTACCACGTTCGAGTTTTAGCTGATTTTGAGTCGCTCGCGTATACCAAACGCCTTGCGTTCACTTCGTCGTTAAATTTCTTCCTTTAGAAACAGTATGTAATCGGGGCCGAACGTGAAGAATTTGAAATTAGAGACTGTTTTTTTTAGCTCTGGTGAAATTAATTTCTCTCGACCTTCTGATTTTTTCTTCCTCGGAACTGCCAAGTAATTCGAACGCAATCGCAACCGTAAAGTTTCAATGTTTCGATACCGAGTTATGCGTACTTTTTCAAGATTAACACGCGGAGAGGGACGTGCGGACGGGTCTGCACGCCGTGTCTCTATCGCGTGCGGGCGGTGCAGAAAATCACTCGAGAGAGATGTTATCATTCTCGGATGAAGTGGACATTTTTCCCCTTTCAAAAGTCGAGATAGCGCGCCATTTTGGGCGCCGTCTGAAAAATCGCGCTCCGAGGAGTGTGTCCCATTCTTTCTCGGGCTAATGGCACGGTGGGGGAAAGGGAAAAGTGTGGCTCTTCGCACCCGCCCCCTCCCCCCTTTCAAAGTCCATCGCTTTTTTTATTTCTCTTGTCGGCGGGAGTGGGGGGCGTGGTCCCTGTGCGTGAGTTTATTTTGCTTCCTGCGGAGGGAACTAGACGATTTCCCTTACTCGCCCCGCCACTCACCCCCTCGGGATTCCGCCGTCCCCTCTTCGCCCTTCCCCGCGATCCATATCCGAGAGTAGATATATACACTCATCAGCCATTCGGAATTTCCCGTTAGCCTCAGTTTTCCTCGATATATTTTTTTAAAATACGGTTTTTGCCTTCTCCGACACGGGGACGTCTGCCCGCGAAGCGTTTGTTTTTCTCCTCTCGCGCTTACACGTCTCTAAACGCTTGCTTTCTTGCGCGTTCATTGTCGGTCGAAAGCGTTCGATCGGCTACCGTTTCCTCATTTGTCGCGTTACGCTGATGCGTCTCTTAACATATACGGTGCGTTCGCCCAGCGGACCGTGGCGCGGGTCGCGTCCGTCTCCCCCGTTCTTGTTTTCTCTCGATGACCGTCGTCTCTTTTTGTTTATTTTTTTCGTCGGCCAAAAAATGGCGGCGAAATTTCGGTGCCTAAATGCGCGAGTTGATTGCATCGCTTTTTTGTGCCTCTCGGCTTGCATCCATTATGCGGGTACAACGTCGCTCTCTCTCTCTCCCTTTCTCATCGATCGTGTGGAGTGTTATGGAGTCGTATGTTACGTGCGAGGAGTTTTCGTGCGAACGCGGATGATTTCCGTGCGTTTGGGACGTCGGGTCTGATTATTATTTTTTTACGCTCGACAATTTTCGCGAGATCGCCGTGGAGAAACGTCGGAATCGATTTTGCCGTCCAAGGTGTCGGAAATGAAGAATAGATCGTCGTTTTTATTCGTGCGAAGTTCGGCTCGTCGCGTAAGTTCTCCAGTGTTGCTATTAAGGAGATGGCCGTTGGAAAATATATTTTGTCGCTTACTCATTTTTTAATCTGGCAAACGATTATCGAGCCAACCTTATGATAGAAATCAAATGTAAAAACTGTATTTCTTCGATAGCCATACAACATTTTGGGAAACCAATTGCGTATTTCGGTTGCAAAGTAACCGTCATCAGTGTAGATTTCGAAAAGATTGTTCTTTTTTAGAATCTACTGTCGTTGAATCACCGCTGATGGCGGATTCTTTGTGTCCGACGTGTGAATCCGGTATTCCCAGAATTTTTTTGGCAGTTGAAGAAACAATTTTTTGGAAATCCTAGATCGCTTTGTTTCAAATCCTGTAACATCAAAATGTCCCCCAAAACCTTAAGTTTATTTTATTCGAGTATTTTCGAATGTGTCAATTTCAAGCGTAATATTTTTCGCAAATTCGACGAGTACTAATTGACGCACTCTCAGTTCGCTTATTTCGACGATGATAATACAGGGTGTTAAAAAAGTAACAGTGTCAAACCTGCGGCCCGCTAAGTAATTTTATGCCCACTGCCAGTGTTTCGTAGTTTTCAAAACTTTTCATTTTTCCTTTGATTTACTTATCAAATATTGTTTTTTATTTGTTAAAATATCTGGCGTTATATTGGAACCCGTTAGTAAATATTTCTCAATTCAAACTTTTCTCTAAGGTATTTCTAATATTAAAATATTTACAATAAAAACCTAATTTTAACTTGATTTTACATTTTTCTGATCTTCCGAAACACTGACAATTTATAATGCGGCCCACCGATGGATTCACTGGCACTGATAGAGCCCACCACACATCTGAAATAGATTATTAAGTTTCCCACATTAATTACATGCATTACACACGAGCCAAGTAAACAGAGACTGTTTGAAAATCCTGTAGAAACGGGTAGAGATTATATGAGATAAAACAGAAGTGCGGATTAACACTTCCGCCTAGTACTGACGTCGAACACCCCACAAAAATTAGGTGAATTTGTGATTAAAATCCCGTTTAGTTTATGACTGCATACGTCGTTGATTTTGAAAATGCTCCTTCCGTTCCCGTGTGCGTGCGAATTTAGTTTTTGTTTTCGAATCCCGTACGTTATCGGGAACAGGAAATTGACCCAGGCGGGTTGTTAGAAATTGAGTGTTTTCTTTATTTCTTCGGCCAAGCTGTTATTACCGCGATCATTCATTTCACGCACGAGCGCGTTAATTTACAGATTAATATTTATATATATCATTCATCGCAGGTTTATTCATTCGGAGTTATATAATGGGTGTGTTTATTTTGCGTAGGATATGATAATTTCGTATCGTCGAAGATTTGTTTTTGTAATCGGCGGTGTGATTTTAGGCCGTCTAATGGAAAGTGCGTTTTAACGAAAATGCAATCCTATCGCTATGCGCAAGGCTAGCGGATAGCGTTGTGCATTATTTCTAGGCAAAAGTGGAGCGTTTATGTTATTGCGCAGTGGGCTGCGGTGGCTGCTTGTTTGGCCGATATTCGTTCAGTAAAGAACGTCAATGTTACGAATGGTTTATTCCATCCGCTTTGCTTTAGAAATTACCGTTATCGAAAATGTATTTGTCAAATAATGTTCTCGAAGAGAAAGTCATAAGCGTTCATTTTTTCCTGTAGCACCCCTCTTTTTATGCTTGTTTGGTCGTGTTAATCTTACGCAATCGAATCTTATTTTTGATTTTGAAAAATGACTTCTTCTGGTGTTACTGTTTCGGTTGTATATGTTATTATATGCGTAGCATTTTGGTCTTAAACCTTTGATTTACATTTTACTGGGTTATATATCGCATTCTTCTGTACGTTTCCATTTCGTTTTATAAACGAGCGGTTTTTATAATAATTTAGTCGGATATGAATATTTACACGTTTATCATGCGTTCAAAAATAAGTATTTTTTCATACTGACATTTGGTAATTTCCATCAAAATTTGATTTTTTAGGACTCCGATTAAAATAGTTTTAGAATGACTTTGGTGTTGTCGTCGTTTTTTTAAAGGATATTTCCTTTGCTTCGAATGTTATGTTTCGTATACTGATTATCTTTGAATTTGGTAAATTGATCATTTTTTGCGCAGTTTCAAAATCAATGGCAGCCGCTTATAATTTTTTTCTTTGTACTAGTATAATATGTCTATAATGGGAAACTATGTTTCACTCAAAGAGATTTATGATAAATTTAATATACACCACGAAGTTTCGGTATTGATTCTATTACTTGCACATAAGAAAGCGGTTATTTTCCGTTTTAGTGTGCGAGGCGAATATAATTTGATAGCATAATACCATTGTATGTGAACTGCACTTTGTCTATGCTTGAGAAATTCGATTCTTAGTGGAGGACATGCTGCATCTCACGGTTTAGCCGTTGTGCAAATAAACATAAATTTTCGATTTTTTTGACAGAGGTTCTATTGGAGCCTTCTTTTTATTTAACTCAGTTGCAATTCCGAGTGCTGTTGTATATTTTATTCAACAATCGCAAAATAAAGAAATTGCGGGTTTTGTTTGTTAATTCGTTAACCAATCTATTCCATTATCGTATATGAGCAGCAATGTGTTTGGAAGTTCTCTCATCTCAAAGAATGGAATAAGAATTTCATAAATGCTATTGTTTTCAATTACGATAAACTACCCGAATTTCACGTTTTTTAAAATCACTCTATGGATACTACATGAAAAATATATAAATGTAAATATCGTTCTTCTTTTGCAACAAAACAACGCGGATTTAATGTTTGAACCCGCATGTGTTTTAGGTGACTGATTTCTAGAAGTTCTCTTTTACGTTAAACATGAAAACAGTCGAGTTTGAGAGGTATTTAGAATTTTAATTCCCGCTTAAATATCTTTTTAGTTTTTTGGCGAAATTTTAGGGGATGAAAATATTTAGATCGACTGCCATTTTCAACTCTTTATCAAAAGGAGAAAAGTCTCGCATCAAATGGTGAAGGGTATTATTCCCTTTTCCCTGTGAAGCCTACGGAGTTCGCGGAGAGAGAGAGAGAGAGAGATGCTGCGGTAAACTTTTCGCATTTTCTCGTCCTCCCTTTCCCACTCCAGTTTAGGCGAATCCAGAGCTCCAATCGCGGTCGCGAATCCCGACCGCTTTTCCCTCCAAAAGTTGAGAACCGGAAATGAAACGGTAAAGAGGATGATGAGAATGAAATGAATTTGGAAATGAGCGGATGGGAAAAAATTGACTGGAGAGAAGAGGAAGGAGCAATTTGTAAAAAAACACCAATTCCTCGCTTTCCGTAGAACTTCGCGTAAAGCGAAACCGTTCAATGCGGGGTGGCCATTTCACATAAAAATGTCACGGGTTTACGTTTGAGCGTCGTCTTGAGCCCGAAGTGTAATGATCTTGTTGCATTTTATTTCGCAGTGCTTCCATTATCTTTCGTTATTATTCAGGCCTCTCCAAACTTGGAGAGTCTAACTATCCCGATCGTGAGACCTACAGACAAATTTATCCCTCAAGTGGCTAGGACTTATTGTTTGCGTCCATGCTTTTCTTAAGGTGGTTATGTTAATGGCAATGGTAGATTCAGACGATATTTTTCATGAACATTGAACGAACATGATAGAGGAGGGCGCAAAGACAGTTTTCTTAAGTGAACTTAACTTTGTGAGGTTTGGAAACCTCAGTTATAACCTTTGGGTCGGAGTGAGTTATTCAGTACATTTGGATGCTCGGAAACTGTTTCGCAACATTGATAAGGCGAAGTCGATGGACTTGCAATTTCAGGTAGATCTCTGAAAGAATACCGCGCTGAACGGAAAGTGGATAAAGCGAAGCCGTGGAATTCAAGGAATAGGCGTATATTATTATGTAATTACTCAGTGAAGATTCTCACAACGCTTTTGTACGGGATTCCAAATTTTGACAATATTCCCCCTCTAAATGTTGGATTTGCTTTAGGATTTGCCTGTTTTTATATGGAGGATCTTGAACATTACCCATAAACTCTGTTATGTAATGCATAGAGAGTAGCACCTTGTTCATCGCAGGAGTTACGTTCTTGAAAAGAAAGAGTTAATATTTGATAGCCGACTCAATCTAACTGTGCATGAGTTTGCTTATATTGTAGGCAGAATTGCTTTTTTATCCTTTTTTATAACCTTCCAGTAGAAATAAATGATTTTATGTATTTAAATTCCCAGAGACCGTTTCAGGATCGCGCTAAAGCTAAATTGACTTTAGTGTAATTCGTGGCATTTGTTAAAAGTAAGCAGCGCTAAAACAAAACAACGCGTTAAGCGAACCCGTGCTAAATAGAGAACGCGAAAAGCGAACCTCTGCGGTTCGAGGGGAGGCTGCATTTCCACGCCGAAAATTTTCCCCATCCCACCACCCTCTTTTCATGAGAAATGGCTCCGAGTTTCCAGACGTTCGGTTTATCGGAGACACAACACAAGCGGGAATGTGGAGTGTAATGGAGTGGGATCGTTGACCTTTTGTGGCGGCGACGTCTCTTGCCTGGGGTGTGTCATTCGCTTCTTTGCTCCTACTCTTCCATGCACATCCCCCCTCTGCTGTCTTTTTCCTCCCCTCCTCTCCTCTCCGTCTTCCCCCCAACGCATCTCTCCACGCCCTCTCTACCCTTAGTGTACCTTTATCTTACCTTACCGACTCGTCGTTCCCCCATCTCTTCTGTCTCTTTATTTTTCCCTTCCCTCTCCTCCTATCGTCTCTCGTCGGCAGTGTCGCGTAGGTTAACGCCCCCAACTCATGCCGTAATCATTCGCAGAGAGGAGCCGTGTAGCTAATTTTATGCTTTTTTATTTGAGAATGCGAAGTGTGTGTTTATAAAGTAGCGTAGGAGATTTTTGACGAATATGCACGTTTTAGGGGAACCCGTGACAGAAAAGGAGAGGAAGGATGAATGATTCGCGCGTGCGTACATGCAGGGCAGAGGCTTTCTTTACAAATCATATAATCGTGTTAGATAACTAATTCTACAACTTTTCTCTGAGGTCTTTTTTTTAACACATTTTTTTCTGCGAAATGTGAGGGATAGTTCATTTTTTGTTTATGGTAAGGGTGATTGGGTTATGTGAACCATTTATATCGTTTCCCTTATTTCCCTTTGCCCAAAACGTCCTTAGTACCGAACTTCCTGAAGAATCAGCCGCGGGTTCGGAGATGAAACATGCGGACAGACGGACGCAACCTGACAATATGATTTTCATTTTTTGTTTAATTTTTGTAAAGAACGCCTAAAAAGTCGCTTTCACTAAAAATGATCCAATGGATTTAAATTAAAGTTCGTCTACTTATAGGGTTTGTTGTCCTACTTCACAATACATTTTTATTCTTTTTAATTAGTACAGTTGAACCTCTCTAATCCGGAAAGCTCAGTACCGGAGGCGTTTAGGACTATACATTTTCCTGAACCACGGGTGGTTATTATAAGACATACAATATTATTGATATGGATATGCATGAGATTTTTCATGCGATCAGTTTTGTTTTCAAGATTCGGAATGGAACATGAAACGGGCAGTTTTTATTTTACATTTAATGGATGTTTTTAACATTTTAAAAATTCTTTATTTAATTATTCCTTAAAATGTGGAAACACAAAGAACAGTAAAAACAAATCGCCATAGTTTCGGACCGAGGATGTTTTTCCCTGCTAGTCGAAATTCCGGAGCCATTCCGGACCAGGGTTGTTTCTGGACTAAAGAATTTCGATTTAGAGAGGCTTGGCTTTAAATAACATCTAGTGGGATTGTCTAATTTTAAGTCAAGCTGCCGCCAAGTCTATAGTTTATCGTTATTGGTGAGTTTATTCTCTGTAGTAGAAACGTTGGGAAGTAAAAGGTTTGTGCGACGTGTGTTGGGCTCAGCCATTTATTGTAATTCTTGTAAAACGCGAGATCTTATTCGTGGTTGGAAGAGACGTCTATAAGAATGTACATAGACACGTGCGAACATTGGTTGACTCTTTGAAGCGCATATTGAGATCTTCAAATTGGTTTGGAAAAGAATTGGCGACATTAATCTAGAAATAGTTACAAGGAAATAGTAAGTAGCAAAAATAACGGCCAATGAACTTCAAAATGTAACCACCAAGGCTCGAATCATAATGATATGAAATGGGTAAGTCTAACGGTTTCAAATGAAGCCGCTATGACCTAAAGGGGCAAATCTTGTATGATGTGGAATTTTAGTAATTTCTTTTTTCGTGCTGTCGCAGGAATTCCGTCGGATAAAGTTCGAATTTTAATCCCAGAGTTTAATTCCGGGAAATGGAGCGAAGGCACGTACATATCGTGGTGGAATGATTCGAAGTGATTGATAATGTGTTGCGTGACACCTTTGGTCTGATAATACGGTGTTGTCGTAGGGTTTATGTTTCTTTCCTCTTAGTGGCAGAAATGGTAATTATCTCCCGGTATCATGCCGTTCGTATTTAAACTTCACTGATGTTGCGAAAGGTTTCCGTATTGGTTCTATATTCCCCTCTGTGAAAATAATCGCTATGACTCTGTATATTATATAAAGTTTTCCACCTTTTCATATAGTTCTATATAACTCAGCACGATGCTTGCAAATACTAATCTAATGGCGCATATATTTAGAATTTGATACAGTTTACTCATGTACTGAGACCAAAGAGAGATGCTGCAGAATTAAACTCTGCTGTTTAAGTTTTACCTATGTTTAATGCTTATTCTGAGTAGAATAGAAATTAGTATTAAGCGGCGGTTTTCAGTTTTTTTGTCTTCTCCTTAGTTGCCGAGTAACGTTAAATCCCTTGGAGGAGGATGATGCGCAATTCCTTTTCTTAGAACGCCTGCAATCCATGAGTTATGCAATCAGATTAGCAAATACGTACTCCGTGCTGCCGTTATTCACGGCGCTAAGTGGGGATTATTTCCAAACTTCACCGCGGTTCTTCGAGTGAGAAAGTCCTTCAAAATTAATAGCACTTATTATTTCAAGAAAAAAGTCATTTAGTTAATCATTTTAAGTCTTTGGTTATTCTTATATTACAATCGTTTATTTACCGCATGATTGTGCAAATTTGTAAAACCAAGGACCGTATGTTAAATTTTAGTTATAACTATGGTTGGCAGGATTCGATTTAAATCGATAAATGTCGATAAACATCGAATTTGTAAATGTTTCAAAATCGACGAAAATGAACTGTCGTCGATAAGTTTGGATTTTTAATTACTAAATTTTCTATGAAATTATTCGTCAGGATTTTAAAATCTATTTTATCACTCAAATTTAATATATTTTAGCGCCAAACGTCCAAAACAAAAGAGAAGGTTGGCATTTGTCTTACCAGACAGCCACACTTCATTCAATGTATCATACCCTTTCTAAGGTTCCTTATGTCATAAGGATCCATACTTAGCTGACACGGGTACGGGACAAAACAATATGATCAGTTTATTGCACTGTCTTTAATCTCGACCACATCTTATAATCCTATGCTTATTTTTTAGGCTGGTTTCCAAAAGAAACATTATGAAATGGTCTTTTGTGTGTGTGTTCCCTCTCAACAACTTTTTCATCAATGGACCTACTTTCATGAAACTTGGTATGAGGTTCGTGCTGTCTGGCCCCACCTCCGGGCTATATTTTATTTGGCGAAGATTTAAGTTCCGAGTTCGATTCCAGGAAAGTTTTTTTGCATATTTGTTTTACATAGGAAGTCTCAAATCCATCGTGCAGAGATGTTTTCTTTAGTACATTAAAATATATTAAAATTGTGATATCGGAGCTAGATTTGTACTGTTCTAAAGGGATAAGAATCTTTATCCTAATTCTTATCACCGAATTTTGATAATTGATCGTATTTTCTTGAATTGCTACTAAAACAGCGTTTTTGAGTTTTAAATCGCATTTTATCGGATTGTTGCCATGGAGACGATTATTACCGAACTCGGCTTGAGCATAGACGAGTGAATAAAAGGGTTATTTTCTTTTCTGTTCAAAAAGTACTGGGACTACAGCTGTAGTTATTATGCTGAGTGTGTGGCGCTGGAGTCGAGTTACAGATAAGAAGGCAGGGGGTTTGCTCAAGGTCATTCAAAGTTTCAGGTCCGTACCTGCTCTCAGTCTCGCCTCAGCCGCCGTTGAGTATTGTTGTGTTTTGGTGGTTTGGCGGATTTTGCAATGGCCGATGTCAATGAACAGCGAGTGTGTATCAAGTTTTGTCTAAAACTTGGAAAAACAGCCTCAGAAACATTTGAAATGTTGTAGATAGCATTTATAGAAGCTCTAAGCCGTTGAAAAACGTTTGAATGGTTTAAGAGATTTAAAGAAGGTCGATTGAGGATGACCCTCGCGCTGGGCGCCCGTCAACTTCAAGAACAGACAATTCCGTTTGCCGTGTGAATGAATTAATCAGAAGTGACAGACGATTGACTGTTTGCTGACTATCAATTGGGTCAGCTCACGCGATTTTGACAGGGTTTGGGGATGAGAAGAGTGTCTGCAAAGTTTGTGCCTAGGCTTCTCAGGCAAGACCAAAAGGATAACCGTGTTGCAGTTTGTCAAGACCTTAAAAGTCCTGCAGCAATGGATTCACACTTTATGGAAAATATTATCGCGGGTGACGAATCGTGGGTCTATGCTATGACCCTGAGACCAAATTCCAATCATCCGAATGGAAGACAAAAACCTCTCCTCGACCGAAAAAGTCCCGGCAGGTGAAGTCAAATGTCAAGACGATGTCGACAGTTTTCTTTGATGTCAAAGGTGTGGTGCATTTTGAATTTACTCCGACTGGACAGACTGTGAACCAAACTTATTACAAAGTGGATTTAAAAAGGCTAAGGGAAAAAATTCGGTGCGAACGGCCACAGCAATGGAAGTCTCAATCATGGCTGTGTTCATCATGACAATGCCCCTGCACATTCACCACTATCGATCCAAATCCAAACCCGCCTTATTCACCTGATTTGGCCTCGTCCGATTTCTTTCTTTTCCCAAACTAAAAGCAGTTGTTAAGGGATGGAGCTTTGATCGTATAGACACATCAATAGAGAATGAGACAGAGGCGCTGAACATGATCCTATAAAAAGACTTCCAAACGTGTTTTATGAAGTGGCAGAAACGCTGGGACCACTGAATTAGCTCAGAAAGACAGTATTTTGATTAGTTTTTAAGTATATTGTATTTTGAATTATAAATAAAGTCCCGGTACTTTTTGAACACACTATTAGCGTATCAACAGTAACATTTATTAAATTCGTTTATTTAAAAATATACATGCAAAATGTAATGTCAGAAAGAGATTTTGACATTGATTTTTATATTTGAAATCTGACAATTCTCTATTAAATTGATTGTCTTCCAATTTTTCTCTATCATTGATAAACTATGAATCACAAATGGTATTTATGGTATGAGAATTTCTTGGAATAAATAACTCGTACCGAAATATTTCCTGGCAATATAAGTAATCAATTAGGGACGTCAACTTTGGGAAGTCTGCCTGCATTATTCCTGGTTTGGATTTCTTGTCTTGCAATTCTGTAGCATCGTTAATGTTCATACTCTGGGTTTTTTCTGCACTCATCATCGTTCGTCACTCAACAAGATAAGATTTATTCTTCAAAATATTCATATATGTATTTGGTTGTTCATTATATTAAAGTCACATTAATTTTATAGTTGAACGGTCACGATGGTCGCGATTTAACGATTACAATTGACTTGTTATATATTCCGATAAAGTAGCTGTTCCGGGTTGGTGGTCGACGCCAACAAAACACTTTCACCAAAGTTTAGAGAGCTCAAAAAATCTGGCATGCGATAAGTCTTATTTTTATGCGTCAAGTTTTAGTAAAATTGAATTAGAAGAATCCAATTTCTCCTATTTTTATTGATAAAAATCGATAAAATGTATTAAAATAAAAGTTGATATTCGTACTCGATATTTGGGAAAAATAATTCCTATACAGAGTAAACATTTCATTTAGGTTCTTCTATTTGAGCTTCTGTTGTATTGTTTATCTTTTCGGAGAAAGTATCTCTCGAACTTCCCACTTTTATTTACAATTGCCGGATTTCTCACTTGTTTGGCTTTTTTGCTTCGCGAGAATAAGGAATTTTTCCTTAAATTTTATTTATTCGTTTATAGATTTTTTTGTTTGTATTTATCGAATGAAATCTTATAATTTTCAGATTAATTCAATGGAATATATGTCGGTTTAAAAAAGTTTGGTAGAAGTGAAATTCATAGCAATGGAAAGAACAAAAAGGAAAACTTTAAGAATATGATATATAATACGTATGCATTGGAATGTAAAAGCTCAGAATTTTCGTTCCTAACATTCCGAACGCAAGATAATGCCGATGAACGATGCGACTTCAAAGCGCATTCTCCAAATATCAGTTCTGAATCGTATTTATCGAAAAGCAGCTTATGGAGAGACGCTCGAAAAATCTACAGGTTAAAAAAAGGAAACATTCGAGCTCCTTTTGAACTCTGCGTGCGTCGGAATTCGTTGTTTGCGCCAAATTGATCGCAGTTTCTCGAAAAAAGGTCATTCCTCTCTCCACCCTTTCCTCTGAAAATCTCCTTCCCTTTTACTTTACTCCCAAATACTCGATCCCTTTCGTTTCTGCGCTCTTTACCTCTTTTCTCGCTCCTTTACGTTCATTCCACCGTCGCGCGTGTGCGCTCGGGGGCGAATGTTTGCGACGAGTGATTTTCTTTTACATAAGGATCAGTTCCCTTCGTCGAACGAGCAAACACAAAGACCCGCCGCTCGTGTTTGAGGTCGTCGAACTTGAGGTGACACCTACTAGTGCCAATGTTTGTCGGTACAAAGTCGAGCTTTGGAAAGGAGGACCCTGAGAGTTTTCTATTGGAGTTGAATGGTCGTGCGTTGTTTGCTTATTTTAATTGGAAATGGCTAAGTGAAGACCTTTCGCGGAAGGCCCGCCTCACTTTTAAAGCAGATTGAGCGAAGCTCTAGGGAGGGACCTGCCATCATGAGTTCAGAGATCGTCCACACTTCGGTAAGGGATGTCGTTTCTGCGGCTGGCCTATTGGAGAAGGATGTTTAAATCGTCTGAGTTAGTTGAGAGGGACAAACGGATAATGTGGGGTAGAGTTTAAATTAGTTAAGGAGGGAAGGGAAGAGGTTGGTTTTCAATGGAGTTGTAGAAAGGATAAGATGGGATTTGTATTCATTCCTTTTTAGGTTTTTTTGGCAAACACTTAGCTCACTCGCTAAGCAAATAGAAAAAGGCGTGGACGGATTTTTATCATTCCGGATTTATTTTAGTCGCTGGCGAGACGGAGAAGGAGCTAAAGCTGGCTATAATTCCGGGCTATATTTTTTTCGATTTTGTTTGGAAGGTTGAAAAAAACTCGGGTTTTCTCTTTTTTCCCAATCTGTTTGGTAAATGAGAATAAATCCGTGGACGAGACTGTTTTGATTCGTTTTTTTCGCAAAGGTGGTTTGATCTTCCTCTTGAGTATTTGACTCTGATATTTTTTTGATAATAAATTTATTTTTATGCCATGAAAGGATTGCTACTTGATGATATTATGTTTTCACGTACTGGGAGATTATGAATCCAAAAGAGAATTTTCAAGGTCAACTTGTGGCCAAAATAAAAAAACGAATCGAAAAACCATATGCGTATTTCAAGTACCGGTAGATTTTTTTAGAATCTATTATCTGTGAATCACCGTTGGTGAATGCTGCTTCTTCGTAGAAATACGCATCCGGTTTTTCATATCATTCTTATGGAGTGACCTAGCTAGTCAATTCGAAAATGATGAGATAAGAGATTTGAAGGTGTTTTTTTATAACTGAAACAAATGCTTTTTAATTGATTCGCTTTTTTAAAATGGTTATCGACGTACTCGGTTCGTGAATTATGTAAATATTTTAGGAACAAGGAATGAACGTTTTGCTGATTGTTTAACAGGCCTTTCTTTCAAGGTAACGCGCTTTTCGAAATACTTTGTTCTTACAATAACGTTTCTTTATTTTCGGATATTATCCAATCTCCTTGTTATTCATTTCAGGCAATTCAGTAGGCATAAATATAAAAAATATTAACTCTTTTACTTCAGTTAATGATCAGACCCCATATCAATACTGTAAAAAGATGCCTCCATTTTAAGTCATAATATTTCTCTAGATCTTATCGGCAATCGGTGAAGTAGTATGCGGTTGGCGGTGTGTCGGGTGAGGATAAATTGATTTTCTTCTCAAATTAGCCAGATAGGAAAAGTTTTAGCAAAATACTGCCTCTGTGTCTGCCAAGTTCGTTCGGCAATTGTTTTTGATTTTTAGGTCGACGGGTCTCCGGCGTGGAGAGAGAAAGAGTGGGCGTGGTTGGGAAAAGAGGGGTTGGAGGAGAGGGGTTAAGCGCTAAACGAGTGGAGACTTTAATTAGACCTCTCTCTCTCTCCACACTAGCGCATCCATCTTCTCGCGTTCTTATTTTGTATTCCCCTCTTCTTATTGCCTTCTTATCCGTACCTCTGTATCTCTTCTTCCTACGCAGCGACATCATTTAAAGTCTCATCGTCTCGCCGTGTTGCCGGATCTACTAACGTCCTTAATTTTTGGTTAACTTTGTCTCCATGCCCTAAGTTGACGTTCAGTGGCGACACGTATGAGGTACTTGAAGTAATTAGATGTAATGCGCGCATGAAACTTGGCGCACAATTGGAGCGTTTCTCTCAGGATGATCGGAAATTGAAACTTTTGTTTCTAGCAAGTTGACTACCCTTATAGAGCATTATGGTCCACTTTCGGTTAAGTACTAATGTAGTTGAAAAAGTTTTCTAATACCTAATTTAACGAAGCTCTGTTATGGAAATAAAGTGATGAAATTTTAAAGTTTAGTTTTTGTTGATCTGCCTTTTACTTCTTGTATTTTATGAAGGACCAATCGTTTAAATAGGTGTCCGCATTCTGCGGATATGTAATTCAAATTTCTTTTTTGGGATTTTCTCACAAATAGGATATTTTATCAATAAAGATATAGTACGATAATTTTCTTCGTTTATACTGCAACTAAACAAAAATTATTTCATCGAATGAATATATTATTGGTTGAAGAAAAAACTGTTATTTTTTGTTTATAATAAAGTGGAAGTCATGAATACTGAAAGGGTAAACCAAATAACAGACGTTTTAATAAAAAACTAACACTTCTAGAAAGTGGACGTATGTTTAGTTTTAACGATATCGATTTGAGATGCTGTATTAATGATGAAAACGTAATGTTGATATTGACGATTCAAAGTGTAGACATCCTGGTCGTTACATCGTAATACAATATATCTTGTGAAAGTAATATAGTGAACCCTTGCCCAAGTGCGTATACGAGCATACACGATTAAATCTATGTGAACCTCATCTACCCACCAAGTTGAAAATGCCATTAAACGCGATACTTAATTCCATTGATTGTCTCGTGTATATCTGATGTAGCCTATTACGTTCTTTTTAGACATTCTATACCAGTAATGAGGTAGTAGCGGAACGCCTTATGTCCGGCCGTCTGTCGTGACTTTAACCTCCTGAACCGAAGGACGTATTTTAATTAAGTACGAATGATCCTTATTAAAATTTATCGCGGAGTTATGAATTTGAACTGCTTCCGTCATTTAGAACTTTCACTTTATATAAGTACTTAAATAAACACATTCGTATCTCGTTAAATGGCATCCATCAAGCAACGATTTAATGTTTTTCTCTCCCTAGCTCTTATACGATCTGAAAAGTAACGATTAAAAAATTTATTCGGATAGAGGACAACATTTACCATAAAAATGCGCGCGAGACGACATTATTATTACAACTTATAGTTTTTGAAGTAAAAATTCGAGAAAAGCCCTAGCAAAACATCGCATACGTATGTTGGGAATAATTCCTGGGTCCGGGATGATGATTTCAATCGATCAATTTCTAGCTTTGCGATCTCACCATTTGAGAGGGAGGAGGTTTCTTCGACGGCTTTCTCTTGGAGGACGTCTGTTTGGACTAGTTGATACTAGCTTGGCTAGCACCGACCCACACGCATTCAGAAACGAGATAATTAATCTGCTAAGATATTTCAGTGGTAGAATAACTGCCCGGTAAGTGGAAGACCCTTTTCGATCCCAGTCATAGCAGAATTTTTTCTCGTTTCAAAATTATTCCCAACTTAACAGCTAATGCCTGTCTGCTTAGGATCTTATGATCATTTCAATCCATCAATTTCGCGCATGTATTGTTTAGATCGGTCGATACGACGATTCTATCTGCAAGCAACCGTTAAAAATCTTATTTCTCGCTCCCAAATGCTTATATGTTCTGTGAAGCATAGATTGAAAATTTATTCGAATAGAAGACAAAATTTACCGCAAAATAGTCCGCGAGAACCTATAATTAATATTTATAGTTTTGGAGAAAAATTCAAGAATCAATCTTTCAATCTTTCGATACCGTTTCATACACATTTCCCTTAAAGAGCGCCTTTGAAATCTCTGTGTAATCCATTTATCGAGTATACTTTTCCATCTTGTTTCCATTAGATATTGAATTATCACAACGCGGTTTTCTTCAAGATGAGGGGGCGTGTCTGGGCTTATATTGCTCGTTTTATTTTCCTCCTCCGTGGTACCATTAATCATTTCTATGATATTTCATTTTTGATGGGATAGTTAAGTGTAAGACTTTCGAGAATACTATAGCATATATTCATCCAAGTATACATATCCATGTATGTATGTATGTATGTATATATAATATATATAAATATATATAATATAAGTGTATAACTTTATCTTCCGCTCGAATTTTTAATTTGTCACCGAAGTAGCGGATATGCAATATTTCGCCAGTTTAGTGTTTCGGTTTTTCGCATATATATATATATATATATATATATATATATATATATATATATATATATATATATATATATATATATTTACGGCGAATATATGATATCCGCAAGAAGTTCATAAAATGCTATGTATGGAGTATAGCTTTTTACGGGGGTGGGGGGAACACGGACGCTACGAAAAATGGCATTACTTGGAAGGCTTTGAAATGTGGACTTGGAGAAGAATGCTGAAGATAAAATGGACAGATAGGATGGAAAACGATGAGGTGCTAGAAGAATAGGAGAGAAGCGAATGATTATGCAGACTATCAGAAAGAGGAAGGCTAACTGGGTTGGACATTACCAGAGGAGAGAGAGTATGATTAAAGATGTGTTAGAAGGAAAACTAGATGGGAAAAGGGAAAGAGGTAGGAAAAGGTTTCAGCTGATAGACGATTTGAAAGGGAAAGAGAGTTATCAAGATATGAAGAGGACAGCGGAAAATAGGAGTATATGGAGAACCAGGTTTAACCAAGAATAATCACGGACCTGTCTACGGACAGACTACCTATGATGATGATATGTATATGTTTTTGGGATAAGGGTGCCCAGTGAGCATTTACCAAGAAGAAGTATTCAAGTTGATGAGCTGCTGGGGGTGCCGAAGTGACACTATACTATATGCTATAATACCTATAATTGTAGAATGATTCTGATTTAATTTGTATACGTTAGTATATGTTTCACCAACATTCTTAATTGAAAATATAAAACCCATAGTAACACTCATTTAAGAGTGCCACGAAAATAAAAAATCGCTTTTACAATTTGTGTGGAAATGGCGAATGCACTTTATCATGAATTGATGCAACATTATGATGAAACGCATGAATCGCAAAAAATAATTTCATGCTTGTTTTACTACATTTTGATACGATTAAATAAAATGAAAATCGATTTACAACTATGAATTTTATAGCGTATACTATTGAGTCCCCTTTTCTGTTGGTAGACCCTGTATGTGTGTGTGTTGATAATTTCCGGTAACTCTCCAAATATCATTAATTCGTATGTATGTGTAATGTTAAGTTTAAGATTCGATGAGTGAAATACATATTGCATACGAAATTCTCTTCCTCAGCTGAATCTTTTGGTTACAGACTGTTAGCACGCCCTTTGGCTAATATTACTAAACAGTGTTGCCCTCGGTGTTTATTATTTTCAAGAACCAGGATGAATTTTAACAGAATTTTGATCAAGATTTTGATATTATGGTCAAATTTATTAACGGTCCCGTGTTCTCAGTTCGCGCTGAGAATTTATTCCGAAGCGAAATTTATCGTTTTTCATCCGTTATTCGGCTATATTCACCGTTATCTCTGCAAAAACAGATATTACTTAATTGGAATGATCTTTTTTCTTCCGCTCGAGTTTTAAAGTTGTCACCGACGGCTAAAAGGACGCGGATATGCAATTTTTTCGCCAGTTGAGTTTCTTTTTTTCGCATTCTCTCTGCCGTTTTTATTATATTCCTTTTTTCCTCGATGACATTATCGGACTTTTGACGCATGAGCTGTTCAAAGGATCTGACTTTTTGGCAGTCATTTTAAATGGGCCTTGGGGTTCGACGTCAATATCCAATTCTCCGATGGTATCCACGGGTTGGAACTTCTCCATTTCGACGAGACATCTCTTTGTCCCTCTGGTGGAGCGAAAGGAAACTAGACCCGTTCGGATCCCTCGAATATCATTTATGGCCTCAGCTGCGGAACATGGGAATTCCCCATCATGGCTCCAATTTTCTCTCGCTTTTTTTAAAAACTGCCAGTGATTTCGGCGAATCGATATGATGGCGATATCGAAACTTCGCGAAATATTGGATGGCGTGAATGTTTCATAGAATGTTTTAAAAACTTGATTCACTGCGGGAATTGTGTTCGTCGCGAAATTGAATTCGAGCCCCGCTAAAATATTAAAAACTAAAGCCATGTTCGAATTAGTTTGTTGAGCTCGGCGTGACATGAGCAATTTCGATAATTTATTTAACTATTATGGAAGATTTATCATAGTTTCGGTTTAACGTTTCATTGAAATATGCGTTTACCGTATTTGCTCGATTATAGCGCGATATTTTATATCTAAGATGTAAGCCGAAAGATTCATAAATGCCTTATAATCGCAACCAAAGATAACCTCTATTCCTCCTCTCCCTTTCATTCCCACTAAAATTCAATCCTCTATATTCTATACCCTATTCCATCCTTAGAGGGCAGTATTACGCTTATAGCGAACTGAAAATTTTTGTTTTGCAGTGTAGCATTATATGGGCGTGAGACTCGGGCAATTATAAATGAAGATGTGAGCAGATTAGAGGCGTTTAAGATGTACGGTGGACCCTGGCAAAAATTAATTGAACAGAGAGAAAAACAAATAAGAAAGTCTTAAAGAGAGAAGAGGAAGAGTGGAGCTCAATTAGAGTAACAAGGGAAAGACAAGAAATGGGTGGGTCAAATTTTGAAAGGTCTGCTGATGGAAGTCATTCAAGGGAAGATGCTGGGAAAGGGGCAAAGAGGTAGGAGGAGGAAAGGAATATTAGAAGCTTTGAAAGAAAGGAAAGGGCAGAGGAAGAGGAAGAGCAAGGCCTTGAACGATATCAAGAGGGATTGGTTAGCCAAATTCCACGGAAAGGTAGAATTACTATGATTATACTTTATTACATACCATCTAATCCAGCGGTATCCAACCTATTGCTCATTCGCCACTTTTGGCGCATCCTCCTCTCAAGTGTGGCGCACGACGCTTAACGGAATTCATACGATCATAAAAAACACGACAAAATTAACTTTTACAATGCCACAAATTAAATTTACAGAACTCACGACCCGGGTTTCGATGCTTAGCATCATCATGATGATGACTGAGTGAATGAGTGGGCTTGAAGGTGAAGAATTAGGATTTATAAATATTATCTCAAACTTTTATTGTATTTACGTCGATGTATCGGTTTAGTTTGTGAATTTCGAATGAATGAATGGGTTTGAAAGTGAAGAATTTAGTGGATTTTTGGGAAACCTTGTCTTGTCTGATGGCTCGTGTGCCTGAAAATTCCACCCGGCACATTATTATCTTTCCACCACCGTTTACTCATTATGTATCGACGTCTAAAGATTATTCATTTTGTTTACTCATGTCAGCTTTTTCCACACCTTAGAAAATTTGATCAGTGTTAGGTATATGGATTTGTAAGCACGTTCGCGTGGGAACAAGTTTTCTCATCCATGTAACCCTAAATTCATGAGCGTTCATGCCTCACCGACTCTAATCTTGAAAATTGCTGCCACCTGTAACAAAAAAATTACAGGTTGGCGGATTTGAAATTACACCTGAGATCGCATTAAAAGCAAGATTTATTTTTATCATATCCATATATTCCTTATATTTCATGCTTAGAACTAAGTGTCGCAGCGACACTTAGGCACTGGAATAATGGCGCTCTATAGGTTGAGCACTACTGGTCTAATCTGTTTGTTCTTCCATTTTCCAAAGACTTCTGACCTAAGCTATTTCGGCATCGCGGTCGTATTACCATCCTTCCTATGTCTGCCTTGGATATAACGAGACGATATTATGCAGGCGACTGTGCATCTCCCTCCATCTCTCATCATTTCAGATATGCTGCTTTGGTATGACGTCGGGAACCATTTCGATCTGATGTGTGTACACTCATCCATCGCTCTTCACTTCAAATTTGCTTCACAAAAAGACCGCGTGAACCGAAACTGTGTAAAGCGAAATTGCGACCTCAAGATTTTGATGAATAGTATACATGAAAATGGGTTTCGCGATACCAATTGTCTGTTACCTAAGACCTAAGAGAATATATTCACGCTGCAGGTTGCTGGTAAACACCGTCGGAGGACCTAAGTCAAAAGGAGACACGCGCACACGCAGAAACATACAAATTCTTCAAAAGGCACTCACACAGTATACTCTAATCAAAACTAAAAGTAGACACCGATGTTTCGACAGCTAAGCTGTCATCTTCAGTAGTGTTTATTTACTATTGTTATCTCGTTTTTATATAGCGAACTACACGGAAAATAAACTTTGTTGAAATGAGTCATAAGTTGAATAGTATATATACCAGGGTTGGCCAACCTTTTCGCATTGGAGGCAACATTTCAAACTTTTCCTAACTATCGGGTCAGTGAGCAAATTTTAGAAATATAAGTCAGAGCTGTCCAGTTGTTGTCTATGGCGCCTTTTATGTTATGTTATGAGCGACAAGATATCATTTTTATCTCCCTAATCGTTATTACTATTGTGGTTTTATATTTTTTCTCAGAAACAATTTTAGTAACTAGGATTATTTTATTTATTTATACTTTTAATTTGGTTTTATTTATAAATACTGATTTTTTTCTCCACAAGTTATGAAGGGTGGCGGGCCGAATGAAAAAATCTTTTGCGGGCCGGATTCTGACCCTCGTACCCTATGTTGGACGAGCCTGGTTTATACCTACCATTTTTCTCAAAATGTCGATTTTCTCGGAAGCGACTTAAAATATTTTCATTGAAATTGATCTGGTTATTGAACTTGGTGTCATAAACAATACTACATAACATATGCTTTAAAAATATCAACACAGCATCTTGTGGCATGATGATTTATCGAGTTTTATGACCAACCATTTTTTAGTTTTGGATAAAATAATGTAACCACTGAAATTATTTCATGAAGTGGATGCGCACAGGTATGACAACATTTTGTGCAATGTATTTTTATTGGATTTATTTTTAATGTCACGAACTTCTCGTATGTTTATACTTGTCCTTTAATTAAGTCACTTCTTATGAAGCCTTTAAAGTTCGTTAGATACCGGATCAGCCATTTCGGTGTTATCTGCGGACACATCTCTATATAAATAATGTCCCATGTTTGTAACTCACGATGTTAGGGATAGAATTTTGAAGGGAGATTTTGAAGGGAGATTTTGAAGGAGAGAATGGCTGGTACAGTGAGTGTGTGTGTGTGTGTGTGTGTGTGTGTGTGAGAGAGAGAGAGAGAGAGAATGGGAGGGAGTGAGGTGGAGGAGAGAGAGAGAGAGGAACATTGGGAAGTGCTGTAACTTTAATTTAATACTTTATTCATGCATACCCGTCATCTACATATTCATCTACATATACTAGGGACCCTACCTCTACGCACTACCCGCGTCTATGTAGCCCTCCGCTCGATTCTCTCGCTCCAGGGACCTCGGTGCTGCGCGCCTCGCTAAGCTAGAAACAATTTCTCGGAATTTCTCTTATCTAGGTTCATATTTTTTGTCCAGAAAGTTTTTGTACTCCAACGCACCATTTCCGAAATTTAAGTTTTTACATGTTTTAAATGGCCGCCATTTTGATTCAAGATGGCTGATGAAAATGAAAATAGTTTTCTTGGTAGAAACTAAATGTCGTTTTTTGCATTTCTCTCCTATAAAAAGTTCCTGAAATGCAGAGAGGGACAGATGGACGGACGGGCGGACTGACACATGAGAAATTACATATAGGATCCTCTAAATGGATTGATTAGCGGAAACTGGTTTGAATGCTTAAGCTTCAGCCGCTTCGAATGCATTCTCCGCCTAAGCGTAAAGGCGAGACGTGCGGTTATCACGATCGCTGCGGACGAGCGTGTCATCGGACCGAAGCGAGGGATCGCGTGCGTCAAAATGACAAAATGCTATCTATGTTCGCGTATATGGGGTCAATATTTTCTGAGTCACAAAAGCGGGGGTGTCGCCTGTGAGGACGTATGCTTCGCACGCAGCGGCCTAATCGCACGGCATTCGAAATCGATCCCGTTAAAATTGCTCCGGCGCGTGTCCACTCGCTGGAATCATCCTGTCTTTTATTTGCGTCGCATGTCGGGACGTGATACCGAATTAGTTAACCGGAGATCTATCTGTATTTTCGCCGGCTTTTGCGGAGGAGCAGATAAGGGCGATTCGTACCATTTCCATGGTCACGGATTAGATTCCTCGAAAGGCCGAAGGCGTGACCTTCGTTGCTACAGTTAAGGATCTCGTTTCTATCGTCTGTGAGCGGTTTTAATTATCTACGTTGATCGTGTTCTTCTTTATCATCTGTAACGAAAAGGATGGGTTTTTTTTCTTTGTGTCCTCGTGCAATCTCTGTGTGCATAGCCTAGATTCTGCGAGATTTTTGTGAGCATTGAGAGGAAAAGAGGACGTTTTGCATCCTTTTCTGGTATGCTTATGAATAAACCTGCTGTGAGGTTCAAATGTATATTAAATAAAATGAAACACACTACAGCAATCTAGAGCGTTAGTTAAATTTCCAGATAAAAAATGTCTGGTCGGTTTCGACGAATGATCCTTATCTAATATCGTGTGTTTCTTGGAAATATTGATAGGAAAAGAGGAAATTTTTGCATCCTGTTCAGGCCTACTTATGACTAAAGCTCCAGTATGGCCTAAATGTATGTTAAATAAAATTAAACTCACCACAACAATAGAAAACTTGAATAAAATCCACATAAATATGCACTATCGGTTTTGACGAATATTGTGTATATTATTTTATATAGCGTACGAAGACGTGAATTTGTATCAATGATGGAGCTCTGCAAAGCAAAGGCCTGTTCAGTGGATTTTTTAGTTTAAGCTTGAGTTTCTTTTTGACAATCGTTGGTGAGGAATATTTTGGTAAAATTCTAACTAACTAACTAACGATAGACACATTTTATAGTGCATGCGATATGCAATATTCTATTGCGCAACACGGGTGTTAGGTTATTTTTAAAAAGTCTCCTCAGACAAAACTGCGCCGCGAAGATATAATATCTCGTAGAAATATTACGTGTCAGCATAGGTTAAGAGCTTTCTCATGTCACATATGTACGTAAATGCGGTGCGCGGCTAATTTAGGACCACGTATAGTTCATGTTTTTACGTGTTCGCTAAACAAGTATCACATTTATTTAACTGTGTAATTCTCGTGTTATATATATATATATATATATATATATATATATATATATATATATATATATACACCCATATATATGTGTACATAACGAATGTGGAATACTATATTTGTATATGCATACATATATACTCATTTGCACACACATACAATGCACATATAATACAAATTTATATAAATGTATATAAGGAAAGGATAGGGCAAGTTTCACTCATTAAAAAATTGCGTTTCATGGCTTTAGTATTTGAGATTTCTGAGTGCTTTCATTCCTTCTCTTTCCGCTTCCTCGAGACCCTGTTTTCTCCATCTAATGATGGCGGCGGTGCTCCAGACTAAAAAGAAAACACCTGGATTGCTTTTCAAACGGATGTGCGAATTAGCAAAAAAAAATTCCATAACTTGAACTTCTCTCTTCCTCTCGCTCCACTCTTGTTTTTCCGTTCCCTGAAATTACGTTCCGTTATTTCTTCTGGAAGCCCTTCCTTCAAACACCTCGAGTGTCTTCATTACGGGTTGGCGCCAAACGACGCGCTTTTCTCACCGGTAAAGAATGCGAAATTTTCAACTATCCCTTGTTTTCTCTCCTAACAAAGTATCCGGGAAGTATTTTCTTTTATATCGTTCGTTTTTGCCGATCTCGAGTGCCTGCCTCTTTTTCACGAACAGCGAGGGCGGGAAACGGGTCCGAGTTTTATTGTTGGAGCAAGTTTCCGAGTTGTTTCAAAAGAGTAAATTATTAATCGTAGACGAAGGGTTCGTCGGAATGTTCTCAAGTTATGAGGGGAGGTTTCAATCGCTTTATTAGCTTAGCTCGGTCAACATGAAATCAAATAGGGGAAATTACAAAATGTTTTGCTCCAAGTACCTTAACTTGGTTCATTGACGATGAAAATAAAATATGCTGTAAATTCTTCAGAAATATATTTCACACGACCAAGGCTTCGTTTCGGAGCAACATCGTCTAGTGGAAATACCGCCCGTAACGGGGTGTATGACTCTTCGGTGCTTCTAGAAGGGCTAGAAATCTTAAATTTGGCATGTAGGTAGGTCAGATGGCACAATCGACGAGAAAAATCTAGAATCACAAAAAAGTTAATATTGAAGGGGTCTGTTTAACCCCAATGTTCAATTTCAATACCCCATAAGAAAAGCATGGGATTCAATGCAAGGATTTCTAAAAATGCATTTTAAAATTACTTAAAATTGGGATGCGAATTTGGGAAAAGAACAGTTGTCTAGCTGAAAGAAAAAGTTCTTAATTTTTTAAGGCAGAAGTCAAATACATACCGAAATAGCATAAATATCTGCTTTAAATCGAAAAAAAGTGTGAATTTTTCCTCTCTTCAAAAATGGAAATGTATAAAAACCATGGCAACGAGCTCATTGCTTTTAAAGGGTTCTTTAATGCTTTTAATGCCATTTTTTTTGGAAAAATATGCGTTTGGTAAAATTTTCGTCTCAATTTTCACCCAGGAATCGCGTGGTGGAGCTATTAGGCGCGAATTTCCGGACACCCTGTATATACTTGACTGTATGAGGCAGAAACATGGAAACTCGGAAAAAAATGATGTAAAATATTTGGAAAGCTTCGTGATGTGGACATTGAGTAGAGCGCTGAAGATAAAATGGGCAGATAGGATGGAAAAAGAGTAAGTAGAAAGAAGGTTAGGAGAGAAGCGAATGACTATAAGAAAGTGCGAACTGGATCGGACATTACCTTAGAAGAGAGAGAGAGCAAGATTAAAGACGTGTTAGAAGGAAAACTGAGAGGAAAAAGGCGAAAGCGGTAGGAAAAGGTTTCAACTGATAGACAACCTGAAAGGAAAAGAGAGCTATCAAAACACGAAGAAGACTGCGGAGTATTTGATTATGTGGGGAATCGGGTTGAACCCAAAATAATCACCGACATGTCTACGGACGGAATACCGATGATGATGAACTTTATTATTGCATGTTACAGCTGCTGTCTAAACGTCTTTTGCCACATATTGTGGCTGACTTCCGCCTGTATGTAAATATCTAATATTTGTTTTTGCGAAAGTAATGTACGTTGTACGGTTGGTTTATACTGATGTATTGTATCGAAATGAATTACTTTGACGTGGTACAATTTATGCCGGTATTGTACCTATCCATGTTATATGTAGAAATGTGTAATAATTTATTTCTCCCGTTAAAATGATATCGATACCCTAGGATTTTGACACAAGAAATGTCTGTCCATTTTTTTAAATTTACGTTCGCTATTAATATTGTTTATCATTATTAACTTAATATTTGCCAGAAGCACACCATTGCCAGTGGATTTAACGAGAATTTGCATTCCGATTTTTCAAATAGAAAAAATGCTCGGGAAGTTTATTTTATTCCGGATCTAATTAAAACAAGTTCCGTTACCGTAAATGGTACATATGAAACGTATTTAACAATGGGGGCTTATATGAATTACATTTAAAATGCTTTAGTCGGATAAGAATGTTTTTACAAAAACTCAATCCGAAAGGCCTAGTGTTTCCTTATGTCGCCACTTCAATCGGTTTGCTAATGGAATTCAAATTGAATTCGGCGCTCTTCTCCGGCGGACGAGTTAAAATTTCGGCAAAAATGAATGTTTATTATGGGCGAGCTTGTTTGCTTTTCATCGGACAGAAATTGAAATGCTATGTTTCTACAATTGACATAGAGAAGTTGAGAAAACCGGATGCGCATTTAGACTACATAGCAGCCGCAATCATTGCCGATTCACCTATAGTCAATTCTTAAAAAGCCCTTTTTATATAATTTTTTTTAATAACATAACAGATATCGGTGTGTCTGTTTCAACAACTTTAGTACTGCCATCTATTCTTCTTCTAGTGTTTTGTCTTACGACAGGTCCTACCAAGTCATTGATTGGTTTGTTGACTAGGAAATATACCTTCCACACCGGACAGAAACAGTAGGAAGGAGGGAAACCCGGTGCCGGCATTAGCCTGCTCTTAACGAAGAGCACCAAGGGGGCTAAGTGCTTAATGTCCCTTCCGAAGGACGGAGCGTTGACTTTGCGAGGTCTCCTCAAACCACACTAGCAGGGGGCCGGGCGATCTCGGAAAAAATCATGCTTTCCCAGGATTCGTGCCCGCTGTCCTTCGAGCAGCAGGCGAATGGCAGCCAGCGTCCTAACCTCTACACCGCGGACACCCCCAACTGCCATCTACACCTATGTGATACCTATTTAACTACTTTTCGCTTCACATCTTGTTATCTGTTTTCAACTCGCAGTCTGTTATACTATCTCGAGGTCTGTAGTAGCTATGATTTTAAAATTCGGTGTGTTGGTCTACATTGTGATCTTCTGCAGAATTTACAGAAATCTTACGAATTTGTGACTTGAACCTAAGAACGCCTAAAATAATGAAAATTAAATCTATCGCCGTCGGTTTTCAATTACCTCTCGATTTGAATCACGAATTGGTTTTGAACACGAAAATCTTACGTTTCTTATGTGAAAACATTCATTGTGAGGATAAAACCCGATTGTTGCGGATATATTGCGGATAATGCATCGCATAATATCGAAAATGCACATATATCTATTATCTTTATAAAAATTGTTTATTAAAAATAATTTCTGTATTTGCCCTTTTTTCCGTATCTACTATCGGCGAATCACTACTGCTGACAGATGCTTTGTAGCCAGTGATTGTGCTCGAGAATTCTCGTCTCGAGAATTGTCGAGAAATTCGCTTTCTTTCAAATTCTCATTTCTCGAGAAATGTTTGTCTCCAAAATTCGAGAATCTCCAGTCTCGAAAAAGTTTTCTCGAGATTCTCGAGAAATTTTTTCGTTTTAAATCATGAAGCATTGTACATTTTTCAGCGTATTTTCCGTAGGATGTCTGTTTGTGTGACCTCTTTTCTGATAAGTTTATAATGACGTAGCAGTACAATCTCGAGAAGTTTATATATTTTCACAGTCTCACAGCTTCGTTTGTTTTTCGGTCTGATTCTTCACCTCTCTGGCGCCATTTTCGGCGTTGTTATTACATTGTTTATACACATTGATTCTTCGTGTGTATTTTGAACAGAATATAGCCCTATTTTAGCTGTAAGCTTAGGTCGATAATTCTTTTCTGAAATTTCACTGGGTACTTGAGTGGAGTGTCTGGTTGTTTAGAGTTTCTTATAAATTTTCAAGTCTACGCTTTCGTTGTGGGGAGAACATTTAACAGGGTGCGGTGCTGAAGTTGGTGATTCATCATTTGCCCTGCAAAGTTTTCATTCTGTAGAGTGCATCGCGTTGGTTTTTTCTTCTTCGTGCCGGTTTCTCATATTTCTAATGCGAAATATGTCTTCTTTTTAGGAAGTTCAAAGTGGTTGCCTCGAGATAGTTTTTCCAAGCTGTTAGTAACAGTACGACCGTGTTTCCGTGACGGATTAAAGGAAAATAAAAGAAAATTCGATAGGATTGCTGCGCTGGGCTTTGGTAATTGAATCGAGTGATATGAAATAATAGGTTTTAAAGCTTCTCAAAAATCGGAAAGAGTTACCGTTGAGTCACATGCAATCACGTTAGCCAACCTATCTAAAAACAGATAATAAACTCGGAAAACAAACTCCTAAAATTTCTCCACTTCAATAAAGGAATTATTCCATTCTTTTTCTGCACGTTCTGGAATCAAATTCCTCCAGTTTATAAAAACCTCGACATCTAGAATCGGCAATTCAAAATATCTCCCCGTTTACTATTATGTAATCATATTCGAGAAATTTCGGAAATACACAATTACATATCTAGGTCATGTTACTCAATCGGGACTACCAATATTCACTTCCTTGTCGGCTGAAAATGACCAAGTAGCGTAATTTTCCTCTATCAGAACTGTCACATTGACAGAAATAAAAATATTAATTTTCAACTCCAAATTCCCTTGGAAAGATTTTTGAAACGATAAACAATTCTGCCATGACCAGCAATCGAACCCCGGTCTTCCACTTGCCGGGTGGTTATTCTACCACCGAACTATCGTAGCAGACTAAATCTCCCATTTCTGAAGGCGGATATTTTCTTAGTTGGGGCCAAGCTAGCCACGCTAGTATCAACCAGATCCCGGTAATTGCAGAATCTTTTTTTGTTTAAAAAATATTTCAAAGTTTACGGCTTACGCCTGTCTGCGTAAGATTTTAAGATCGCTTTATTTCATCAATTTCCAAAATCCCGCGATAGAACAGTTAAATTTTATACTTGGAAAATTTTAAGTATTCGTCGAGGTAATAGCGGCTTCGAATCGTGTCGCCAATCAGTGCTGCCACCTTGAAAGAAGGAAAAATGGAGATTTCCACTCTCAAATCTGCCGTTAGCGTGCTTTAATACCATACGTTTAAATTAAATTTCGACATTTTTTCGTCAAAAGTCTCTGAACTAATTACGTCCGAATGTTTAGTCGATAAGATAGACGGAGTTCCACGACTCTCGGCCTATCGCTTGGCCTCCTTCCCTCTTGTTTGTTCGATGCAAATGAGTTCTACCTTCGATCAAAGCACAGCGCGGTCGCGTCCATTCCGGTTATTTGTCCTTCATTACCTATGGAACTATTGACGTCCGCCAATTGTGTTTGCGCAAACTATATTCCGCGCATCGATCAAATCGAAATTTCAATCTCTCCCGGAACGATCCGGTTGTTTTTTCTCGGAAGGAATAGGCTTGTCGCGGAAGACATGTTTTTATTTTCGCGAGTCTCGTTTAATTCGAAATGTGGCGCGCGTCCTCTGGAAGTTCTGAAAGAGATTAAACGCTTATGTTTGAGGTCGTGAATCTTGTATGAGGAACAAATAGCTTTTGCGTGCGCCCCCAAACGATTGGATTTTCTCTTCCATATTTCGTCGCTAAACCCTGGAGTGTCGTTATCAATCGAGCGCGCGATATAACCGGCATTTCGAACTCTTCAGAATAGTCGACGGAAATTTTAAATTCAGATTTTTTTGTCACCAAGAAGCAGTGATATGACATCATACATTTCTGCCTTAACTCATTATCTGTTTTTACGTTTAGTAATGGCGACGATGTTTTTAATTCATTGGTGGACCTTTTTAAACCTTTGATCTCTGATGATTGTTGGCCTTACTCCCTTTGATCTTCATCATCGGATTAGTATTTATATTTTATAATACTGGACGAATTCATATATTCTGTTTGGACTTATGAAAATTGGAGGAAGACAGGCTTTTGTACGATAAAATGTGAAATATTATTAGACGTATTTAAAATTTTAATAAAACCATTTCAATTACGCTTAGATAGAAAGAAATTTTCCTTGCAAACTGCATATCACCGGCATTCACATTATTAGGCGTTTTTTACCAGCGAAGCGGTAGTATCGGAACCCCTTATGGGCACGTCTCGTCCGTCCGTCCGTCCGTCTGTCGTGACTTTCATCTTCTGAGACGCTGGACAGATTTAAATGAAGTATTAGTGATCCTTATTAAAAAAATATCGCCAAATTGTGATTTTTAACTGATTCCGTTAATTACAACTTCCACCTTATATAAGCACTTAAATTAACTTTCATTTCATTAAATGGCATCCGTCAAACAACAATTAAATACCACATTTTTCTCTCCATATCTCTTATATGATCTACAAGGTATCTAAAAAGTGTATTTAGATAGAGGACAACATTCACCAAAAAAATCCGCGAGACCATATAATTACTACTTAACAGTTTCGGAGGTAAAAATTCAAGAATCAACCAAACCTTCGATATCGTTTTATACGCATTTTTCATAAAGACCGCTTTTTAAATCTCTGTGTATTCCATTTATGGAGTATACTTTTCCTTCTTGTTTTCATTTTAGTTCCCGACAAGGTTTCTAAAATTATCGGCGTGAAACTCAGTGTAAATATATCATAACAGTGGTTGTACGTTTTACACTTAATTTTTGGATAAGTCAATTATAAGTTAGGTCTTATGAAATGCATTCAGTCGAATTGTACACAGGGCCGGGTCCCAGGCCAATCGATATATACGGGACCTGGATAACATTAACCACCAAATTAGATTTTCCAGAATACGTCCTTAAGCATAGGAAAATGGAAAAATTAAGTATTGAATTATCTTAATAGCATTGGAAATATCTATGAGAAGTACTTAATTTTTCAAGTTTTGATACTTGAGTACTTAATCTAGAAATCGTTTTCATCCATAAGCCGAGCTCGGTGATTCTGTAGTGAATCCCCTTGCGGTGATATCGAAGTTCTGGCACCTCCAAGTCGCGAGGCCGATTCGCCATACCCTAAGGACGGCCATGGTTGTACATAGTATATGTATAGATTTTCGTGTAAAAGTATGTGCGTGTGTGTATGTGCGTATTTTAGGAGGATAGAAAAAACAATTCTTTTTATCAACTTCCCACCGATAAAAGGCTGCGGAAACGAAGTTAAAAAAAGGTCTTGCATGGCATTTCTGTAGTTATAAGCAGATAAAAGTTTAATTCAATCATCGCTTCGGTTTCTTATCAATCAGCGAGAAACAGTGGGCGGCTTCCAAAACATCAGTTGCCGATGCTCACATTTTTATTCGCATTACTGGATGCGGTAATTGATTGGACCGACTTTTCCTCAGATTGGTTTTTCTTTTCCAACTATAAATGGCAAACCTTAACTCATCCAAGAACACCATTGACCTATCGTGGTCGTTCATTCGGCGGAGTGCTTGCAACTTAGGAAAACGTTCACGCTTCCGTATATCAAATGGGTTTTATTCTCATTGATGTAAGTGGATGGGATTTGGGAGCAGATCAACGATTCAGATTCATTCGAGTGTCTGAAACCAAGAATTGGTTTGTTATTTTAAAAAATAATCCTTACTTAATAAACGGATTTTTTTATTTATTTCCCCCGCCGTTTAGCAGGTTTCAACGAGCATAGCTCAAGAAAGATTATAGTGTTCGCCTCGTGACAAACTTCGTCTCCATATTAAACATAGGAAGGTAGAGTATGTTTTTACGCCTAGCTGATTCACCTCTTGCCTATGCGCAATGGCTATCTAAGAAGTGCTGCAATGATAAGCTGAGAGGAGAGAAACCTGGTGCCGGCTATTTTTAGCCTGCTCTTAACGATGAGCACCAAGGGGGCCAACGGCTTGACGTCCCTTACGAAGGGCGAAGTGTTAATTTGAGCGCGCTCCTCATTTCTCATTTTCTCTTTGGCTCGTTTCCGTCTCCTCAGTTTCAAAACGCACAAATAGAGGGCCGGGCGTCCTCGGAAAAAATCTTTAAGGATTCGAACCGGATGTTGCTTTAGCAGATCATGGCGGGGCCAACACTCGACCACCACACCACCGGTTCCCCTAGATATAGAATGGCTGGAAAATCAGAGGTGCATTTTGGCTTCTGTGTTACTATGACCAATGACAATTTGCTGACGGTACATTCTGAAATTTTGGATGATAATTTTGCTTTTTTTTGGCGAAACGTTTTATCATATTTTTAAACGGAATAATAATTTTTCCCTTAGTTGGACCGAGAGAAAAACAAATGAGGAAGTCACAAATATTCTAAGGAAATAGAGAAGCTTGATTAAAGTAATAATGGAAAGACAGAAGAAATGGTCGAGTCGAACGCATTGGTAGAAAGGATAATGCTAGGAAATAGCCAAAGGGACGAGGAAAGGAATATTAGATGCATTAAAATAATAAGGGAATTGGCATGGGAACATGAGAGAGGAAGACCTTGAAATTAAAAGGGTTGGGCGTGCCAAAAAGTTAGCATCACTTTGATGTTGATCCACTTGATAAGTTTTTTAAATGAATCCTTGGCAGTTAAAGAATTATTAAAAATAAATGAAAAACCTATCATCGTGGTAAGTTACGCCTATTTAACGATAATTTATAAAAAAATAATTTTCCTTCATTGGATAATTTGTTTTTTTTTTAATACACCACGCCGTTAAGATTTAACATTGGCGAGCAATTTCTACGGCAGTTATTTTTGATAACCTTAGCATCTGTGGGCGTTCTTCTTTTTCCCTTCATTAAATTCCTTAAATATTAGATGCGTGGCTTTGGTCGTAAAGCGCGCCCTTAAA
Organism: Tanypteryx hageni; assembly: GCA_028673005.1. NCBI lineage: Eukaryota > Metazoa > Arthropoda > Insecta > Odonata > Petaluridae > Tanypteryx > Tanypteryx hageni. The sequence continues at coordinate 27,361,394 of CM054114.1, forward strand.
GCTGCGCGAATTTATGGAATGTAATTCCCCTCTTTTGCTTTTACCTCGGGTCGTAAAACATCAAATTTTCATAACGGCTTGCTTAAGCGAGTGGGCGATCTATTTAGGAGCTTTCCACGATATAAGTGATTACAAATATACCGGGCGGAATTTTTGTCGGGGAACGCGAGATTTCTCGTTTTCCGGCTTATACTTGCGGTAAATAGCGTTTCAGCCAGTAAGTTTCGCCGTCATTTAAGTTGGAAATAGACGCGACAGTGTAAATTTTAAATCTCGAGAGGACTTTTCCCGATGCCAAATAAATGCGATGGATTTATCCACTGTTTTGCTCCAATATTGTCGTTCTCTTTCGAACACGGCGGAAAGCTTGAAAAATCAGGATGACTGAAACACTATGCATCTCCAATCTACCTGTATAGTTCGTTTGACTAATTGTAAGATCATCCCGCTTTACATCGTTCCCTAACAGTTTAACGAGCTCTATAATTCTCTATAAAATTAAGAATTGTTTTCGATAACGAACGTATTGTATTTTTAGCTGATGTATAGTATGAGGAGTCATCAGAACCTTTGGAATGTTATGATAACTGCGTAAATATTGCAGTAAATTTCGCCTTGACTGGATAAAGTGGAGATGCAACGTGGACACTTAACTGAATAATCTAGAGAAAAAGGCGATAAAGAACTTTTTTCATATACTTCTCTTTCTTTAAACCTTTTGCGTTTTGTTTCCGTACTCAGATATACTCTTATTATTACTGTTTTATATATATATATATATATATATATATATATATATATATATATATATATATATATATATAATTATTGAAATTTGTGAAATTGAAAAAAAGAATGTATCTCCAATCATAGTAAAAAATTTGAAATTACCAGCTACGAACTTTACCTATAACGCAACCGCCCTCAGTGACGACTAACCGGTAATGTAGTACAACTGATTTATGGATGTTAAAGAAACATAGTTTCTTCAGTTCGATTACAAGCATTAGGGGAGCCGGATAGTTCTTTCTTCGCTTGAAATCAGTAGAGAAACGTTACGTGGGATGCATTAAATTGAAGTACAAAGTGAGATTGTTAACCACGAAGTGTCTCGATTGTGTTATTCTTTTAAATTAGGTAACAGAAAAGCCCATTTAAAAGAAAACGAGATGATTTAAACGGAACTTATAATACCTTTTTTCCACTTGATTTTTTGTTTAATGCTTATATTGGCTTTAATAGCTTAAAAATCACCGCGGGTGAGTTCCTATTTGTGTTCCCATATTTCATAATTTAGCGTTATAAAATATTACAAATAAATTCGAACGGAAAACTAAATTGATCACACGTATTTGTGTTGCAAAAATAACGCGTGTATGTGCTAGACCAGGGATAGGCAACCTTTTCTGCATGACGGGCCATATTCGTAGTTTTGAATGCTTCGGAGGAAGTCGCGAGAGCGTACCGGGCCGGAAGAGCGTTTCCAAGAGTTTCTGCGGTCCGATAGTAGCAAAAATCAAGTTTATACAATTTACTAGTGTCAGGACTACACCAGAAAAGGTTTTGAGACCAATACGTTACTGGAAAAATATGAAATTGCCTATATTAAATTTGATTGACCACTTTTTCATTATAACTTCTCGGACCGCATGAAGCGCTCTCGAGGGCCGCATGCGACCCGCGGGTCGTAGGTTGCCGAACCCTGTACTTATATTAAATGAATGTAAATTCATTACTTTTTAGAATCAGATATTCAGATATTTGTATGCTCCAATCATCTACAGATTATAATATTTTCTTACAAGTTGATTGGCTCAAAATTTATTAGCGTCTGTATTACTAGACTATATCGAATCCGAGTCCAACAGTGAAATGGCAACACTCTCGTAATGAGCGATAAAAACTGCAAAAGCACCCAAATTTACGCTAAATTCGAAAGCCTAGGATCGATAAGGAATCTTCCACGATAAAAATGTCTCCATTCATTTTCTCAGAGAATAGTACAAATTCCGCTCCAATATTACAATTCTAAGATATTTTAATGAGCAAGAGAAAATTACCCTGCACGATGGATTTTAGATTTTCCATGTAAATCAAATGGGAGGAATAGTTCATGGAATCGAGCCAGGGACTTTCAGTCTACGCAACAAAAACAATCCTCTGGAGCTCAGCCCATGTAGAGAGATCTCCACCACGTGTCATGAAAATCGGTCTATTGGTTCAAAAGTTAATAGGACAGGACAGACAGACACAACGACGAAACTATGAACCTATTTACATCCTGGAAAGTAGGCTAAAAATACATTTTATCGTAATCATGTCTTCTGTAACCTCCGCATTGTTTTATTACAATTTTCTTGTCCAAATAATTCAGCGATTTAGAGGAATTGTGATACAGCGTCGCAGAATGGAATAGAGATGGAATCTCAAAATAAATAAATAAAAAACTCCTCGAGACTGAGTCCATTTTCCATTTTTTCCGCAGTCTCGGTTATTAGATTCTCTCTCTCCGACCCCCTGCCGTAACCGCCTCCGCATTTCCTTTGTTCATCCATAATTCATGACGTCAGATGCGCGGCTTTTTTCCTTATAGGATTAAGGTCCTGCCTTCGTTGCGTCGCGTCCTTCTTCTTTTGTTCCCAACCTAAATAAGCGATGGGCCATTTTCCGGCCGTTTATTGGTCATCGCTGCGTAAAACCTAGCTCCGTTCCATCTCTTGACCGCCGTTCTGGTAGTGTTTGCGGAGAGATTTGTTTTTCGACCTTTTCGCGGCTTAAAAAAATGGCCGTTTTGATTATCCCGGAGCCTCGCGACCTTTGCAGAAACAAAAAAAGAATTAAAAGGTGGAACCCCGCCACGAGTCGGTATCTGTCCTTTTTTATATCGCGACCTCCGTTCATTTTCGTTTGATTTCGTGTGATTGCCTTTCGGCCGTGGAGTCTATTCGTTTCGCGTTGTTTTTGTTTCTCGTGTGGGGCTAGTTATTTTTCAGAACGATATCGATTCAATTCGTAGAGGAATGAAAAATGCAATCTCGTTCTCTATTATATTGTCTTGGGTTTTGTGCCGTTATATCACGTTATATGATGAAAATTTTTGCAATCGATGAATATTCAAGAGAGGATTATTGATTGCATGTCATGGCTGAAATTAAATTGAAAAACTGTGCCTCCAATAGACATAATATATAAAATTATAGGAAAAATAAAAACATTTTTACGAATCTGTAAGAAACGTGGTTTTTAAGTGATTAAAACAGCGTTATTATCTCTACCGTAAATATTTTGAAGAATTTGTTTGTTTGTGCAATTATAAAGCTACACCTACAGAACGTAGAAGCAAGAAAAAGGTGTCATGTTAACCGCAATAAAAAGTTATGTAAAATGGGAGAGTTTTTAAAGCGATTTGAACTACATTAAAAAAAATGTTTTTCTCTTTTAATTTTTCCCATTTAAATAACACGGGAATGAACTTATTGTTGAATTAACAACATACGTGACAACAGTTATAAAAATACCTAATGTCTAATATTAACTAAAAGAAATAATATATACCTAATATAAACTAAAGTAGGGAAGAAAGAAGCACTAAGATTATTCAAAGAAGGATAATCACCAAAAAAACTATAAATCTGGCTAATTTTTTCAAAAGGTAAATGGAAGACAGTTTTAATGTGAAATTTTAAGTGCTTTCGTTCTCTAAAAACATTTTATTTATTCTGCATATTTTGTATACTTAATAGACAGCGAAATTTGTTTTTTATTATCATTGAACATGATTAAGGCGAAAGATATTTCAGAAGGTACAATAAGAAAACTTCTTTAGCAATTCTTTAATTTAGACCAAAATTTATAATCGTTAATTCTTCCTCCCTTGAACATCTATGTGTACATTTTCTTTCCTTTCAACTGAACATTTGTATGGTGCAATAAAGCCAATTAACTTATTACATTAAAACAACACTTTCAATGTCGTACTAACATACTATTTATCGCCTAAATGGATTTCAAAGTCCGGGAACTCATTTTGTTTCGTAGATTTGACTTTAAAATATTCACGTGACAAATTAGACCCACAAAATCAGCCTTTGCATTGGATAGCGTATGGTTAAACTAAATTTGGTTATATCTTCAATCGTGTTTCCACCGGTTGCATCCCTAGAGCTTGCAATACCAGCCCAAGGTTTTAATGATTTTGAGATTCATGACAACATTATATGACGCAGTTTCTTCCACTGTAGATCAATTCGAGTGAAATGACTATATTTTAAAGTGATTCCATCTACTGTTTATTATGATTATTTGATAAAAAAATACAGTCGCCAAATTTGTCGATCAAGGATCCGGGGAAAATTTATTTATTTGGGCAAGAGATTGGAAGACAAGAAATATAGCATACCATTAAGCCGTACAATAAAAATTAACCTGGTTTCATTACTTGGTTTTATTCTCAAATCTTACTCAGTGTTTTTGCCTTGACTTAAAAACCCGTGCAACGCCGGGTAATTTCAGCTAGTTATTTTATATTTCCGTTAGAAAATGGGTATGTTAATTTATCTCACATTTACGGTAAGCTCTACGCACAACAATGTATTTCATTATGCCTCATCTACATGAATATCACTTACATAATTATAAGGGTGGTCGCCTAAAGCAGGAAGGGATTCTATAAATTATTTATAATGCCTCGCTTTGCACCCTATTTGCGTTGGTGGGAATGAAGGCGAAACTTTGCAGAGTGAGATGTGTTTTCCGATAGGATGTCACGAGGTTACGTCCAATCGCCATCTTGATCTCAACATGCAACATTTTAATTATATTGCGTTCGGTATTACTTACTGTATGCTTCCCTATAAAATTCGTTAAAGACGACGTCAATTTGCGGGATTGCATTTTAATAGACGTGAAACCTTGAACTGTAACCGTTGAGGCGAACTAAAACATTTTGTACTTTTTATTGCTCGAAGGCCATTTCACAACCGTGCTAAACGGAAATCGACGGCCGAGATATTCGAGACGTTTCTTTAAAACAAAATCCGCGCTGATACGAAAAGTGCGGGAAAAAACATTGGAACTTTCGAGATTGGTTGATCGAATCAGTTTATTCTTGATCAATAAAATTTTCGTCGTTTTCTGTGGTTCGCAATATGGCGCTCCAGCGCAAATTTCAACGGAGGTGAACATTTCTATAATATCATTCCAACCCTTACTTTTTATCTTAAAATGCCGCCAGTTGATTTTTCGCTGTCGTTTGTGCCATTAAACGCTCCGCTAAATGCGAGGAAATGGTTCGGTCTTTTTTTATTTCCCTGCTTTGCGTCATCGCGGGGCGTGGAGCTTTTTACCGTGCGTGTGTGCGGATGCGGCGGCGTTGCGTGGTCAGATGACCACGTCAGCCGTTTCGCCTCTCATTCTTCATCCCCCCCCCCATTTACGCGAAAAACTCCTACCTTTTCGCCCCTGTAACGAGGGTATTGCATGGCATTGAACAAAGCCGCGGGGCATTGTGGGAAATGGGGTAGAGGAGGGAGGAGGATGGATGAGGGCGGGGAGTGGAAGATGAGTGTGGCATCGGCCTCATCTAGTCCCATCCCACTCTGCCCTTTGTCTCCATCCATCAATTCCCCTCCCCTTCGACCTCCATCTCCCTCCTTTCCTCCCCTTTTTCCCTCCCCTCTTTCTCTCCCCTCTTTCCCTCCCTTCTGTCTCTTCCCTCTTCCCCTCCCTTCTTCTCTCCCGTCTTTCCCTACCCTATTTCCCTCCCCTATTTCCCTCCCCTATTTCCCTCCCCTAACCTCTCTCATTTCTCTCCCCTCTTTCTCTCTCCTCTTTCCTCTCCTCCCTTATCTCCTCCCTCCCTCTCCTCCCTTATCTCCTTCCCATTTATCCCTTCCGTTTGTCACTCGTCCCCTGTCACCGCTATTTGTTCCCATCCGTCCCGCTGGGACCCCTTTTCCCCTCTTTTGCCCCATTTTCCGTTCTCCGCCACCTCTCGCGACCCTCCGTACGCTCGCTTCTCCCTAGCATCCCCTGCCATTTCTCCATTTATAGCTGTTCACTTCCGTGCACGGACATTGGTGCTCGCTAAGAACCACCTGTGATGGAGATGTTATCGGGACGTGCCTCGGGAGCATATGGTACCTCACTATGTCCCGTGGATGTCCCTAATCTTTCTCTCCTTTTTTTTCTTCTTTTGGAGGAGAGACTTAATAACGTATTGGGATTTAGCGAAGGAGACAAATAAGGGAGTTCATCCTCTGGTGTCTGTCTTTGTCTCCTAGAAGGACCTGGAAAAGTTTTTTTGCTCTCTATTGCATAGAGATCTTTCCTTAACTTCTGGGTTAACACGAACATTTTTGTTTTGTTTTTATTTTATACGTAATAGAGATAAAATTGCACCTTCCAAATCTTCCAGTAGCTTCCATTTCAACTTTCAGAACAAGACAAAGCAGGTTTCGAAACTGCGAAAAAAGTACCTCAATTCGGTAATGCGGAAAGATAAAAAGGTGACCATCACATTTGCCAAAATTAAACGACTTTTTGGTACAAAAGTCGTTAAATTTTGGCAAAAGTCATATGTTACTTTTTGGTGATGAAAATGTACAATTGAATGCCTCAGAAGCTAACCTAACTGAAATACTTAAAACCTCGTATCTTTTATGTTTATTTATTTACACATGAGTTCTTTGGAGAAGTTTGGAACAGGGTGAATGTGTAGCAAATAATCATTTATCTTAAAGGAGAATGCTGATGATAAATTGTTCGACTAAACTAATGAAGGAAAGAGAAGATAAAAAATTGATTTTAAATAATTTCTTTTTCTTTATATAAAAAAACAACTGTTCAAGGTATGTATCTCGCATGATATGTAAATGGGATAAGGTTTCTTTACACTAAATTACCGGCATTATGTGTTATAGGATTAAAATAAACTTGAAAACTGTATGCTAGGTTTAGTATTTTTACTTTCTCCATACCTAGTATATGAGAAAGTATTGTATTAGTGAACAAATCGAATTCGAGATTTCAACGGAAATACACTTTTTGAGGTCCCCTGATGATGCTTTTACTATTTTCTCGATTATGTCTTTGTGATAGAAATTTTGTGCGTGATCTAACTCAAAAACTACCAATCAAATCAACACAAAACTTTATAATTAATATTTTAAATATAAAATCAAGGTCTGATTAGATTTTTGCTAAAATTAGTCAAGAGCAAGTAGAGGTTTACTTCTGTCGTTTTTCCGTTTTTCCATAATAATAAAACACTCTCAGTGAATTGCCATTGATGACGACTGATTTCTAGTCCAAATGCGTATTTGTTTTTCCTAACTTTTGGGTATCCATTAGAGACTTATTGTGCCAGTAATAATGAAAGGTGAATGTGCAGTTGCTGCATTCCCTGAATAATTAATAATTCTTTTTATTTAACACCCATATATTTCCATATATTTATCGTCCAATATTCACCTTCGTTACGACAAATGAAAGTTCACTAATCTTATTTAATACTTCATTTTCAAAAAGTTACGCATTATTAAATAAATGTAGGCGGTTTTTCCAAACTGTTATCACTAATTTGTTATCGAGCGAAAATCTGTCTCGGTTGTTGTTAAACATTTGATATGGGACAATTTTCAAATCGAGAGAAAAATTCCGCCATGACTGTTAATCGAAATCGGGTCTTCCACTTGCCGGGAGGATATCGGTGAAATCGCTTTTACGACTAAAAGCAATCTCACCAGTGAGAAGGCAATGGGTTTTTATTTGGTTTGCCTCATGGGGGACATCTGTTGGGGAAGTTAGATACTAGCCTGGCTATCCCGGCCCCAGCTAAAATACATCTCATTCTGAAGCGAGAGAATAAGCCTGTTAAGATGGTTTAGTGGTAGAATATCCGTCCGGCAAATGGTAGATCCGGTTTCTATTCCCGATCATGGCATAATTTTTCTCCCGATTTCAAATTTCTTCCATGCACCCAACTTATGTCTATCGCTTAGTGATCTAAAATCCATTCTTTCCATCAAACAATCTATTTATACTGTCACATATAATTAAAAATTTTCATTAGTAAATGTGGGTACGCGATTGCCGAGAATTCCTGGGAAAGGCCCTCAGGCTCCCGACGACACGCGGAGGCTTCCGTTTTATCCTGGGAAACGCAAACTTCAATCGCGTTCCAAAATGTTTTTTATGTAAATTAGCCGATTAGCATTCAACGCATTTTGCTCAGTTATGCTTGGCGATGGTGGTATTGGAGGCAGAGAAATGTTTCGAAATTCGTGGAAGGGAAAAAAGCAAACTTTTCGATTTTATTTTGCGTTTGGCCAATAAAATGTAAGCGTTTTAATTCTAAGCAAGGCTCGGAATGGAGATCATAACAAATTACGCCCTCCTTCCGGGCCAGTTAACGTGCTTCGCGGCATGTTTTTTTCGCCGCCATCACGCATGGTCGCTTTTCTGGTTCAATTATGGATTTCTTGCTTGGAAATAAATTTCGTTTGAATCGTGTTTTAGCGATTTTACCAGGGTTGAGGCTTTGGCGGGGTCGCTGAATCATTATCCCGTTTCATTTTTTCCGCTTCCGAAGGATTGTCAGCCTCCTTAGAGCAGTGGTGCCCAAATTTTTTTTACTGACGGGCCGCATCGGTGATTGCAAATCCTTTGGCGGGCCGGATTAGAGATTAAATCGGAAGTTATCTGTGTGTTCTAAGACATCCGGCCCGCGGGCCGTATTTTGGACACCACTGCCTTAGAGTGATCGTGTTTTGGTCGATGGTGATGCAGTGTTGCAGCACTAACTTCTGCAGAGATTGTTGTATGCCAATTGTCTCTCATGGTTTGTTCGGCAAATTTTAGGATGGATGCATTATGATAGGGTTTCCTCGTGCATATTTACGGGCAGGAACTGCAAACGGCCCTTGGCACCACTTGACATAACATTCTGCCCTTAAAAATGACTTTTTTTAAATATTCGTTCTCATTGGAACAATTTTTGGGAATGATATGTAGCAAATGATTTTTATTATTTATTTATTTTATTGGAAATTTTTATTACATTAGAACAGGGGTCTTAAAACTTTCTGAAATCGTTGAACCATAATATTTAAAATAATTTTTCCCGGAACCATAACACATATCGAGTCATTTTACGAGGGGCGGCTTTTCACTTACTCTCCGGGTTTAGGTAAAACTACTCCACGTCAGGGACCCTTAACTCACACGCACGAAACACACAAGCAATCAACTACACACGTGTACTTCCTATTTAAAAACATGTTTACATACACATTTCGGACTAAACGGTTCCATCTTCTGTAGGCCGATCATAAAGACTAAATGATTTGCTGGGAATGAACCGCAGAGAGTGTTATCATTAAACTATGTATACATCGTCGCAAGGTGTCAAACTACAATGTATGTAGACGACAGTTCCTTCCCTATTTCATTCCTACTTAGGTCGAGAACTTTTCAGACGCCCCTCGTGTAACGGAATCACCGTCAAGCTTTCGCGGAATCCTAGGATTCCGCGGAACATAGTCTGAAAACTGCTGCATTAGAAGAAGTAAGCAATATTGATCTTTTTCTTGCAGCCACCGGACTCATTAAACATCGGTATATTTTGTGACCTCATTTATTATGTATAAAATTCAGATGCGTTAATTTTAATTTCAGAATTCTTTATTCGAAAGACATTCTTAAAAATAATTGCTCAAATATCGATGTCTTTTTCAGGATGATTTACCCTTCTCCCATGTTCTTCATGATGATAAAACTTGTTAACAATCTTTGGAGGAACGTTGGTGCAGTATCTTTTATCCATGGCAAAATTGTATGCAAAACATTTTTCGCATTTACGTAATCTGTCATCGTCCAAAATAATATGTTCGCTAATATTCTTCTATGCCCTCAAAATCTCCTCGTGTAGCAATTCGCTGTTCGCGCTTTGGATTTCTAACATTTTCTTTGTGATAATATTTTTGCACAGATCCTTTGAACCAACGTTATAAGTTTTCTAATAAAGCTTGATCCTGAAATATTTTTTGCGAAATATCGTGAAATATGGTGGTTGTTGTTATTATCCACTTACAAAGTTTGTTTGTGATACAGAATGATTAGAAAGTACAGCGGTGGTTATTAAGAGTCACCTATATATCCGTAATTTTAAAGGTGTGTTTAATATGAGAGAGCTTCCAAGCTTTTTTGTCCTTGGACAAACCAATCTTCCTTAGTCTAGCTGAAACGTTGTAAATGACCTAATTAAATGCTTCGTTTAAATATTTGTTTCTATTTTGTATTGTTTAGGCTCCGAGACTCAGGCTAATTAAAACGCCCGTTTATGTACTAGAGGAGTAACTGCAAAAAAATCGCACAATGGAAGCCTTTCGCGATGCGCCAAAGCTGCCGTTATAGAAAATATACGTCGACAACACGCTCATCTAACTTCTCCCGCGAGATAACATAGTAGATTCGCTTCGTTATGAGTCCTCCCCTCGTATGTAACCCACTTTTGTGCTTAATCATTCGTCACATTTTCAGAGGGAAGTAGAGGGCTCCTAATTGTCCGTAATAAATTAATTTTTAAAAAATCCTCGACTTGGCTCAGGCTTCAAAATGCTCTTGGCCGAAGGTTATGTTCCGCAAATGAATATCGGCCACAGCTCGTTCGTCAGCTAGTGTAATCATCTTTCATTCTGTACTCTCCGCATTCGTAATCTGTCGCGGGACGTGACGGTGAAGTTTCTGGAAAATTTATGTTAGCATGTAAATGGAGGGTGATGGTGTGTATACACACACAAACACTCTTAACTTTCTGGCTTCTGCAGTCAGGTTTAAAGCTAAATTCTCTAATACGATTCATTTAAAGTGGGAATACAAATTCAGTGGAATTGCTTTAACTGATATTTTACCAATAGGACTGCTAATCTTTAAAGGAAAATACGATATTTGGCTTTATAAAGTCAAATAACCAATAAATGTTAATTTATCTATGATTTGTTGTTGATTTCGAGGCGCGTGTAATCTTCGTACAACGTTCAAAGCTTTAAAATGAATGCTAATCCTTGCCCCTTCATTTGCAGTCATACATATAAATAACACAATTGTTAATTTTTTCTGTATGTATGCATGTGGGTGTATATATATTTATACATACATACATACATACATACATACATATCATCATCATAGGTAGTCTGTCCGTAGACAGGTCCGTGATTATTCTTGGTTAAACCTGGTTCTCCATATATTCCTATTTTCCGCTGTCCTCTTTATTTCTTGATAACTCTCTTTCCCTTTCAAATCGTCTATCAGCTGAAACCTTTTCCTACCTCTTTCCCTTTTCCCATCAAGTTTTCCTTCTAACACGTCTTTAATCATACTCTCTCTCCTCAGGTAATGTCCAACCCAGTTAGCCTTCCTCTTTCTGATAGTCTGTATAATCATTCGCTTCTCTCCTATTCTTCGTAGCACTTCATCGTTTTTCATCCTATCTGTCCATTTTATCTTCAGCATTCTCCTCCAAGTCCACATTTCAAAGCTTTCCAAGTATTTGATGTCATTTTTCCTTAGCGTCCATGTTTCTGCCCCATACAATGCTATACTCCATACGTAGCATTTTATCAACTTCTTGCGGATATCTTCCCTTATATTCCCTGTAAGTAGTTGTTTCTTTCTCCTGAAAGCCGCTTTTGCTTTTCCTATTCTAGTTTTGATCTCATCCGTACATTTTGCCTCTCGTGTTATGATACTTCCAAGGTATTTATATTCTGAAACTTGTTCTAATGGCTTTCCCCCAATAGTTATGTTCAGATTCTCTTCTTTACCCGATATTCGAATGATCTTGGATTTTTCTGTATTTATTTCCATACCATATTTTCTACCTGTTATCACTAGTCTATTTATCATTTTTTGTAGCTCCTCTTCCTTTCTTGCTAGAAGTACTTGATCATCTGCGTATTTTACTGTTCTTATAATCCTTCCTCCTATTTTGAAATCCCCTGTGCCTTCTAAAGCTTCTTGCATTAGACTTTCTCCATATATATTGAATAGGGTTGGCGATAGGCAGCAGCCTTGTCTTACTCCTCTACCGATATTTATTCCGCAGGTGTCCACATTATCAAACCTGACCTTTACAACTTGATTCTCATATAGATTCCTAATCAGTCTCCTGTCTTTCCAGTCTACACCTATATCCTTTAATATCTTCATCAACTTTACCCAATTTACTCTATCAAAGGCCTTCTGCCAGTCTACGAAACATGCGCAGATATCTTGACTGTATTCTATTGCCCTTTCTGATATTATTCTAACTACTCCTATAGCATCTCTAGTTCCTCGTCCTTTTCTGAAACCAAATTGATCTTCCCCTATTATTTCTTCTGCCTTTTTCTCCAGCCTTTTATTAAGAATCCTCGTGATGATCTTCGATGTGTGTGACAGAAGGCTTATAGTTCTGTAATCTTTACACTGCATTGCCTTTGGCTTCTTCTTTAGAGGGATCATTGTTACTTCTAGGAAATCCTGAGGCCACTCTCCCGTGTCGTAAATCTTATTAATTAATTTCGTGATCGCTTTTAGTCCTTCTGATCCTATGACTTTAAGTATCTCAGCCGGTATTCCATCGCTGCCCATGGCTTTCCCCTTCTTAAGTTCCACTATCGCTTTTTCTACTTCGCTCTCCATAATACTTGGTCCTAAGTTGTCTTCTTCAATGTTTTCCTCATTTTCCAGTTCTATTTTTGCCGCTCCTGCCTGTTTGCTGTATAATTCCTTAATGTATTCTTCCCATACCTGTGCTACATCCTTTGTTTCTGAGACTATCTTCCCATCCGTATTCATAATTCCTTTACCACAAATTCCATTAGACTTCTTATCTTCTAATTCCAGTGCACTAGCGTACATCATATCGTACCGTCCTAACTTCTCCATTTGTTCTATTTCATCACATTTTCCTTTTATCCAATTTTCTCTAGCTTTATCTGTTACCCTTCTCAACTCATTGTTTATACGCCTATAGTTGGCTCTACCTTCTTCACTGTTTACGTTTTTCCATTTTCGTCTCTCATCCATTTTCTCCAGCATTTCCTTCGTGATCCATGGTTTTCTGATTTTCTTCTCTAGTTTTCCAATCTCTTTATCCAAGGTATCCTTGATACTGGTTTTAATTTCATTCCACTCTATATCGACGGTCTTCGGTTTGTTTTCCAACTTTCTTAGGTTATCTTCCAACTTCATGCTGACTACATCCTGCCTTTCTTTCAGTTTTTCTAGGTCCCAGGTCTGTCTTTCTCTTCTCGTTTTTCTTATTTGTTTGAGCTTTGTATTCACGTCAAGTATTAGAAGGCTGTGATCTGAATCAATGTCTGCTCCTTGCAATGCCTTGGCATTTTTTATGCTGTTCCTGAATCTTTGTTTTACAAGGATGTAATCTATTTGGCATCTCATTCTATCTCCTGGGCTTTTCCATGTGTATAACCTTCGTTTATGGTTTTTGAACCATGTATTAGTCACTACAAGGTCATTATTGATGCAGAATTCTACGAGTTTCTCCCCTCCTCGATTTCTCTTCCCAAGTCCGTATTGCCCGACAACATTTTCTTCCTGTCCTTCTCCGACTATGCTGTTCCAGTCTCCCATTATTATGCAGTTTACCTTTCCTCTTCCGTCTTCTTCGTAAATTTGATTAATTTGCTCATAGATCTCATCTATTTATTCATCGTCATGAGCTGACGTTGGCATATATACCTGGATTATCAGCATGTCCACTGGGACTGCTTTTAGCTTTATTGCCATCAGTCTATCGTTCGTTGCTATTATCTTTGTCACGCTTTTCATCATATCTTTCCTAAGTACCAGAGCTACTCCCCTTTCCCCACTATTTCCTCCAGAATAAACTACCGTGAATTCTTCCGAGTCGAACTGTCCTTCTCCCTCCCATCTAGTTTCGCTTAGCCCTATAATGTCAACTCTATTTCTTCTCATTTCTTCTTTCAAGTTCTCTAGCTTTCCTGCCTTTCTCATAGTTCTTACGTTCCAAGTCCCTATTCGTAATTTACTTTCGACAAATGTTTTCCTCAAGGCAGTCCCCGCCCGGAGATCCGATTGGGGGACTATTTTACCTCCGGATTGTTTTACCTCGAGAGAACTCATATTGTCCAACCATATAATCTTTACTAGGGATTGTAATGTGGTAGTTTCCCTCTTGCTTTCCACATCGCAGTACTGTAGCCGTTCAAATCGTCCTGATCACGCCTACAGCTGTATTGGATATAGACCCAACCAACATCATTTGTTTTCGGCTCTATACCATACTGACAGTACTGCTGCCTACTGCCAGGCACTGATGATAGTTTTTTATATATATATGTATATAAATAAATAAATAAATAAATATATATATATATATATATATATATATATATATATATATATATATATATACAGTCAAACTCGGCTATAACGAGCGCCACGGGACCGTTTAGTTTTGCTCGTTATAGCCGTTAAACTTAATATCCGTGAAGGCAAAAGCATGCATGCGTATGGTGAAATAAGACATAAGAAGTAAAAGTGAATATATAAACAGAAAGGTTATTTAGTAAATTTATGAAAAAACTTAAAAATGAGAATAAACTAGAAAATTTAAAGTAAACATACGTACATATAAAATTTACTCACAGCTGCATCCTTAATCACTACCCAAGTCGCACTTCCTCATTTTCTTGTTCGTTGTTAGGTTGTTCTCTAGTGCATATAAAATCGCTTCTTTGTTTTTCCATAAGGTTGAAACCGTAGACGATGATAAATTAAATTTTTTACACACTTCAACATTTTTTTTACCACGTTCTAACTCTCGAATAATATCAACCTTTTCGCGAATAGACAAACACTTCCTTTTATGTACGGACACGTTACTCGTTCAAGGGCAAAATCTCAACTGATTTTTCTGATCAACGCTACGAACTTTCTTTGCAAACTGTGAGCATACCAATTCCAGGAAGAGTTAATGAGGAGACGGATTAAACGTGGGATTTCCCATCTTTACGTGGGAAAGGGTGTTGGGTGCATTCGGCTGAGCGACGGGGGTGGGCGCCATTGTACATGCCCTCAGCCCCTTACCTCCTTCTAAACACAACCTCCTGGCTGTAAAAGAGCTGGGGGTTGGGAGGAGAGGACAAAGGACCTCCGCGAGTGCCACTGTACCTGCAAGTTGGGAATTCTTGGTTTGGACGAAGGGATTATTTTTTAACAACAACGCCGCGGTCTTTAACCTCCCCGAGGGATAGGGTGTAGAGGCTGGACTCAAGAACACAAGGTTACATATTTTGGGTCACTATGAGGATTGAAGGGGCTGACCGCCACCGCGTTTGAGACAGTGAGAAATGGTCAAAGTTTGCTCGATATATCCGTGAAGCGTGCTCGTTATATACGTGAAATATTTGTATGTAAACGCTCGTAAACTTATCTTGGAGGTAGCATTTGCTCACTATAGCCGTGAACTCGTTACAACCGTGCTCGTTATAAACGAGTTTGACTGTATATATATATATATATATATATATATATATATATATTCGTTTTTCTCTCGCTGAAGAAGGGCGTGTGTTGCCCGAAAGCTCCAAATTACAAGCCTTCCTCTATCGCTGTGGACGTCCACCACCGTATGGTAAGTGTTCACTGGCTCCTTCCTATCCCTCTCAACCTCTCGTTGCATTTATTTTATCATATTATTTCTTTTTCCGTATCGTTATATATAATAACATGCAAAAGTATTATCAATATGTTTGTAAGTTATAAGTCGCCTCCTAGATAAACGTAATAGAAATATAGTTGCAAACCTAGATGCGTGTAAAATACGGTTCTGCCCGAATGATCGGGGCACAACCGGGTATAGCGAGGGGCACAACCGGGTACACACAGTTACGTTTGAGAAACAGTTTTGTTGCACACTTCATTAACAAGTTCTGCACTCAAAATAGTTCAGTGCCTTCTCAGGCCAGCCAGTACAGTGTTCGTGTGCCCATTTTTTACATTTTCTGCAGATAACCCATTCATCAGATCGCTTTATCTCGGAATGTTTTTCCTTACAATAAATGCAGCTACTTTCACGTTCTCCATCTCCATCTGAGGTGTCTTCTAAAACATTTTTATTTTGGGAACGTTTTTGTTTCTTCATTTTTGCTTCGTCAGTACCATTCTTATTGGTTTTTGAGGCTCCTGTGGAAATCGAGTTTTCCAATTCTCTTTTGTACGGTGATGCTGTTATTAGATCGGTCTTACCACGACGCTGTGATGTTACAGGTCGTACAACGTGTGAAATAGGCAATATTTCTTTGGGGAACACTTCAAAAGCAGACTTTCCTGATGTTTCTAAGACCTTGGTGCCAACATCTTGATAGCCGATTGATGTGGAAGCTGTTTACTCCATAAAACTAGAACTTTCTGCCATGCTACATGGGTTCTGTGGTTTCATTTCT